>OU744324.1:19836611-20436611 GCA_916610235.2 Lasioglossum morio | reverse complement strand
TAACCAACTATACGCTATACATTGTCGATCGATGTAAATAGTAAAATTATTAACCAAGATCACTTTTATTCCCATATTCGATCTTCGATTAAATGGCAATCATTTTGAGGTCAATAAAAATCAACAATTTCGACGTTTCACTAGAACAAAATGTAACCAACTAAACGCGACACATTGCCAATCGATGTAACTGGTGAAATTGTTAACCGAGATAAGTTTTATTCCCATATTCGATCTTCGATTAAATGGCAATCAGTTCGAGGTCAATTAAAATCAATAATTTCGACATTTCACTAAAACAAACTGTAACCAACGCAACGCATTGCCGATCAATGTAAACAGCGAAATTGCTGAACCACGGTAATAATCTTTCTTTAATTATTTTGTGTTTATTGAGACACAGATCTCAACGAATCTAGTCGAAACGTAATCGAAATTGGTTTAAACTGGCGGAGAAGCTAAGGCCTAGGGTTGTTAACCCTATAGGAAAAAGTTGTTCAGAGTGACGAGCTTGACGAAATATTTCAAGCCGATGAAAATCGGTTAGGAATCGGCTATAATTACCGAACTGTTTTTCTTTGTCGAATGGCTTTCCCGGATTCACCGCGACGACTCTAATGTAACCCTTGAAATGTCGAAACACCCAGTCATACGATTTAATGAACAAACCCCTTGGGACGATTCAGCGTTCCCTGGCAGAAGAATGAGACTAGGATGAAAAACTGGGCAGGAAGTTGAGAAGATAAGGAAGGAGCACGCCTAATCGTTGCGCGCTCGGCCATCGCCACTATGCACGCGCAGAGACCAGATATAGGGGGAGAGAACGCAGGGGGCAGAAACAGCTGGCACGTAATGGCCGTTTCGCCCCCGATGATGCCTTCCAGTTTCCGCCGCGTTGTTATGAGTGGCATTAAGAACGTCTGCGGCTTGGATAATTTCGTTGCGGTCCTGCGTAATTCCCTCGGCCTTCTCGCTATTCTTTATTCCTTATCCTACACCGGTTATCGCGCTACCAAAGGGAGAACCGTTCATCTGCCCAGAGATTTTACGACGCGTGACGCCCACGTGCTGATACCGGCAGACACCGCTGATTTATTTTATTCGATGTTCGGACGCACCGATACTGTCGGAAAGTTCCCGGAACAGCCTTGGAGTTGTTATAATTAATTTTTATTGTGGTTCTTGTATATTTTCAGAACGAAGAATCAGCGGGACAGCCATCGTGTTGGTACCACATCACATGACGAATATCTAAAGGAATATAAAATGATTAATGTTTTCGGCGCAAGGTTTAATCGTTTGTTACTTTATTCTATAAAGCAAGTTTGCAAATAACCAAGTTAAATACTCGACGTTTCGATCTATTTGAAAATTGTATAATGTTTTACAGACGCGATTCTCATTAATCTTGAAAATGATCTAAACCAAGATCGAAACATCGAGTATTTAACAAGTCTTTCCATTCTACGGAAAACACAAAAAATTCTGAAAATTTGGAATGGTCCTAATTCGAGACTGTACAGACTGTACATTATACATGGGTGTGTGGGTATAAAAATTTTAACAGGCCTTTCATTTCTACGGAAAACATGAAAAATTCTGAAAATTTGGAATGGTTTTCATTCGATGACCAAGGACTGTACATTCTACACAGGTGTGTGAGTACAATAATTTTAACATGTCTTTCATTTCTACGGAAAACATGAAAAATTCTGAAAATTTGGAATGGTTTTAATTCGATGAGCAAGGACTGTACATTATACATAGGTGTGTGGATACAGAAATACATTGGGTCGGCTAGGATCTTCGAGTTACAGTGTTTGCGGAGTTAAATCAGAGTTCTCTTGATCGCGGGGGTGTTCGGTACCGCGAGTTGGGGGAAAGAAGTTCAAGTTAGCCTTAGCTCGGAAGACCGTTCGTGGCGGTTGGTCGGTTGGCGTGACTCGGTTCACGGATCGATAAGCAAACCGGAGGGCCCTCCGTTAACCAGCCTCGGGTCACGAGAATATCATTAAGCGTGCCGGTGGTTTTCCGACCGAACAAACGGATCCGGGCTGCTCGACTTTTATCGGCGCCGCGCGGCGGTTTGGTCCCCCGCAATGACAATAAAAAATGAGGTAACATGGGCCTGCGGCTTTTTAGACGCTCGCCACGTAATCCTGCGCTCACGTTTCCTTCGCCCGACGAGGCGGTTTCGACGATCGGCTTGGCGAACGCTCGCTCTCGGGGGTGGTTTCTGAATACGGGAACAGTTACACTCAACCCCTTGCCTAATATCCTATTGCTCGATCAGTGATGTCGGATTTCTCCGTAAGAACCGCGGTTTTTGAACGTGTACTAAATTCCTCTGGTACGAATTTAACCCTTGTGTAGTCAACCGAGCTCTTTCAACAATTTGATAACGTTCCTCCAGAAAATAGTACAAAATTTCTCGGAATGTCCATTCTTCGCTCGCTAATAAAATCGCCGCATTAGAATCACTCGTGTTTTCCGTAAAATGAAAAGGCCTGTTGAAATTGTGGTTAACCCTTTGCACTCGGAGCTATTTGAACTCGAAAATTAAACATATCTTCCTCCATATTATTACTCTTCGTCTATATTATTTTTTTCATTTGACAAAGATAATATTGATATAGTATCTCATACAATACTTAAATATTTAGTGATACATTAGATAACAAAATATTTAACCCTTTGCACTCGGAGCTAATTGAACTTGAAAATTAAACATATCTTCCTCCATATTATTACTCTTCTCCTATATTATTTTTTTCATTTGACAGAGATAAAATTGATACAGTATCTCATACAATACTTAAATATTTAGTCATTCATTAGATACCAAAATATTTAACCCTTTGCACTCGGAGCTATTTGAACTTGAAAATTAAACATATCTTCCTCCATATTATTACTCTTCTTCTATATTATTTTTTTCATTTGACAGAGAGAAAATTGATATAGTATCTCATACAATACTTAAATATTTAGTCATTCATTAGATAACAAAACATTTAATCCTTTGCACTCGGAGCTATTTGAACTCGAAAATTAAACATATCTTCCTCTATAAAATTACTCTTCTTAAATGTTTACTAATTCATTAGATACCAAAATATTTAATAATGTAAACAATATTTTGAATAATGATGTAGCAACTTT
The DNA here is from genome assembly GCA_916610235.2 of Lasioglossum morio. Classification (NCBI taxonomy): domain Eukaryota; kingdom Metazoa; phylum Arthropoda; class Insecta; order Hymenoptera; family Halictidae; genus Lasioglossum; species Lasioglossum morio. The sequence goes on along the minus strand of OU744324.1, from coordinate 20,433,449 downwards.
TAATGGTGACTCTGAGTCACCTCTCACGTGCTAAGGGTTAATATAGTTTATCAACTAATAACAAAATACATTGCTCCTTCGTAAAATTCCTATAGACCAACTATGTTCATGAAAGATTTATCACATATAAATTCCCATTCCGGTAATCAGAAAAACGAATTTCACAGTTCGGAATTGGATTTCTGATTCGCATTTATTCGAGAACTAACTGTACAGAGATTTTCTCGTTGCGAAAAAGACATGGTCGTCTTTTATCGAAAATAAAAACTGCACTACTCTATGAAAAGGTATCGTGAATGACATTGGTCGTGCTGGCAAGGCCACTGTCGCCCCGATAAATAAAATCTAATCGAAGTAATAGCTACCAGTCACTATAAAATTTCCATAAATCCGCTTGGCGGTTGTGCTTGGAGGGTCGGGCATTTCATTCGAGCGGTATTCAACGTGTCCCCGTCTCCCTCGGTTGCGAGAAAGTAAACCGAGTAAGAACAGCCTTTCGAAGTGACCGGCAGCGGTGATGTGTTCGTGCGAGCGAGTCATCATGCGACACGAAAGAAAGTGCTGATAGAAAAGTGACTCGATTTCATAGTGGCGGACCTAATGACAGGACTCGGCCGTCTGAAAACTGTTTCCATACTACGCCCCGTGTATGCTTCCGCTGGCCGATTACACTTCGCGAGCAATAAACTGTTTCTTCGTGGACATGCGAGCCGGTATTACGCGGCGGGGAGATCGTAAAACCGAGTTGTAAGAATAATACTAACGAGTTACGTGCACTCACGTGCTAGAACAGTTCGTTCGCGGTCGCTCGACAAAATTACCTCGCTATCGCGTGGATCGGTCACTGCGGAACGGAATTACACTGTCCAATCGAGAAAAAAAAGAAGACAAGAAAACAGTTGAATCTCAAAGTTCGCCGAACACTTTGGTGCAGCTCCAAGGAGATTTCCAGCACTCTCTTTCTCGATGACCAACGTCGCGGTAGCTCCTGACTTTAGAACTTGACATGGGGGTTGACGGAGGGGCGGCAGGGGTTGAAGAGGTAGGTCACGCGAAGAATGGGCGGAGATTCCAAAAATAGGACCATTATCGATAAGACCTAACCGAGGCGCTCCCGTAGGTGGAGTATAGAGCTCGAGATAGCCGATGGCAGGTGATAAAGCGGGGGTGTAGACGCAGGGGAGGGTAGAATGGGGTGAGTTAAGGGGTGGCGGTAGGTGATGATGGCGTTGGGCAAATCGGTGAAACCGTCAGAACCGCTGGTTCTTTTTTCTGCCTCCCCTAGGATGCCTCCCCCCACCCCCTCCGCCCTCTAACGAAAGAGGTGAGGCCTAGCAGCCACGCAGCTCAGCGAAATGGAATAAAAGGGCGAGGTTATATTACTGGCCCGATATTGCATTCTGTCCACACCTCGCGATACTTCCTGTTTGAGGAGCTTAATTGGATAGGACATCGCGCGGGGGTCGTTCCGACTTGGAACATTTTCTCAACTACAATTAATGTTATTGGCGCACTGGTTCGATCAATTGGAGACAATAAGCAAATTTGCAAAATATTACATGAAATTTAATTCAACGTTTCGGTCTGAATTTCGACCATTTTCAAGTATGTAAAGTTTCTGTATTGCGTCTGTAAGAATTTATCAATTAATTAATATAAGACTCTTAAGAACTTAAATCAGTACATTTTTCTAAGCAAGTGAGTTTATACATTTGTTTTTCGTTGTTAATACCTTAGTGTCTTCTGCTTGTTCGGGAATACGTTTGCCTAACCATATATTAATTAAAACTACAATTAATGTTATTGGCGCACTGGTTCGATTAATTGGAGACAATAAGCAATTTTGCAATAGGTGACATGTGGACTGAGTAAACCGTAAAGATTTGAACACTTTCTGCTTGGAACTAGGATACCGGTTCGAGACGTGGTTCGTCGGTGGAAACAATGATGGGAAGCTAATCATATGTTAATATTATAATATCTGTATTTCTACAAGAAATCTATTCTGTTTTGTAATCTTCATACTCTGTATTATATGTAGTGTATTTCTGTTTTGTAATTATGTTGTAATAAATCTCATATGAGATTTTCTATAATAAAAAAAAAATGATGGGAAGCTCGCAATCATCGATTAGATTCATATTATTCAAACTTCTAAATTATATAGTTTTGAGGTTCATGTATTTCTATCTCTCTCTCTCTCTCTTTCTCTTAGGTAGGCTCTTCTTGAGGTACCTGGGATCGGTCGAATGCTGTCGAGGCGACACAACGGTAGATCACGGAATGACAGGGGTTGACTGCCAAGGAAGGCAACTGGCGAACAAGTCCGAGCAATTCGGCTCCGCACAAAACGGGGAGGTTTCCAACGGGGCGCCGCTGAGGGTAGCGCGAGTAAGGGGGTGGTAGGAAAAAGGCACAAGAAAGGCTTGAGTGGCGTTGTACGAGGGAATCGCGTGACTACTCACGGATCAATAGTTTGCTCGCATACGTATGTACAGGAGTCGGTTTGCACGAGACTTCGTTTAGGGGGTGGCGTTTGCACCGACCGGGGGTTACGGAGAACGAAAATCGGTGCTTGCTTCGGACCATCCCCCCGAACAATTCTATTATATTACTCAAAGTTCCGACAATGCCGGATCCATTGCGTACTCCCTTCGACTTGTACTCATCGAAGATATTTTAGAGCGTTTAGAGGATTCGACCCACAATGTTGAGCCACACTTATAATTTCCTTAACACATTACCGACCGGTGATTATTGCATATTTTTGAAAAATGTATGATACATGGCTAAATTTTCATTTAGCATTTAGTATGAACTAACTAAGTCACCCTCGATAACGTCGTCTAATACTTTCATTTAAGATTGCAATGTCAAAGAAAATTTCTATGCTTCTTTTTGGTACAGCAGAATTATTGAAAATCCTATTAACCCTTAGCGGTCGATTGGCGCCTCTGCGGCGCCACTAAAAATTGCTGTACTATTATTTAAATAATTGTTTACACTATCAGATATGTCAGTATCTAACCAATTACTACATATTTAAGTATTGTATGAGGTATTATATCAATTTCATATTTATCAAATTTAAAAAATTATAGAGAATGGAAATATTGTAGGTCAGAAGAAACGTTTAATTTTCGAGTTAAAATAGCTCCGACCGCAAAGGGTTAATAGGCTTCCGGTCGGTAAAGTGTTAAGTTGTACCTGTAAAATTTTCAACACAAACACGACAGTAAAAGAAATTTTTGTTTAAATAGAATTCCGTTTTCCCCTCATACAAACTGAAATCAAGTCTGAAGCATCCAACCTGACGTTTGTACACTTGATTATTTAACGTGACTGTGTACGCCATACCTTCTACTTTTAAAAATAGTCTAACTTTCTTACCGAGCATGCTCAATGTTACTGGACTTCAGTATACCCTTATTCTGTGTTCCGTTGTTGCAGCAAATGTTCACCCTTGGACTGTTGTGATTGAAAATGTAATTTTGTGTGTTTCTCACGTTTACTACCCTTCGAGAGTGAAGAAAGATAGTGCGGAACAACATCGAAGCTTAAACTCACTTAAAACTTAAACTCACTTCAGGGTCACCTAAATATTTTAAATCGTACACGATCTAATTTTCTTACGGAACGATGGAATGAAAGAAGGTGGGTTCAACGACTTTACAGTTGAACCGTAACGACGAAACGTGAATGCGTTCGATGGAATAGCACAGGGTCTTTCATTAAGATGTGTTACGTTATTAAAAAACGCTGTTTTTACAATGAACTACTAGAAAAATAATCAATTATCGCAAATATTTAATAATTTTTAAATTAATGTTTTCGGCGCAACAGTTTCGATCAATTTTTAATTAATTAGCTATTTTGCAAATATGCCTAACGTTTCGGTTCTAGTTTGAACCTTTATCAAAGGTAAATTGCGTCTAAAAAACCAAAAATATATATATATATATAATGAAAGTAATATACATGAATTGAAGATAAAGAAAATTTTAATACATACTTGCTATTAATTTTAATTATGTAATTTAACCAGCGAACCGAGTTGATTTGAATTGTATGATCTACTAGAAACTTGGAATTTTGTTTAGTGATGTATTGTCATATGTTGATAAGAATGTCACCGCTGAAATCGTGAGAATAATCCTGCACTATCCAGATATACGTTCCTATAGTCTATCGATTGTACATAGATCTAGTTCCACAAATACCAACTGTTTCCCTCTATTTTTATCACTAATAAGTATCACATTTTTTTACTGTCCTACCATACAACTTACAGTAGTATATCTACCATTGTTAAATAACTCTAGCCTCTAACAATTCGTTAGTTCCCTTATATCAGAAGGACTTTTTCGAAAAAGGCACCTGTTCATTTCCATACAGGTTCTTTCAAGAGGCTTAACAATTCGAGCAACCGCTGTACTTTCCCCGATGATAAACTTATTACCACTGTCGAAGGGGTTGATCAGGGCGAATTTCCGATGACGGGCGTAAAAAATGGTAAATTATAAAGCATAAAGAGAGTAGGGGGAGGGATCTTTTGCGGCGATAGTCGAGGAACTACCCGGCCGGAAACGAGGGCGAAAATCGTTCTCCTTGTGATTTGAACGTGTGCCGCGGCGTTACACCGCGGTACAACCCTTATTACTGCGCGGCTCGCGAGTGAGAGGCTCGAGTGGAAGTGCCGTGGCACGAACAGAGAAGGTGGAACAAGGTAGTAGAGCCTATCTACCGGCAGTAATGGCAGGTCGTATCGATCGTGACGAAATGTTCCTGGAAACGTGACGAGCTTCGGGCTGCTTTCGCTCGTTCATTTATCGGCCGCATGGCTTGCGTACGAGCTTACGACCACCCCGCCCATCAAATTTGCGTTTTCTGCGTGTGCATCACCTTCTTCCGCATCTTGAGAGGTTGGTCAACCGACAGGAATCTTTTACCTGCGTCTCTTGGAACTTGCGACGACTAGTTTTGTCCTAACCCTCGTACGTTTAGGGTGAAACTTCACCAATTTAATATTCTCACATATTGTAAAATTATTTATCCTTGTATGTCGACCAGGGTGGTCCTTAGTTTTACTTGGTGAAAATTTTTTTACCAGAATTTTTTTCACGCCTGCCCCTAAAATTGTGCTATTTGGTAAGAAAATAATTCCTGCAAAAGATAAAGTTGATCGGATAAGGGTAAGGCGTGCCTCATTGACGTTGAAGTTGACAAAAACGAGAAATTTTATAGGAAGAAAAAAAAAAATTTTCTTTTAGAAGTTTTTAGTATTGCTGCAGGAGCCTCTAACCGTCTGCAGAATTCATGAGGGATTGTGATAGGATTTTTACACTGTTAACCCGAAACACGAGATTTGAGCGAAAACGGACTTGTTAGCGAGAAGGTGGCGGACAGCAATATATACTATAACAGCACCTAAATGTTTAGTGATTGATTAGATACCGATATATTTAACAATGTAAACAATATTTTGAAGAATAGTACAGCAAGTTTTGGTGGAGCCTCAGAGGGGACAGCCGAATGCTAAGGGTTAAGTTTATGTCATTTAGGTATTTCTTTAAAATTGTGACGCTATAAATGAAACATAATGTTTTGATCGAACGTGTTAAACGGGTGAATTGTTATCCTGGTCGCTTTCACGCAGCTATGTTTGAGGAGCGTTCACAGGAGTTTACAGTTGTACGTGCGTTTCCGTAAGTGGCTCCCAGTTTCGATCACGGAAACATTTTTCTCCGACACCCTGGCGAACGCGTCCGGCTCGGCGCCCGGTGGCGGCAGGGGACAACACCGACACAGCTACACAGCCGCGTTTATGTAAATTCTGCTCGGGTTGCATGCGTGAACGCACGGGAATAAATACATAAGGATGAGTGGCGGAATCGATACGCCTTTACCGAGAAAGCGCCAACGAAAAAGTCCATCAATCATTTTGTATGCCGCCGGAATTGTGGCGCGCGCGTACCAAGAGTTTCGTGTGTACACTACACGCAAATGAGAATGGCAGAGAAGAAGGTGGAGGGAGAAGAGAGAGAGAGAGAGAGAGAGAGAGAGAGAGAGAGAGAGAGAGAAGAGAGAAAGAGAACCGAAGAGAACGAGGGGAGAAAAGTAGGAAGATAGAGGGAGGTTACGTGGCAATTTATTTATGCCTTAGGATGCGAATCGATTTACTCAATTACAAGGTATGCCAGTGTGAATGGAGGAAACGCGAAATCATCTAGATCTCCGCGGTCGATTAAAGAGGCGGCGTTCGATTCTATTTATAGATCACGGATGGGCGGTGTGCATCGTTGTTCCACGGGTTTTTACATTAAATTGCAAGGAAATAATAATTGGAGAGGAATTTGTTCCCTCCTCACCGGACAGCTCTACCGCATTCCATTTACATTTACCCCTCGCACATGTTCAACCCCCTTATAACACGGCACTATGACAACATAACGAGAAAAAACATTCTATAATCCTATAACACGATATGGTTACGACTAGACTGATGATCTTTCAATTAAAAATGCAAGACGCGTGACGATTAACATTTTTTTTTTTTTTTATTATAGAAAATCTCATATGAGATTTATTACAACATAATTACAAAACAGAAATACACTACATATAATATGACGATTAACATTGATCGATCAATCTTGGTTAAAACTCTTAATCGATTGATGCCAAGAAGATTATTTTGTTATTTCAAGTATTCGAATTGAAAAAGAAATCGTAGGTGTCACGATAAATATTTAAGCAACAAATCCGCAGCACTTTCCGACCTGATAGATCGCATGGTTACAATTAGAGCGTACTAGGCGAGCAGTTTAATAATTGATTCGTTTTGCTCCATGACCTGATGAACGCTGTTGAGCATTTAATGGAAAAAAAGTAGTTCAATAGTGATTCCTCAAGTTCAACTATCATCCCACTCTCTCTCTCTCTCTCTCTCTCTTTCTGTCTGGTTAATCGCTTTAAATCCTGCCTGGCCAGTTCTGGAGCGTAGGCGGCAGAGACGATCAGGAGGAAAGTAGTAGTGGAAGAAAGGCGACGTCGAGAGCGAGCGAGAGAGCAAGAGAGATAGAGAGGAAGGAGAAAGAGGATGGGTAGAAGGAGGAGGAGACCGAGGCGAATAAACCGGAAGTACGGCCGCGTGGTCGCGCAGTTCATTCAGACTCCGCTTCCAGGTTCAGCCAGCGTTATCCTTTTCTTGTTTTCTTTTTGCTCGGTGGTTCCGTCGGTCGAACAATAGAGCCACGATGCCGTAATACACGCCAAAGGGTGATTAATAATTCCAGAAGCAAGCCGAGGCACGAAATCCGAAACATTTCCGGCGAGCGCGATCGCGATTACACGAAACACGCGGCCCTCGAAGGACTTTTCGTGCCCGGGAGGCCTTGAATAACGCGCGATTAAATAATTTTGCCCGCAGTTACGTTATTTTATCGATGCGCTCCCGACGGAATGCGCTGCCCGAATATTTACTTAACGAGCTACTCGGCAGAGAATTACGGCGAAACACACACACACACACACACACACACACAAAGTCACTCGTGTTCCTTTTTTACTGTCGAATGCGAGTATAATGGGGTAAATTCTTTGCCAACGAGTAGACTGCGGATCTTTGTGTAAAATAAGAAATGTCTGCAACGATTGGAAGACACAGAAACCAAATTGAATGTTAATTCTTCGAGAAATCAATTTTGAATTTTATTTATTATTATTATTTATTATAGACGGAGTGAAGCTCTTTTACATAAGTGTTTACAATATCAAAGAAAAGAAAAAATAAGAGAAAGATACAATACTACTCGTGTAATAACAAAGAAGGGACATGCACAAAAAGAAAAATTTAATAATGGTACAATCGATATGGTATTATCATATAATCCTCCGTAGTTGCTTTTTAAAATTTTGTAAAGAATCACTGAAAAAGTCAATACGATTGTAAATAGTGCATGATTTTTTGATAATGCGATTCATTGGATTAATTAATCCATAAGTAGATTTCGCTTTAAGTGTTTGAAAAGCCGCTCTTGTTCTCAGTTCACGTTCTGATACATAAAAATTGATTTGCATCAATCAAATTTGCTATGAACGCATAAAGATCCGCAGTCTAGTCATCGCGAATGAAGGAGATATTTAATTGTCTACATTTAGGTGGACCAACCCTGCGTGTAGTTGTAAAAAAAGGTTCGCCCTTTGAAGGTCGAAATTCTCTGTCCGAGTTACGTATTGTGCTGGCAGGGTGTTGCAGTTCGGGTCAAGGGTAGATGATATTGAGTAGGATTATTTTTAATTGTCCAAGGCAGCCTGTACATCTGGCTAAATGACATTTCGAGCGGTCGGTCACGCCTCAGACAGACGGAATCGTAAATTCACGGTTCGTGTGCCACGAGACGGAAGCAGAGAGCATCAGGTGCAAAGCGGAATTATGGACCCACCTGCTTTTGTGCGGTTGGTCTCTCGCGTCGCTTCTATTCCGATCCTAGTTTTCTACCTGCACCGGCTATACTATACTCTGTAGCACTATCTTACGCTATATCTGAAAACTGTCTTTTGCCGACGACGGTGTGATAGAAACAGCATATATTCGCACACAAATTCACCAGAAATATTCCTCGAAACGTTTGTGACGAATGCGCCCACATATTCCCGGCAATGAATAACTAACGATCGACCAGCTGGGGAAAAAAAAGTCCGAGAAAAATCGTAAAAAATATCGTTTACTTCATCTCGACACGAAAGTTTATGCATAAAATCGTGTTCGTGCATCGCGTGTTTATTTCCAGGATTATATTGCGCGCCTAACGCAACGGGTGTGTACGAACGTTAGAACCCCAACGGGGTGAAGGGTGGCAAAACTTGTCGGTGAAAATGCAAAGGCGTGGGCGATCTGTACGCCTCAAATGGAGAAAGTTCTGTTGCAATTTCGAAACTGAGTACTGTTCTAGCATTTTGATCGAAGGAATTACGTTTACAGAGAATTACGTTTTTCTCTACCATAAGTGTGACCTATGAACACTTCTGAAATCGGCGGCGCGTTGATCGATTGCCGCGCCAGTTGTTGGACAAACGTTCCCAGAAACCCTTTCCATCGTTTCGCTCTTATCGGATCTACGTAACGCGATCACAATTACAGGGCAGAGAAACGAAGGAACGATGTGCATCCGCGGCTCTGCCGCGGTCATCAAAAATTCGCACGAACCAACAGATAGAACAAGTTCGTCGCGTGTCTCTGCACGTGGGAGGAGGTTAAGGACAGCCTCTCGGGACACGAAACAGTTAAAAATATCGCTGGACAAATGATCGATCGGTTGCAGGACGGACAACGTCGTTGAAATTCGTGTGCGAGTTTACGTAACCCAAGTAATTTCATTACGAAATAATAGCACATGTTAATATCTCCATGATTTTCATACACTGTTTATTTTGGCGTGAATGGAACCATATTTGAGCATCTTAAAAGACTAGTGACCACGTCCAGCATTAATTAATTTCACCATAAATTAATGTAATTATTCATGTAATTATAGTATTATGTGATGTATTATTATATTATATATGTATATATTATGAAATTGATGATTTCGGTGCCAAGTTCGATCAATTATAGAAAACAACAAGTATGCAATTATTTAAACATGTTTCTCGACGTTTCGATCCATGTGTGGATCTTTCTCTAAGAGACATTTTGTGCGTCTGAAAAATTGTATACTTGTTGTTCTCTATAATTGATCGAACCTGGCGTCGAAATCATCAATTTCATAATATATTAAAATTTCGATCGAAAAGAAATTCACCTGTATTATATATGTACTATGTACAATATTATTTGCTGTTCGTTTTAACATTTCGATGACAACTGTCAACTGGATGATCGACAGCGGAGGATCTATTGAAATAATTGAATTTCTCAATCTTTCGCAAGCAATAGAGTTTTCACACGTAAATGAAAAGAATAAGTCTGAAAGGAGCTTTAAAAATAGATCCATAATCTCAAGCATCATCAGCTGACCTTTTTCACATCCATTAATATCGTTTCCTTTTTATTTCGTGGCCGCGCGTTCATTCTGGTTTCTCATTCATTCCACACAGAAAAGCCGCATGAAAGGCAATACCACAATGGCGGCCAACGAACCGGTCGCTTTTCTGAATGTAAAACGACTCTTCCTTGACCTCGTCCAGCTTGTCACATTTGTCTGTTAACGAGTGGAGCTTCGAATTAAAGCCAGCCACGACTTTGACGTATTTATATTAACGCCACCTCCATTTTTCTTTCTGACTGCGCCCATACATTCGCGCGTCTCCAGTCACACGATTCCCATACATTAGTTATCTCTGTTATAATTAAACTGCGGATTTAATACAGTCACGACAATAGTAAATAGATCAAATTCCAAATTGAAAATTCTTCATTCTGCAATTCTTAAAAATTATGGAAACTTAAGACTATCAATGTATAAGCTCTCATCAGAATCAATGAGGCAAGGAATAAATTTCTACTCGATTGCTGTTTGTTGCAATTCGTGCAAACAATATGAAATACATTTCTAAATGTAGAAAGTACAAATTATTTTTATATTTTCGAATGCTAGAATTTTCAAATGACTGTAACGAATTACAATTAATGTTATTGGCGCACTGGTTCGATCAATTGGATCCAATAATTGTAGTTTTGAACAATTGTCGATCGAGATACAGAGAACTGTTACTATAACGAATTACTGTGCACAGTATTTTCCAGAAAATTTTCAATAAATTGTTTGATCGGTTTAATTCCGCAGCTCGTTGCAGCCAGCAGTGACGAAATTTTCTACACGGAGATTATCAAAGCCGGCCAGTGCACCCTAACCGATCCGTCGCCCTAACCCTAAGGAGAGGGTGAAGACGCATCGCGAATCATTCCTCGCGGATCGATCCGTGGATCACGGCCCCGTGCATATCTATATACATTGGCGGGATAATTTGGTGGATGCACGCGCGCGCGGCGACGCACAGCGAACGCAGGTGGTGGCGTGCAACGATAGGTGCACGGTCTGGCCGAGCAGCGTGATCCATAATGGTGGCGGGTGGTGTTCTTGTGTACACGTGGGGCTGGCATGGCAACGGGGTCGATAAATAGCCCGGCACGGCACCGACTTCCGATTCCATCGTCGATGCTGCCGTGCCATGCCGGTATCGCGGCCTGCGCTGCTATTCCCGACGATCCCTGCAATTCGGCTAGAACGTTCTTGCTGACTGCACCAGCACGAGGAAATAGTACTGGGGAAATTTTTTAATCACACTTAACCAATTTGCTTGTGATTAACCTCCTGTGATTTTATATAGTCCGATTGTTGTCAGAACGAAACTTAGAATATTTGTCTGTACTAGTGATCCTGTTCTTATGAACCCTTTGACTGGCATATTCAACGAACCACCCTCCTAATCACACTTAACGAATTTGCTTGTGATTAACCTCCTGTGATTTGATATAGTCCCATTTTTGTCAGAACGAAACATGGAGTACTTGTCTCTGCTAGTGAGCCTGTTCTCATGAACCCTTTGGCACATCCAATGAACCACCCCCTTAATCACACTTAACCAGTTCTCTTGTGATTAACCTCTTGTGATTTGATATAGACCCATTTTTGTCAGAAGGAATCTTAGAGTATTTGTCTCTGCTAGTCATCCTGTTCTTATGAACCCTTTGACTGGCACATCCAACGAACCACCCCCTTAATTATACTTAACCAGTTCTCTTGTGATTAACCTCCTGTGATTTGATATAGACCCATTTTTGTCAGAACGAAACTTAGAGTACTTGTCTCTGCTAGTGATCCTGTTCTTATGAACCCTTTGACTGGCATATCTAACGAACCACCCCTCTAATCACACTTAACCAGTTCTCTTGTGATTTAACCTCTTATGATTTAATATACGTGCGTTTCTTTGCAACGACACTTAGGATACTTATCCCTATCAGTGACCATGTCTTCATGAACCCTTTCGTTGGTATTTTTGGTTTCGCCGGACGGAAGTATGTATGTACAGTAAACTTCCCTTTACCGTCCGGGTTCGTGGTACTGCTCGCTAACGCCAAACCGCGTTTCATTCTGTCCTTCTCTATTAATGTTAACGGGCTTAACCTATTTCTTCCGATGTCATAAATTAAACAGTACAATATGGCTTGCACTTTATCGATGTAATTCCTACCTATCGTTACTTAATCTCTTTGTTTATCCAACTTTTCTCGATAGGCGTATGTGTTCACTGAACTTAAGAGTCAAACTACAATTAAATGTTCCCATAGGCGACCGGTATCCTTGATGATGTTAACACGGTTAAATAAGTAAGTAGAGCAGGGTAATATTTAACTTTTATTAGAACTGCGGCTTAATTAGTTAACGTCTTATTGTGAGCGTAGCATTCTTTGCGCCACACTGACACACATACTGGTGTGTGTGAGTGCAACTGAATATTCTCAATTAAAATATACAGTGTACTGTACAATATACAATACAATATTCTGTACTACTATACTGTATACTGTACAATATATTATTACTATACTGTATACTATACAATTCTGAATACTATACTGTACTAAAACTACAATTAATGTTATTGGCGCACTGGTTCGATCAATTGGATTATAAATAAACGAAAAGAATTTCTTCATTTAATGCATTTGTGTAACAAGGACCTATGTAAATCATGTGTGTCTTTAATTGCGATTTTAAGCAATTTTCTCATGTGTCTATTTTGTAGATTCAGCAATTTATTTCAAGAATTCTGGTTCCAATTGATCGATCCAGTGCGCCAATAACATTAATTGTAGTTTTGAACAATTGTCGATCGAGATACAGAGAACTGTTACTATACTGTACTATAGACGATAAAGTAAATGAGAAAATGATTATATCTACTTTCCATAGAAAGTATTGAGGCACGTTTCGTTTGAAATAAGATAAGAAAAATGAGTTTCGTGTGTCAGTGCGTGGCGGCTAAGTAATTTCTCTGACCTAACGCATAAAACTCGCAGCCTAGTAATACCAATAGTAAAAGAGTAGAAACGTTTCAGAACCGGAACAGAATCTCGCAGCTGTCGCTCCCTTATCCTTCCAGAGCTGCTCGGAGAGTCGCGTGACATTTAATCCGGCGCAGCAAAGTCGAGGCACAAAAAAGAAACGTTAATTTCACCGGGCAGCCCTCTCGCATTTGCAACCTGTCGCGATAGGGGCTCCTTATCTACGGCAGGTGCACGGCCCTCAGAAAATGTGGGCGCATAATGAAATTCTACGTGGCACGTTCCAAGGTGTTCCACCGTTGGTTCTTCCTTTCATTGTTCACTGGAGCACCACCAGTATACCGTTCTATTGTGGAAAACAGAAACGGCGATCGTAACCTTGATATTGGCCTGCCACCATCGTCTGGAAATGCGTTTCGACTACTACGTGGATTCAGGGGATACACACTTGTAAATGTTGATAAACCAATTTCGAAAAAATGGCTCTTTACGAAATGTACATTATCATTATAAATATTGTGTGAAACGTTTAATTCAATTGCTCTATACATACATATACAGATTTATTGTATTTCTATACATATATATTGTTTGATATATTTATATAACTATAGATACAGTATTTTATTTTCTCGTGAACAGCCAGCGGATCTATGTGGAAAATATTAATTTTCTATCGGAATTGCAACGAACTCGAGTGAAATAGAAATTTATTTTCTTTCTCAGTGTGTTTAACAAGTAGAAAATAATATAAGAAATGAACCGAGCCGCGTTTTCTTTGTGAGAGGTATTTAATAAAAATAGTACTTTTTCATGATAATATATTAGATACACAATTTCATATTGTAATATAATATAATTCATCTATGAGAATTAACTGTACACGAATATTTCTTTTTAAATGGACTTACACCACTTTCATAAATAATGGATTATACAATTTATTAGATAGATCTACAAATAATCGCTGATAAATCTTAATTGTTCAGAATTTATATATTCTATAATCTGATCATATTTTATTTATGAGAGCAGGGGAAAAGAAATAATATTGTCATCCTGTTTCAAACATTTATTTATTTATTGTTACAGTACGTTATTATTTTTATATTTTTGCAGTCTCCCTCGTCCGGTTGGTGGTAAATCTAAAATTGAATAATTCGCCTCCTCTAGAAAAAGGAAAAGATCATCATTTAGACGATAAAATAACTATAACTTCTGGTTGTATTGTAACGAACTTAGCTGTAAATCGTACAAACGTAAACAGCAATGGACGAATTTCTATTCGTTCTTTTTTTTTTTTGTTTTTAATTTCTATCTAAATCTAAAAAGCTAAATCTAAAAAAAAAAACGTTAAAACTTAGAGTTTTATAAACGATTGTACTTCTCTACTTTGACGATTAGACAGCGGATTTTATGCATTCTTAAGAAAAGGAAACGTAATTTCGAACAATAAAGAACATTAGATGAACGTATAAACATTTAGTATATTATTTCCAGCCTGTTGAACGTCTCGAAAAGGGAAATAAATTTCTTGTTTCACTCGAGTGTGTTGCAATTTAGGTGGACAATATTTCTTTTGCATAAAGATCCGCTGTCTGTTGATAACAAATAAGAAGAATACGTTGAAAATGAGCGAATCAACTTGCGACATAATTATCAGAGAAGATGTTCACGATGAATCGGTATCCAGCAAGTGATGGCATTGCAAGATCCACGATTATACACTACACATCTGTGAATTCTTCCAGTGCCAAGACCCGCCAGAATCCTTCCCGGAGTCCTTGATCTTCGTTTCCTTCGCTTTACCTTCGTTCGAACGTCAAAGCTCGCGCAATGCGTGTCTCTTTTTTTCTCTCACGCTGACCTACTGTTTACAGAAAACACGTGACTCTCGCGGAGTCGCCAGATCAGGGGAACTGACTCGAATTCAGGGGGGATAGTTACCCTTTCTCACCATTCGAGCGCTGAGGGTTGTGTGACATTTCGAACCGTACGAATATTGCAAGGATTAATTTATTATTATTGTTTGCACGAGTCTTTATCAGTCAATATACTATTTCAACTATTTCTATCGACATTTTTTACTTGGTTTCTGTTCGTTGCAATCGATGCAATTCTATTAAGATTACAGGGCTGAACATTCTCTCCCCCTCCCTTAACAACCCCAATTGTCCATCCTTCGAATTTCAGGCTACATTCAATCACTTGGCAAGCTTCGATCGGACTCGGATCGCAATCGGTGAGATTATCACGCGAGTGGAAAATCAGTCGCAAAAATGAGGTCATTTATAACAGAGAACGAACGATAAGAATCGGTTCGCGGTACAGTTTACAAAAACATTTTCTCCAGAAGCTATAAACACTTCGCTTCCTGCAATAATCGAGACCGTCTCGCCTCATGGCGTCCCACTATTCATGGCTGATGTCACGGAAGTACGACAGCTGCGATTTCTATTACATATGTTGTAAACAGACTTATAAACATACACACGTCTCTCGGAACCTCGAATTTATTAACTTTTCTGCATTGAAAAATTGTTATACCAAAATATTGTTTGTATCATCGTAACATATCATTATCTAATCACTTACTAAACATTAACACTAAACCAACCGAGCACGGAAACCGATTAAAATGTTTTACCTTGTAAAAATAACAAGGCTCTGATCATTTAGATGTCGCGCAAACTTTTATTACAATATGTGCATCGATGAAGAAATTGATCGAATCAATTTTCGCGTGAGCCAACTTTATAATTTCAATAATTGTGAAATATAAAACCTGTAATTTGACCGGCAGCGGGGAGTTTAGTGTTAGCTATTGAATGAAATATTCTCCATTTTTAACGATCGTAAATTTTGTATATGTACTATATATCGGCGCTACAGGTTCGATCAAAGATACAAAAATTAGCAATTTTGCAGTATTATAATTTCAACGTTTCGGTTCTAATTTTCATAACTATTAAATAGTCAGTTTAATGAATAACAAATTTTATTACATTAATATTTTCACAGACGCGGACTTTTCTTGATAATGGTTCAAAACCGAAGCGAAACGTTGAAATTATAATGCTGCAAAATTGCTAATTTCTGTATCTTTGATCGAACCTGTAGCGCCGATATCATTGAATGAAATGTTGTAACAATTTCATATACGCAAGATTGAGAAAACAATGGGGAAATATTCTAGCTTGGAAGAAATGTTTAATTTTCGAGTTGCAAATATCTCCGCGTGCAAAACATTCCACTTGTACGTTAATAGGCGAAAGGTGTCCCTTTTTGCCTTCTCGTTAACTTGTCCGGAGAGTTTCGCTACGATCGCAACCGAAGATAAACCGAAACGGAACGGCACGAGTTACGCGATATCGTTGCCGAATAAGCATTGTAGGAATTATCGGCGAGGATCGGCGAAAAATACAATACGCGCGAACGGACGAAGAAAATGGATTGATTCAGCTGGCGTGGAAGGAGGCCCGTCGTTGTTGCGAGGGAATTTATAGCGTCAGCAGATGACGATACAGTGGCGGACAAAAGAAAATTCAAATATCATATAACGTATACGATAACTGTCGCAATTTTTCACGAACTGAAATTTTATGTTAAACCGGCAACGAATTTCTTTTTTAAATTTATTTATTTATACAGGTCGCAACAACAACTAGGTCATTAGCGAGCACACAGATATTAAATCATAATATTACACTATTGTGTCTCTTTGTATTTAACATAATAATCATTTATGACTATACTGTACTTATATAAGTATAATGTATACAAAACTACAGCGTGTGGAAAATTTTTGTAGATTTTAGGAATTTTAAAATTTTGACTATGTTCGAACTATTATTGAAGCAATCACTCAAATTATTAAGGAAAAAATCATTTCTTTCAAACGATAAAACAAGCAAACAAACTGGGTGGACAAAGGTAAGCTTCACGAATGAATGACTGACTCAGATTAGATGAATGTTATCAACATTTGAACATTTGAAAGGCGATTGAAAATATGGGAAGAAAAAGTTTCAAGTCGTTACCCTCTTAGCTTCTTTTTGTAAAAGAGACACCTTGCGCTATTATGTGACCATGTATGTCCGTTACGCGAGGAACAATATCGTTCCTCGAACAATATTGTGATACGCGGTCGTCGCTGATATTTCGTCTTAGGACAAACAGCTAATCGACGACGACTCGTGCTCCAAAGCCAAATATATAAAAACCGCGGACAATCAGGCCATCGTTCGAATAATCCGTTTTGAAAGAGACAGTTAGCATCCACACTCGACAGAGAACAAATAAAGCATTCTTACATTTACACGTTTCGATCTCTCCTGAGAAACCCTTCCACTCTACATTTTATCTCTTTATCTCTGCAGAGGTACAAATAGACTGTAGAAATTGCAACAGGCGAGCTAGAATTACAAATATGTATGTGTGAATGACAAGAGAAAATGGCGATGAATGGTCAAATTGCAATACAGCACTTAGGATCTTCTAACACAGTTCATTCCACAGACATCAAACTGAAATATTATTATTATAAATCAACCTCGTTTTCGTAGCAACTATTCCCTGCATAATTAAGAGTATGTTGTATTAACCCAATCGCAGTTAATAGAAAATACGTACAGTGAGAAAAGCGAACTATTATATGAAACTCAACGTTTTTGCACCACGTGTGTGTGTGTAGATACCCATTTATTCATAACCATGCACTTCGATTTCAACCATTTGAATCACTATCGTCCGCGAATGCAATCTGATCATGAAAAACTGTCTTTCCCCAATGAAATACCAATAAAATAAAAGACAGCTCGACAATTTCCAAAAGCCTAATTTCGACAACAACATTATTAATCTGAAGAATTGAAAGTAAATGTACCGAATTTAAAGTAAATCATTTCAGCTCACTGAAGCCACAAAAACAAAGAGAAACCAGCACCTCTCTGCCAGAAACGATATCAAATTTTCACAGACAACCGAATGATCACGAAGACAAACGACCACCGAATAAAACCGAAGAACGTGTCGAGAATCGAGAAGAACTCGAAAAACTTTAGCACCGAGTGTTCAACCATCGTCCGAATGGGTCTGAGGAAAAGTGAAAGAACGGTGAGCGAGTCAAAAATCGAGGTAGAAGTTCACTGAGACGAAACTCGATCGACGGTTAACCGGTTTGGAAGTCGAACTGGCGTGTTGAAGCTACTTCCGGTCCGCGGTGATTGCAACTTAAAAATATCCTGACGTGCGACGTGGAGGGGGACGTAGGGTTCCGCGGATTTCTGCGTGGGGAACGCGAAACGAAATGAGAAACGGTGCACGGGCCGAGCTCGGCACACGAACTGAACACGAAAAACCGGACGGGCCCCATCGTGAGACTTCGGTACCGGTCGCATTGTGTCGTTCCTCCGTGTGCGGCGTACCGTTCGGTTCCGTCCAGTTCCACGGAAACCACGGTACCGCTGCGATGGGCCCCTCGAGCCAGCAACCTTCCCTTTCCCCCTTTCCCTTTCCAACGTCCCTGTCTCCCTGCGCCCTATCTAACTAAATTCAACGAACGTGTCCCCGTAACTTCGGTTTCATCGTTATTACTAGACTTCGGATTTCACGCGTTCATCACCGAAATGTGCACGTACAATTTCAGCCAGTGCACACGTGAAAAACATTTAAGGACATCAATGTATTAGGTTCAGCTTAACCCCGTTTGACAGACAAGAACAGGCGTGGACTCAGCAAGTAAATCAAACGGTCGAACTTCGAAATATTTCAAGGGATGATACGTTTTCTTTTTTTTATTTTCAGCATTTTGAAACCCTACTGGGTTTATATTGCTTTACATGAATAATATAAGTAAATACAGTAATGTGGAATACAGGAATAATACAATAAGAATTTTCTAATAATACAAGTGAGTATGACAGTAATATCCTTTAACGCTAAATACGTTGGTCACAATTTTGGAAAAAGGAGTGGATGCTAATATAAGCTTTGATATTTGTTTTTGCTATAATTGCGTCTATATTAAGGGGCAGTTGGAGGCCCAGTATGATACGTTTACGACAATATAACAAAATATATGATTTGAAAAGAAATTTAATTATAACTGAAACGTCATAATTTTTCTTATTCAGCTATTTCGAATTAATATGTATTTCTAACACCTGAACGTACCAGCATTTCTTTCTTTTGTGCTGGCGGACTGTGCGAATGAAAATCACGTGAGACGAATCCACGTGGAAGTCTACCTACCCCGGGGTAGAAAGAGGGTGTATTTTTAAACCGGTTAATATAAATCGACCGTGTATCGCGTCGTCTTCCCTATTCCTCGACGTCATCTTACCGCGGACGTTTCTTCGGTGGTTCCCTTTTCACCTTGTTCGCTCACCTGTCGGGCCGCGAGTTCTCACTTGTTTTTCTTTCCGCCCTCATCTCCCTGCTGCCACACGACTTTCGGCCGCCGACGACTGACCGGGACTGGTGAGGCGGCGCGCCAGCAAATGTGCCCGCGGGGGTGGCCGTCCGCCGCGGCTGCGCCCCTTTTTTCGTGTCGAGCCACCCCCTCCAGCTACACCTCGCCGATCCGCGAATCCCCTGTACGCGACAGCCTCCCCTCGCTCTCCCCACCCCTCTACGCTAACGGGGAACAACTTCCTCATTTTTACCCTCTTTTCCTCTCTCTCTCTCTCTCTCTGTCTCTTTCAACCCTCTCGGTTAACCCTATGCTTCGGACCGACGACGCTTGCGGTAATTTGTCGCGCGCCTCGCTGTTGCAAAATTGTTTGCAATCGAGGGTGGAGGTGGGCGAGAAGGGTTCGACCTCTTTAAGGATTGTCCACTCGACGTTTCGCTCGAGGGGTTCCTATATTCGACCTTTGTCGAACTCGTTTTGCGATCCTCGAGGGGGTTCGGTCTGAGTGAGGATCGCAGCCTCTTTCCGGGGGTGTTGTTTACCTGAATGGGGTGAATGGATCGGGTATAGAGATCATTCTACTTTTGGTTCGTAGTTTCCCGTAGGGTGACAACTAGGGTGCTTCTTGATTGACGGTGTGTTACCGATGTTACCTTGATATGTGCCGCTAATTAGGGGTAATTTTTAGGGGTAGTTGTAAACTATTCAATATTTACAAATGATGTACAGTTGCACTCCTTCGGTACTTCATATTTTTAACCCTTTGCACTCGGAGTTATTTTAACACGTTCACGTCGGTGCTGCAATTTATGTTTCTCTCCAAGGGGTGTCGTCGAAATAATTCCTATTATTAAACATTCAAGTTTGAGCCACCGGAGGTACACGCCATCGTGAATGTGTTAACTCTAAAATTAAACATTTCTTCTTAGCTAGAATAATTCCATTCTATATGATTTTTTTCATTTTACGAATATAAAACTGTTATAATACCTCGTACAATACTTAAATGTTTAGTAAGAGGTTAGATCCCAACTTATTTAATAGTATAAACAATATTGTGAATAATGATACAACAATTTTTTAATGTTGTGACTCTGAGTCACCACTCGAGTGCTATGGATTAATCCAGTATATTAAACGAGCATTAGTGAACACGGTTCTTGTTAAAAATATTTTAATATTTGTTAGTTGTTTACTAGGCTTTCAGACGTTTCTAGTAAAAATATTTTAGTATTTGCCATTTAGTAGGGTTGCAGACATTTTTATGTAAGACATTTGAGTGGTTGTTAGTCATTTGCTAGGCCTTTAGACGTTTCTTAGTTATAATTAATTGTTCCGAAAAGCGTAGGGAGGATCAGAAATTGTGGCAGAATTAGATTTGTTTGAACCGTTACCGGAAGCACAATTGTATTCGCAGCCATTCGCAAGATACCGTATGCGGTGGGAGTAGCAAGTATGCTACGGCTGGAATCCGCGAGAAATTTTCACGGGAAGGAAAGAAACAGGTAATACGGGTCGGGAAAACTGGAACGTCCACGTTCCACCCACACCTCTATCGCCGATCGATAATAACACGTCGCTCGGACCTACACACCGCTGGCATAATCAATACGCGCTGATATATCTGTAATAGGAGCGAAAGACAGGCCGCTGGGAAATGGTAAAGGGGGAGACGTGTACCGATGATAGATCGTTGACGGACAAGCACGATACACAGCTTATCGCAAAACTGCTATTCGCCGAGAAAATTGTGCGCACCTCGGGACGACGCTAATCGTTTGCCCGGATGCCGCGCGCGGGAAATTGCACACGTGCTTTCCGCTAAATATCGCTCGATCCCATAAATCGATTCACGGAATCATTCTCATCCGACGTGAATCAGTGCAACCCGTAAATATCTCACTACAGCGTCACCCGTATTTTTCTTTCAGGTTTTTTAACTTATTGGCTAACCACCGATATACGTTTCGGTCAACAAACTATCTGTTTCTGTGGAATTTTTATGAAAATAATTGTTAACACCTATTCTCGTGGAACAGATCTTTTGAAAGTTTAATATTATTCGGAGTAACGACAATTTCCATTGGAATATTCTACAACAGTAATCGAGGGATAATATTAAAGATTTTATTGAAATATTTTACAATAGTAATTTCATAGAGAAGTTTAATAATATTCAAGATCTTGTATAGTTCCATGAAAAATACAATTTTTGAAAATGTATAGTCGAAACTCGAGAAACGGTACGAAAATCAAAACATAGTTTCATTCGAAATATTGAAAAACAAAAATCGATTTAATTCCTCGTGGGGGTTCTTTCATCGACCGATGATAAAAATGAAGCTTTACCGACTAGAGATAGCTCGGTGCCTAAAATTTATTTATATGTCATTTATATCGTTTATATGTTATTTAGATGCAAAAGTGCTTTGATAAAGTGGACCACTAAAATGTTTTTTAACGTTCTCAAGTTAGAAATTGAAGCGAATGGCATTGATTAATGAAACGTTACCGACGTATACCTGGCCACCCTCCGAGGGTTGAACATACCCTCAACCAGGGTGGGGGATTTAGTAGGAGCTCGCTCGTTCGATTCGAATGGTTCTTCAACAATCAGTTTATATGGAACAGTCGGTTCGCACGGTACTCGGTGTCTCTGTGATTATTCAAAATTAAAGGTGAACGTGGTGTCGATTTTGAAATAAACAAACGTCGATTAAATTGTACGTGTTACTGTGTTCTTAGTTTAATCTCAAGGGTCGCACGACCAAACGAAGTATTCACTGTTTTATATTACCGAATTAAAAAATAGAGAGTTAATTGCAACGCGCGTTTCATGGTAGAGTAAGCAATGATTATAATAGCGATTGAATTAACTGGCCATAAATTTGGATTTCTTCAAAGCATACAAAGAGAAGCAGCGATGCGTGTCCCGCGAATGTGTGCATCTCATCCGAGTGTACTATGATCACGTTGCACGTACGCGAAATAATAGTGACTTGTACACAGTTGCACTGTACACTTACGTGTTTACGGGATGCATACATTATGCATGCGCTGATGTTGAATGGATACGAAAGGAAAATGGTGAGACGAAACTACTATGTTATATAATACGCAAATTATTCCGCTATACTAACGTCTTCATATTTATGCTGTTCTGTTCAAATTAAGAGCGTGAAGAGCAAACACTGAGATCAAG
This sequence comes from Lasioglossum morio, assembly GCA_916610235.2. Lineage (NCBI taxonomy): Eukaryota > Metazoa > Arthropoda > Insecta > Hymenoptera > Halictidae > Lasioglossum > Lasioglossum morio. Next base: position 20,410,823 of record OU744324.1, on the reverse strand, counting down.
TCTGCTGGAACCAATAACGAGGATCAAGTAAGTGATCGATGCATACTGTTTGTAACATGGGTATGTTAGTTTTTTTTTTTAAATATGTAGAATAAGTATTCTATTCTTTTTAAATGTGTAAAATACGTATTTCTTTTTAATAACAAACTATGTTTTGCAAAACCCTGTAATATCAACAATTTCTATACATTGCATGAAAGTTGAGAAATAGATCTTCTCAGAATTGAATGTTAATTATAGCTCAATTCAATAATAATTTTTCAAATATGTATTTTATATTTCTCTAAATATGAAAAATAGATATTTTAAGTTTCTTAAATATGTAAGATCAGTATTTTATTCCTTTTAAATATATAAAATACGTATTTCTTTTTAATAACAAACTATATTTTGCAAAACCCTGCAATATCAACAAGTTCTATACATTGCATGAAAGTTGAGAACTACATCTTTTCAGAATTGAATGTTAATTATAGCTCAATTCAATAATGATATTTCAAATATGTATTTTAAATTCTCTAAATATGAAAAATAGATATTTTAATTTTCTTAAATATGTAAGATAAGTGTTTTATTCTTTTTAAGTATGTAAAATACGTATTTCTTTTTAATAACAAACTATATTTTGCAAAATGAAAGTTGAGAAGTAGATCTATTTAGAATTGAATGTGAATTATGGCCTAATTTAATAATAATAATGGTTTTTATAAACCAGATAAAGTATACAGCTAATAAACATTTTATTTTCATAGTTCATTTGGACAAGGACCAGCAAAGAATCGCATTCTCAAGGACAAAACCGGCATCTTCCCAACGCACCCGAAAGGAAGTAAGGTAGGTATACTGTTGATGCAATGATTGCAAGCTTTGATTTAATCCCGTCACCGGTTCCCTTAGTACCAAGGCTTCTATCTTTATCTGCAGTTCGCACGATACTAACGGTACTGAATTTCCCGAGGATCATTGGTCTTAACAGAGGATGCAAATTCGTCCGATGTACCCTCGGAATTCGATAGCGCTTCCGGTTTCTCTAGTCCGGCTCGTCTAAGTCCGATGTGCTCAATGGCATTCATAGTACAACAAAGGTACCACAGGGGTGAAACGCTATTTCAGCTAGTAAATATTTTCATTCAAAACATATACATATTAATGAAAGTCTATCAGATTTGGCTAATTTAAAAACAAAAAAATGTTCGTAATAATCCGAATAAGGTTTTTAGGGAAAGAAAAATTAGAAAAGTTGCCCGGAAATATGGAAAATTCCGGGAAAAATGAAAGTGCTTTTTTTCTATTGGATTTTTTTCATTTTTCCTTTGTTTACACATTTCCAATAGCGTTTCACAAATTCACAAAACGATCGCAAACAAATTTATTGAAATTTGGACAGGACAACGTCTGTCGGTCAGCTAGTAAATTTAATAAATCCATTAGATAAATTGATAAATTTTTCATGAATTTATGGAGCTACGGAATCTACTATTCTTCGACTTTTTTTTTTAATGAATATTGAAAAATTCACTGTTCAACAATCGGCCGAGCCTGTGTCGCAGAAATACACGTACAGTTTCACAAAAGGAAATGACGTGCGGACAATCACCGCTTTTCTTTTTCTGTCATCCACGTTGATCAACCGTGTCCCATATCGGACCAGCAACAAGGAGCTTGCGAAACGTTTTACTCAGAATCAGTTTCCAAGTAGCGTACTTGAAATTTCTGTACATATAAGACCCGATGGAAAGTAAGCAAACACGATCAGCTGTACTTTCGTGAAGTCGTTTCACAAACGTTACACGTGACTATCTATCAAAAGCAATACTTCGCGGATGTTCAAATTGTTCGGTGCAATTCTAAAAAAACGTTTTTCATTTCGAAAGTGTCCATTAAATTCTGTCCTCGACTAAATATCGTTTGAAGGCTGTTACACGTGACTATCTATCAAAAGCAATACTTCGCGGATGTTCAAATTGTTCGGTGCAATTCTAAAAACGTTTTTCATTTCGAAAGTGTCCATTAAATTCGGTCTCCGACTAAATACCGTTTGAAGGCTGTTTTTAATTGAATCGCGAATGAAGCGGAATACTTTCGGCGCCGTTTCACTGCTTTTATTACGGCGAAAGTTCGTTCGTGGCCACTACATCTCCAAGATTTACGGGATTTATTGGATTATCGTCGGTTACTTTTAAGCGGTGAAACGTCTCGGACGTTAACGCCTCGGGAACGGTCATAAAACGCGGACTTTCGCATGCATCTGCCATCTTTCGATGGTAGAAGACTGCTCTCTCCCTTGGACGCATGTGCTTTGAAAATCTGCTGAGAAAAACTTGCTCTCCACAAATATAAACAAATTTTTCAATCCTGAATACTACATATGAAATGGGACAAGATTGAGCGCATTTGAAATAACAAATAATCATTTGCATAATGACAAATTTTGAATACATTGTTACTTGTGTTTTGCAAATGGCAAGAAAAATTTATATTTATTACCACGATTATATTAGCTTGCCGAGTTGTTGTCGCTGTTGTTGTTGTATGCATCAAATCTTGAAATCGAATTTTTAACCACTTTCCGATCAGCTAGAGACTTGAAACTTTCAACATAGCTCAGAACTAGATGACAATGCAACATTAAAAAAAAAAAAATTAAGAAAAAAACTGTGCGTTTAGAAGAAAAAAAATCCTGATAGTACAATCAATATTACTATATCTTGCGTTCTATTAAAAAAAAAGACTAAAAAGTAGAAAATAAAAAAAAATACATAAAAAAACTTTGCAAAACCAGGCTCATATTAAAATACACTACAAAGGAGAAAATAATTTTGTTTAGTTATTAGTGAGTATAAATAAAAGCATTAACGTTAATGTATTTATCGCTACACGCTTTCATTTATAGTCACTAACATCGCAACAAAATTATTTTCTCCTTTTCAGTGAATTTTAACACATTACCGACCGGTGATTATTGCATATTTTTGAAAAATGTATGGTACATGTCTAAATTTTCATTTAGCATTTAGTATGAACTAACTAAGTCACCCTCAATAACGTCGTCTAATAGTTTCATTTAAGATTGCAATGTCAAAAAAAATTTCTATGCTTTTTTTTGGTACAGCAGAATTATTGAAAATCCGATTAATAGGCTTCCGGTCGGTAAAGTGTTAATACAATCGCGGTTTTTTAAAAAGTTTTTCTTGTACCCTTATGTGTACTCTAAGATGATGGTTCAGCGCAGGCTCGAAATTGGTCCACTTCGACAGAAACTGTATGTGTAACCCGACAGGGGGATAGAAACGGAGAGATCTTAGCCAGAAAATCATGAAGCGTTTTCTCGGTTGGGGAGCAAGCTTAATTGCGCGGATCCCGTTCTAACGAAGTTGCGGGAAGAAGTTAATAAACCTCGAGTCGAGCAATCAACGCCGATCCATCAGTTATACTCCGCTGCGTAAAACGTTCCGTAGCGTGGAAGAAGCGGCCTGTCGTTGCCGCAGCCACTGGTCAGCGAGAAATCTTTATCTAGCCAGGCCTGCGATCGTAGATCTCGAGTGTTCCTTCAGCAACGCTTGTCCCGTCACCTGTCGCAATCGCAGAATCGATCGGATCGATCGGATCGAGCCACGGCGAGCGCAAAAAGCCGGGATTCTGTGACCAGCGCGCCAAAGAAGCAGAAGAAGAATACAAAAAAGAAAATGAACTGGAAAGCAAAGGTAGATATATTACGGTAAACGTAACAATCTGATGAATATTAACCCTTTGCACTCGGAGCTATTTTAACTCGAACATTAAACGTTTCTTCTGACCTACAATATTTCCATTCTCTATGATTTTTTAAATTTGATAAATATGAAATTGATATAATACCTCATACAATACTTAAATGTGTAGTAATTGGTTAGATACTGACATATCTGATACTGTAAACAATTATTTAAATAATAGTACAGCAATTTTTAGTGGCGCCTCAGAGGCGCCACTCGAGTGTCACGTGGAGAAATTGTCCTCGTTTCTGGCCGGCATTTCTCGATCAAGGAAGACGGTTAGCTTCAGTCGATCGTGACGTAATTCGAGGATCGAGGGTATCGAGGAAGCAAAAGCGAACGAAAAGAAAACGAATCGTGCGCCGTCGTCACGATGAAAAGTGTAACGTTATCTGGGTTCGTGAAGAGAGGGGGCTGGTTGTCGTTGACTAACCGCGGGAACTCGCAGACCGGCTTCGTTAGAAGATTAACTTGGCAATTAAAACGAACCCCGGAGCACAGCGCGCTCGCGATCTTCTCTTTTCGCGATTCGATCGCGTCGCGTGTAGCAGAACCAGGAATGGCGAGAAAGTAACCGTGATTAGGGGGATCGTTATCCGGATCGCACCGAACCGAACTGGAAAAATGGATTCGCCACGGGACGAGTGCTATCAGAAATCTCTGTTACAACCTTATTAATTAGAAATATAGCTTGGCATCGTGTAACACGATTAAAATAATCGCTACCACTCCCGCGTTTTAACACCTCGGCTGCGAGAATTATTTTTAGGTCGCCCACGGTTCAACAGTTTGCGCGACGCATTCGTTTAAACATTCTATTTGTTTCACTGAAATCAAGTTCTGACGTTTTGCTCAAGTACCTGATTAACTCAAGTATCAAAAATGTTTCTGTAACATAAATTCATGAACACTCTCTACCTGATGGTACACGCAACAGTGAATTATTTCTGAATTTTCGAATTAAAATTTCCGAATTCATGACATTTCCAATTTGTTCACACATCAACCCTTCGCTGCATAGCGTATCATATCTGATTATGTTTGTGACATGTATTATGTTTATTTTTCTGAAAATGTTGTTTTAATTCTTTTCAATATTTCTCCCTTAAATGAAACACAAAAACTGACCTTCTTTCAATTCGTTTCATTCAAATGAAAAAAAATCATGCAGTGAAGGGTTAACAATCACGATGAGACACGACTAACATAATAATATCACGGTGGTACTCTGTGAAGTTTTGTGGAACCTGAATAGATCCATGTTAAGGGGGTAACGTAACCCTGAATATTACTAGATTTAAGGGTAAAAACAGTTTGTCCTTAAAACAATTGTTTGTCCTTATACGAGTATGTTACGAGCTGTGTAAGGGCTCATTCTAAAGAGGAAGGTTAATCGAAAAATATATGGGAACCTGAGGGTAGTTGTCTCGATTTGTTTCCCCTACTTTGGACGCTCATATTATTAGATATAAACCTAATCTCGTTAAAGGGGTAACATAACCCATGAATAGTACTAGAATATTAATAGATTTAAGGGTAAAAACAGTTTTTGCGGGAAACAATTGTTTGTCCTCATACGGGCATGTTGCGTGCTGTGTAAGGGCTCATTCTAAAGAGGAAGGTTAATCGAAAAATACATGGAAACCTGAGGGTAGTTGTTTCGATTTGTTTCCCCTACTTTGGACGCACATATTATTAGATATAAACATAATCTCGTTAAGGGGGTAACGTAACCCATGAATATTAATAGAATACTACTAGATTTAAGGGTAAAAACAGTGTTTGCAGGAAACAATTGTTTGTCCTCATACGAGCATGTTGCGAGCTGTGTAAGGGCTCATTCTAAAGAGGAAGATTGATCGTAGGGCGCTCAGCTCATGATTTAACGATACTATGTTTATATCTAATAATATGAGCGTCCAAAGTAGGGGAAAAAATCGAGACAACCACCCTCAGGTTCCCATGTATTATTTTACTGCAAAACGATTTTTTTTACTTAAATCATGAGCTGCGCGCCCTACGATCAATCTTCCTCTATCAAATGCACCTTTGTGCAGCTCAAAATAAACTGGTATAAGGACAAACAATTGTTTCCCGCAAAAGAAGAGACTCCCGAAGAAGAAGCTAGCATCAAATCGAGTTTATCTCTCGGGTACTCACCACTGGCGTTCCCTAGTTCCTCCGGTCAGTTACCCCGTTCTGTTCTTCCTGTGTATTTCCTTTCCACTTCAACGGACGGTCCACTTAACACAGGCACACACAGGGCGCACAGGACACCGACGGGAAGGACGCGCGAACACATGCACACATACGCACTTGTATTCTCACTTTCCTCGACTTAGAAATTCAGCGGAATCAAGAATTTCCAACAGCACACGGGGAGGACCTAAAAACACAGACGATGAGGGGCCTGGAGGAGCTCCGTTCGATAAGGACGAGAACCGGACACCGTTTCTTTATCGCGACGACTTTCTCGCCGGGTCGCGTAGATAATTCTGCGGAGCAGACGACCGTCCGCGCATTCCCCTCTCCGAAGCCCCGACACACGTTAAATCGTGCAGAAATCCAGGTTGGACGTGCACCGACCTGAAGCCGCAGAATCAGCGTCCCTGACCCGCTCAACCGGCGGCCTCGATGAATCACTCGGCCAGGAGATCTTCAGGAAGACAATCGACGAAAGTTCTCAGACGGCTGGACACGCTCGAGAGAACTTCGGCCCTGATTCCGATTCACTCTTCTATCCACACGCGCCCCGGGAATAAAAAACGATGTGTTGGGAATCGCGGCGGCCGCGATTATGTCAAGATAACTCGGGCCTTGAACAACCACTTTCTTCTTGAGTCATGTGTCCGCGCTACCGACGATGACGTTTCAAAATGATGCGCGTTTTTCGAGTCTTCGTTCGCGCTGCACTTCAGCTAGGCTTCACTGTTTGTCGGTTCTTCGGCATCGCGGAGTGTTGGGGTTGTTACGGAGGGTTGGAACATTGACAGAAGGCTTGTCAATATTGCAACCAGGTTTGTCCAAAATGTTTTATGAACGTTCGGTGACAGATTTCATTTTTTAACAATTTTTCAGCATCGGAGGGGTTTAGGTGGAAAATGATTATTAGGGTTGAACGGTTGCCAGTCTGGATGGTATGTGAACATTGAGAACGGTTTTGTGGACAATGTTTTTATGATCATTCGATGACAACATTATTGTTAGGGTTGAAGGGTTGAAAGAGTGCAGTAAGGCTTGTTAATATTGCAGCTAGTTTTGTGGAGAATGTTCTATGAACATTCGATGACAAAATGATTGTTAGGGTTGGAGAGTTGAAGGGTTGAAAGAGTGCCAGGAGGCTTGTTAATATTGCAGCTACTTTTGTGGACAATGTTATCAATTTTTTTAGCGTTGTAGTATTGCTTATTTTCAAAATGTTTATTGGGGGTTGAAGAGTTGAAGTGTTGCTAGTCTAGTAAAATTTTTATCAACATTCGATAGCAGGTTTCATTGTTTGGTTAGTTTTTTAATATTGTGGAGTGGTTCATTCTGAAAATTCTTATTGGGGTTGAAGAGTTGATGGGCCGAAGGGTTACTAATCTAGAAGGCCTGTCAATATTGCGATAAGTTTTGTGAAAAATGTTTTATCAGCATTCGATAACAGGTTTCACTGTTAAACATTGAAAAGTTGCTTGTTTTGAAAATGTTTTTTAGGATTGAAGGGATGTCAGTCTGGTAGGGAATGTAGAGTAAAAAGCTTGTAACTATAGCAATCAATTTTGTTGGAAATGTTCCTTGAATATAATGATTGAGACAATTGATATATGATGAGATTTTATAAAAGTATGTTTTACTTTCTCCGAATAACAATATTCCATTTATTTAGATACTTCAGAATTTGTAATGTCTGCTGAAATTGAGTGTAAATTAATTGTTAATATTTCCTGGAATGTTTCAAAGAATTTCAAGATGATTATTAAAATATTCAATTTCTTTCGATATTTCGTAATGTTTATATTATACGTTTGAATAAAGAAACTTATTCAATAACCTGCCGCGAAAGTATCTTTACGATCTGAATAATTGCAAAATAAGAAATCTGAAACCGGTTTGTTCCATGACTGTCACTGTCGATCAGAAAGATCGAGCGTGATCGATTGTCAATATCCCGACGAATCTCCTCGTAAAAATGTTTTATAAAAATAACACTTTATACGCGTTCATACTGTGCTTTAATTAAAACCAGCAGCACAAAGTTAATTGGCAATGAATTCAAAACTTCTCCTTTCCCGACGAATTGTTCAATAATTCATGAAACTCGGAATTCTTGTATCGGATTAACACGATTTTTAACAATCTCAGATCGATCTAGATCAACCATAGAGCACTCCTACGATTTAAACTATCCTTATCTGGATGCCTGTTCCAAACTGAATACCAACTCGCGATGCAGAAACTACAAGATCACTCGGTGACTTTCACACCGCGAACTTTCGACGACAAGTGATCTACCGTCTGCTAGATCGAGCACTCGAAGAGTCGATAATCGTCCGGCAACCGCTGATTCAAGTTTCCCAGCCGTTTCCTGTCGAGATAGCTCAGCTGATCGAGGAGTCCGAAGGAGGAGCTGAAACCTGTTGATCCTTTCGATGATACTCGGCAGGTTGACAATCTTCGGAGCCCATGGAGAGCCGGCAATTTGCCCGGAGAGCGTCGCCGAGGCAGATTTCATCAAACGATATTTTCGCTCGATCTGTCCGTGGTGGTAATTTATTTGCGGTTTAAAGGGAGCCACCGCAATGGTGCGGTCTGCTGGATCGCTGCGGATAAGATCTCTGCGGTGCGATGCTCCAGCCGCAGGCCGGGATTAGTCAATCGCAGTTTGAATTACACTTTCGTGGCCGGTTGTCTAGAAACGGAGTCGTGGTGCCGGCCAAACTTGGCCATCCGGCTCCTGGGATTTCCAATTTCGAACTGGCCGCCGGTGATCGCGGGCCAGAAGAAGCTTTCGTAGGATCGCTGACGGGTGATTAGGAGCGAACCGATTACCGAGTCGCTTTACCGTAATCCGGGCTAACCACAAGCTCCACTTCCTCTTGCAACCTCTTTCCTCGCGATTGGCTCCGTGGATTTCCGAACTGAGGAAAGAGGACATCCAACAGAGACGATCAAGCTTGTTGACAGTTCGTATCGATCCAGTAAACGTTTACTCCAGTGGTTTAATAACGATCGAATTGCCTAGAAGGATCTCCGAACCATTATGTCTATGATCAACCTGGGTCCAGCTAAGGGAGGTCATCCAACAGATTCGATCAAGCTTGTTGATCAGTTCGTATCGATCCAGTAATAGTTTACTTCAGTGGTTAAATAACGATCGAATTGTCTATGATCAACCTAGGTCCAGCCAAGAGAGGACATCCAACTGATTCGATCAAGCTTGTTGACAGCTTGTTGTATCGATCCCGTAATTGTTTATTTCAATGGTTCAATAACGATCGAATTGTCTAGAAGGATCTCCGAACCACTATGTCTATGATCAACTTAGGTCCAGCTAAGAGAGAACATCCAACACATTCGATCAAGCTTATTAATCAGTTCGTATCGATCCAGTAATCGTTTACTTCAGTGGTTAAATTACGATCGAATTGTCTTAAAGGATCTTCGAACCACTGTGTCTATGATCAATCTAGATCCAGCTAAGAGAAGATATCCAACAGATTCGATCAAGCTTGTTGACAGTTTGTTGTATCGATCCCGTAATTGTTTATTTCAATGGTTCAATAACGATCGAATTGTCTAGAAGGATCTCTGAACCACTGTGTCTATGATCAATCTAGATCCAGCTAAGAGAGGACATCCAACACATTCGATCAAGCTTGTTGATCAATTCGTATCGATCCCATAACTGTTTATTTCAATGGTTAAATAACCGGCACTATGAAATTGTCTAGAAGGATCTCCGAATCACAGAATATATCTAAGATCCTATATATCAAAGAACTCCCTGCTGGTAGCCTAAATCCAGAATTTCAAGCCTGAGATTTGCAGTCCGGAAGTTGAGTAGCTTCTAGATCATTCCCGAGAGGCGAGCGTGTAGATCCGAGGGCACCGGTGGATCCCACGCAGGATCAAAACATGTTTCGATCGAGCGAGCAGGCGCGCGCGCGAGGGCCCGCGCGTTTTCGAGCGTGTCTCGATCGATCGCATGAATCGATCTCGGGTTGGCGAACGAGGAAAACTTCCGGGTACCGAAGCACGTGGTACCCTAAGCGATCGGTGGTGGTTGATGATTGTCGATGACGAAAGCACGATCCAGCGGATGATCGCGGGCGGATCTCGGAAGTTCGTCGAAGTGTAAACCGAGCGCACGGCACAGGTAAGAGAGGTTTTCGAGCAACTACGAGCCGGCCAGAAGGCAGCGTGTCTTTCTCCCCTGCATCGTGCATCAGCACAAGGAGAGAGGGCAACGGTGAAACGATGCTCGGAGGTGGGGTGTAGTGCAAAAACCCAGCGGGAGGGGAGACCGTAGGTGATAGATTCGCGATCCTCCGGATCGGGAGTCTGTCGCAGGACGCGACGCGCGGTGATCCAAAACGTCGAAAAGATCATCGTAGGACAGGGGTCGGCAACCTTTTGAGTCGGAACAGTCAAAAATTACAATTTACAAAATTTCAAAGTTTTTAAACAGCCACAAAATATTTTCTTGCCAACAATAAATAGTACTCGCATAAATAAAGTTTTAATAATATTTGCGTATGGAACTAAAGAGCAGCTTCACATCCAAAGAGCCGCATGTGGCTCGCGAGCCGCAGGTTGCCGACCCCTGTCGTAGGACGAACAGACTGAATTCTGTTGAATCTGATGTTCTAGCATTTGTTTAACACTAGAACTACCGAGAACTAAACGCAGTTGGCATACATTGCTTTCTAATAATGACAATATGGCATTTATTTAGATTTCGTATAGGCGATATTTAAATATGTACTTCAATAGAGAAGTTCACTAAAAAAATTTCTCAATAAAACATATTTATACTTTTAATATTTCTAATCGAAAAGAATTCGCATCAGTCATTTTGACTGGTCCGGTAGTTCTAGTGTTAAACATTTTCGTATACATAAATGTAGACCTATCACGCATCTAATTGTTAAGCAAGTGAAATATGGTTTGAGTGAATGGTAGTGCACAGAATACTCACCTTCTAAGTCCAACAAATTGGTTGCCTCGTCTTTCTCAGTTAGCAGGTTAAAAACAGTGTAAATTTCCTGAATCAAGATTTCTTTCCGTTCTCCAGTGACCGACGAACAGTGCTCGGAAAAAGAAGGAAACCCAAAATTATGAAAGTCGTTATTTCAAATATCGACTACTATTTCCTGATAGGCCATGAACCAATGTGTCTTGCTATGAAAACGGATTTGTGTTTTTTTCTTTAATAACGCAGAAAAATATGTATAAACAATTATATTAAGTTCACTGTTTAACATTTCGTTTAATAATACGAGAAGTGTGATGATTAAGAAGTGATATGAAAAAGAATTATTACAAAATATTGAGAAATGTCGAAGTTATGAGTTTTTTCCATTATTTCTATAGATTCCGACCACTGTGCGACGGTCTCCATTTATCACAGCTCTTCCAATTTCGATTGGTGTCACGTCGATTCGCACCAGTGGATACACGACGCGCAGCATCCTGTGCACTCGTGTGCGGAATCTTGTCTTGTTCCGGTGATCTCGTTGAATTCGCACTCGTGTGCGGGATTATGTTGTTGCGTTCTAACTATCATTAGTCTGTTTCAATTAGGATACAACAGCCGGGCATCTTTCATCGTCGACGAAGACGACACACGAAAGAGCCTTCTGCTCTGGTTTAGTTTCTCTCTTTGAAAGAATCAGAGACTTATTCTACGATTCACACCCCTATGCTCCGCGATAATTACTCGACATACCTTATTTAGTGTAAGTCCATAATTAGTAAGAAAGTGAACTAGAAGGAATATTGCATTCGTTCTGACTCCCTTTCCGGGTCTCTTGTGCAGCAACCTCCTCGTGGTGAGACCTGGGCAATTGGTATTATCCTCTATTTGTAAGAAGTTCTAGTATTTTCACAGGATTTTACAGACGCGATTATACGAAAAATCTTTTTTCTTGAAAATGGTCTAAATAGTTGACCGAAACGTTGATAATTTTTGTGTTAGTTTGCAAAATTGCTTAAGTAGTCGTATTTGATCGAACCAGTGTGCTGAAAACATGAATATATGTTATGAACTTCTTAGTATCTTATGAATAGAGGATAATATCGAGCTAATAGCTGTACTTTTAATGAATATGTTGATTTTCAATCAATTCTATTCCTATTCCCATTCTCTTCCATATTATTTTATTATACCGGGTTCACCCCGGGCGTGAACACCCGGTAGTATCTTGTCGGTAATGGAACTTTTAGCGATGTTGGTATTTCAGATCACTGTTAGTTCCACGTTATCCCCGCGCCCTCTCGACTATGTCGCTGAATAGCACTGAGGTTGGCAGTCTTTAATAGTATCTCTGTGCGCAATAATCAGCAATAATGCTGTGTGCAAAATTTTAATAATAATAATAAATTTTAATAATAATAATAATAAAATTTTAATCACAACCTAAAGAAAAAGTCGTATTTTATAATTATATCTGTCAATGGGAGATATTTTTCTAAAAAGGTCATTAACACTTTGCCGTTATATTGCATTATTATTACAGGATAAATAATAATTTGAGAGATGAGACGTGCATAGACTATAGCCTGCAATCTAGACGTAATCACTAAAACAAAGTTTTAGTCGACTAAAAACTATCGACTAAATATTCGATAGCAATTCGATAGTATGTACCAACTAAATAGTAATTAGTCGATAGTTGAATTTAGTCGATGGTGCCCATCACTAGGCCTCTTCTAGTGATTTCGTATCGAAACCAATGTGTCGATGTATCGTAGTATCGATACTTACTGTTAGTCGTCGATATCGAAGTGACGATATAACCTCATATAACCTGCAGCTTTCCATAAAGTTTGTGATTAGTCTGTGATTATTACTGTTATAATTACTGTTATAATAATTAAGATTGCTGTATTGAAAATATTAAACGTAGTTAAATCTAATCTCTATAAAACGTTTAATTTGGATCAATGATTCTCATTCTTGGTTCCGAAGTTTATCGCTAATTTAGTTGTAATCGGTTAGGTTCAAGTTCGGCTCGAAAGACTTGGGTTGAAGAAGACTTGTCAGCCTAAACCATTTGTTTGTTAACTTTGGTGTTTATTCTACGTGCGATTACGATTTCTACAGACGAATTTTAACACATAAAATAGGTGTACGAAAGGATAATCACGTGGCGAGTCAATCTGCCATTGTTATTTTGACACAAGTCTGTTGCTAATCCGAAGGAAATGTATGTATATTTAAAATTTAAACAATAATATCCTAGTTTACGTGTACAATCAATTAAATTATGGATTACAAACAGCATTATTTGCTGACGAAAATAAATTTCGTGAAATCGTATGTATATATTTGGACATATCGTTTTAAAACGTGAATACATCTTTTCTCATTTTTAGCGTGTACGGTTGATAATAAAAATGGATCCGGTATCTAATATACTTGGTATCGATAAAGTAAATATGGATGGAAAGTTAATTGTAATCGAAGAGCGACACAACAGCAACGCGAATTTTGTGTTAAATTCAGTTGTCCTCAATGCATTAAGTAACAATAATGGAATTTGTTTTATACTCTTTCATAATACATTCAATCATTACCATAACGTGGGTATGAAATTTGGCTATAATCTGAAAGTCTTAAGGGCTGAAGGTAAGGTTCGCATTACAGAGCCAATGAAAATTATTGAATCCAATTTGCAAAGTAGTAATAACGAAGAGACCGATGTCACTAGCGATCTAAGTGACATTTTATTTAGAAGTATAAAAAGTGAATATTGTGAAATGAAAAAGTCTGGTAATGTAACCATTGTAATTGATGACCTGAGTCACCTTTACAATTTAGGATTCACATTAAAAGACTCTATGTGTTATTTGAAACTTTTAAGATCACTTATTGAATGTGACAATGCGTCTCTTTGCATTGCAATACATACATACGATAGTAGATTACAGAATTGCAGTGCTAATGTGGCTGTTAATATTTTGAAATATATGGCTCACTTGTTCGTTATGATCGATTCGTTGGAAACAGGATATTCCAGTGATATAACTGGTAAAATAACAGTTAATTGGAGGATAGATCATGTAAGAACAGAGCATAATTGGTCTGAGGTATCGAGGTACATGTACAAGGTGTCAGATCGTCAAGTAAAAATTTATGCACCAGGACAGTAATCATGTTGGTTTAAAGTACTTGCGTTTAACGTGGTTTTAATTTCGTTCTTATTATTAATCTTAGACATACCAAAATATGTTCGAGAGAAATAAACAAATCAATATCCAACCACACCTGCATATCCATGTTTTCTTGTAACACATGTATTAATAATTTTCTAGTTTTAGTATTGTTCGAGTCGAAAATTGATATTCCGATTGATCGTGTAAGGTTAATACTGACGAAATTCAGTATGAAAAGTCATGAATGACAATCTGACTTTTCAATCAGACTGTCATTCTTGATTGACCGTGTAGGGCTTGCATTAATATTGCATTGTCATCCAGTTCCGAGCTATGTTCGAAGTTTCATTCAATTTAATCGAAGAAACAAATTCCTCTTTGTTTACTGTTTCTTGTTACTAATATCAGAAATCCGAAATCTATACTATAAAAAATGATTTTATTCCGGCGGCCCTACGCGAGCCTCTAGTTTAGACTTGATCAATATCTTTGCGGGACACGTGCTTAGACGATTTTGCACTGTTGCAAACTCAAATTGTATAGTAGAATATTAAAAAAGTTATCGTCTTTTTAAGAGTGTCCGAATATTAGTGGGAGTCACTGTAGATCCAGGGATGCGAATCCTAACCCGGTTACACAAGAGTACAATAGAATCATTAATACCTTTGTAACTTTTTAATGTAAATTTTCGAAGAAAATTCGAAAAAAATCGAAGGACTATATCTCACATAAGTTTCACCAAAATCGGCTTGTACCAACTGAATATGTTTCCTTGTCAGTGTGCTTTGTTGAAATTCAACGAGTAAACTGTCCGCTCGACAGTATGGTGTATTGAAACCGAAATAATGCCAAAATGAAATAATTACAGTAACTTCCATATGAATCGGGAAGTTAAAAAACCGAAATGCTTAACACTCGCAAGGGTAAGGTCTAATAACAATAACTTAATAAATAGCAAAAGGTAACACGTCGCGTCGTAAAACCGATAAAACCATCCGCGCGAAGGAATAAGCGCGGATCCGAATTCAGGTATGTAACACTATAAATGATCGAACCTTGCGCCGAAATCATCGATTTCATAATATATTCAAATTTCGATCGAAAAGAAATTCACCTTTATCAGATATGTAAACTCTGTGACCAGTTGAGTTCGGTAGAGATCCTGGCCTCCCCCTTACATTAGCTTAGGTGGGAGTGCGGTTTTAGTGGGTAGGCTGGCCGGAGGGTCCTCTGGACAGCCCCACATAACCCCGGTCCCCCCAGAGGGGCTGGGGTATGCGTAAAGCATTTTCGCACTATAAAAAAGAGAAGGTATGTAAACTCTCCACTGACTATCTACTGTGTCCGTACGTTACAACGTTAAACCAAAGACAAGAACCTTCCAGTTGTACCCCCCAATTAAGTGATTTTCAAACATTTTTAGGTCCCAGGTTCTTAAATACAAACTAACGGTTGATGCTTCATGTTTATGGAAGAAAAAACCAATTTGTTCTTAGTTAGTGGAAGAGAAAATGAGGCCCACGAGGTGCGACCCGTGGTGTGGCCGTGGCCAACCTTAAATAAAGGATATTTATTCTAGTGCAATCTTTATTTAAAAAATGGGTAGACAAACGGGATCTGGACAGAAATGTATGTCATGATTAGATGATTCCAAAAATGTATTTTTTATTTTGTTATTGTGCATTCAGCATATATGGTGCATAGTGCATATTTTTTTCATTTTTCTCATGCTATAATAATCAAAAATAAATTGCTCTACTGCTTGCCTCTCTCAGTACGAACACGGCCTAAGAAGCAGTTAATAATATTGTTACATAGTTAATAATAATTATTATTTTATCCCAACATGTGTGTGGTACGTATACTTAATATGTGTAGCACATGAATTGCACAGAATAGCGGAGGAAATACGAATGCACTTTCCTTTGGTCAATAAAGTAATACATAGCTTCTGTAAAACAAATATTCTTGTAAGCTCCACGTACATAGAATAGAAATTTACAAAGAAAAGCTACCAAATGTTCCTTTACCACTAGAAGCGATCGTACCGGGATAGGGAAGTAAGTAAACATACTTGGTAATATTCAAGTTCATAAAGACTAATTGAATTATTAATTTTGTTAAGGAATCTCTTTTTTCTATATACATGTACATATATTCGTATATCTTTGAACTCTGAAGTAAATTGTCTAGAAGTATCTACCTTATCACACTAGTAACCCGCTCGAAAGCGGGTTAACCCGCTGTCTCTAGGTTCTGAAACCCGCTCCGTGCGGGTTAACCCGCTTCCGAGCGGGGTTAACCGGCTCTCTCTAGGCTCTAAGACCCATTCTCTCCGGGTTAGTGTGGGTTAGAGAAACCTCCCTCGGTTATAACCGGGTTTGGGTTAGGGTTAATCCGCGGTACGCATCCATGTGTAGATCACTTGCACGTTACTTGAATAGTCTCAAGGTGGACACTATGTGTATATTTGTTCTACAAGACGTACGCATGCATATATCTACGGACCTGCGTGTGATGTCATTCACAGGAGAAGTCGCCTTGGATAGTCAGCTGATGTGGGACATCATTTTTAAACAGTTCTTTTAACGGCAGTAAACGAAAGATAAGTAATATGTACCGTAACTATTATCTACTGTCGCGTAGAGGAAATTAGTACAATTTTTTATGCACCTCCTTATACAACAGAAATTTGCCAACCCATTAGCTATTTCAATACATTTAAAAAAAATTATTTCGTTAGATCGTTGACGCAGTTGGAAGCAAAAATTCTTCTCTTGCTCGTCGGTTATATTACACATAAAAATGAACGGGTACTATGATGTGCCTAATGTAATGTGTAATACGATTCTAAATTGATGAAAGAGACCGTGTGACTAGAGAATCAGGTTATGACTTTTCCCATGCATAATAGAAATGCATGTGCATATATACTTGCATAATAAATGTCGTCGACGAATCAAAAATTGTCGACAAATCCATGACAAATTCGTACCGAACGTTGCCCTCGAAAAGTCACGAGAACAAGGTTTGCCATGGATCTGGTATGGAATTGTGCCTGTAAACGAGCCACCTGTTTCGCCATTACACCTGGGAATTAGTCGACAAGTTTTTCCGGCAAATTCGTAGCAAATGGAGGACCGAATTTCTGCTCCAAGCACGACCTTGGCACCAAAATAACTTCATTCTGCTCGCGAAATACGACTGCAAACATTTATATATTGATCAAAATTTGCTCGAAGCAGCTGTTGTACGATTACTTGATACATACATACAATATTGTATACGTACAATTTCCTGATTAACTGTATTATGTTTTATAAAATTTTAACATGATAAAATTTAGTCACGATTTTCTATATACAATGACAAGGTTTATTTTCGTTAGATTTTGTTACCATATGGAATTTATATACATGCCACACAGGAATGCCCGAAATTGAATTATATTTACCTCCGATACGCGACATTTTGTGAATTGCACACGGTTCGAACATATTCATCGATAACATATAATATGTACGCATGTGCATCTTCGAAAAATGATGCTTATCGTCGTCTTGAAGCGACCTTGATGCGACATTGCGAGCTTGTAAAATATTCCGGAATAAATGCAATCATTTGCAATATCAATTCTGTCAAGTGATTTTTAGCCTCGACAAAAAGAGGCGATATTACACGTGGCTATCAGCTGATGCGTGCGCCTTCGTGGTTTCCAGACCCAGTTAAATGATGTGGTGCGTTTCGTCGGACAGGGACGAAACTTTTTACAAATGTGTTAACTGACCGACAATGATTTGAACGTGACCGTGCATCGCATCGTGTCCGTAGAATATAGTAAGTTTTATTGTTTCCAATATATTTACATATTTTCTAATTACACATATTCGAAAGTTTATGCATTGCACTTGCTATTATTTATTATAAAATTGTGTGTAATCGTTTCTTAACAATTCGCTACATTTTTCATTCAAACATTAAGCAAATCATTCTTTCAATTTAATTTTTTTTTTACCATTTCTGAGCAATTTTGTGTATTACATTTATTTAATAATTTATTAAAGTTAGTAGGGTGCACTTACATAATGTTGCTCGTATACTTATGCACTGTACACATGTATTTTACATGCATATATGTAGTACTACATTGAAAGCAAGGGCTTCACTGTCGAATCATGATTAAATGCATTCATTACAAACATATATATATATATAACAGTATTTTTTATCTTTAACAAGTAGTGATTGTTTTGCATGAATTCAAGTGTATATATTTTTTCCAGTTTGTTGCAAAGATACAGAACATGAAACAATGGCAGACAAAACGAAAAAATTGTCACGTTGGTATTTCGGTGGGCTCTCCTCTGCGGGTGCTGCTTGTGTCACGCATCCCTTGGATTTGTTGAAGGTAGATATGAAGATTCGTATTAATTCTATTTTAATAACACTCGTGATAGTTTCTAAAGATACATAATATCCTTACATATGTTACAAAAGAAACTATCGTTGCAGGTACATTTACAAACGCAACAAGAAGGCAAAGTATCTGTAGTAAGATTAACTACCTCTATAATACAGAAACAAGGAATTTTAGCTTTATACAATGGCCTTAGCGCTTCCCTGCTTCGTCAGCTTACATATTCCACCATGAGATTCGGAGCTTACGAAGTAAATTTATTTTACAGACATAGATTTTTATGAGAAATTTAATTTTGTATCCTGAGTAACTCGAGAGAATTTATTTTGTTCACCTTTCGAATGTAGGTAGGTAAACAAACATTTGAAACTCCCGATCGTCCTATGCTATTTTACCAAAAGTTATTACTGGCTGGTTTTTCCGGTGTTATTGGAGGTGTTCTTGGTACACCGGGAGATGTGGTTAATGTACGCATGCAAAATGATATAAAACTATCGCCAGAATTAAGAAGGAAGTAAGAATTTACAGTACCTAAGCTGATACTTTTAATTCGATTGCCTAATGTTAAATATTATTTCAGTTATAAGCATGCTCTGGATGGGGTGGTGTGCATAATTCGACAAGAAGGTTTACCTAAACTATTCAGTGGTTGTTCTACTGCGACGTTAAGGGCTGCGTTAATGACTATTGGACAACTGAGTTTCTATGATCAGATAAAAATTATGATGTTGCAGAGCGGTTATTTTATAGATAATCCTCTGACTCACGTGTTATCAAGTGTATTTGCAGTAAGTATACGTTCAACGATAAATTATTTTAAGATTACTTAAAAGATGTTTAAAGTTCTATTATAACATACAGTGCTAATGAAATATTTGTTGAAATCCAAGGGTGCTATAGCTACAACACTCACACAGCCATTAGACGTATTGAAAACTCGTGCGATGAATGCCAAACCAGGCGAATTTAAGGTAATCTTTAGCACACGTATACATCCACAAAAATGTTATAATTACATAAATCTCTTTTATAGAATCTTGCGGATTTATTTTTTTACACTGCAAAGCATGGACCATTGGCATTCTTCAAGGTAAGTTCACTTATTTATTTATTTATTTCTGTTCTACTAACTTACAATACTAATTATCAGTATACATTTGGAAGTATTGATTCGGAATACTATATAGAATTCTTCAAACAGTTTACGTAGACACACAATTTAGTGCATTCACCTGTAAGAGCTATAAATAGGAATGTTCACGATCAAAGCTACATTGCAATAGTCTCTTTATATTATTACACACTTATTTATTAATAGTATTTAGTGAAGGAAAATTAAAACAGCACAAAAACAATAATACAATTTTTTTTATATGCATACGAATTTTTGCAGTTCATTTAGAAAACTTTTTCAGAAATATTATATTCAAATGTATACTAGACTGTATGAAAAGATCATAGTTTCAACAAATATATTTTTATGACAATCCTTGAAATGTAAAAATAATAAATAAAGAAATCCAAATGTTAATAATTATTTTTCAGTATTGCGTGAATGATCTAGACAATTGAAAAAAACGTTCGTAATTTATCGTTATATGTGATTATCGTACGATTCTATAAAAGTGAATTGATTTTAATTTTTCTTAACAATTTACATGAAAACATTCAATTCAGAAATTGAGTGTTTTTTATGTTACAAGTTGACTTGCCAGTAACTAATAGAACTAGTATTACTATATTAAATTGCTATGATTTAGCCATAAGATTAGCAATGCTTAAATTTGTACAATATGTATTTTTGATAGTACCATTTTTGATATAGATTATATTTTAGACACTGTACATTTTTACCTATGAGTTAGTTGCAGTAATAACGTTCAGGGAGATGCTGTTTTTACATGCAACAATTTTCCATAAGATTTTCTTGGATCACTTAATGCTCATCTGTTGTAATAAGTGTTCTTGTATATCACATTCAAGTCTATTTTTCGAAAGAAAATAACGAAAGTCTAATAATAATAATTGCGCACACCACTTCTATGTTGCAAATCTTAAGTAATAGGAGTGTAGGTGGATAGCTATTATGATTTTAGGTATCTCCATTCAGAAAACAGACCATAGCTTCAGGTATTGGACTCGTGTGGTACTAAATCTTTTTCCTTATTGCATGTTCCTTTCATACTATGCATGTAACATTTAATCCATGAATGCTTAGACAAATTCATTTGGTAGACACTTTTGTTCGTACACTAATGTGCATTTTGCTTACTTTATATTTTACAGCTGTCAAAGATTTTCGAATAACTTATTTTTTGACCTGCTATATAATCCTAGTAGTTTTGTAATATATATTTTACGTTTTTACATTATGTAACACATATATTTTTGTATGTTAATTATATTGTTGTGTATATATCGTTAGCACAGTTAATGTGTTATATTACGACCACATTTAGACTATCTCTTGGTGTTATAAATTCTAAAACGACAGTAGAATATCATGGTGTCAGAAATACCATTAATTTCGGCTTATGCTTTTTGGTTACACACGTTTAATTATCTTGGATACTGAATGTCACTCAAACCGTATCTAAATTCAGCTCTTTACATAAGTTGCGTACGTGCGTGTTCGAACACGTGATCCATCGTTTATTAGTTTCTTTTGCTTGGGATAGTAGCGTACGCGTACCGACGATTGCCTTGTGCATTAAATTTTCCGCACGAGATCGCTGCATAACAAATCGCTTTTAGATTGCCAAACGAAACTCCATGCTAAGTCACACCGTAATTTTAAATATTTAAATGAAATAGATTCTGCATAGTTTCATTTTACGATTAGAAAATATTTTTATATCGCAAAATTATAGAATAATATATTAGACGGAATATACATTAAAAACTTTGGGATTTTATTTGTTTAAGAAAGTCGAAACTTGCAAAGGGAAAGAGGAAAAATACACCGGCGCTATGATAATGACCACTGCGAGGTTATCATCCAGTGGTTACTGTTTATAACGATATTTAACAATGATAACCGGAAGATTCAACTTGAGCACCGGTCACCGCTTGATAAAAGTGTTGGCTTATTTGTTAATTTCATGCTTTCCGCTTTCAGATTCGTTACTCATTGTCAGTCCGGCTTAAATCCTTATCACGAATCCTTTCAAGTCCGAACAGAGCCTACCACCCGCTCTCATATTCTGTTTAGGGGATAATCCCGTTTCTCTAAGTTTGTCTTCAGCAAAGGTATTTAAAATTTCTCTTAAGTGTTACAAATACAAAAGTGTTGCATGGCGTCAATGGGGCTGATGATTATTATTTGATCATGATTTTTATAACGTTATAATATTACTCGATATACATCGCGAAGGGGTTGTGCATTAAACGAAGTCTCAAAATCTACGTAATTTGGAACATTTAGAATCGTATTAGTGGGAACTGTGATCTTTTCATTTTAAACATATATCAATTATATGTGAATTAGTGTGCTTCGAAAATTGTTAATCATTTTCTATTCTAGGGTTACGTACCTGCGTTTATCAGATTAGCTCCGCAAACGATTCTCACTTTTGTCTTTTTGGAACAACTGAGGTCCAATTTTGGATTTTACCCTACTAAAAATTCAACCGCATAAACTTTAGTTATTTTCTGGAAGCACAAAATATTTTTGTACGTTAAGTCATCGAGGGGTTTAAACGCTCTCCACAGAAGCTGGCTTCAACGTTAATATAATCTAGTTATGGGCAATTGAGGAGCTTGAGTAGTTTGAATTTAGAGTGGGCTCAGATCGAAGCAAACAAAAAATGGCGTTCGACTGCTTCCTCCGATTGCAGACTTCGGATATGTCTGAATATCGAATCGTTCTTCGAACTCTGTTCGGTTGAAGCAAGTTCAGTTCGGCCTGCTCGAGAGCTGCCACAAAATGGTGTCATCTTAAATGATTGATGACCTATCACCGATCACGAGGTATACGCCTTAAAATTATTACAATGCATTGTGTCTAAACATTCGCTTACGTCTCACGTACATTATTTTTATAGAATTTCAATACTTTCTAATTCCATAATTGTTATACGTGCTACTTTTCAATTTATTTAACAATACGAGTCATCAGAATTCCGATTTTCTTCCCGGTTTTAGAAAAACTTCTATCGAGCAATTCTTCTTCTTCGTTCGTCTGAACGATTTTCATGAATCACGCGTTCTTTATTGAGCGTTTCAGTAAAATATCTAAACAGACCACCCCCTCCAATCACCCTCCATTTTCTAGATAGTACAATTGCCAAACAGTGAACAAATTGTTGGGAACCTATCCGAAAAACGCGTGAATAGGTAGCCTTTCAACATGTACGTAAACTTTACAATTTGTTTTAATAATTGTGATCGATTTTGTTTTAGTTGTTTTACAAACTCAATTTTGTGGGTTCTCTATAACCTTTGTTTTTCTAACGAATTGAAGACTAATAATAATTGAAAAGAATAAGAATGACTCAGATAAGACAATGATAGGTACTATTTTCTATGAAGTTCGTTGAATTCTTGTTAATACGGAAAAAATGGGTATTCCTGGACAATCTTCACTTCCGAATTTTAGAGAACGAAATAATAAATAGGTACTGTCGACGGAATGAGAACATGATACAAATTTCGTCGGAACAAACGAATTATTTATACCACAATAATAAATCTGAATTTCTTCTCCTTGCGGTAGATCTTACTAAAGAATTTGAGGACAATAGCTATGACAATATATCGCTACGGTTGAAAGCGTAAACTTTGTACTGCAGTGTGAAATTTTTATTACAGCTAAGATTTCCAACTGAAAACCCAACAAAATTTCTCGACATGTATCCGAATAGTTTTATACAGAGCGTTCGACAACAAGCGAGAGGAAATTTAGGGGATGGTTCTCTGTCACAATATAAGATGAAAGTTCTTTGATTATTATCAATGAAAAATCCGCCTGAAGTACTGCAACCCAAACAACAGAGGTGTACGTTGGGCAGTCTCAGTATTTTTCGTTGTTAATAACTAAAAAACGAAGGCAAAATCGCAAATTTTTGTTCATCATTTCTGTCTTCTATTATCGTATTTATCTGTATGGATAAATGGAGTCACGTTGTATATTTATGCTGTTATATTATTTTTATGTTTTGTATAAGTGCATAGGGAAACATTGTCAAAGATATTTATAACTTTTTCCAGACAACCGTCTTCAATCGTAAATAATTACCGATAGCGTTAGAAAATTTGTACCTGAAACAATATGTGCGTTGTAGATCAAAACTTTTGTTTATTTACAGAATTTGTTCAACCATTTAGTAATGTATGAAAGCTTAATCAGTGATTGTTAGTTATTAGGATGTTCCGGAAAATATTGCGTGTTTTAACTCGGAATAATTTTCGTTTGAAATCAGAAATTATGGAAAATCATTACTAAGAGCATTTTTTAATGTTGTATTCTTCAGCTTTTAGTTTTTCATCGGAGATACACGAAACGTACAAACACGTACTGTGTTACAGCTTATCGCACACGCAAGAACTATCGTTTTATCATTTTGATAACTCCGTATTGTTGAAATATCAAAAATTGATATACTTGTTAACTGCCTTTCTATAGGTCACGCAAAAAATCGTCGCCGTACAAAACAATACATTCCATGGAAACGTTGCTATATGTATACTTAAGTACTAGTAATACGCGAATACAAAACTTTCTACTAACCTACTAAATTGAATGACGTTCAAAGAAATATTTTTACAGTTTAAGAAACTTTCGACGAGAACATATGGAAAGGTATTTCATGCGTATTTTATTTATCACAAATTATTTTGAAACAAATATATTTATGTAATTTATGGAAATAAACGAAAAGGATGCTATTGCAAAGAAATTTCTATGCTTTATTGATATAATCTGCTGCAAAGGTGACGGATAAAAATTCAACGATTCCTCGATTCAATATTATGGAAACCAAGTTCGCAAAACTTTTCGTTCTGTAAGGTGAAGTTCGATCAGAATATGAAATACATAATGTAGTTTACGTTAAAAGATATTTATATCCAGATGAAAGACCAATAAAAAATATTGAATATAATGAAAGCAACGGGGAATACAATTCTGCTGCGTCTATCAATCCATTGCGCAATTTCTTGTGGTGTCATTGTTGTAAAATTATGTAACTGGGCCAGAGTGGCTCTTCTCGAGAAAGGCTTCGGGGGTGGAGTACTGTTCACGGTCACGATGCTTCCAACGGAGCATTCTTGGTCTTTGTCTTCGTCGATCTTCACGGAGGGTATGTTCAGCGTGCTTGGAAAACTCTGTAAAATAAAAATATTTGTTTCCGAGGAACAGTACAAACGAATTCTCTTCATATAAAAATAGTCTATCAACTCACATGTACAGTCAGGTAATTTTGGCTTGTGTAATCTTGTTCCATACTAGCAGCATTATCAAGCGATGACCAAGAACGCGATCGTTCTAGACCGGTAGTATTCTTTTGGAATTGTTTCCTCGCCAACTTTGGCGTTAGCGTTGATTTCAGAATATATTTGCTGTTCACCTTTTTCAAAGGTACGTTCTTCCTGCAGGTATAAAATTGTATCAATGATTTGTAATCGTTAGATTGCGGATGTTCATCAGAAGATTGCCGTTATTTCGACAGCGAGGTAGAAGGGAATCTACGCTGGACATTCAATTTTAGCGAGAGCCAATTAACCACCTATTATTCAGGTTTAAATTATTTTCTTTTTAGTTGTTAATCTTTGTTTCTTATGTCTTCTCATACTGCCTTTCCTCGTTTTCTTTTCTAATTTACTTCTGTTCCAGCGAGCGGCGCGGCGCACAGTGGGAAAACTTGACCTAACTCGATTCAAAAAGAAATAACTTTCGATAGAAATGAGGTAGAGCGATGAATTTTTTTTTTTAATGAAAGACGGAACTTTGCAGAATATGGGAAAAATAGGAAGATTACCATAAAGATGGCCATAATTTTATATTTAAGATCTATATTTTATATTCAAATATGCGTCCTATTTATTTATTTATTTCTAAAATACTATTGTCAAATTTTCTATAATACTACTGCGCTAAAATTGAATGTAATGCTTAGAAGTCCCTACAACTATTTCACTGGCATCTTCTGATGGGATCGGTACGTGAGATTTAGTCATACGAGTATCGTACTTTCGTCTGTAGATCGTATTGACAAATGCAAACTCAACCATAGCTGCGAATAAAAATATGGTACAGCCTAGAAACCAGATTTCACTGGCTTTTATATAGGAGACCTTCGGTAATGAATTTTCAAGTTTCGACGCGAGAGTCATAAACGTCAAGATGGTGTTCGTTCCTACAAAATATAAACGACGTGTAGTTCATTTCACAGTTTGCCGCCGTTTCTGTGGCATCGAAACATTCGTTTACCTAAAACGATTCGCGGCGGACTCGCGTCCATGTGCAGCCAAAACGACACCCAAGAAATAACGACTATTAATATAGACGGGATGTAATAGTCCATCATGAAGAATCCCATTTCACGAGCGAGCTTAAACGTGATGCTAATCGAACTGAAGTTACCAGCTGTAGGAGTAAAAATGTTTACTACAAACAGTTTTAAAGAAGAATCTTTCAGTGGCGCACCCAGGATTTAATCGTGGAGAGAATGAGTTGAACTAAATGACCTTTTCTTTTTTTAGCAAAAATATCTGTCAACGGTAGGAACACATTTACTTATACAATATATAAAAGTTGTTCAAAATGTTTAGTCTTCTCTATATATAAAAATGATGTCCTGAATTATTCACCTATCAACGCACAGTTTGTTTGTTCAACAAACTAATTTTCCAGTGTTTTGTTTCCTTTTTCTTGGGGTGCGCCACTGGAATCTCTCGTTTTTAATTTGAAAAAAAAAACGATACATGCCAAAATGACCGTAGTGCTGTTCGGACGTGGCGTAGGACACTTCCGTTGTATTCACCCACTTGTCGACGAGCTTGTATTCGGTTAAATGTAACTCATCAGCAAGAATTATTGGCTCTCGATCCCAAATCAGCATCATGTCGTTCACATTGTACGTCCCTGTAGGTAAAAATTCCATTCATTCCTACGATCACAGTAGATTAAATAGCTGACATTGGTAGTAGTACGACAACAATGACATCCTACAGCTTTCGAAAATTAGCGGACATTCCTGCACGTCGAATGGAAATTTTTCCAAGCGAAGACCACAATTCAGAGTAACTTGTAACCTATAAGACGAACAAAAAAAAGAAAAAGAACAATTATATTAAGTTCACATTATTACTAATTATTAGACTCTCCAAATTTCGTTGTATATGTCTTAAGAAATTCAGTTCGGATATAGTGCGATACAACCCACATAGATTTATGAAATTTTTTTGATGTACTACCGAAAAGCCCATACTTTCGATTTTTTTAAAATACTTTTTTATTTTAACACTTTACCGACCGGAAGCCTATTAATAGGATTTTCAATAATTCTGCTGTACCAAAAAAAGCATAGAAATTTTCTTTGACATTGCAATCTTAAATGAAACTATTAGATGACGTTATTGAGGGTGACTTAGTTAGTTCATACTAAATGCTAAATGAAAATTTACCCATGTTCCATACATTTTTCAAAAATATGCAATAATCACCGGTCGGTAATGTGTTAATAGTATTTTGACGTGCTGATTACGAATATGATAGTGTAAAATTGGCGCAAATGTTATTTTTTAACAGACGTAAAATGTGTATTTTGACGAGACCTACAACTTTTATATGAAGTATTTTTGCAAAATTACCATTATTTACGGAAATAAATGGAGAAAACTATGATTTTTATGGTTTTTTCACTATCATATATAATCGGCACGTCAAAATACGTAAGAATCGAGAGTATAAAACAAAAATCGGAGGTATGGGCTTTTCGGAAGTTTATCCGTAAATTTTGAGAAATAGGGCTGGCGAAAAGAGGAGCCCGAATATAAAATTTCAATGACTGATCTTTATTAGTTTTTGTTAATAGGTAGGTCCCGCAAATGAATTTGAAACCCTGAGGGGACCAAATATCATGTTACAAACCAGGTAAGTCTTCGAAACTTTGGCTCGGAATGGATATGAGACTTTGTTATTCGTTCAATTTACGAGAATATCCTGTGAAGCGAACTGTACAAACCTGGTATTTAAAGTAACGATTCCTGCTGAGTTTATCGAAACTAGTAGATCTTTAACATTGTTCCCGATTAGAGCTGAGCTACGTTCATTGGAAACATACACCGTTGGAGTCCATATTATATCGTGTGCAGACCGGCCGCCGTATATTTGGTTTAAGTCAGGTGCAATATCTGCGAATTTTAACCTATCATCCAAGTATCTGTACTGCAGTATCATGTAAACGTCAAATTGCTGTAATCACAGTGTTTCACGTGCATATAGAAAAGAAGCCAACTTTCACACATACTAAATTAAATCGTAGGGACACGGCCCCTCTAGTACAGGCCGTAACATATGATGTAGGAACGTCATAATCATAATTATACAAACTGAAGATCAGTCTGATCAGCTGGTCCAGTCTTCAAGTTGGACTGAGGCAGCATTTCCAAATTGACCACGTTCCGGCCTGCACTAGAGACGGCCATAGGGGAGAATCAGAAAGAAAATGAAAAAGACACCGAAAGTAACGTTGTCAAATAATTCAAAGTCTATTATATACAAAACTACAATCTAAACACATATTAGGTCACTTAAAATTTGGACATTTTGAGTTATCTGCTTCGTATTAAAGAAGAAATCAAGTAGAATTTAATGGAAAAACTGGGTAACCTATCAAAGTAATCTACAAAATCTAGTGAATCATAATTTAGTTTAATCTTGTTAACGTAAAAAGTAGGCAACTTCTGTATAAAATTTCTTTGCAATCCAAAATGATGTTCTTTCATGTAGTGTTCCACTTAAAATTTAAGCAGATTAAAACCTTAAAATACTGTTTCATCAATTTCTCTGAAATAAGGAATTGTAAGTTACCTAGTTCTTACATTTTTACAAATAATACATTCAGGCTGTCCCATTTTAAATTACCCCCTGCTAAATATCTCGAGAAACGAGTGAAATGAAAAACTGATTTAGGTAGAAGTTCTTTATGGTTTCACTTTTGATTATATACAGGTAATCAAAATATAAGTTTAAAAGAATAATATAAGAAAAAGGTTCTTTGACAGTTTACAACAGCCGAATTTGTTCCTTCTTTCTTTGCAGACTTTACAAGTGAGTTTGAGCAGGTGGACACAATTATTGTGCATCGCTTACCAATGTTTTAGCCATGTTCGATTTAATCGTGTAGATGTAAGCTCTGATGTATACTTTGACCGGGTCCGTAGCGTTAATTTCTCCAAGCGGTCTAGCCATTTTGTCGTAACGACAAGTGCTCGATAATTCTTCTAAAAGCTCCGTCTGTGTCATAGAGTTCCTGCTCATAGAGTTGCTTAACTTTGGACAGCTTCCCAATCTAGAAAATATATACGTGTAATTCGACAAACATATATATATATATAATAATAAATAAATAAAATATATAAATATAAATAATACATAAATAAATAAAATATATATATATATATATTTGTCGAATTACAGAATTGTAAGAATGTTGAATATTTGTGTTTGACCGTTGTTTAACTTAAATGGTGACTCAGATTCACCACTAAAAATTGCTACATTACTATTCAAAATATTGTTTACATTATTAAATATTTTGGTGTCTAATCAATTACTAATCATTTCACTGAAATTAACTTAAATGGTGACTCAGAGTCACCACTAAAAATTGCTACATCATTATTCAAAATATTGTTTACATTATTAAATATTTCGGTGTCCAATCAATTACTAAACATTTCACTTATATTAACATAAATAGTGACTCAGAGTCACCACTAAAAATTGCTACATTACTATTCAAAATATTGTTTACATTATTAAATGTTTCGGTGTCTAATCAATTACTAAACATTTCACTTAAATTAACTTAAATGATTTAAGTATTGTATGAGAAGAGTAATAATATGGAGGAAGAAATGTTTAATTTTCGAGTTCAAATAGCTCCGAGTGCAAAGGGTTAAAATATTGTTCACATTATTAGATATGTGGGTATCTAACCAATTACTAAACATTTAAGTATTTAAATAAACAATAATATTTCTAAGACATCATCCGATAAATAAAATCAGGAGGGGAGAAGGGACTTCACGAGTCTCTAGGAGTGATATAATCGTGTTCTCCGACGTATTGATAAATGAACAGTGTTGCGAGGAATGTTCCTGCAGTTTTCTACGAATGATAAAACGAAAAAGTAAAATCCATGTGCGAAAGCCACGATTGTAGCATATAAAGGAAGAAGTTCTTTCGAAAGAAGAGCCTTGAATTAAAATTCCAACGGTTGCCGCGCAGAGTTCATTGTTGTTTTGTATCTATGCAGATGACATAATGTAATGCATGTGACTCCTCGCAGTACGAAAACTAATTTTTCAGCACATGATGTCTATTAAGCTTGAAAAGGTAAGACCATCAGTTTACAATTGCAAGTCGTCTCGCATATTTCCAACGTTATTCTCGTAATACTTTCACGCGACGAGGTAACAAAATATTCTAACACACACGAGTAACGTAATTAAATAAATATTGTTCAAAATTTGCAACGTTATTTCTCATTATCCACCGTATTTCATATTTCAATCAATGGAAGTATAACGATCGTGTGCTAAGCGAAGCTAAAGTCGGTGCTAATTTAGTAATCGCAAGTGGATGGTGTTATTCAGTGCACACTTATTATAATTTTCTGATAAAAAGATCAAACTTTGAATTTTAAATTGTTGTCCGTGTAAAAATACATTCGATCAGCTTTCTTAACATGAACAGAAGCAAACTTTCATTTGAAATCTCTGTTGCGGTATCCACTTCTCTTTTTCTTCAAGCCTTTAATTCATAAAATTTCCAAAAGTCATAAGGAATAGAAATATATTCCAACTAGGATGAGTTGTTTAATTTTCTAATTAATTGATTCTGATACGGTATAAATGGAAAGGATGAAACGCAACACGATTCGAATAATAGAGAATCTTCGATTTTGTAACGTTCGTTCGTAAACCACAGAAGGAGACTACTAATTTCAACATCTTATCTATCCAAACGCATTAATTTATAGGATCAAACATTCGAGTGTTTGTAGAAGTTATCTTCTTCGGAATGTACATTATCATAACTGAAAACAGAATTTTCTTTTTATTTTCCTACAGTACGTGCGCGTACACCTTTACTTCCTCTACTCGAAGAGAAACAGGTAACACACATTGTTTCAGCTTATTTGCATTATTATAATTAGTCACACTTATCTAGCCAGAACAAACACATTTCGTGTGTGTATATTCGTTATACCACGAATATCTGGTCAAGTATAAGAATCTAATTTGATTTTCAATTAGTCGAGAAACTACAAAATTCGAAAATTAGATTCGTGCTTTGTTCTCGTTACAATTGATCCAGTTTTTCCTATGTGCATCGCCATGCTGAGAATATTCAAAACGTTCGAACGGTTTTAATGTTTCCGTTACATAAAACGTATTTTCTATTTGTATAGATTTAATAGGCGCCGCGTCGAAAGGCAATTACAACCATTCCGTGGAAATTGAACGATACATGTATTTAGAAGTGAGAACGTTATAATTAATCGTAAGCAGATGGAAATTGGTGATTCGAGTTAAACAAAACAGAGTTACGGTAGATATAACTTACATGGCGGACGAAGTCAAGTTTAATATTTGTATGAAATAAACAAGAATCCCGAAAGCATGATCTTTTCTTCTTAAAAACGTTTTCAGTTCCATCATCACCGCTTCACTAACGAACTCCGACTAATTCGCTGGAAACCAGACATTACCCAGCTACTTCTCCCACTTGCTGATTCGTTTACAATGCTACACTCGGCCGTTTGCATATGATAGGGAACAGAAGATGGTAGCGCAAACAATAAATGCACGGCACAGCTACACACACATTGGCATCTTTAATATGTGTATCGGTGCGCGGCAAACGAAATTCTTAATCGTATATAATTCACTCGGCGATGTTATACGATGTGGATTTAACACGTTAAACTACTTTTATTTTAATATTTCGTACTTACACGAAATTCCTTGCAACGTTTGTTTTACGAGATCACGGGTTTGTTTAACATTTCACTGGAAACATTGAGAAGTCGCGAAACACCTCAATTTCGATGATTCATACTGGATTCACTCAGGATTTAAGCTGACTGGTAAAGATTGCTTCAACATCCGCGTGTGAGTAACTTTCAGTAGAATTTTAATGGTAAATTATTAGAATCTAGTACGACTAATTTCGGATGAAAGTCTCAATCATATTATATGGTCCAGAATATGATTCAGAACGAGATACACTATATGATTCAGAATATGATACACTATTCATTTTTTTTTCTGAGCGTACACGAGACATGAACTTCCTTAAAAAATTTGTGATTAGTTTCTAGTGCCAACCATTCATATTAATTTCTTTTTATATATTAAGATAAGCTTAATTATTTCGTAATGTTAACTTCTTTAAAAAATGTGAGATTAGTTTCTAGCACCTACCATTCATATTAATTTCGTTTTATATATTAAGATAAGCTTAATTATTTTTTAATGTTACCTTCTTTAAAAAATTTGAGATTAGTTTCTAGCACCTACCATTCATATTAATTTCTTTTTATATATTAAGATAAACTTAATTATTTCGTAATGTTTCTTCTTTAAAAAATTTGTGATTAGTTTCTAGTGCCTACCATTCATATTAATTTCTTTTCATATATTAAGATAAGCTTAATTATTTCGTAATGTTAACTTCTTTAAAAAATTTGAGATTAGTTTCTAGCACCTACCATTCATATTAATTTCTTTTTATATATTAAGATAAGCTTAATTATTTTTTAATGTTACCTTCTTTAAAAAAGGTGAGATTAGTTTCTAGCACCTACCATTCATATTAATTTCTTTTTATATATGAAGATAAACTTAATTATTTTGTAATATTAACTTCTTTAAAAAATGTAAAATTAGTTTCTGACGCCTACCATTCATATTAATTTCTTGTTATATACATTAAGATAAACTTCATTATTTTGTTTTTCCTTTTTTGATAAGTGTTACACTGTAAACTGTAATGTATGCTATATATATATATATATATATATATATATATATATATATATATATATATATATATATATATATATATATATATATATATGTCATAATATATGCTATATAAACCAAACATCTGTTATAAAAACACAGATAGTTCAGTTTCACGTCCAGACATCCCTGGAACATCTTTGGAATTCAACAATAATCCTACTTAGTACAAAAAACGATCAAATAGAAGGTCCTATTTATTTATATTTTGGAAAATCTTCATGACAATATGTACTTGGGAAAAGAAATTTATCGATTCTGAAATTGTGCTCTCGCCAGATGAATTTTCAAGTCTGATATCAATTTTCTCAGACTCTGTTTTATGTTTCTCCTTATGGGATAATCTATAACTATTTGTGAGTGGATCCAATGAGATTAACAACATTGTCAACAAGTCTGTGTTTGTCGCAACTCGTGATAAATTTCCGAGATTGTCTTCCCGAGGTCTTCTTCCAGTTCCTTTCGAACTCGATGATTTTTCTTCAAAATATGTACGCTTGTACGATTCCTTGGGACGATTGTCTTTTTGGAAATCATTCCGATACGAGTGAATTCGATAAAATAATATGTACATAAGAAATTTACGTAGATCGTTTAATTCCCAGTGAAATATATTGTAATTTCTTCTGCTTGCATATTTTTTCTCGTTTTAGTTATGTCTCGTTCGTCAAATGACGACGCAGTTAAAGTGAGCATCATCTGCACGTCGTCTACAATGGAGGAACTTTGCAACTCGACTAATTGAAAAGCAATAATTCATAGCAAATGGAGTTGTCGCACTTTCATAGTTAACGATCTTGCATGCGACGTTGCAAATAGCTTATTTATAATCTATAGGAGCTAAGTAAACATTCCTTTTGCTTATTAACCCTTAGCACTCTTCTGTCCCCTCTGATGCACCACTAAAAATTGCTGTACCATTCTTCATAATATTGTTTATATTATTAAATATATCGTATGTAATCAATTACTAAACATTTAGGTACTGTATAAGGTAATGTACCAATTTCATATCCATAAAATTGCAAAAATCATAAGCTATGGAAATATTCGAGATCGGAAGAAATGTTTAATTTTCCAGTTAAAATAGCTCCGAGTGCAAAAGGTTAATAGTTTTGATATGGCCTAAATAGTGTATCGACATTGTTAAACTGATTTTAAATTGATATTTATTATTGTCATTGATCTTTCGGAAGCAGATTTTTCAATGGATTCAACTTGTCTGATACACGTACTTCTTTTATTCACGAAACGTACAGCAAATTTCGCATGATTACGAGAATGATAAGATTGAAAATCAACTTGAACGTTG
This sequence comes from Lasioglossum morio, assembly GCA_916610235.2. Lineage (NCBI taxonomy): Eukaryota > Metazoa > Arthropoda > Insecta > Hymenoptera > Halictidae > Lasioglossum > Lasioglossum morio. Next base: position 20,376,724 of record OU744324.1, on the reverse strand, counting down.
CATTGCAAACTACTTTCGTCAACTATTAAGTAAAATAAGTTAATGACGGAGGACCGCAGTGAGTCGCGCACGTATTAACGCTGATAACGGTACTGATAAAGTATCATGAGACCAAATTCGTCTGCTTCAGTTTTTAATATAATTTCGTGGCGTTTCGTGGCATTATTTATAATCGCTTAGCTTGTGTTCGATAAACATTTGCAGATGTTTAATCGGATGCAATAATTAGATAGAACAGTCGAAATAAAGTTCTTCAAAAATATAATATTTGTAGAGCACTTGTAAACTATTTATTAAACGAGTATTGTTAACTTACACTTTTTTTACACATACATGTGTCAAGAATCGATCTGCGAGGACAGCAATATGTTGAGAAACAAAGTAAGATTAAGAGTTAGCCCTTAGCACTCGAGTGGTGACTCAGAGTCACCATTAAAAATTTCTGTACCATTATTAAAATATTCTTTACATTATTATATACGGTGGAATCTAAGCAATTACTAAATGTTTCAATATTGTACGAGCTGTTATATAAAATTCATATCCGTAAACTGAGAAAAATCATATAGAATGGAATTATTCCAGGTTAGAAGAAATGTTTAATGTTTGTGATAAAATACCTTCGAGAACAAAGGGTTAGATCAAGACTTTACTGTAAAAAAATTAATATTACTCGATGTACTGAGAGTTTATTGTAAACAATTAGAATGGCAAAAGGATTATTGTAAACATTGAACAGATAGAATCAATAAATTTATCGTAGTATTTATTATTCGAGTTTTATTGGATATTTTTAGAAAAAAAGTTGAATTTTCAAAATTTGACAGGGAAAGACGGGTTGTTGTAGTTTGTGTGATAGCGATAGGGTGTGTGCTAGGGGTGGGTGACCAGGGGTGGACCAGGAGTGACCAGGGGTTCCTTGGTGAGTTTTAATTCAAATATTCTCGAATGCTTGTTGCTGTCTTCACTCTTTTTTCACTTTCAACTGTTTTCACTGAACAATCATTTTCAATGTTTATCCCCAATATCCTTATTGCAATTTCCACCGGAGAAGAAACTTTGACAGTTCAGTGTTCGAAACATTTTTACATTTCTGATGTTGGACTTGAGTTTTTCCTCCTGCTTCTATTTGTCAAATTCCCAATTTTCCCTATCTAATTTCTCGATAATTACTCAACGTAGTTGCGTAACTTGGTATTTGGTATAAGTCGGTCGTTGTAAGAAAGGGAGTCAGAAGGAATATCGCATTCGTTCTGACTCCCTTTACGGGTCTCTGGTGCAGTAACCTCCTCGTGGTGAGACCTGGGCAATCGGTATTATCCTTTATTCGTAAGAACTTCCAGTATCTTACGAATAAAGGATAATACCGAGCTAATAGCTGCACAGTTTCAATTTTCGTTAATAGTTCATACTAGAGTGTAAATTAATATCCACGATTATTTTAAATCTTTCCATAACATGTTGCAATGTCCCCGTTCTCTTAGAACAAAATATATTATTCAAGCTTGTTCATTTGATTTTTTTTATCAACGCGAATAATGTCGTTTTGAGCCTTGAGCTACTATCGTTCTATCACTTTCCCCAATGTCTATGTAACCATCGTGTGCTTATAGTGATCCTTTCTGCTCCTAGCACTTCAGTACGCAGTAAGTTACACTCGTCTCTGATGCAAAAGGAGATTCGAATAAAAATTGGCTGCCGCTGTCTTTGTATTCACATGGACGTTTGTACCTACCTCATCGTAGTCCTGCGAGACACCTACCTTTCATCTCGTCACGATAACATTTAATATTGTAATCTTTTGGTGAAAAATAAAGACTATTTGTTACAATATTTAATGTGTTCTTTCTTCTCTACCCTGTACATGCAAATGCGGTAAATAGAATTAGATTAACATCTTCGAAAGTTTTAAGTAAAACAAGATTATTTAGATTCGGTAAAACCTCAGTTTTGTGATAAGAGAATAGTTTACGATTTTCGGCCTTCTGATTTGCCGTTGACTTGTACTACTGAATTTCCGAAAATTTTCGACCGTCTGATTTATGGTTGACTTGTACTACTTACCAGTTTTCGAAAATTTTCGAAATTTTTCGCAAATTGAGAAGTAGTACAAGTCAACCACAAGTCAGACGGCTGAAAATTTTCGAGCGTCTGACTTATGGTTAATTATACTACTTGCCAGTTTTCGAAAATTTTCGAAATTTTTCGCAAATTGAGAAGTAGTACAAGTCAACCATAAGTCACGCGGCAGAAAATTTCGAGCGTCTGACTTGTCGTTGAGTTGTACTACTAAATTTCCGAAAATTTTCGGCCGTCTGATTTATGGTTGACTTGTACTACTTTTCAATTTGCGAAAAATTTCGAAAATTTTCGAAAACTGGCAAGTAGTATAATCAACCATAAGTCAGAAGCTCGAAAATTTTCAGCCGTCTGACTTATGGTTGACTTGTACTACTTCTCAATTTGCGAAAAATTTCGAAAATTTGCGAAAACTGGTAAGTAGTACAAGTCAACCATAAGTCAGACACTCGAAAATTTTCGGAAATTCAGTAGTACAAGTCAACGACAAGTCTGACGGTCGAAAATTCCGAAAATTTCCGAAAAGTAGTACAAGTCAACCATAAGTCAAACAGTCGAAAATTTTTCTTTTCCAAAGTTTCGCTATATTTGGTTAAATAAATATATACGCAGATATGTATTTTGATCATATTGTCTTTATTTATTCATTGTGGATGCATACATAAAATGTTTGTATATTACATGTAAATGATATATGAAATGTACACCTGTGTTGGACGGGTTGCCGTGCACTAGGCGGATTGTAAGTAGGTAGACAACGAAGCGGAGATCGCAACTCTTTTATTCTTCATTTTGGTCTTACATTGTTGCGGAGATCCTCTCCTTAAAGTTTCTTCCATCTGTAGTCGAACACCCTGTATACAAAAAACAAATACCACGTTTTTCAAAACGGACTAAAAAGTATAAAATAATGTTTCCTAGCCTTTGTGACTGTGAATTTTGAATGGCTATGAAAATACTTGTAAGATTAAAAACGAAAAACGTGGGGCGCGATATGGATCAATTATCTATTGCGTCGCGTGGCGAGGATCGAAGGGGAATATTTAAAAATATTATTATAAATCCTAAACGCACAGCATTTCTGTGCTATGTTGAAAGTTTCAAGTCTCTAGCTGATCGGGAAGTTAGGTTAAAATCAATTGCAAAATTTGTACCAGACAAACAAGAAAGCGAGCTAATAAAAACGTGGTAAAATAATAGGTTGTATTTATCCAATGAAAATTATATAAGTACCTGATTTCCTGAAGTATATGAATGTTTTCTTCAGCCAGCAGCTCATGTTTCATGCCAGGATTCTTGTTCAAAGGGGCAACTCGTATTCGACTCGTAGCAGTATAAGTTCCTATTATCCAGAAAAGTATGTTGCGAAACGTGTCTACGATTTTTTACTCGTTGCGATGTTCAGTAAGCAATATTTTACACGTATTCGTACATACACACTGCAAGAAAGGGCCAGTTAATTATATACACACTGGATTCGAAGTAAGTTTCTCAGATTCTTCGTCCGTGCTGATACGTCTAAATCGACGAACTGACGCAACATTGGCCGCGCATCGCTTATTATACTTGTGTTTCGTTGTACAAACTCTAAACGCGAGAGAGGGAGAGAGAGAGCCATTCTCTAAACATTTAATTCACAAATATACAATATCAATGTACAATGTACAGATATTAATATTAACACACAGAAAAGCATTCGGTTGGAAAAATTATTAAGGGATCGTACAATGTTAACCCTCATCCGTACCCTCGTGTCACTTTGACACAGTTTTCCCGAAATAAGTTATACTCTTCTGTTATTTTTAGGTAAATTTTCCCGAAACTTTGTGTAACTTTTATGTTTTTAATACGGAACACATAACCGGAAAACCTAAGGTGTAAACGTTAACTCATCAATTTGATTTAAAAAACATTGAAATTTCTTTTTTATTTTGTATCAGTGTCTATTTGACACAGTTTTCCTGAAATAAGTTATACTGTTCTGTTATTTTTCGATAAAATTTCCCGAAACTTTGTGTTACTTTAAATGTTTTTAATGCGGAACACATAACCGAAAAACCTAAGGTGTAAACATTAACTAATCAATTTGATTTTAGAAAACATTGTAATTTCTTTTTTATTTTGTGTCACTGTGTCAATTTGACACCGAGGGACAGATTCAGTTCGGGAAATGAGGGACGGATGAGGTTTAATGGAATGTTTGATAAAGAATTGATTTATATACGACTAGAATTTGTCCACTTGCAGTACGATCATGTTTCTCATAGTGGAGCCGCTGATGGTGAGTCGTTCCAGTTGTCTCTTCCTCGACACTCTGCACAGAAAGTGACAAATGGCTTTCTTGGACCACCTGGCTCTCCAGGCTAGCTTGATCTCGGAACGTACCTCCGCATTTAGAAGACAGTAGAGCAGGGCTACGAAGGTACCCTAGAAATACTTTCAATATCGAAATTGATGGTTCCGATCAAGTACACCGTCCAACAACAAAAATCTTTCCATGTAACTGTTGGCCGCATCTTATAGAGTTTTTTGACGAAACACGAAAGAAGTTGTAATTTGTTGGACAGTGGTATTATTTTGTGGAAACTGCGAGGAGATCGTGTTTACCTGAAAAGAGGCGAAGAACTGGTCGCAGAAGAGCCAAATCAGCTCGACACGGTGATCTTTGTGATAAGAGAAGCCCAAGAACAGCGCGTAGTGAGCTCCGAAAAGTGGGACGAGAACTAACGTGGACTTGGCCCACCTACTGTTCAATTCAGATATTTCATATTAGTCTTGAATAAAAATTATTATAAAGCAAAGAAGAATCTGACGATCGTTGATAGACACCTGTACTGCATCTTCTTGCGCTGCAGGTACACAGAGGTCTTCAGCTTGACGAAGAGCACGCGGACTATGTTGATGAACAGCAGGAAGTTGAACTGCCAAGAGGTTCATTGTATATATAAAATTGAAGATATTAATGACGTATGTATGTACGTGTGTGTATTAACAGGCAACACCTACATAGAATTGAATTCACAAAAACAGAGGATCGTAAATAACAGAAGAATTGTAAAATTACCATAGCCTGTCATTAACCCTAATCATAAGTTATACCGGTTTATTGATCGAACCATGCGGCGAAATCATAAATTTATTATATATTTCAAGTGCGATCGAGAAGAAATTTTACCTTTATAAGTTAAACCGTTCGGTAATTTGTAAGTAAATTTTTCCAAAACTTGGTAACTTTTATTTTTTAAATGTGACACTCATAAATTTGAATGAAAAAAAAAACATCGAAAAGTAACTGTTTGTCTTTTTATTTTATCGTTTTTTTTATCACTGTGTCAATTTGACACCGAGGGATAGATTCAGTTCGCGAAATGAGGGACAGACGAGGGTTAACGTTTAGCTGTCCGTGTGCCCAAATGTAAACCGGTTTTTTTCCTTGAAATGTTTAAAAGCTTGAATGATATTAATTATAAAATATATACAGTGCCCTAAACAGCTGTAAAAGTTACAACTATCTCTGAGAAATGCAATTTCAAATATTATTCCTTAGCCATTATTCAAAATATTGTTTAAAGTACTAAACATCTTGGTAGCTAATCAATTACTAAACATTTAAGTATTGTACGAGGTATTAAATCAATTAAATATCCATAAAATGAAAAAAATCATAAGGAATGGAATTATTCTAGGTCGAAAGAAATTTTCGAGTTAGAATAGCTCCGAGTGCAAAGAGTTAACAGCATCCTCGCGGAATTTGGAAATTACTCACTATGATCGAGATCATGATGGGTATTCTGATGACCAAGAACAATGAGGGATTCTCGTGAGTAGTCCAGCAGAGCGTGTCCTCGATCGTAGCTCGGATTATGATCCACGGAGCCACCACGAACACTGGCAAACCTTCCTCCCCGAAAAGAAACGTGTTGCGTAAACAATAATAAACTCCCTAACATTTTCAACTGGAAGCTATAATTCATAGAAGATTAATTACCCCATCCCATCAGAATATAAAGATTAGTCGCCGCGCTGTCAGCGCTAAACGCCAGAACAACCAGATTATGGAGATACAGCCCCTCCATCAGTATCCACGAGTAGTTGGCAACGATGAAGAACTGCCACATGCTTGTAATCGTCTTGCACACTAAGATCTGGAACTGATCGTTCAATTCCAATGTTATTTGATTCGTCGTGAAAGCTTCGCTTCGTGAAGCTGTTCATTACGATGCACAGTGATCGATTCCTCGATTCTAGGTGGACAAATTCAAATTTTTGTGTTCTCTCGTAGTAATAACGCTTTCTTTTAAAACTACATGATCTCAAAAGAATTATATCATTTCATATTAATAGGTTACATTTCTGTCATTTTTCTTGCACTCTTTTGCAAAGATATTTTTTGCTGAATCATTAACAGCTTCGATGTTAAAAAAAGTTTAGAATCAGCCCTATATTATTGCATCAACTTTGGATTTAGTCTCTTTAGAATTTCTTGAACAGCAAGTTTCAAATATCAGTATTCGTGGCATAACCCATGTAATTTCTAAACAATTCTATAAATGACTAAACAAAATTGGCAAAAAGGTTCTTTGATAAATACTATAAACAACAGTATTCTAGAAATAAATAAATAAATAGGACGCAAAATACGAATGTAAAATATAGATCTTAAATATAAAATTGTGGCACAGCCCGGCGCACAAAGTTTCATTTTTTCAGAGTTTCGCACCCCAAATTCACCCTTATGTAAATAAAGTATAGCTGTCTTTTCTATATTTATATTCTATATTTTATATTCGTATATGCGTCTTATTTATTTATTTATTTCTAGAATACTATTTTTTATAGTATTTATCAAAGAACGAAGTCCGGGATAAGTTGTTACCGAGGAATCGATCACTGTGCGATGCCTACGTTTCGCTGTTTGATGAACGCGTCCTCCCCGTCGACGTAGATCACGTCCACAGCTAAACCGATCCCATCGTCGAAGATCCAGTCTCTGATCAGTGCCATAAACGCTCGCATTATAAACGAGGCGAACAGGTGCATGTGCAATCTGTTCCTGGGATTCCGCAGTTTCCTAGAGTGCGGACATTATTTCAGGTTTCAATTTCACTTGTCGCAGGATCAATGGTATTTTTTCTACCTTAACAGAGAGAAGATGATCATTGCGATGACCAGCATGGTGAACGAAGTTGTGTAACCGATCTGCGAGACGATCCTGACGATCGGCAGCCATTTCTGCGAACGTAACAACCAAGCTCAATCACGTTTCTGCTCCAAGGAACGCTTCGAGGATAATATTTCGACAGCGAATGCATGAAATCAGAGTTTCGCACCCCAAATTCACCCCTTTTCAAATAAAGTATAGCTGTCTTTTCCCCATTACCTCTTTTTCTTTTCTAGTTACTTCTGTTCCAGCGTGCGGCGGGCCGTGCCACAATTTTATATTTAAGATCTATATTTTATATTCGTATATGCGTCCTTTTATTTATTTATTTCTAGAATACTATTCTCAAAATTTCTATAATACTACTGCGCGCTAAAATTGAATCTAATTGTTAGAAGTCCCTACAAGTATTTTCACAGCTATTCAAAATTCACAATTACAAACTTTTAGGATTATCAGTACGGGGTTGGGAATCTGTATGGAACTAGGAAACATTATTTTATATTTTTTAGTCAGTTTTTAAAAACGTGGTACTTTTAAAAAATTTATTTTTATGTACATAATTATTTTATGCTTTTTAGTCTTGTGTATCTGAAAGTATTCAGTCGATTTTTAACAGTTTTACCACATAATTTAATAAACATAAATTTACATAAATTAAATGAGAATTTAGTAAAAATTTTTAGAAGAATTACCTTAGGGATAACAGCATTATACCTTCAGGAAGATCATATTTATAAAGGTGTTTGTGACCTCGATATTGAATTAAGATAAATTCGAAATGCAGAAGTTTAAATATTAAGTCTGTTCGACTTTTAAAATCTTACATGATTTGAGTTCAGATCGGTGTAAGCCAGATCGGTTTCTATCTAACAAATTATAATATTTTTGTACGAAAGGACTAAGTTGAATAATGTTACAGCAATTTTTAGAGACCACTCGAATGCTAAGGGTTAAGAATTTCAGAGTACAAAAGCTACAATAATATTTCGTACTTACGCCCAGCAAAAAGGTATCGGAGCGACCATATTCGCTCGAACGCGTCATCTCGAACCGGCTCAGACCGCCGATCTCCACTGCAGTCTGAGTCGCGAACTCGTCCGAAAAATCGCAGAGGCTGTAATTGCCCCACGAGATCCTGTCCGAATTTTTGTACCATTCGCTGTTTGAAAGACAAGCTTTAGTAGCGACCGACGTATTGTTCATTTCTATTATAGTTCTTGATGCCGCATTTGTTTCGAAGCTTGTACCAGATGGACAAGGTAGAATCGCTGTTGTCGAGGCCCTCGTTGATGGCCAGCAGAGGATCCCGTCGAAAAATGGGGGACAGCCCGATGACGATTCATCATCTATTCACGAGAATCGAATTAACTCTAGACTGACTTTGGTTCGCGAGACAAAAATTCATTCGAGTCGTATGAAATCATTCAAGATAGAATTTAATTTAACCCTCGTCCGTTCCTCATTTCACGATCTGTCCCTCGGTGTCAAATTGACAGAGTGACACAAAATAAACAAAAATTTCAATGCTTTTTTTTAGTCAAATTGATGAGTTAACCATTTGCAATCGGAGCTATTTTACTTCGAAAATTAAATGTCTTCCTATCTACAATAATTCCATTCTATATGATTTGTTTTTATTTTCTGGATGCGAAATTGATAGAATACCTCGTACAATATTGAAATGTTTAATAATTGGATAGATCCCAACATATTTAATAATGTAAACGATATTTTGAATTATAGTACAGCAATTTTTAGGGGTGACTCAGAGTCACCACTCGAGTGCTAAGGGTTAACGTTTATAGCTTAGGTTTTTCGGTTATGTGTTCCGCATTAAATAAATAAAAGTCAGACGAAGTTTCGGGAAAATCTATCGAAAAATAACAGAACGGTTTAACTTATTTCGACAAGACTGTCAAATTGACACGAGGGACGGAGGAGAGTTAAGAATCAAATTGTACTACGCGTACGCGTTTCTGACGCGACGTATTACTTGTTTAATCAAATAATTAATTATTACTTGTTTAATAATTTCAAAGGACTCACGCTGCGACCGCAGTCGTTCGCACTTCAGCCGCTCCTCTCTGTAGAAGCTGTCCATCGTCGCTGTGACATTGGCCGTCATGGTCCTTCGGAAGTTGCGAAGAATTCTTCACGGAGATTCAGCGTTCCGCGAACGTTCACGGGTTCGACGAACTTAAATTTATTAATTGCGAGACTCTGTGTAACTGACGAGTAAGTTGCATTCCTTGTAGCGCGAGGAGCCGATGCGAGGTATTTGAAATCTGGGATCGAAGTGAGCCACAAGTGGACGGCAATCGGCCTGTTTGCTGTCCTGCCTCGCCCTCCATTTTCCTTTCTTGACAGGTAAACTCCAAGTGAAAGGTAGACGGATAAGGGTAGTTCAGCTTCCATCTTATAATTTCGCGGAAATCTTATTATTATGAAAAGAAATGTTTTTGAAAAATTGCAATTCGTCGGAATCGTAAGGAAAATATTAAAAGTCGAATTTTAAGAACTTTCTAGTACGTGCCTGTATTGAAAAAATACTTTTTGCATTTTTGTTTACATCGTATCAAACCAGTTCTAACTTCTCGAAAAAGTTCAAATCGTACGCTTCAATGTTAAAAAAGTTATCGTGTTTTTATGTGTCCGAATATTAGTGGGAGTCGCCGTACATTGATGCAGAGAATGACGAAACACCATTACCGGTGGATGAAACGGGCAAATGCAATAAATCAAATCGGTTTACTAGCACGTGTGCCATCCATCAAAATCGTGGCAGGTAAAGTGTTCCGCCGAGTACATCTATACCGGGCTCGATAAGATTATAACGCAACGATCTGTTTACCCAATTTTACTATAATTAAAACGAAGGCCAAATCTTTAGGAAACGGGTATTCGAGAAAATTAGAAGGAATTACACGAAAAAATATCATAACGAAGGAAGGGATCTTGAGTGGCAAAAGTTTCCAGGTCCAGTAGATCGTCAAATAGAAACTTCAATTTCTAGAATCGGAATTGTGCATTCCGGAATAATCCATTCATTACTGTTAAATAAAAAAGAGAACACGATCTGGGATATATGTAAAGTACCAATTAACATGAATCATCTAATATAAATCATCAAAATGCACAAATATTTATAGATACAAATATGTATAAAATATTGTAATATTGTAAAAAAATGTACCGTTGTTGCTAATGATCTTCGAAGTTGAAGCAATACTAAATAAATAAATAAAAAACGAAGCGTGAGGGTAATGAGGTACCGACAAGCGCGTGTTGTATTCAAAATTTCTTTTATGTTAAACTTACACCAACCACACTTTACAACGGATTGTATTGCTCCCTGGATCGATTCGCAAAATCATCCGCGTGCTCTAAATCGCAATGTACCATAATTTCCGCCCTCATATGCTCCTTAACAATAGCTGCATAAAAGAGACTAGGATAACAATTCACCCATCTTTATTTCACACGTTAAATCAACACATTATGTTTCATTTATAGCGTCACATGAAAGACATTAAAGAATGATTAATTTTACGCTTTGTGAAAACATTGAATGGGTGAATTCTCACCCTGAGGAACGCACGAGGGTTGTAAAACAGCGACAAACGATTATACAGGTGATCGGCTAAGCACGGTGGATGATCTAACGCATCGGATCCAGATGATCGTGCTTAAAAATCACACTTCCTTTTTACAGCCATCGATGTCGGTAAGTGTCGGTAAGTACAGACGATTGTATTTTTTTCGTCATCCTGCTAGCGTCTTCGATTTCGTTAATTAACTACAATATGTTAATCGTTCGGTCGCCGCTGCTCGCCGCTCGTCCGAAGAGTGACCGCGTATTTACAGATCTATCGATTCGTGCTAGGCCATATTGTTTATTCCACGTTGTTGTTTCACGTATCTCGATCCGATAACTCGCGGATTAACGCCACGAAATTCAAACGTGCAAGCTGCATTAAACCGTTTTTATACTCCTAAAAATTGACGTCGGTTCGTTTCAACGTATGTGTGTGTGTGTGTCACGTATTTAATACAAGCAACAACAACAACAACCAAAAATAATGATACAATCGCTTGCAATTATTCAATCGTCACGCGAATCCGGACGTAACGGCATTTCGTTCTACGACCTATCATTAGAATAGACAATCGGTGCTCGATTACGCTGATCCGCGACAAATGACTCTCTCCGACGATTATTCTCTTCTATTAACATACTAACTGGGCTTCGCAACAATTACGAGTACAAACGTGAGCGAATCTGCCGCGTTACCATTCCTCGTCGCCCTCTGATAAAACCTCTGCAATGCTTTCTTTCGTTTACTTTTATTTAGAACACACGTGACCAAAGATTAATCGCTTAGGACCGAAATCTAGCAGTTTAAAGAGAAGTCTAGGCGGACAGCCGCCATTTTCTTAACCCATGCTCGACGAAATGGTGTACCACCATTACGGAAACAAGGATCGGAGGAGATTCTCCGCGTCACCTCTGATACGTTCGTACATCTTCCACGTGATCTTCTCGAACTGAAGTTTAGGATTTAGGACCTTCGATAAATTTCCTAAGGCCATTATACAACTTTCTCTTTCCTCGTCAGACGGATTTTCTTTCCTCGTAAAAAGTAGTCCAACAAATTCTTAACAACTATCATCGAACCGTTCACTCGATAATCATAACTTGTCCGGCGATTTTCCTCGGTCTCTCCGGAACCAAAAAAATCTCTTCAAATAGGTTCTTCTAAAAATCTTTAAAATTCTCAATAAAGTTCGACCATATCGTTCTAGGTACAATAAAACATCTGAAACTTAATTCGTACGCCCTTTACGAAGGGGACCTGTTTATCCTGCCTTCTGAAAGATCCAGAGGCCATAGAGAGCTCAGCTAAAGACGATCCTGTTTGTTCTTTCTTTCTTTCTTTTTTGTTCTTCTAAATACAAGGACGACAACGCGCGGTCTCGGCTGTGGCCATTCCCGAGAACTGTTTTCTTTATTTTTTTAGGAACGGTTATGGTGTTTTTCATTCGTGCGACGACTAGAAGTGTCTTCTTCGTCGTGCGCGTGTTAGATTACAATTGGAAAGGCACTTCAAACGAAAAGTATGGCATCGAGCTACGGCAAAAGGCGTTCCGCGAGGCTCTCTCGCGAATCCTCGAATTGACGTTAATTCGTATCGTAGTTGTCCCTCGAAGTATCGTTCGTTTCTTCGAACAGAGACAGAGAGAAATAAAAATCATGTTTTAGAACAGAGAAACGCTCGATTAATTCCTTCCCGCCGTCGTTTTTTTTAAATATTTTTCTCATTTTTTAAGTAAACTGCTAAACGATTTCTAGACGTCGCTTCAACCCTTTCGCTACCAAGGGATCAGTCTGACTGGTAGTCGGTGCCTACTGGTGCCACCTGCACTGGCTCTTGGCTCTTCTGCGACTCTAGCTCTTATTGTTCGACACGACAACTTTGGTATTGGATGAACGATTACGTGGGATAATGAAATCGGAGCTGCAGAAAGAGCTGCAAAAGGTGACGGCGTCGAGGAACACAGTCTGCATGAACACCATAATACTTTCGGTTAAGTGGATGAGCGTAGGTATCTAGGTAGAAGCTAATAACGACCGGTATCACAACTATCATTAATCTGGCTTGGATCTGATTCGTTCAGTGTAAGTAGCTTCCATTATTGTACGGGATTATCGCAGGATAGTATTCTGATCGACGTACAGTCGGTGTACAGAGTATTCGTACACCTCTTAAAAACGAATAACTTTTGCAAAATTCGACCCAACCCGCTTGAATCATTTCGAGACTTTAAAAGAATTGGTTCACCAGCTAATATGTAAATAATTTTCTCTTTTGTTATTTTGGTCCCGCTTGCGGAGGCAAAAGTAAAGATCACGATTATTAAATTTCTGTGCCTGTAATGCAAATTTCAAATATGTATTTTGTAAATGTAAGTCAGTTATATACATGTACAAAGTTTTCTCGAAATCGATCAAGGTTCTTCTAAACTATAATTGATCGAGAATAGCATAGATTGTAAGAATACATAACTCACTTAGATTTACGAAATACACGTTTACAAATTTCATAATATCAGGAACAGATGAAAATATTGAAAAATCTGTACTTTTCCTCCACAATCGCGATCAATAACAATTCAAGAAGAAAATTATTTATACATTAGCTAGTAAACTAATCCTTGTAACGTCTCGAAAAGATGTTCAGCTGTTGGGTCCAATTTTGAAAGAGTTACTCGTTTTTCAAATGTGTACGAATACTTTGTACACCGAGTGTAGCTTCAGAGAATGTGGTATTACACTAGGGTTCTAAGTACTGATCTCTTCCAGTAGGTCATCCTCTTGAAAATCCTTTGTCCGCGATGGTGAACGATAGTTTGAGGATGACCTGATCGGACTAGCAAAGGATCATTCGGGTTTAAGCTGCGCTGTTTTCTTCTATTGTCCATTGGATCGTGTATTCCTCGACGGTGTGATATCGCCTTCTTCGATGAAATCTTGTATCATTTTGTCAGCGACCAGGTGGCACTCCCAGGATAGATGCAATCTTTGACGAATACGACACGGTCCAGCTTGCGAGGACATCATCTACAGTGCTGCGCGCCATGGGCTCGGTAGCCTCGAGACGGCGTTTACCCTTGTCAGGGCGTTTCGTGTATACTGTTCACAGTGACCTGGTTACCTCGAACGGGCCCAGGTTGAACTCGCCATAGCCGCCTCATTGGGCCTCATAGCAGCCACGCATACGATACCAACTGAACTCGGTCATCAGATTCGGACTGACGAACGGTCAGAGACATTTTCCCGGGTTCTGGGAGCACCATTGCGGCCACATCGCTTCCGTTTTCAATCCTCGGCTGGTCAGAAGCTCCACGTGGCTGGCTAGTCTCGTGTACACGCTCTCGTCCGTTGAGAAACCGTTCGTTGGCAGGTCACTCCTGTGTGCAAAGAACTCTTGTCAATTCTCGTAGTATATTAACCATTAGCAATCGAGTGGCGCCTCTGAGGTTAAAGATCAACCTTTCTCTACCAAATGAGCCCTCACACAGCTGTTAACATGCTCGTATAAGGACAAACAACTGTTTCCCGCAAACACTGTTTTCGACTGATTTTCTAGTAAGATTCTAGTAACATTAGAGGCTACATTACCCCCTTAATATCTTTTGCAGATCTTTTACAGATTTACAGAAGAAAATCATCGAGGGTGACGCGAGAAAGCGAATCGATTTGCCGTGGAACGTGCGAAAAGACGAAATCTTAGAACGTCACGTACCATAATCGTTCAGCGAGAGCAGAAGCCCTAGGCCATAGTCGAGGTCCTAAGGAAGCGTCGCCGATCTGCTCGCTCCAGATGGCAGCCTCGCCGCCGAGAACAAGATTCAGGTGCTGTTGAGGATAGTCCCTCCAAGGACGATGATTGTAAACCGTCTGCCAGGTGCGATACTCTCCGCAAGCAGCCTCACCGGTTTCCCGCCATCTTCCGAAACCGCAGTCCAGGTACCAGGCATCGACATGCGAGACAATCACGCGGAATCCATCCTCCAGTAGATCCGGTGTTTCTGGCCAGTTGCTGCCACCCCACGATTGGATCACGTGGATCTTCGGATCGAAGTACATGGTGATGTAAGGCCTCTTGGTTAACGGAGAGCTCCATAGTATCACCGCTTTCGGTGTCTCGTCCCGATTCGCCTTGACCAACCTCTGCAGCATCTTCGTCTCGAACTCGGCCCACATCGCGTGATGATCGGTCATGTTCTGCGCCTGCATCGCGGCTGTGATGTTCCCGTACTGGGCCCAGCAGTCGAGGTTCACCTCGTCGCCGCCCAAGTGAACGATATCCCGGATCTCTGTCAAGTCGAGCAGTTCGCGGTACAGACCCTCCAGGATCCTGTACGAGTGTTCGTTGATCGGATTCAACTGGCCGCAGTTAGGTTCCCCGCAGTACGAAGACCATGGTTGCTGATCGACGCACAATGCTAGCTCTCCGTACCCGTACTCCGTCCCTGAAGCAAACGGACCGAGAGATCCAGTTAATATTACTCCGCTTCGAAATTAAATAAAAATAAATTTTTTAAAAATACCACGTTTTTTAATACGTTGGTCGCCCAGCATAATTCGTAAAATAGGACTTTTGTGGGCCGACTTCATTTCATTACCGAAATCCCCCATCTTTGGAGAAACGAGAAGAAAACGAGAACCCCTTAACCCTCATCCTTCCTTCGTGTCAATTTGACACAGTTTTCCCGAAATAAGTTATACCGTTTGGTAATTTGTAAGTAAATTTGTCCAAAACTTGGTGACTTTTATTTTTTAATGCGAAACATATAACCGTAGAAACCTAAGATGTAAATATTAACTCATCAATTTCAATAAAAAAAAACATCGAGAAGTAACTGTTTGACAGATTCAGTTCGCGAAATGAGGGACGCATGAGGGTTAACACGGATAATTATACTCTTCAGGGTCGTAGATTCTTAGCAGTGTGTTTTCTCACTCACCCCATTGCCATCCGGCGCCAGCGTGGGCAGGCGAATCGATCTCGACGAGCACCCTGACGCCTCGGATTCTCGCGTAATCCGCGAGATCTTTCACGTCGTCGGCCGTGTAGATCTGATCGCCGCTGAACGCGCCCCACCTGGCCATCTCTGGGAATTGGACCGAGTCGAACGGGAAACTCTGCGAGTCGGTCAGGTGCCAGTGAAATGTGTTCAGCTTGGTGGCAGCCATACCGTCGATCACCCTCTTCAGCTTTTCGATAGGGAAGAACTGTCTTCCGGTATCGACCAGCAATCCACGATAAGGGAATGCAGGCTTGTCCTCGACAGAGGCGTGAGTTAACACTCGAAGCGCACCCTCCCTTCCGGCGATCTCATCCCACCAGATCATCTGTCCGAGAGTCTCCAAACCGTGTCGAACACCGAAGTAACTGTTCCCGGTGATCTTCGCCTCCAGGACTTTTCCTTTCTGCACTATCACCAGGTTGTAGGACTCGTCGGTGTCCAAGTTTGGCCCGACTGCTCGTCCGTTCCCCGCGCTCAGATAGATCACGAAGGTGTCCACCCCCGACCGACTCTTCGCGTTCGCCACCTTCACCAGACTCCTCACGTTGCCTGAAAGAGGATCGTTCGGTTTTTAACCCTTTGCACTCGGAGCTATTTTAACTGGAAAATTAAACGTTTCTTCTGACCTACAATATTTCCATTCTCTATGATTTTTTAAATTTGATAAATATCAAATTGATATAATACCTCATACAATACTTAAATGTGTAGTAATTGGTTAGATACCGACATGTCTGATAGTGTAAACAATTATTTAAATAATAGTACAGCAATTTTTAGTGGCGCCTCAGAGGCGCCACTCGAGTGCTAAGGGTTGAATGTATGTAACATGATATTTAGTCCCCTCAGGGTTTCAAATTCATTTGTGATTACAGCTCGCCCCCTCCCCTTCTGAATGCGGATAGCAGGTCGGGGGGAGGGGGCAGCTATTTAGTATGTAAGAGAGGCCCCAGAGAATTCTGGGCACCTCGGGTGTGGAGGTTTACGGCGGGCTCCGTGGGACTCTTATGGCGGCGTCCGAGTCGGGTGCGCCCGAGGCGTCGTCGGAGCCCCGGGGTCCGACGGTTCCTCCACATCCAAAAAAAAAAGGTTTCAGATTCATTTACCAATCTTCTTCCCCCTCTTTCCATTCTCACTATCGCCTTTTCAGCGGGGACTAATGTTTAACCAACAACACGTGAAAAACACCTCGGGTGGGTCACTTTCCGGTTTTTTACCAGACGGTCACCCATCCTACTGCCGTTCACGTTCCACATTGTTTAACTTCGGTGATCTAAAGAGAACCGGTGCTTTCAACGGGACTTTTTTTTTAATTGGGGGAAATCCATATCCCGCACCCTTGTAATCCCGGAAACGAGTCTACCCCCTTCACGCTGGGTACAGAATGCATTAGTAATAATAATGCATTGAAATTTTGTCTCGAAAATGAACTTAAGAGAAATGACAGCGTCCTCACCGATGAAGATATCTTTTGCGTGCTCCAGCAGGTTCTTCGTCTCCTGGTCGCTGGTGTTGACGGTGGCGAACTCAATTTGCTGATAGTGTATGACCACGCTGTCCTCGCCTAGGAAAACGTTGCCAGTCGGTCTGGGCCAAAGAAGTCGAGAGTTTCCACCGCAGAGAGCGATGCAGCTCGCTAGAGATGTACGGGACGATCTCACAGCTCTCCTCTCGCATCGTCCAGCCACGCATGCCCATGACCATGGGCTCTGGAATGTCCTGTACCCCACAACCCCATCGAAACAGAAACGTCTTAAGATTCGCGTTCGTTAATCGACCTTAAAAAATTCCTTTGTACAGAATAGCTTACACGCTAAAGAACGGAAGGAAAGCACAGAGGACGGCATACAAAAAGCTGCAGACATTTGTTGAAAATATTCGGTTGGCGAAGAAAGTAATTTCGGTGTTTCAACCATCGCAAGATAAGGTCTGATAACACGTAAATGACCTCGATTGTAACCCTTTGCACTCGGAGATATTCTATTTCGAAAATTAAATGTCTTCCTATCTAGAACTAGCTTTTCGACAGTTTTAGAAACTGTTTAATGCCCTCGAAAATTGATATTGTTTCATCATAAAATCTTTTAACCCCCCATTCACCCCTACAGAGTTTTAATTTTATGTGTCACGTCCCCATTTTGGATTACAAAATTGATGCCATTTTCGTAATTAACGTGCCTAACCCTTATTCACACCATTTTACCCCATTTGTCGAATGTAAGTTTGAATGTAATTTATAAGGAGTTGATTTTTGAAAACCACCACGTATCTAAGGGTTAAGACTATTTGGTTTATATTTGTAGTACCTCTTTATATACTACATAAATAAAATATTCCTCATACAAACGTTGCAACCCCTTTTCACCCCCCCCCCTGAATCTCGAAGTATCTTTTCTTATACCTTGTATAGATCATAAAGGAACCTCTGTGCAAAATTTCAGCTTTCTAGGTCCAAGTGAGTCAGGACTTCATTTTTATATATAGAGATAATTCCATTTTATATGATTATTTTCATTTTGTGGATATGAAATGAATAGAATACCTCGTACAATATTGAAATGTTTAATAATTGGCTAGATGCCAACATATTTAATAATGTAAACGATATTTTGAATTATAGTACAGCAATTTTTAGCGATGATTCGAAGGCATCACTCGAGTGATAAGGGTAATAAATTTAGGGTACAGAATAACGCAGGATGAAACGTAAACACACGGATTTAATTTGATTGATATCAATTTTTTTCAGAAATCCTAAGGTGGGGTCTCTGGAACCTGACATTACCTTGCGAAGATTAAGTAAAACCCAATTTTTTTTTCTTTATTCAAGCAATAAACTTTCACTAATGACGATTACCTGAAATCGCACTTGGATCAGTTTTTGGCCGATGAGGATCAGAAATTTGATGAGCGCACAATTGTGAAGCTACCAGAAATATGGCGAAGGGTCACCGAAGAAACAAAAAATTGGTTTTTATTGCAGTTTGAAATAACGAAATTTATTTCTTGCCAACCCAATGTATCTATATAAATATATACGTATAAATGTATCGTAGAGGACAGGAAATTTGCGCAAGCTAAACATTTTGGAAGAAGTATGGTTTATCTAGAAAGTGATAAATATTTTTATACCGACGTGGTACCTCGATCGTTATCAATATCAACGTCTCCGGAACAGAGATTAGATACAGCATGCAAGCTTTCTTATCATTCTGCACACTGCGGAGGCTCGTTTTAAGAAGTCGAAAAGTGAGAATAGTAAAGCGTCGAGCTAATGTGAATCGCTCGGGACGATTCTTTTGCATGTACACACACGTGTGCAGCGCCGTTGCTCGGATAAAACGGTGCCGATAAATATTCACGAGACTGCGCAATCCTCGACTGCGGTTTTATTTATGAGAATTCATTTCTCCTCGAGGACGTTCCAGATAGCGGCGGATTAAACGAATCAATTAATGCGACGACGTTGCCGATCGAAAACGCAACAAATCTTGAACATTCCCTACCCCCTGGATATACATTCATCCCTGATAAGGCGATCACATTTGACGGACGAATCACAAACATAACAGAAGAGATAAGCTAACGATATTTTGATTATTAAGTTGAACGGAAAATTCTTCGTGTCTCGGATAAGCAGTAAATCTTGCTTGTAAATGAAAACCACATGTTGTCGATCAGTGGATTTTATGCATTTGTCAGCAAAAAAAAGAATGGATAGATGTAATTTAAAACAGTAAAAACATTCAAACGATTTGAAAATACATCTTTATCTCGCTCCAGTTTGTTGCAATTTAGATTGAAATTATATTTTTATAAATTCACTCGAACCTAATGCATTCGTGGATGGATATTTGAATCGCGTGCCCGATTCCATTAGCATTATCGATTCATTAACAGCGCGAACATTCGCAGATATTTTCTTTCCAAGATTTATTTAATCGTACTTTCCCTCGCCTGCAGTGGAAATAATTACACCTTTCGGCGAACGTACAACGAACGAAGAGACAATCGGACAAAGGGAACAAGAGCCAGACATTTCGAGAGAGAGAGAGAGAGAGAGAGAGAGAGAGAGAGGGGGGGGGAGAGAGAGAGAGAAAGAGATTCTAGAACGAAGAAGGTTCTAAGATCAGCGTTGTACATTAGGGTGGTCCTTATTTTTCGAGCATGAAATTTTGGACACGCCTCCCCCCAATATTGTTCCTTTTCATGAAAGAATGATATATCCAAAGTTTTAAAGCTATCGGACGTCGGGAAGTCGTGCCTCGCGAAGTTTTGAAATAGAAGTAACTGCTTGCTAAATGTGAAGAGTATACTGAAAATTCAAGTTAAATATTTTATACCTCGAAAAATATCATAATTTCTTACATGCATTCAAGTACAAGTGTACTTTGTACGAATTAAGATTATTTCACATTAATTAGCCTGTCTATTTGCTGACCGCCACCTATCACAATCCCTCATGAATTCTGCAGACGGTTAGAGGCCCCTGCAGCAATACTAAAAACTTCTAAAAAAAACATTTTTTTTTCTTTTTTTTCCTATAAAATTTCTCATGTTTTTGTCAACTTCAACGTCAATGAGGCACGCCTTTCCCTTATTCGATCAACTTTATCTTTTGCAGGAATTATTTTCTTACCAAATGGCACAATTTTAGGGGGAGGTGTGAACATAAATCTGGCAAAAAAATTTTCACCAAGTATAACTAAGGACCACTCTATTGTACATACATGCAAGGGAGGAAACGTACTCGACCAAACAAGCTTGTATCCTCAGCTTCGAGATGATCCGAAGATCGCGAGGACTTTCCATGGTGCGTGTGCGCGCGTGTGTGTTTCAAGGGACAAGGGGGAAGCTTTTTAGCAAGTACTGGTTTGTTCAACCCCCTCCGGGCGGAGGGGGATGTTACCTAGGCTCTTCCAGATACTCGTAGAGCCGTTCCTCGGGTCTGCTCGTGCTTTCATTACCGACCAGGAATGTAACCAAGCCTCGTTGCAACTCCTTCAGTCTTTGATGCGCGCCGAGTCGCCGGGGAATGCGAGGTAATTAACGAAAAAATAAAAAAAAAAGAAACAGAGAAAGAGATGACGGCGTGTAACCAAAGTAAACGGGGTCGGGTGAGAATGATCTCGCTGGGAGGTGAAAGAGAGAGAGAGAGAAAGGAAGATGGTGGCCGAACTTCGGGACCTTTCTCGTTGCTCCGGTTGCAATTCTTACTGGTTCTATCATTTCGTTCTTTTTCTTTTCGGTAATTCTTTCGTGCGGAATTCTCAGATTGCAGGATCGAGAGGAGCGAGTTTCGATGATACTTACCGACGAGACGAGAACGGCTGCAGAGAGACAAGGGGTGGCGCGTGTGCGTACATCGCTATCAGCAACACCCCAGTCATCAGGACCAGGAAGAGGAGAGCCTTCCTCATCCATCCGCTCGGCACGCTGCCCATCATTCTGGCGAATCTGAAACCCCAAAAACTCGTAATTACAATGCTGACAGGACGAACATTCTCAGAGTATAACTTTTTCTTTTGTCAAACACCTGTTGTGTACGCGATAACCTGTATAAACGTCGACTCATCGCGATAACTGAGTCACTAGAACTATGTAGATAGAACTTAGCAACGCTTAAACCTTCTCCATATTCTCCTCTACAAAATAGCTTATACAAGCTGTCTGAAAATTCCTTCAACGTCCGGAAATTGGAGGTTCTCGAGTTCATTTCAAGCAACATTTTCCTTTACTAAAATGGCATCTTTTGAAAGGAGTTATTAACGGAAAAACACACAGAGTAATCACTGAATCATCCATCACTTAACCCTAGTCCGTCGGTGTCAAATTGGCACAGTGATAAAAAAAATCGATAAAATAACAAGTCAAACAGTTACTTTTCCATGTTTTTTTTTATTGAAATTGTTGAGTTAATATTTACATCTTAGGTTTCTGCGCTTATATGTTTCGCATTAAAAAATAAAAGTCACCAAGTTCCGGACAAATTTACTTATAAATAACAGAACGGTATAACTTACTGCGGGAAACCTGTGTCAAATTGATACGAGGGACGGATGAGGGTTAACAAAGTCTCAAAATGAAGGTTAACAAAGCCTCAACATGAGGGTTAACAAAGCCTCCAAGTCTGAAAATGTTTCTTCAAATGATCTCAAGAATCTCCAATTTCCGGATGTTGAAAGAATTTTTAAACAGTCTGCATATAGAGCTGCCGAAACAGCAGTAAACACTTTCACGCTTGTGAATTCTTGACCAACAAGTCACAGTTTGTGCTTCACTCCACTATGAAACTTCTTTTCGATTTATAAAAAGTTTTGTGCTCGATTTTTAAACACGGAATCCAACACACCTTGAAATTCTCTAGGCAGACGTAAGACGCGTTGTTTACTTTGTCGCATCTCGCGTGCACATAAACGGCCATCAACACGTAAAATCCGCATACTCATTCGGCGAAGCTTCTTTTCCACTCTACTTTTACAGTAACATCGAGCATTACGGTTGAGACCGTCGCATTTAAGGTTCGCGGAGGCGTTAATACTGTTTGATGCACAGGGAAACCATCGAGTTCGATTCAGGGCTGGGTTTAGACTGTTCGACGTCTAAACAGATTTAGTATGGTTACTATGGCTTCGTTCTCGCGCATGATGCCCCCTGCTGCTTCGCAAATCGAATCATTCGCACGGTATATCGCAGCCCGCTCCTTCAACGTGAAATTTAGTCACTCGAAGTTCGTATGTTCGTATTTTAAATTAATGTTTTTCTCACCCCACACCTTCTGTTTTTTCTTCGATGTTCTTGTGGAGCGTGAAATGGCGAATCCAACGAGTACAAACATCGTATACTTAAGATCAATCGATCTCGAGATACATACGTATTCGTGTTCGAAAGGAACAAACCTAATCAAACCTTTCACACAGGAATATCTCGAGACTGAATGATCGTAAGGGTGTGGTCTTTGTACTCGTTGAATTCGTCTTTTCAAGCTACACAAGAATATGGAAGCAAAAATACATAAGGTGTCGACAAAAAATATTATTGATTAAAGATATCTTGTATATTTCAGGATTTAAGAATACGATGCATCTTTAAAACAGACTTGAATTGATTGATCGAATAATTTTCCCCACTAACTGGCAACCGTAACTAGATTTTTACGGGCACGCTCGACATTCTCGTTTCGCAATGCAGCTCGAGAATCTCGGAAATTGGACAGGATGATTGCCCGAAATGACACTAACGGACGTCTGCCTTTTATCGCGCGATTCTTCGAAAAGTAATTCCCCGCTATCACTCAGAACCTGTCGCAAACTGAATTTCCCATCCTCGAGAAACCGACGATATTTAACCTGCTGTAATTCCATAAAAAAAGATCGTATATCACTAATCTTGGGCATACTTCAATGATTGAACATTCTACTTGCGCACCACGTTGTTCATTTTATTCTAAAATATTTTTACGAGTTACGATAGTTGAAGAACCGAGGACCAATTTTTCCCAGAGAATGCTACGAATTCAAACCTCTATGAAAACAATGAAAACTTTTTTTTTTAAATATTCTTTACATTATTAAATATGTTGGAATCTAAGCAATTACAAAATGTTTCAATATTATACCAGGTGTTACACAAATTTCATATTCATAAAATGAGGAAATTCATATAGAATGGAATTATTCTAGGTTGGAAGAATTAGAGATCGTAGTTTTGTACGTATCCTTTTAAGTACACGGATACACGTGTACTATTTCACGTATGTATATTTGAATACACGTGTATTAATGGATCCTCATTTTAATTCGTATAATTTTTCGAACGTTGATATTAATCTATGTACATCCCTATTTTGCTTTCGAAAATTAGTAACTGTATCATACAAATTAAAACAAATTAAAACACGTTAACACACGTGTACTTAAATATATGTAAAATAGTACACGTGTATTTAGATACACGTGAAATAGGGATTTCTAGAAGAAATGTCTAATGTTCGTGATAAAATACCTTCGAGTTCAAAGGGTTAATTAAAAAGAAATTTTTAATTATAGAATGCAAACGTTTCTCTACTTATGAAAATCAGGTTCTTCTAACTGAAGGCATTTTGAACTTGGGTGACCGAACAAAATCGCAAAATATTTTTAAATTAATGTTTTCGGCGCAACCGTTTCGATCAATTTTTAATCTAATAGCTATTTTGCAATAGTGCCTAACGTTTCGGTACTAGTTTGAACCTTTTTCAAAGGTAAATTGCGTCTAAGAACCAAAAAAAATATATTTAATTTAAAAAATTGGAGATCACCTTCATTTCTATCAAAATAATGCAACGTGTACTTAAATATATGTAAAATAATACACGTGTATTTAGATACACGTGAAATAGGGATCTCTAGAAGAAATGTCTAATGTTCATGATAAAATTTCAATAAAAACTTTGTTCCGTGAATGAATTCATCGCAGATTTAACGATCGAACCTTTCTCTTTACAACGAGACCTTGAAAATTGATCAATGACTTTTCTTGGCACAATTATCGAATTTTGAACTAGTTCCTTGTCCTATAAAACAGTGAAAAAAAATAGTACATCATTTTTTCAAGTCTCGCTGTAAAGAGGAAAGTTCAATCTTGAAATCCGTGGAAGATTTATTTAGGAGAAAGTTTTGTTTAATGATTTCACAAAGGTTTCGATTTGTAACATTATCCCTGAGCCACCATCGTCGTGAGGATTAACCCTTAGCACTCGAATGGCGCCTCTGAGGCGCCACTAAAAATTGCTGTACTATTATTTAAATAATTGTTTACACTATCAGATATGTCAGTATCTAACCAATTACTACACATTTAAGTATTGTATGAGGTGTTATATCAATTTCATATTTATCAAATCTAAAAAATCATAGAGAATGGAAATATTGTTTACATTATTAAATGTTTTGGTGTCTAATCAATTACTAAACATTTCACTTAAATTAACTTAAATGGTGACTCAGAGTCACCACTAAAAATTCCAACATCATTATTCAAAATATTGTTTACATTATTAAATATTTCGGTGTCTAATCAATTACTAAACATTTCACTTAAATTAACTTAAATGATTTAAGTATTGTATGAGAAGAAAAATAACGTGGAGGAAGAAATGTTTAATTTTCGAGTTAAAATAGCTCCGAGTGCAAAGGGTTAAGTAAACGTTCACCGAACAGGTCACTTTGTTTGTTTCACTGTTGTTCCGGTATGATAACTACCTTTTGGCACAATTCGCGAGGAAGACGTCGAGTTCGATGGAGTGTCTCGGTTGCATGACGAGCGGGTCGCCATGTCTGAATACTGCACACATCGACCACCAAGTTGTTCCGCAGTTCGGCTCAAACAGACCGAGACTAACTCGCCCCGCCGGCGGTATTGCGTATCGAAAGACTAAAGTTTTCGTGTTAACGAACAACTGCCGGCCGCGAATCGATTCAGACAAGCTGCACGATAAATTGACTCGAAGGACAAGCGGAAGTTTCACGGTAATTTTATGCAGACACGGCCGTCGCGACGCGCGTACCGTGTTATACACTCGCCGATAGAAGGGGTGGAAAACTGAACTGTGTATTTAATTGAACTCTGGACAGCCGGCTGACTAATTAATAACATTATCTAGCACAACCGAACCCGTTCCACGTCGCCGACACATTTTCTAACGAATTAAACTCTCGCACGTTCCTCGGGGAGAAAATTCATCCATTCAATGTTTTCACATACTGTAAAATTATTCATCCTGTTATATCTACGTCGTGAGATGTATTTTTTAAAAGTGTGACGTTATAAATGAAGCATAACGTGTTGATTTAACGTGTAAATGAAAAATGGGTGAATTGTTATCCTAGTCTCTTTTATGCAGCTATTTTTCAGGAGAATATAATTGCAATACTCGATTTGATTTAACCATTTGCACTCCGAGCTATTTTAACTGAAAAATTAAACATTTCTTCCGATCTAGAAGATTTTCCATACCTTATGATTTTTGCAATTTTATGGATATGAAATTGGTACATTACCTTATACACTACCTAAATGTTTAGTAATTGATTAGATACCGATATATTTAATAATGTAAACAATATTTTGAAGAATGGTACAGCAATTTTTAGTGGTGCCTCAGAGGGGACAGCCGAGTGCTAAGGGTTAATATCATTTAATATGACAAATTGAATTTTAACACTTTACCGACCGGAAGCCTATTAATAGGATTTTCAATAATTCTGCTGTGCCAAAAAAAGCATAGAAATTTTCTTTGACATTGCAATCTTAAATGAAACTATTAGACGACGTTATTGAGGGTGACTTAGTTAGTTCATTCTAAATGCTAAATGAAAATTTAGCCATGTACCATACATTTTTCAAAAATATGCAATAATCACCGGTCGGTAGTGTGTTAAGGTTTGTGCAAAAAGAAACGTTAGTTAAAAATGTTTCCGAGCTTCTGCTAAGGCCGGTATCGATCCGAACATTAAGATGGCCGTATAACTTATAGTCGCGAAGCATATTATATGAAAACGGAGGTGTACTTATCGATCATTTCGCTGTTCGTGGTCAATGTAATCTGAAATTATCTTTCAACAATCTGTCCCTGTGTGTACGTTCACTGATACAAACACAAGCACAGTTCGAAATGATATTCCTCCGTTTCTGTCTCTCTCTCGATAGGAAACGTAACGAGTATGTTCGAGAGGTGATTTGCGCGGATGAATTAATAAGTGGAACACTCGGTATAAACTTAGGCGTTTATCTTTATCCCCGGTCGGCCGAAAACCACGAATTATTTCCGCGAGCACGACACATTGTGTGGCGCACGCCTCGGGGGGTCGCGAGACCTAATTGCACAAAAGTGTCGCAACCCGTCCGTGAGTCACGTTACGTGTGTCTCGCGAGCACACGTGTACGAGTAATAATAGTCCTCCAGCATGCACCAGACAATGTCTTTGCGGCGGTCGTTTGCTCCGACAAAATTTCCTCTTTCTTTTTTCGCGGAGAGTGCACGTACACGACAAGTACATGAACGTTTCCAAATTGGTGATATACGTAAAGAAATGATATTTTTTTAAATTCAAATTTCACCGCGTTTCGCGCGTTGCAAGGCATAGAGGGTAGAGTGTTTATTGTTAGAGAGAAGGACTAATAGAAAGAGATAGATAGATAGATGATTACGTAATAACAGAGAGCATATGTTCAAAAAATTAAGAGAGTAATAAAAGTGTGAATAAAGAAGTGATATAGAATAAACTTTAAATATCGTTTCTTTGTTTACAGGTAAGAGTGTACATAGTGTACATAATTGTTGTAATATAGTATAATCAATGAAGGAAAGAACTTTGTTTACAGGAAAACAATTTCTAGTTTATTTTGATAATCCTGCATAATAGATAACTATCTTATATACGATTTAAAAAATTGAGGAAATATATTGAAAAGATTATGATGGACAACGTATGTCTTTTCTTAGATGTTCTTGTAGAGCATGAAAAGGCGAATCCAACGGGTACAAACACCGTACTCTTACGATCATTCGAACTGGAGATACATATTTTTGTGTCGGCAGGAACAAACCTAATTGAATCCTTTCACGCAGGAATATCTCGAGATAGAGTGATCGTAAAAGGGTACCGTGTTTGTACTCGTTGGACTCGTCTTTTCAGGCTCTACAAGAATACAATTCAGACTCGGAGTCACCACTAAAAATTTCTGTACCATTATTCAAAATATTCTTTACATTATTAAATATGTTGGAATCTAAGCAATTACTGCACCAGGTGTATACAAATTTCATATTCATAAAATGAGAAAATTCATATAGAATGGAATTATTCTAGGTTGGAAGAATCAGAGATCGTAGTTACTATTTCACGTATGTAATTATATTTGAATACACGTGTATTAATGGATCCTCATTTTAATTCGTATAATTTTTCGAACTTTGATATTAATTTATGTACATCCCTATTTTGCTTTCGACAATTAGTAACTGTATCATACAAATTCAAACAAATTAAGACACGTTAACACACGTGTACTTAAATATATGTAAAATAGTACACGTGAAATAGGGATCTCAAGAAGAAATGTTTAATGTTCGTGATATAATTTCTTCGAGTGCAAAGGGTTATTTAAAAAGAAATGTTTAATTATAGAATGCAAACGTTTCTCTACTTATGAAAATCAGGTTCTTCTAATTTAAGGCATTTTGAACTTGGGTGACCGAACAAAATCGCAAAGTATTTTTAAATTAATGTTTTCGGCGCAACCGTTTCGATCAATTTTTAATCTAATAGCTATTTTGCAATAGTGCCTAACGTTTCGGTACTAGTTTGAACCTTTTTCAAAGGTAAATTGCGTCTAAGAACCAAAAAAAATATATTTAATTTAAAAAATTGAAGATCACCTTCATTTCTATCAAAATAATGTAAATAAAACAAAAATGCATATGTCATTGTGTTGCGCATAAAAAACAGTACTACTTTTTCCTCTATCATTTTGTTTCTAATATTTACTATTTACAAAAAAAAAAATGCTGGCTAGTAATAGCCTGAACACTGACGTTCTTGAAATCAATATATGCCGGTAGATTTGAAAATAACCAACCATTTTAAACACGTGCTATTATACCAAAGTGGTAAGATTGAGAATCGACATTCCTAAAGTAAAACCAGCAAAAAAAAAAAAGAAAGAAAAATTGTGATTTCTATTATATGTGAGAGAACTGGTGGTATTTACAATGGGTAAGACCCAATTACAAATATATGAAAGGAAACTTGAATATACAATATATTTTTTGGTTTTCAGACGCAATTTGCCTTTCAGAAAGATTTGATCTAGAACCGAAACGTTAGGAAGGAATAAAAGTATATAGCAAAATAGCTATTAGATGAAAAATTGATCGAAACGGTTGCGCCGAAAACATTAATTTAAAAATATTTAATACTTACGATCGATATAATTGATTATTTTAAAATCGCAAAGGTTCGTCGTTGTCCTAGATTGATACGGTCTCGAAAGGATAAATGGTGGCGGGGGTGGGGCTAAGTAAGGGAAGATATCGAAGGCCTGATCCTCTATGGCTGGTCGGCGTGCACACCTTGGCCCTGTTCGTCCCTGCTTTCGTCCTAGTTCCACGTCAGTGGTCGGCTATCCCGCTTCGTCCTGGCTTTGCAAAGCGTCGCGACGCCTCGCGGCGTGCGCCGGGTCTCGGCAACGGCGTCGCGACGCCTGGAATCGCGTGTGGCGTAGCCAAGCAACGCGCATAATATGACCAACGGTAATAGTGCGAAACGAAACGGTTGCCGGAGCGGATCGGCCGAATTCGAAACGATTTTCCAACGGAGTCCGACGCGATCGAGAATTATTCGCGAGTCCGATCGAAATACCGCGGCGATGGAGAACGCGCGGAACAACCGGTGAACGTCGATCCGGAAAAAAACTCTCGCTGAAATCGTGGAAAACCCGCGTACGTATTCCGCATGATCGTTCCGCACGATCTCCGATCAGCTCTCGATCAATGGACCGGAACAGGATTTTTTCCCAACGATCTATAGACGTGACGATCGTTCGCGAATTAGTATTATTCACTGAGCAATTCATTGTAATGAGTGTGAATGCACGCCGGTTGATCGGCTTCCAAAGTGATCTATCGGATCTAGAGAGGATTTACAGTTTCTTCTTTGCAGAACCAAATGTCAAAGCCTGTGAATTTATCTTTCAGTTTTTAAACGACTGTGATCTGCATCTCTAGTGGTTAGTCATATTGTAAATGTACTCAAACTATAAAACTAGTGTATCTTTGTTAAAGCCGAAATAAACCTACAATAGGTCTCAGTGGCTCAATAAAAAACAAAAAAAAGGATTTACAGTTACGGCCGGCAAAGTGGATTGTCTTCACAGTGATCGGTTGTTCGGTCAAGCAATTATGTTGTAAAACAATTCCGAACGAATGAACATAGTCGTATATATTTGCAATGATAATAGAATTGAATTTTTATGCTGATAAATATTCAATAATTGAACGGAGAAATAACAGAAGTATTATGTGTTAATGCTCGGACGACGGTTCCGACACGCTTGTAAATATTGCAGATTCACGAACGATCGATACTAGTCTAACATTTATAAGTCACGAATTTATCCGACATTTGCCTGCTAGTCTAAAAGTTTCGTGAATCGAGTAGGCTCGGTGGATAATCGATGGTATACCCGCGAAGGCCGAAACGAATCGCACAAGAACTGTACAGAGAGAGGGGCTCTCTGTTTTCGTTCGACTAACCCAGCCTATGTGTGCGACGGACACATTAAATATTTTTGCTCGTTCGCCGATCGATGCGTCCTAAACCTCCTATCGATTTATAGTCACGCGTTACCGTGAGAAAACAGTGCACCGCCGTAAAAATGCATTATCGATTCGGAGAAAAGAAAGTATTGATCGCAATTAAACAAGCGTGTACGTACAGAGGAGTCTCTGTTACAGGAAACAAATTCATCATTCTTCAACGAGATTTTCTTTTCTCCGATATTCTTGTAGATCTAGAAAAGACGAGTCCAACGAGTACAAACACCGTACCTTTAAGATCATTCAAACACAAATATCTCGAGATAGCATGAAAGGGTACGATGTTTATATTCGTTGGACTCGTCTTATCAGGCTCTACAAGAATACCGAATAATCTGCATAAGGCGTTAGTAAAAAAAAAAAATATCGAAGACATTGAAAAACTGATTAATTAATGCACCAATATATATAATGAGATATACAATTCCACGGGCCTTCGTGGAAATCTTGATTGGCTACTGTCGCTGATATTTCAATACTATGTCAAGGCATTAATTATGTATGCTAGTATCCAGGATCGTTCCTCGTTGAAGACATGCGAGCGAAACTAGGACGTGCGGCGTGTTTTCATATCCATAAAATTCTTTCAGTCGAGATTCCCATTCACTGATAGTCGTATTTATACTGTTCGTATCGGTTCAGCTGTGTCAAGATGTGTTTGCTACAATGCAGATGCATTTGATATATATATATATATTATTTTGTATTATTAGTTATAACTCCTTAATAAAACATGTTCATATAACAATTTTTTCTTACTTTTGCGAATAGAACACGCTGGCAAAGTTTGGTTGGAAAAATGCTGTTCAATAACACCATAGGTAAAAGTAGTTTTTGATTTATTGATAAACAAACCAATGAATTTTTCCAATTGCTTTCGATTGCAGCGATATCTGCGAAAGAAATTACACCAATAATATCAAATCAATGGAGAACCAACATTTGCTATAAAAAAGAGTTTCCCATTGAAGATTTTGAAATAATTCCCTCTACCACCCTCAGGAGGTGGGGTTGGGGGGTCAATTGCGGTGTTATAGAATAGCATTTTTAAAAATATCAAATACGTCTACTTCTATTTTTTCTGATCTGATGTGTATTTCTCGAGATATCCCCAATTTTCAACGATTTTTTACTCATTTTGAGTTTTATCCATTACAGCACCATCTGTGAACCAAAATGCAAAAACTCCTAGGTCAAATTTGTGTATTTTTTTCTGGAGAATCCAAATCTGCAATGAAAAATGGGGGTTCGCAACGAACAACTTTCATTACCCACTTGTTTTGATCCGATGCATAGTTCTCGAGATATTTCAATGTCTTCAGATAAATCGTCTACCCTGTATATCTACGTAGATTATTTTAAAACATCGAAAAAAGGAATGAGAAATGAAAATGGCACGCGCAAAGAAACGTACCAGTTTTTCACACTAACGAGATGTGGTCGCGTTATACTTGTTCGCTTTTCACCGAATTCTCCATTGCCGAGCGAAAGAGAAATTTGAATGGCAAGCAAACTTTCGAATAAATCAAGAAAACTGTGAATTGCGCAGGCAGAGTGATGCGAAAGAGACGAGCGTTTCGACCGAGGCTACCCAGGAGGATTGAATGTCGAATAATTCGATGCAAACTCGCCGGGGATGCATCGTGGACGGTATCGATATAAGAGCATGATGTCACGGTTCTCGCAACGTTTGGATATGTCCCAGGGCGCGAATCCACGGACGAAAAGGTAAGGGGTGGCTCGCGCTAGCTTCTGGGGTGAGTTTTCGTGTAAAGGACGTGGTCGATAAGATCGAAGGTGAACGATGGAGAAAAGGTCTCCCCTATAAAACTGTTACTCGCCCCATCTTCATCGATCAATTCCAAAAATTAAAGAACAATATCGAAGACAAACGCGAGCTTACGTGAACGAAACAGCGGACGGTTGAAATTGTTTATTGTTTAGCTCTGCGTACGAAAATACACTGACTACCTGCGGCCCGAAGTGGGTCTCTGGGAATATTTAAAAATATTGTTATAAATCTTAAACGCACAGTCTTCTTTTTTAATTTATCTTCAGAACTGTCCAACTTAAAACGTTTTAAATATTCTGAAAACACCCTAGTAGCATAAAAATATTAGATAGATATTTGTTTCAAATATTGGAAAAATATTTTTTAAGCCACACTTGTTCATATGAGAAAAATATTGGATCTGAATATTGTATACATGTACAAGAATAAACATTATCTGTATATTAGGAAGAAATATTCTATTTCTAATATTAAATAAAGATTTGTTTTATAATGAGAAAAAGAATATTTTATTTCGTAATATGAAATAATTCATTTAATATTTAGAAACAAAATATTTTTCTCGTCACATGAAATAAATATTTCCTCTATATTTAAAAAGAAATATTTGTTACTTAATATAAAATAAATATAGTATGTATATTTGAATATTAAAAAAAGATTGAATCACTTTTTAATATTATATGAATGTGTATACAATATTTTGTGCTACTAGAGCAACTTGCTAGTATTACATTAATTTTTCTTCGTAGAGAAATTTGTTTTTGGAATATTGCATTGTCATCCAAGTTCCGAGGCATATTGAAAGTTTCGAGTCTGATCGGGAAGTTGATTTAAAATCAATTGTAAGGTTTTTACCGAACAGAGAAACGGACAGGCAAGAAAGCGAGCTAATGAAAACGTGGTAAAATGGATGAACGGGACACGGAACGAAAAATTTCAGGATGACGTACGGTCGAAGGATGACGGTGTTGACTGCGACGGAGCTCGGCATGCACAAACGGAACAACACGAACGCGAACGTGAACGAGGAGGTGGCCATCTTGCCAGGATACAATGTAACCACATCTTCGAGCGGCACGGCCAGCAAGACGAGCCACTTCGAGACCGATTTGCATGGGAATGTGAACATTCTTTTAGGCGGGTGAGTAGAGATACCCTAACCCCCATCGTCGATCCCGGGGATCTATCGATCGTGCACGCGTAATCCCCAACTTCTCCGCTCTCGCTGTACGGTAGCGAACGGCTCGACTAATCGGAACCGGTTTCTTTTTCTGTCCCGATCGCGATCCGCGGAATTTCTGCAACGACCTTTACCGCGAAACGAACGAAAGAACCGATAAGATTCGAGACTCTGTTATCGCGAACACGTTCCGGAGACTCGATTAGCCTAAGTGCTTCTCGTTCCGGCACTTCTCGAACTTCCCAAATTCGAAACTCAGACTTTCTCGTATATAGGATAACCTCTTCGGGAATTGATCTTGTCCAAACAAGTTCGAGTAGGGTAAACTGTACAATGATTGGCAGCCTATAAGTCAAAATCATAGTAAAAATCTTTCTATCTTTTTCGGAAGCGTTTAAACGAGCTTAAATTCAAACAATCAAACAGTTTTGCCTTTTTTAACCGACTTCGAGGAGGAGGTTACTCAATTCGATCTGTATGTGCCTTTTTTTCGCTTTTTTTTTAATACAAAATATATTCAGTGAATAACAATCGTAAGATAAATAGTACAGTCATTGGCACATTGGCTAACAGTCATACGTGGAACTCTGTCATGAAAACTAACAACGTTGCTTTGAAATATAAATAAGAAGTAATAAAAAAATGATTTTCTATACCAGAAACTCTGCTATGAAAACTGACAGCGTTGCTTTGAAATATAAATAAAAAGTAATAAAAAACTGATTTTCTATACCAGAAACTCTGTTATGAAAACTTACAACGTTGCTTTGAAATATAAATAAGAAGTAATAAAATATGATTTTCTATACCAGAAACTCTGTTATGTAAACTTACAGTCTTGCTTTGAAATATAAATAAGAAGTAATAAAATATGAGTTTCTATACCAGAAACTCTGTTGTGTCAACTTACAGTCTTGCTTTGAAATATAAATAAGATGTAATAAAAAACTGATTCTCTATACCAGTAACTCTGTTATGTAAACTTACAGCGTTGCTTTGAAATATAAATAAGAAGTAATAAAATATGATTTTCTATACCAGAATCTCTGTTAAGAAAACTTACAGCGTTGCTTTGAAATATAAATAAGAAGTAATAAAATATGATTTTCTATACCAGAATCTCTGTTAAGAAAACTTACAGTCTTGCTTTGAAATATAAATAAAATGTAATAAAAAAACTGATTTTCTATACCAGTAACTCTGTTATGTAAACTTACAGCGTTGCTTTGAAATATAAATAAGAAGTAATAAAAAAATCTGATTTTCTATAGCAGAAACTCTGTTATGAAAACTTACAACGTTGCTTTGAAATATAAATAAGAAGTAATAAAAAAATGATTTTCTATACCAGAAACTCTGTTAAGAAAACTTACAGTCTTGCTTTGAAATATAAATAAGAAGTAATAAAAACATGATTTTCTATACCAGGAATCCTTAATATTTGCCATTTAAATCAAAAGTGCCAATAACTACTGCAGTGCCAGCAATGGTACAATTTACCCTATTCTAACCAGCGGAGACAATCGAGGAGGTTCGCGGTTAGAGAGACGTAGTAAAAATGGAAAAATCGACGAAAGAAATGGAAAACGGTACCACGTCACCGCGATCCATCGCGAGAAACAATTGCGTTTACGGTAAAGGTAATCGGTGGATACGCGGAAATAACGGGACGAATGGCTGGTTCGCCTGACTCTCTAGGCTAATTTAGAAGCGCAAGAATTACCTGGATAAACGAGAGATCCGTGAGCACGTTCTGTCGTTCCTGGGTAGCATCCCGTGCCAGCGATTTCGTACAGTCTAGTTCAAAGTAAACGGCGTTAGCTCCTCCTCGAGGCTGTGTGCGCGGCTTCGGTAGCGATTTTAGGGAGAGGGGAATTAGCGTTTCCGATTAGACGCGATAATTGTATCACTAGCGTTTACACCACGCTGAATTTGGATAGTGAAATTTTCAAGGAAGTGTATCTGCTCGGAAAAATATTTCCAGGATTCGTCTCGAGCATCGCGAGAGAGTTCACTTGGGGGGGTAACACCGAATAGGGTTAAGGGGGTAACGTAAGTGTTTCCAACCCCTAAGCTAGAATCTGAGGGTGGTATATATTTCGATTTTTCCCCTACTTTGGACGCTCATATTATTAGATATAAACATAATCTAACTTGCCTCTTTAGAATGGGCCATCACACAGCTCAAAACATGCTCGTATAAGGACAAACAATTGTTTTAAGGAGAAACTGTTTTTACCCTTTAAATCTAGTAATATTGAGGGGTTACGTTACCCCCTTAACGAGGAATGGTCGTCCGCGCGAATTCCCCGGGCGTCTCGGTAGAAAAGCCGTAGGTTTATAGGCCGATATCACGGCAGACTGAGCCTCGATAATATTATGTGGAGCGTCTTGGGTCTCGCGGTTGGTTGACGCGCGCTAAATATACGCCCGGTCTCTCACCTATGCTCTGGATCGCGTGGCGCGTCGTGTTTTTCAGAGCGATGCTAAGCGCCGTGATTATAATCGTCGCATTGATGTGCTACTGCTGTCACAAGAGCATCAGGAAGAGCCGGCCGCAGGAGTACTCGCAATACTGGAGAACAGAGCCCGACGTTCACAGTCTGGAAGTATTTACCACGGAAGCGCACGCCGCGGTGAGTCATCTTTTCTGCGAGAACTATAATTTCCGTCTATGCATATATCTGATCTGTTCGATCAAGTTTCTGCCGTTCTATTGCTAAATCAAAGCCCCCCTGTTTGCGTAGAAACAAGTATTTATTCGTAACTGTCCTGTATTTCTAACCGTTCCGATGATCTCGATCGACAACTTGTTAATAACATATTGTATATTCGTGTTTTCAGCGCACTGGATCGATCAAATACTACTACTTAAGCAATTTTGCAAATTAACAGAAGAATTTTTCAACGTTTCGGTCAACTGTTTAGACCATTTTCAAGAAAAAAGATTTATCGTATAATTGCGTCTGTAAAAATTATTGAATTAGTAGAATCACTTAGCAAGTATGTGGTCTTTTGTACTAAAAACATTCTGCATTATTTGGTATCAGGTTGATCATAATTTATACTAATTCAATCATTTTTACAGACGCAATTATACGAAAAATCTTTTTTCTTGAAAATGGTGTAAATAGTTGACCGAAACGTTGAAAAATTTTTCTGTTAATTTGCAAAATTGCTTAAGTAGTAGTATTTGATCGATCCAGTGCGCTGAAAACACGAATATATGTCCTGTATTCTATTCTCCGCCACGAGGATCTTCACTGTAATTCAAATTTCAAAGTTTCCTCGACTGGTTTCTTTAAATAAAAGCCCCCTGTTTGAGTAGGAAAAGTATTTTCTGATCGCAACCCCTCCCCACAATGTCCTCTCCGTAACTGGGAAACCCCATGCTGGATTCGTCGAGATAATTAACACATCCGACGTCTCCTCGACCGGTTTTGCAATTTCTGCTCTAGCCGAAGTCTTGAAGATTGTATTTTTTTTTATTCGTGTGTTTGTTAGTGACCCATGTGGGTGTGTCTTTGGTTGGACAATTGTCTCTATATCAGATGGCGTAACCCGATATCTTTCAGGAAATTCTAGTATTTTTTTACAGAAGTCCTCAGGTTGTCTTGAAGATTGTTTATGTAAATTACCTGCGAGAATTGATTGGCTCTTCAATCTATTACTAAACGGCGGAAGCTTATTCGAGTACCTAATATTTCGTACCCACTCGATCATCCGTAATCGACAACCGGTTTTGGACATGGTTCTTCTCTCGCCGGATCGTTTCGCCATATTGGATTGGGCTGATGCAAAAATAATCGCGGTTATCATCAGTTCTTTTATTTATACGAAACTGCGGGAATCGAATTACCGTCACGATCGAATCTCTCGAAGCGTATCGGACTAAAGCCGATGCATAAGTTCATTAAGATTCGTTAAGCGGAAGCTCTAAAAAGCCGGCGATAGAACGCGCGAAGTTCTAGTATGACAGTTCTGCCATTTTTTTTTTTTGCTTCACGGACAGGAGACGGAAGCGCAAAGCTGTCTAACGTGATCGGGCACAGAACCAGTTTGCCAACGGTTCTGGCATATATAATTTCAATATCACCGTTCATCCTGTATCGAATGTAAAATACTACCGGTGCTTCGACTTACTGTCAACTGGCTCTCCGTACGTAGGCACTGCTATCAATTGCGGTGAAATCGTTTGCGGTTCTCTGGAAAATTAGTATGACCGATCGAGGAGTCCCACAGCCTGAAATATCGCTTCATCCTCGACCGTGTGATAACTAGACAGCGGATTCGACGCATTCACGACAAAGATAAATAGGTGTAATTTAACTCTCGTCCATTTTCGCTCTACACTGCAACGAACGTTATATATTATATAATATATTTCAATAAAAGTTAATTGATTCGTGAATATCTATATTATATCTTGCAGTTACTACATTTATATCAATAGCATTTTTATTCTCGTCACATACATTTTTCTTACAAATTTCGCAAGCCGCGTACGCCTTTTCCTACACATAATTGGCATCGACTTCCTGCAATTTTTCTTTTTGTTGCATTTGGTAAATTTGATGGGCCAGCAATGATTTGTACAGGTCTTCTCTGTATTTCTTATTTATTATTATTATTATGGTGTTCGGGTGAAAAATCACCCGAGGAACATTTCCGTCACTTGTTTGTTTTATAACGTTATTATATAATATATTTTCGACAAACAAACCAAGTTATAATACATTTCGAAAGAAATCAAACATCTGGAAACAGAAAATGGGTGAATTTTCACCCGAGGAACGTACGAGGGTTAAGACATTAAAAATATTAGAAGTTATTAACCCTTAGCACTCGAGTAGTGACTTTGAATCACCGCTAAAAATTGCTGTACTATAATTTAAAATATCGTTTACATTATTAAATACGTTCGGATCTAACCAATTATTAAACATTTCAATATTGTATGAAGTATTCTATTAATTTCATATCCACGAAATTAACGAAATCGTGTAGAATAGAATTATTCTAGATAGGAAGACGTGTTTAATTTTCGAAATAAAATAGCTCCGAGTGCAAAGGGTTAAACATACTAAGAAAGAAAATACATTTTTATTTCGCTCGAGTCCGTTGCGATTCAGGTGGAAAATCTTTCGTTCGCATAAAGACCCGGTGTCGAGCGATAATGCTTGGATCTAGGTTCTCAATAATGTTTAACAAGCGCTGTTCCGCTGATCAGGCCACAGATAATTAAATTTATCACCTGCACCGAGATCCTGTTAGACCAGTGGCAAGTGAACGGCCGAGTGCCAAGCTACTATTAGCCTCGTCTCGGAATTCCTCGGCTACTTTTACGCCTTTTATTTCTTCAACATATCACATACTACACCAGAAATTTTCCAGGTTCTACCGATGCAGCTCTGTCTCCTAATCAAGTTCCCTTTGTTTTTCAGTGCTGCGAGAGACAATCAGCCACGGATGGACAACACGAGGACAGCATGTACGGTGTCCAATCGTGTCCGGTGACGCCTAATTCCGGTCCAGGACCGCCACCGACTTACGACAGTCTAATCTTCGATCATCGCAGCTTGCCAACTAGCATCGAGAAGAAGTCTGAAGGTCCGGAGACACCTGGCATCATCATACCATCGATGGTGTCCAGTATCCTCGGGCTGACCACCGCTACACCCGTCAGATCCACCGAACGAAATCAGTCCACCGAACAAGATGGCGTCGACGAGGGTCTGCCTTCTTACGAGACCGCGTTGAAACTCGACGCGAACGGCTACGTGTAGACTGCGGGATTTTGTGCATCCATGATCGAGACTATACTATTGTCTCCATCCCGTCAAGATCATTCAGAAAAGAAGCTTCCGTATCTTGCAACTCGTTCAGACGATTATTTCCATTAAACATCCGATCAGTTTGGATTAACCCTCACACGTTTCTCACGGTGAATAATTCACCCATTCAATGCTTTCAGATACTGTACAATTATTCATTCATTTATGTCCACGTCGTCAGATGTATTTCTTTAACCCTTTAGTGTACAAATTTGTATTTAACGAAAAGAATCAAATTTTAATCATTGTTTAACCCTTACCACTCGAGTGGTGATTCAGAGTCACCACTATAAATTGCTGTGCCAGTATTCTAAATATTGTTTACATTATTAAATATGTTGGAATCTAATCGATTAATAAACATTCAAGTACAATATGACGTATCGTATCAATTTCATATCCATGAAATGAGAAAAATCGTGTAAAATTGAATTAGTTTAGGTCGGAAGAAATGTTTCATTTTCGAGTTACAATAGCACCGAGTGCAAAGGGTTAATTCATTTATTATTGTCGAAAGAAACACGAAAATCCATTTTACATTTTTCTTTTTTGTTGTTTTCGGGTGTTTTAAATAAAAGGTACTTATAAGTACTGTCAGTAATTAAAACCAAGTAAAGTTTATTCTGAAAATTTAAACTAAATAAAATACATAATTAAAAAGAAAAACAACAACAAAGAACGGCAAGACTTTTAAGTACCTTTAAGCGGTAAAGGGTTAAAACGTGACGTTATAAATGAAACACGATGTGTTGATTTAACGTGTAAAATAATAATGGATGAATTGTTATCGTAGTCTCTTTTATACAGCTACAATTGAGGAGCGTACGAGGGTTAAACGAGTCGTTGACGAACTCTTTGGTAAAAGATTCATCTAAACACAATTAAGAACGAAAGACTCGTATAGCAATATTTTGTGAACGTGTACAGGAGCCGTGGAAATACTATTGTTTTTTTGATGGAATGAATTCTATTGTTTTATAATGGAAGTGTTTATTGGATGTGTAATTGTACTATTATCACCGATCTCATCAATCGAATACGTTATCGTACCTATAATTGGATGAACGCATATTCATGAGCGAAGTGTTTATTAGATCTTCGTTATCAGACCGGAAAAAAATCCAAGTAACCATAACAGATTTGTTACGAGGCGCGTTCGCAAACGTGGAAATTATCACAGATCCAACGAACTGTGTAACCGTGAATATTTTAGCGCTCCTACTCGAGTGGAAAATCAAAATTGTAAAATAGCTACGAGAGAGAGACTTGTTCAGATGATTTCAACGACTTCAGACACTGTCATTGTGAGAATTTGCGGAACAGCGAGTTGTTTAACTTGACGAGCAGATAGCTTCGAGTAACTGCATTTATTAGCACGTAGAGAAACGAACAAATACGGTAAAGGTATCTAGCACCAAATTCAAGTAGTATTAGAGAAAATTTGAAAATACCGCCCGAGTTCTTTGCACGAGGGTTGAAATCGTGAAACGTTCGTAATTTGCTCGGAGAAAAGCTTCTCGAGCGTTTCTCTGTATTTTTTATCAATTGTGATTCGCGAATAACTTCTTGCATACGGGGAGAGCAGTAGAAATTTCTCGGAACTGCTTATTCCGAATTGGGAATCATGTTTTCGCGAATTAAATACCGGCTATCTGTCGATCGTGTTATCGGAGAACAGAAGGATTTGTAAAAGAAATATTCCGTTTTGTCGATCGTAGATCATGAATAGAATTTAAGTAACGCACTCGGCGCACTGGTTCGATGAAATATTAATGAAAAGCAATTTTGCAATTTAAATAATTCTCAACGTTTCGACCCAGGGTATGGACTATTTTTCAAGAGATTAATATTTGATCGAACCTGCGCACCGAGAGCATTACCTAAGTTCCATGAATTTGTAAAATATTTGTCGAGCATTTTCGAGAAACACCATTGTACATTTCTGTAAATAAAGTGTCGACGAAAATTAGTGTTTCTGCCGATCGGTAGGAGACCACGTTCCGAGGCAATACGGGGCCACAAGCAACGCTAACAGCCGAGCAAAGTGCGCAGCGTGGGGCTTATTACATGAAATAGGGCGCACGCGACCTTTAACAGATCGTTACGTTAATTTCAATGGCTCCCCTTTGAATCAGAGAGCTCGTCTGGTAGCCGAGAGATATAACAGTTTGTTTATAACCTTCGCCCGTACAAATATCAAGACTCGAACGGAACGCGCGCACGCTCGTGATCGAAGCAAAAACAATGTAACCGATTAGACAAGATAATTGTACTATTCATTCTGACCGGAGACGACCGACGATTAGCAACAAATCGGCTGAGATACGTCGAACGTGCTTAATGGCTCGTTAAAATTACAGTAACGACGATGTAAATTGTCTTTTTAATAACGTCGATTACTAATCGGCCGACTGAGAATGTTTTCCTTTTCTTCGGGATGTTCGCTCGCTGTCCACCCGATAGCCGCGAAACTGATAACACTGTTATCGTTATCCTTAGTCTTACAAACGAATGAAATTTATCGTTGTGGGCAGCATACACGACTAAAGAATTAAACGTCTGGTTCGCCGTTTAATTTGTACGCGTTTATGGCAAAAAAAGAATCGGTTAAAAAAACAATGGAAATCGGTTAATAACAATATATTAATTAATTGATAAATTCTTACAGACGCAATACTGATAATTTACATTCTTGAAAATGGTCTAAACTTAGATAGAAACGTCGAATTAAATTTCATGTAATTTTTGCAGATTTGCTTATTGTCTCCAATTGATCGAATCAGTGCGCCAATAACATTAATTGTAATTTTGAACAATGGAAATCATTCGAAAAAATTTCAATTTGTTTAACTTCAGTCGGTGAAACTCGATCAAATCGGTACCGAAACACGCTGTTCATTTTTTTCGAGATCAAATTCATTTTTCAAGAGACAAGGTTCAGGAGCGGCCATTTCGGTACCGAACCCTCGTCGAAACTTTCCGAGAGGAGTTATGATAATTTTCCACCTGCTCTGCCGGAAAAAGAGGGTCGAAAACTTTGTCGAACGACCCTCGTAAATAGGGTTTAAGGATCCGCGAACGAACTCCCGGCGAAAGTGGATCACGAGCGATCCAGCCGTGCTAACAAGCTGTAAGTATTTCATGCGTGCCGAGTTACGAAACAATGAAAGAAGATGCACGCTGCTTAGCCTCCTCAAGGTTGAACGTTCCAAGCACGGATCACGATCATTTTTAATGCCCGAATCGTTACGCCGTAAACTCTCGCGTAACGCGATCAAAAAAAAAAAATCGTTTTAGAACACGTCGCGCGCGTCGTGTGTATAAAGGGTGGTACGATAACGTTGAACACACGTTTCGTCCACCCCATAACCGTGCAACTTTTGTAGAAATCTTTCGGCTAGTATTGTTACAAACAACGAAAACATTCGAGGCACACGTACACGCACGTGCACACGTTGATCATGCTGTCGGCTTTACATAATCCTGTCCCAGTTAATTGCTTTGACCGGAGTAATTCTACGCGTGGCAAGTTTCGCAAATTAGGAGGAGGAAAATAAGAGTAAGAGAACGATCCAAGATAAACACGTACATATAGATCAACGTGGGATCGAGCAAGGTCTCTGCGTGGACGTGCCGCCCGCGTTTATTGCGACGGGCTGTAATTTATCCGATCAATTTCTTTATCCAAGCACAGATCGTGTGATAGAAGATCGCATGAAACCGAAATGGAATAAAGAATTGTTATTTTTCGAAGTTGAAAGGTTTCAATCGGTTTTGGTACTCGGTAGATTCGATCATTGGATAACGAGTAGCGAATTTTGTTTTGTCCGACAGATTCAAAAATAATTTTTGAAGTTATTTCTAAGTTTAAATTAATAAAAATGGTGCCGTTTTATAGATTCTGAGGTGCTGCATTTAAATTAATAATCAGATTTTACTTAATTCAAAACCCATAAAAGTTATATAAGGGTTTTTAGAAACTATTTTCTCGAATTTGGACATACATATTATTAATTGTATTATAAAATTGTATTCTTTAAAATTTAACTATTGAATTTTATTTTCAAATCGGGCACGAACTTATGCAATCATCTAATATACATATATATAGATATATATTAGATGTATAATAGGACTTTTAAGGTGACCTAGATCGATTTTTTGTCTAGAATTTTTGACTATTGAAAAATCTCATTTTTATATTATCGAATCCAATTCGGGTTAGGTTTTTGATGCTTAATCCTAATCTAAAAATTACCAATACTAAACACCATACTGATTACCTGAATAGCATCATTGTTTTTGTGAGACAGTCTACACAGACGTACCTGGCCGCAGCTGGAACTTTTTTAATTTTATTGTACACATATCTACTAATATAATAATTATAACTCTATTTGAGTAGGAAAAAAAGCTTGAAAATTACTCTTTGTTTAATCAATGTTTGTAGGTGCTATATACAACAAAAACAAACAAAATCCATGCTTATTATTTTCGTCTTGAAACACACTTTCAGTTAAGTACATGGAAAAAATCCTCACTCATACGTGTATTATGTTATAACTTTATGAATTATTTAATAATCATCATAAAATAACTTTTATGAATTTTTATTGAACTTCAGCATTTTAGTGTGGGATGCAAGTATGGAATTTTGGAAAATTAAATGCAAGAAATGATGCCATATTTATCTACCAGCAAGTTAATAAATGTCAGAAAAGTGATTTTTGTCTGCGTTTTTCTCGTTTTTAACCAACTGTGCAGCGGTCCGGGTCAGAACGATCCGTCGTTCGCGAAAGCGAGGGTTAATTGACCTTGCGCAAACGGTGCCACCGGTCGAGTTATTATCCGCGTTGACAAGTCCCATCGACCAGGATGATCGTGTGTTTTCACAACGTCATCGGATTTAAGGCCGATCAGGCCGGTAAGAGGAGAGGCTCGTCGCGTGTGCACGCTTCAAAGACTTCTGCGTCCCGTTACCCCCGTTTCGTCCCCCCTTTTTACCATTAATAGGATATTTTCGATCGAGCCGGCTTGGCTTCCCGTGGCCTGCTACTTGCAC
The DNA here is from genome assembly GCA_916610235.2 of Lasioglossum morio. NCBI lineage: Eukaryota > Metazoa > Arthropoda > Insecta > Hymenoptera > Halictidae > Lasioglossum > Lasioglossum morio. The sequence goes on along the minus strand of OU744324.1, from coordinate 20,332,659 downwards.
TTTTCACCTGTCGTCGCGAGAAAATACCGCGCAGCACCCGTGTCAACAACATTATTACAATGAGAAATTCATTCGTCTGCCTTCTTTAACATTTACAAACACAGCGGAGCCTCGAGCTACGAGAAACCATCGGTCGCTGTCTCTTTACACTACTTCTTTACTGTAAGTTCGAGTCAGAGTTGGGCAATAATCGATTTAAATTTAAATCGTGATTGATTGATTAATGTGTACGATTAAAAAATACAAATCGTTGAGAAATCGGCGATTGATTCAATCGATTGATGATGTTAATCGTGAATCGTTGATTAAACGAGGAAATCATCGAAAAATCGGAGACTGATTTAATCAATTGTTGAAGATAATCACCATACGGTCTATCCATAAATTGTAATATGTATATCTATTTATATAGAGAGAGGGAGCAGAGAGCGGATGGAGAATTGACAGTTAATAATTAATCAATTATCCGATTGACGATTAATAACCGTTAATCGCAATTAACGACTAAAGTAGAAATTTAATCGGTAACCGTAAATAACGACTAAGCTAGGAGATTAATTGTTAATTGGGATTAACGATTGAAGTAGAAATTTAATCGTCAATCGGCGATTAATTTTTTGCCCAACTCTGGTTAGAGTCATTTAAATTTTCACGGAAAAAGGAGGGGATAAACTTCCGAAAAGCCCATACCTCTGATTTCGTTTTATCAAAATTACCATTATTTACGGAAACAAATGGAAAAAAACTATGATTTATAACATTTGCCCCAAATTTTTTATTATTATTATTATAGACGGACTGAAGCCCTTTTACATAAGTGTTTACAAAAAAAAGAGGAAGATACAAAACTACTCGTCTAATAAGAAAGAAGGGACATGCACAAAAATTAAAAAGAAACAAAATATAATAATATAATACTGGTACAATCGATAGATATTATCATATAATCCTGCGTAGTTGCAGTTAAAAATTTTGCAAAGATTAATTACAAAAATCAATACGATTATTAATAGTGCACGATTTTTGTAATAATGCGATTAATTGGATTAATTAATAATTAATCCATAAGTATATTTCGCTTGAAGTGTTTGAACCTAACCCGCTGTTGTTCTCAGTTCACGTTCCGGTACAAAAAAATTGATTTGCGCAAGTAGAGAGGAACAATTATTATTAATAAAATGAAAAATAAACCTCTGGACGGATACTATTCTTCGCGCAGATAATGGTTCTAATTTCATTGTAGTTAATATTGCGGAGTAATTATGATCTCAGAGTGACATTAGATTGTTTAGCTTATACGAACAAAACATGAGACATTTATGCTGCACTCTCGAGCAGCATGATTTTCACTATCACGTTCGTAAGCAGCACGTCGAAATACGCAACAATCGAGAGTATAAAATAAAAAGAATCTGAGGTATGGGCTTTTCGGTGGTACACCCAAAGGAGGAAACTCTGTTTTCCCGGAAGCATTCGCGATATCGTAGAAAACAATAGGCGAATGTTTCAATGCGTCGAGCTGGTGCACGTATCGCTGGGGAGGAGGCAGGGACGAGCAATGACAAGCAGAAAACGCGCTGCCGTAATTATTTTAATATTCCACCGTGGTCGGAAGAAACCGTGCCGGAATTACAGAAATTAAAGGAAGCGACGCGCCGCCATCGGAGCAGCTCCGCAACCTTGGCTCTCTCTCTCTCTCTCTCTCTCTCTCTCTCTCTCTCTCTCTCTCTCTCTCTCTCTCTCTCTCTCTCTCTCTCTCACTGTGTGTGTGTGTGAATTCGCGGAGCGAAACTGAGTTGAATAAATTCGAAGATCCGTTGTTTAACCCTTAGCACTCGAATTGCTACATCATTATTCAAAATAGTGTTTACATTATTAAATGTTTTGGAGTCTAATCAATTACTAAACATTTAAGTATTGTACGAGATACTATATCAATTTCATTTCTGTCAAATGAAAAAAATAATATAGAAGAAGAGTAATAATATGGAGGAAGAAATGTTTAATTTTCGAGTTCAATTAGCTCCGAGTGCAAAGGGTTAACCACAATTTCAACAGGCATCATTATTCAACATATTGTTTACATTATTAAATGTTTTGGAGTCTAATCAATTACTAAACATTTAAGTATTATACGAGATACTATATCAATTTCATTTCTGTCAAATGAAAAAAATAATATAGAAGAAGAGTAATAATATGGAGGAAGATAAGTTTAATTTTTTCAGTAAAATAGCTCCGAGTGCAAAGGGTTAATTGTTAATTGCGATTCAAGTAGAACTTTAATAGTGAATCGTTGATGAAATTTTTGCCAAACTGTGCCAGCAGAGAGAGAGAGAGAGAGAGCGAGGTACACTTGTAGGAGCTTAATTCTGATCATCCTGAACGAGCCGACAGTGTTCTTGGAGCAGGAGTTCGAGCGAAAACAGTCGAAATGACCACGAGCCCTGCTGCTCAATTACATATCGGCCGTACTTTAAAATAATATAGAAGAAGAGTAATAATACGGAGGAAGAAATGATTAATTTTCAAGTTGAAACAGGTCCGAGTGCAAAGGGTTAAGACTCGCACGAACGGGAAAAAGAAATGGTGTTGAGATCGTACGATCGTTTTCGTGGGGTTGAGCGTCGATCGAAAAATTCATTAAACCTTCGTCGAGATGATCTATCGCTTTGACAGACACGCGCTTCCGTTTGCCGACGCGTAACAGTTTCATCCTTGAGGAGCGTACGAGGTGTCGTGCGGCATGATGGCGTGAAAAAAAAAGAAATAATGCGATACAGGCGGACGAATGAATAAACGATCAACGTTCACTGAATTGAATAAATAGAAATTGCTGAAAAACAAAAGAACGTTGAGCATCGGTGCTGTAACGGATAGACCCCGATAAATCGTCAACGAGGAGACAACAAAAGCTTGCGGAGCCGTTTGTGCTCGTCGAAACGATGCGCTGTCGCGACGATAAGCTCATTGTCTCACTCGTCTCTCCTCTCGTTTTCGCTTCTGCTTACTTTACGTTCTCCGTTGGCCCGGGTTGCTGCTGCTGCTGCTCCAGATGAACGCCGATGATTTTATCGCGTTTACGTAATTGCGATAATAAACAACAGGACGTCGTTCCGCGACGCTGTTCTTCGAGGCTCTATTATTCACGGACACGTTCAATGGATACGGGCAAGTGCGTTCTTCCGATATTACGCGCTCCATTTCATTGCCCTCGAAACCTTGAACGACCACCAAGATCCGTTAATTCCGCTGCCCGTCGCCGGCCACCTTCGCACTTTGCAATAACGATACACCCAAGAACTCGAGTTTTGTTCACACTTTGTAAAAATTAGAGATCAATATTTAACGTGTATCTACATACACGTGGATTTCACGTACACGTACTCCAGTACGTGTCATTTTGAGTACACGGATACACGTATACATAAATACACGTGTACTATGTCACGTATATTTAAATACACGTGTCATAATTTGTTTTAATTTTTAGGATACAGTTACTAATTTTCGAAAGCAAAATAGGGGTGTACATAAATTAATATCAACGTTCTAAAAATAATACGAATTAAAATGAGTATCCATTAATACACGTGTGTTATTAATACACGTACAAAACCACGATCTCTAGTAAAAATATTGCCCTGAATGACCCTACTTCCTATCAAGCCGCTACTTATATAATTCGAAAGCAGCATATCTTTCGGAGAAATAAAAAGGAAGTGACTCGTGTGAAACAATAATCGATAATTCCATGTTCACGTGTACACCCCCCATGCACATAAATCACCGGACACTTATCTTCAACGAAAAATGGTAATTAAAGAATACAAGCTTCGTTAAGATTCATTAGATGCAGCTATTGTACGACAATGTTTGAATGGAAAATTAAATATAGCTGTACCGTAAGTTTCCACAAGGATACAACGGCTTTCACTCACGTTTTTCTTTTGATCGAACAACAAAATCAGTACCTTTTGCGAATGCTCTTTTTTTATTCGGTTTCAAACCAGACGTGTTTACCACAAAAAAATATATAACTTCGGAACAAAAATAAAAAATTTCCTATAGCGTGGCAATAATTTATGTTTTTATGTTCGAAATTGTTTTAAATGCACTAATCGAAGATTTGGTATACTATTTTAGAATTTTCTATATTTTACACTACACAGATTTGAAAGAAACAATAAGAGGCATGTTTTATGTATAATGTAAAACTGAAATATGAACGAATAGTATATATATTACGTGTAGAAAACAAATAAATAAATATCGATAAAAACCAAGTATTCATAGCCGAGTAGAAGAGTAGAATTCGTCGAAGGTTAATCTTGAATAACTTTGAGCGTAGCAGGAAAAACTTGTAGGAAATTGAAGTATAATATCTACTAATTACGAAAAACCAAAAACTACTAAATGCTTTGAACCCTTCTTGAGATATTTATCGCTATTTAAAGAAGAAAAAGGTGATAAACATTATTCCACAACTGTATTATTTACCAGTATACTCCATATAAGAGACTTACAAATTTTGAAATTTCAGTCACATTAGCTGTACTTTAAGCTACCATATCGCATAGTACATATTTCATAAAATTCTTTTTCCTGATATTATGAAAGTAAGCAAAACTTTGAATGAATAAATTGCTTGATATAGAATTTTCTTGAGAGAAAAAAAAACGCTTGTAACTAATCCCCTACTGAATCATTTGAATTTTCTATTGATAAACGTGATAATTTCGATGTTAAAACACAGTTTCAACATAGAGTCCAGTGGATATTAGAGAATGAATTTTTAGACTTTTCTCCACAGGGTATCGCACTGTATGGCGTTTCGAAAGATATTCGTCGTAGCAACGAGATACATATATACTATTTAAATAAATGTTGGAAAAAGGAATACAGTCGGAATAATATTAGAATAGATATGATCGAAGCACGATACCGCGGTAATCGGTACAGTTACCCTATTCTGTTGATTGTGCACTCGGATGGAGATTTACGCACGACGATCGATTCCACGAAAGGAATCCTCTCCCAGTGAACTGGGCCTCGGTTCTTCGAGTTTCACAACACCTCCCATTCACCTGTACTCCACAGAAGTACACGCTCGCGTGCACAACGGCTCTCAACGTGTCGGTGTGCCGTGTTCCATTTATTAGAGACATACATCTATTTTTCTGCGATTATCGTGCAAGTCACTGAGAAAGTATTCGCTGCCGTACACGTAGAAGTAGATTCTTTGACGCGATCGTTTTTCAGCAGACTTGAGAAATTCAATCTTTACTACTAGAAGATTATTAAGATTACTAGAACATTATTAACACTTTACCGACCGGAAGCCTATTAATAGGATTTTCAATAATTCTGCTGTACCAAAAAAATTTAAATGAAACTATTAGACGACGTTGTTGAGGGTGATTTAGTTAGTTCATACTAAATGCTAAATGAAAATTTACCTATGTACCATACATTTTTCAAAAATATGCAATAATCACCGGTTGGTAATGTGTTAGGATTTACTAGAAGATTACTTTACTAGTAGAATTTCAGAAAACAAACAACGACATCCTGCTTTGTAGATACATAATCGTAACAAAGAATACGATTCTCTCGCTAGCAAGTCTCGGAAGCATTAGTCACAACATAATGACAATCCCGCCTGTGTCATCGGAGTCATCGTCATACTAATGCCAGTTATTTTAATAAAAACACGCGATTCGAACAACGCAGGATAATGACAACCTCAATCATCTATGAAAACCTCTCCCGTAAATAAATTACGGATAATTATGAAAACCTAATAAATATGAAAAGTGTCTAAGCCTGAATCTTCTCGATTTGATCACGAATACTCTTCCCCTTTATTTCGCGAGCAGGAACAGCCAAATTCTCAAAGTAGCCTTTATAATAAACGAACAAAACCACCCTTGATGCAACTACCTAACACTGAGCCTCGATTCGCGAAATTTGCAGCACTAATAGCTGCTCATTCCATCGGTTCGTCAGCAAAGTAAACAGATGGATAAAAACGAGATCGGCCAAGTCTACGAAAAAGTTGTAAGCGTGGCTTCGAGAAACGCGATCCGGGGCGGTGAGGTTCTCGCGAGCAAGGCAGCCCGGAGTATATCGCCTCCTTTCTCCGGATTGTGAGTTCGGCGGAGTTTAACCGAGCCACTGGTACAAGTTAAAAACGTGCGGTTGTCTATCTGGCAAGTATGCGGTGAACGGTCAGTCGGTAAACCGTGCGGAAAAGCGCGTCGTCGGAAATCAATGGAGCCGCTCGAACTTGTCCGCAGGACTGGTGCCGTGCGTGTTTGCGAAGAAGAGGAGCATAATGGGAGCTTGGCTCGTGTTAGTCGTACTCACCTAACCTTGCAGCAGGACTGCTGTTGGTTCGCTGTCCAGTTCACCGTAGCCCGGTGCCCGACGAAACTTTTCCATGTAGCCGTCGTGCGGCGATTGATTCAATCCTGATTCACCCCTTTCTGTCGAGCCTTCATCGAGAAGATAGAGAGAGAGACAGGTCTGGCGGGGGGACGGTACGGAGGGGGATGAAACACGAGAAGAAAATCGTGGAAAATACGTGGGGGTGGGGAGAGGAGTACGGTGATATATATCACGGAAAAAAATTGTTCACGGGTAACGGTATATCCCAGCCATGTCGAAAACACCAAACCAGGCACAATTTGCGCGCGCGCGCTCACACGCTTTCTCTCTCTCTCTTTCTCTCTCTCTCTCTCGTTCTCTTTCTCCCGATGTGGGTCTTCTTTCACTGGCACACACCGAAAGACCTGGCCCGGTATAGCGTCCCTAACAACTCCAGCATTATTACTGTCCGTTACTCCGTTCCCCTCGCCCTGCTCCGTTTCAGATTGAAAACAACCACGCACTAACCCAGCTCTCCCGCGTTTCTTCTACATCACGGTTACGCCAGACAGCAGCTACTTCGCTATTACAAGCGAATGCTACGAGAGAACACACACTCCCGACACCCGCTCGCCGACTGAACGTGTTGCTCGCGAGGGGAGCACCGCATTGATGCGATAGAACCAGAGTCTGGGGACACCTGACGGTGCACCCTGGAACCGAGGTGGAAGGGAGGAGGCGTGCCAAGTTTTTCAATTGACAGTATAGTGCTTGTCAAGTGCGTGCTGGATTTAATTATTACGTGCGTGCACGTTATCTTGGTTTGGTTGGTTTCTTATTGAATCACTGCTTTCCGAAGTGGACACTATGTCCGCGACTTTGGATACACGCTCGTTTCTAGGAGCGACTCGAATTCTTTGGTCTCTTTGAGGTTATGTGCGTCGCGTTTGCATGGTAATGAAGTTGGCCGATGCAAATGTGATAGAGTTTCTTTGTTTCATTTATTATTTTACGTCGCTTTCAACTGTTGCGACGGAACTTAAACTGCACCTCAGGGTGAAAATACAACCATTTTATGTTATGTTTTTACATACTGTAAAATTATTCATGCTTTTATGTCTACGTCGTGAGATGTATGTCTTTAGAATGTGACGCTATAAATTAAATAGAATGTGTTGATATAACGTGTAAAATAAAAATTGGGGAATCGTTATTGTAGTCTCTTTTATACAGCTTTTTTGAGGAGCGTAAGGTGGGTTCCGAACCACTTTGGGCACCACAGTATTAGATGGCACATGGAATATCATATTGTTCTGATTTCGTCGTGTTTCAAGGGCTTTCGAAGGTCATCGATAATTCTTATTTTTAATTTATTTTTCCATGGTCCTCGCCTTTGGATACGTGGCTGGTTTCTACGAGCAACTGGAATACTTTGGTCTTTGAGGTTACGTGTGCGTTTGCATGGTAATGAGGTTCGAGCGATGTAAACATGATATATTTAAACCAAACGTTCTGATTATTGTCGCGTTTCAAGAGCATTTTAAAAATTTTATTCTAGCGATAACGAACCTAGAGGTAATGGAAACTTCATTGTATGCAAGGACGTATTTTATCGTTACGCATACATTGTATGTATATAGGAGAATATCAGCCAGGATAAGGTACGTCGATGCTAAAACTACTACTACTCAATCGCAATTTTAATTTACAGGTTTCAGAAATCGTAAAGGCTGAAACATTGGATAATGTTTGGGTAAGTCGATTCTTCTTGTATGGATCTAATATATTTGTATATTTGATAAGAATTTATGTCACCGATCGTGTTGCAGTGGGAGAAGCAAGAAAATAAGTGACAGAGGTAAAATCATCGAAAGAAAGGGTGCAGAAGTCTTCCACACGGATCTGGGTAATTATCTGAAAATATAATTAGAAACTTGATCGAACCATTGAAATATGTAGTTGTATTAGGTTGGAGGGAAAGTTCTGTCGTATTTTAAAGAAAACATTTGAATCAATTTATAAAAATAAAAATAAAGGTTAGTATTATTCAACATTTTACGAATCTCCCCTTCCTTCCCCAGTCTCACTATCGCCTAATTTCAGCCTGTCAGTCTGATTTTCAGCGTGACCTACTGTTTATTACGGTGGTTTTCCGAACCACCTTTTGCCAACAACACGTGGCCCGTACCCAGGCGGTTGCCCATCCAAGTACTATTCGCACTCAACACTGTTTAATTTCGGTGATCGTACGAGAAATAGTTCGCAGCGAGACAATGGTCGTTGGCTAGTATTATTTAACACGTGTTTTTGATTTACAAGCGAAATTACCTGCTTGTTTAAAATACGACAATACTTTAGGGGTTGCGTGGTTTGAAAATTGTCGAATGCAATAAAAACCTACCCACAGTCGAGTCATTAAATGAATAAGCATTCGCTTTTTCCAAACGACATTGTAAAACAGCGATGACGCAATTATAATTAACCTTTTGCGAGCACGTTGCGATAAGACCTGGTTACCGCTACATTTTCATACTATAAAAAAGCTAATTGCGACGTCAATGACTATAAGTTATCAGCGGAGTATTTGCGTCGAGGGACATTGATCGACATTTCGGAATATTAAACTTGCACATGTATACAGCAATAAATCATTTTCTGAGAATTAAGTAATGAGCAATTTGTGTAGATTATTTTTCCAGCTACGATTTCATAATTCGGAAAATCAACATCACCATCTTCAGCCCCGAGGTTTGATCACTCTCGCACTACCGTAATCGTTTACACCGAATGGACGAACTTCTGACTGAAATTTAACTATGGGAACACCGAGAACCATGCAATACGGGAGTCATCACGCATGTTATTATATATGGATCATGGCCGGTTATTATATATGAAATTATTAATACTTTCCTTCAATACCGTACACTCACGTTCAATACATCAATAATTTAAGTTCCAGTTTTTGCGAGGAACGTCGCTGTTATTTCCAGAAATTGTAAGCATAGCTATGCAATTTTAAAACGCTTTGTATCAGTTGAATCGCGTAGCGCCTGAAATGAATTGAATTCGAGTCGTTAACCTGTCATAGTGATTGACAAGCATACAACTTTCCGAATAAGTCTCTTACGTTTTTGTTTTACAATCCCTGAGCTTTTCGTTCGAATTATATCAAAGTTGTAGAACACGTTCACAGCTGCGCTAGAAAAAAAAGCATTTTCACGAAGTCACTATACTCGAAAAAAGGATGATATAAAATACTAGGGGACTCACACTCACTCTCTTTCTCTCTCTATGAAAAATAAACACTGTCAGGTTGCTCAATTTTCGGTTCCCCTTCAGGAGGCAACCCGCTCCTCAATGATTCGGTTCCCCTTTCAGAAGGCAACCCGCTCGGCGTTTCAGCGTCACAGAAACTACAAAACTAGTTTCCATAATAGAAAGAAAAGATAAATGTAAGAATATTCCTCGTGTGTCCGAGGAATTTAACGTCTCATATTTTTCTGACATTTCCTTGAGCATACTAATCAAACCGATCGATCCCAGACGGAGAGGTTTGCAATGGGGAACGAATTACGGATCAATTTTGTCAGAACAATTTCGATCGTAAGAAAATTGAAACCAAAGTAGCATAGCATGAATAAAGTATGGTTCCCGAGGTGTAGTCGGACGATGCATGTAGATTCTTCGTGCAGACGTTCTTCGGTAGCGGGGAAAATGGAAGTGTTTGAGGGGAACCTAAAGCTCTACCATACTTTGACGTGCTACACAGGCCTCTGGCCCTACGACAAGTCCATTCTGACGAATATACAGAGATTCGTTTACGTTGTGATGTCGTTCACTTGTATAGTCAACCAGGTGATAAGTAAATGTGTATTTCTTTTCCATTCAAATTCTCCGAGATCTTCTATTATTTATCTGTATGTGAAATTCTTTCTCGCGTGTAACTGTACGATGTAAATCATGCTTCTTCGATCCTGGGTTCCTCCCCCACGAAACTTCTGTGGACTGTCACCGGTAGTGGGGGTCGTTCCCGGGGCCCGACGTAAACGATAAAAATCTCCAGTTTTAACGATCGTAAATTTTGTATATGCACTATATGATATCGGCGCTACAGGTTCGATCAAAGATACAGAAATTAGCAATTTTGCAGTATTATAATTTCAACGTTTCGGTTCGGTTTTCAACCATCATCAAGAAAAGTCCGCGTCTGTGAAAATTAATGTAATAGAATTTGTTATTCATTAAACTGACTATTTAATAGTTATGACAATTAGGTAGTTATACATACTTGCTAATTGTGAGAAAACAGAATGAAAATCAAAGTAATAGAAATGGTACTTGTCAATAAGAAGGTTTGAACTGTACTAAACTGAAACTGTTGTGGCAAAGTAAAGACGGAAAACATAAGAATATCGTAGATCTAACTAGCCAATCAGATGTCAAGGATCAAGAACCTCCAAATCAATGTTAGGCGCGAATTTCAAATTTTAAAGCATTCGTCATCACACTTCAACCAATGTATTACCAGAAATTGGTAGAAAAATAGCAATCATTTTGTGTGATAAAATTCGAAACGAAGGAAAATTACAATAACTTCCTTATAAATCGGGAAGTTAATAAAAGAATTCTTAGTAGGATACGTTTGAAACATTTTTCAGATATGGACTCTAAAATATACAAAATTGTCACTGGAGGACATAATCGTGATGATATCGTTCGCTTGTACGTTGCTCTTGTATTTTTCACGGTACTCTACCTCCCTTATGATATTTCCATTGGTAAGTGAGAGAACGCTGTTACAGTTTCTTTCGTTAAGTGTAATTTTCACATATGGTTCTAGATGAGATTTGTTTTCGAAAGCATGCAAAAAGATTACGCCGCGATGAAAAAGAATCCTGTCGAAGTGCAGATACTAATGGAAGATTCGATAGTGGCTAAACGCATTGTCCATGCATACTTCTGTAATGGCTATACCGATGATTCAATTCAATCTTTCACAAACTATTCCTTGATCTCACTTTCGCTACCTTCGTGTAAAAGGGTAAACGAAATATCGGTGAGACAATACTAATCCAGTGAAAAAACTTTTTTTTAATGAAAACTCCTTCGCCAACATGTTTAAGAGATCTCTCCGATTAAAATGAGTCCGAACACGATGCATTTTCCATTGTGCTCGCTTGTTTAATCTACGATTTCACGGGACCTCGATTATCCAAACGGTTTTTTAATTAAATCTTCGCCAACATGTTCGCGAGATCTCTCCGATTAAAATGAGTCCGAACACGATGCATTTTCCATTGTGTGCACTTGTTTAATTGACGATTTCACGGGACCTCGATTATCCAAACGGTTCGGTGTTTCGCAGTGTTTGAAAATCAAAATGGCGTCGTGTTCGGTATCGTTTTAATCGGAAAAATGTCAGGCACACGATGGCAAAGGTTTCGCCGAATGATGATTATTAAAAAATAAAACAGTTTTATTGTTTGGATTACTATTGTCTCACCGATACATATCCGCAGAAATGAACGAAACCATTTCCCATTTGGGTTTCAGCTATGATGTGTACAGGCGGATTATGTCTGGTTGCAACGTTAGGCGTGTCCACACTGGTGGACTCGGACGTGCAGCTTCACTTCCTGAACCTGTTGGGATTTTTTTACCAAGAGAGAAGTCTGCAAAGCGCCATTAGTTGTTGGCATATAGTGCTGACAACGACGTATGGTTTATTGATATTAACAGTCACCGAAGGGGGGATCACTGTTTTTGCCACCTACATTAGTGGTTTGTTGAAAATCGCCTCGTACGTTTCGATTTCGTTCTCGGAAATTCTGTGTGTCACGTAATGCCTCTTATCGTTTGAACCTCTCTTTCTCTCCTCTTATTGGGAATAGCAATGAATAGACAGCGGATTTGATGCGTTTCATTTGCAATTTGATCGTTGCAATTCAGGCAGCGAATTTCGCGTAGAGATCCGCTGTCTAGTAATGAAATTGGATAAGTTGAGAGCATAATAGGAAACACACTGTTACAACTTTTCCTTCTTCAGCTATCGATTGAAAAACGCGATTAACGCAGTAGCGTACTCCGACACGATTAAAGAAATTGACATTCGGGCGGCAATGGACGTGCATTGTCGTGCAATGCTGTTGGTAACTTCATCGAAATATTCTATTCGGACAGTCGACAATTATTGGCGCGCGTTTCATTGAATTTTTCTTACATGCTCTGCTCGACATCGTTGCATTTCTCTCTCGGATGAAGCTATACTAAAAAGTACTTGGCAGATCTGACGCTGTTTGCTTTGTTCCTTACGGTACTGGTTACCGCCTCGTACGCCATAAATATATATCGGGTGAGTGATTAATATCCAGCGGATTACATTATTTTCAATTAGGAAAGAAAGGAAAATGTTGTTTGCATTTCACAGTTTTTCATGAGCATCACGGAATTTAGTGACAAGGACGCGGTGCTGCTTAGTATACACTTTGTCGTGACGTATACCACATTTATTTGCGGGAACAATTACAGCGGACAAATATTGCTGGACACAAGCGATCAGCTTTTCAAAGACACGTGAGTTACTGTTCTTCCATTTGAAAAGAATCTTCAACGAAACGATGATCGGTATCTTTCATATACAACTCCCTATAGGTTTTCTTCGGTATTCTTGTAGATGATGAAAAGACGAATCCAACGAGTACCATCACCACACCCTTACGATCATTCAATCTCGAGATATTCCTGTGTGAAAATTGAGGGTTGGATTAGGGTGTATCCCTTTCGAACACAAGTATCTCGAGATAGAACGATCCTTGTACTCGTCTTTTCGTGCTCTACAGGGACACACCGAAGAAATAATACTATTACAATTGTTTATTTAATTTCGGCCACGCGGCCAAGAAATTGGACTTGGTTTTACAGATCTACTATGTCACTCATCCTTTCATCCCTCTATCCATTCATTCTTCCACCCATTCCTCCATATCCTATGCCCTTTGTTAATCTAATCTAGTCTAACCTAGCCTAATCTGATCTATTCTAAACTATCCTGTTATCTTACACCTACTATTGCATCTCCCTCTTTTCTTTTCGTTATTTCTTTCCTTTTTGTTTCGACACTCCTAAGCCAGTCTACTGCTTCTCTCACTCTTTTGCTTTGTGCTATCTTTTCTATACTTAAATTTGTTCTTTCCATCTCGTCACAGTCCTCTACCAGATGCTTTAGTGTCCCCAGGTATCTCTCGCACATCATGCACATTCTCTTCTCCTCTTTCCTCCAGTATTTATTTCCTTCCTCTACATTCCCACATCTCACTCTCGCCATCAGGCTCTGACTGTCAGTCTCCTCTTTCCTCTAGGTACCTTGGCACTCTCGCCTCGTATATACAGGGTGTTCAGGCTATTACTAGCCAGCATTTTTTTTGTAAATAGTAATTATTAGAAAAAAATGATAGAGGAAAACGTAGTACTATTTTTTATGCGCAACACAATGACATATGCATTTTTGTTTTATTTACATTATTTTGATAGAAATGACGGTGACCTCCAATGTGTTAAATGGAATGCTATATATTTTTTTATGTCGCATGAAAGCGCGTGTCAAGACGAATTCATCCATCTACTATACAATAACCTTCAAGGTCATGCAAGTTCAGAAATGGAAGAAACAATTTGAATATTGTGTACCAATGTGTTTACAAGTAGTCCTTATTGATACGAATCGAATGATGTTGTTACCTTATTGCTTATTATTTATACTTAATAATACTTAAAAATACTTCAAAAAACTACTTAACGACATATTTCAAAACCGATGAATTGGAACATACAGACCTGTCAAGTGGCCTGCAAGATCTCCAAATCTAACACCTCTGAACTTTTATTTATGGGATACTATTAAAGAACCAGTTTATGAGATACCGCCCAGCGATATAAACGACTGGAAAACCAAAATAAAACGAGCATGTGGATTAATAACTCGGACCACATTAGAAGAAGCTACCAGAAACATAATTAACAGAGCCGAAATGTGTATTCATGCGCAAGGCCATTTTGAACATTTGTTGTAGCCTCATTAATAAAGAATACTTGTAAACACATTGGTATACAATATTCAAATTGTTTCTTCCATTTCTGACCTTGCATGACCTTGAAGGTGATTGTGTAGTAGATGGATGAATTCGTCTTGACACCCGCTTTCATACGACATAAAAAATATATAGCATTCCATTTAAAAAATTGAAGGTCACCTTCATTTCTATCAAAATAATGTAAATAAAACCAAAATGCATATGTCATTGTGTTGTGCATAAAAAACAGTACTACTTTTTCCTCTATCATTTTTTTTCTAATATATACTATTTACAAAAAAAATGCTGGCTAGTAATAGCCTGAACACCCTGTATATTTATATCTTTTACAGAAACTAGAGTTCATTATTTTATTATATTGCCACTGTCCCTGAATTTCCCTATCCCTTTCTTTCAGAGTATCTATCATTTCTCATCATATCTTCACCGAAGAAATAATATATCAATCACTTTGAAATCTCTATTTATTCAGTTGTTCAATTGAAACAGATACAATTCGTTGTGGTACCGTATACCGCCGAGGATGCAGAAGATGGTGTTGTTCACGATGATGAAAACTCAGGCGGCGATCGAGTTCAATTGTGCCGGTTTGTTCACACCGTGTTACGAAGGTTTCGCGACGGTAAACCGATACGATCTGCCAAATTACATGTTGTTCAAAATGATCGGTCTATCCTGGATCAACGCGTGTTGCTTTTGTCTTGCTTCAGATGATGAGCTCCTCTTTCTCGTACTTCACTCTTCTCTGTTCGGTGTAGTAGTAGAACATTTCGGAGCAATTGTTGCGGCGATAGTGATCACGGCAGTGGATCGGCTTGTAGTAGACGACATGTAGCACAGGTTGCAAACTACAAGCTCCCAAACTGTGTTTGTTCACAGTGACTCCAACCACTACTCTCCACTTACTCTACTGTAATTATTCAGTTCTCTTCAATGTTTTTCTATCCAATTTCCTTGGTCTAATTTCGTGAATTAGTGTTACAGTTCTTCTCCATCCATGCCCCCCGTTTCTACGTTTGACGAGTCCGAAAACGAACGTTCCAGTATTGTAAAAACATTTGTTATTTAGTAAATACATGTCTCCGACTATTCTTTCTGAATTTTCTTTTCCTCTTCATCGATATACAAGAAAACAGGTGGTTCGGAGCCCAGTTTAATAAACTGTAGGTCACGTCGCGAAGTGACCTTAGCAAAGAGATGTTAAGTAAATATACCGGGTGTCCAAGACCACCCGTCCAGGGGTGTTAACTTCCCGGATAAGCGTATTCGGTAAAAAGGAATGGTTAGAATAAAAGTAGCAGGGATTAATGGAGGACCTTGTATTTGGGAATTCCTAATTTTGATTACGGATTCTGAAAGAACTCGAAATTTCACGTTCAGACATGTACTTATGTCCTAGATTAATTAAAATGTCCTAAATATATCCGAAATAAAATACAAAGTCATGGACATATGTCCTCCATTAATCTCTGCAACTTTTATTCGAAAGATTCCTTTTTACCGAATATATGTTAATAATTTGGGAAGTTAACAGCCCTGGACGGGTGGTTTTGGACAGCCGGTATAAAAAATAAAAGATATACAAGAAAGTATAAGTCGTGTATGATCGGTCGCGTTATTTATTATTAATTTCGATGCAGAAACTCCTGCAATAAGAACGAAGATACTAATCGAAAGGCAGCGTTTGCAGTGGTGTATGTGCGATATCTCGAGCCGGTTACGAAATTCGGTGAGTCGAGTTCGAAAACACCATATTGTATGTAAATAACAGCCGGAAGATAATGCCTCACGCATTATGGTTGTGGTCTTGCGGGCGACATTTATGCACGATGATGCTCAGTGAGCTGTCTACGCGATTGACAAACGCTCGTGGCTCTTCGGTTTTCAAATTGTGGAACGGATATGTGCGACGAAAGAATGCTCGGTCCATACATTTTACTTATTACACGGATAAGAATGCGTTCGATGGCGGTGAGTGAAAATAAAAATGTTCATTATGATCAAATATCGAGTTCCAATTCCGAATTATACACCTCAATCCCGTCAGACGTTTCTGATACCGACAATGTTTCAATTGATAGCATTTATTATTGTCAACAAATACTTTGTGTTCATGTTTCTAATAATAAAAATGTTCATTATGATCAAATAACGAGTTCCAATTCCGAATTATACACCTGAATCCCGTCAGACGTTTCTGCTACCGACAATGTTTAAATTAATAGCATTTAGTATTGTCTACAAATCCGCTAGTTTATGTTTCTAGTAATAATAAAAATGTTCATTAGATCAAATAACGTGGACAGAATGAATAGCTAAAATAGCAAATCGTGTCAATTATTTTCTTATCGTTTCTGACATTGTCGATGCAATTTGCTAAAAATGATTAGATGCAATTTAAAACACTAAAAACAGTCGATGAATTTGAAAATACATATTGAATGTACATTAAGAAATCAAATAAATTTCTATTTCACTCGAGTTTTGTATTTCGCTGCAGGGCAAACCGAAAAGATGAACATGTACCAAGCCATTAATCACGGACTTCGACTGGTGTTGGCGAAAGATCCCACCGCAGGTAACATTAATGAATTTCTCCCTCATTTTCTTTAACCGGTGAAACACGAAATCTGTAAGAAATATTTGCTTCTATTTGCGTCGGACGTTATTAGAACGTTTCGAACTTCTTTTATCTTATCGTTGGAGACTCGTGAGATAGTAATTGCGCTTGCACATGTATAGACTTACTCAGATCGTGCGGAGTACACTTGTATTCGTAGATAGCCACCATCTATTATGTCACTCGACTAGTGATTCGTTCTGTGAACTATAAGAGAGAACCGAGAATAAACACGATGAAAGTTTTACGAAATTACAGGAACGTACCGAGGAAGTACAAACGAATTTTAAATGCAAATGGAAGCATAAGGCTACAATGGTCAAAGTCGCGATCAAGCAATCAATGAATAAATCATTTCTGCGTGAATGTTATTTAAGATTGAGGGCGGTGGTTACTTTCTTGCTACAAAATGTTTCAATGGTGCGATCCTCGCGAAGGTTTAATCGTTTCAAACTCGTAAACAACGTTAATCTCAATTATTTGTGTTCGCGATTAGTAATATTTGGAGAGGACGTGGCTTTCGGCGGCGTTTTCCGATGCACGATGGACCTTCAGAAGGAATTTGGCAAAGAACGCGTTTTCAACACGCCTCTCTGCGAGCAAGGCATCGCTGGATTTGGCATCGGTTTAGCTACCCTCGGCGTGACCGCGATCGCAGAAATTCAATTCGCTGATTACATATATCCCGCTTTCGATCAGGTACTTATTCCTAGATTCTACATGCACAAAATAAGTTAGATACAGCTGTCGACAAGCTTCACCTGGAAAAATTCATAGCAATTATGGTGCTGATTCTGCCTTTTTCTCGTGAAGACGATTATAAACATTACAATCGTGATATAATTGTAAAATATGTTCGAGCTAGCAATAATGCGATTTAATGGATTTATTACTCCATACGAGGATTTGTATTTCATTGTTTGAAATCCTGCTCTCGTTCTCAAAACACGTTCAGGTACGTAGAAATTGATTTGCCTCAAGAGTGCGGGACAATCTATATTATTATTAATCAAATTGAAGATAAAGTTCTGGTCGGAAATTGTTCTTCGATCGGATAATGTTTCAAGGTTGACTGTGTTTAATATTATAGAGTAATTACGATCAAAGAATGACATTGGGTTGTTTGTCTTATATGTACAAAACCTGAGGAATTTATGCTGCACTCTCTCTAGTATGATATCATATTTAACGCTTAATTATCGTCGCTTCGTTTGTTAGTTAGTGAACGAGGCTGCCAAAGTGAGATACCGCAGCGGTGGTGAGTTCGACTGTGGAAAATTAACGCTTCGAGCACCTTGCGGGGCCGTTGGTCATGGCGGACTCTATCATTCGCAAAGTCCGGAAGCGTATTTTGCACATACACCAGGTTTAAAGGTGCGTGATTATTCATTGTAATTAATCAGCGGACTTGATGCATTTGTAATGCATCGAAATAAATGGAAGATATTAATGATTCTGATTTTTTGGGATCGAAACGTTAGAAACATGAATTAATTGCACATTTTTTGTTTTTTTTATAAATAATCGAACAAAAAAGTCACCAAACATCATCCATATATATGCCAGAACCTTCTTGCCTTTGAAACAGCACGTGTTTCAGTTACATATCTGCCACCATGGCTTAAAGTTGATTTTCGTGTAACTCTTCAATATTTTTAAATATTTTTACTTTTTGTAATATTTTTACAAAATGTACGTGTACTATTTCTGTGTTCTTTTTCTGTTACGCGGCTTTCAAAAGTATTGATTATTCTTTAATTTTGTTTTCTATATATTTTTCAGACGCAAAAATGTCTCTTTGAAAAAGATCCACATCGGGATCGAAACGTTAGAAATATGAATTAATTGCACATTTGTTGTTTTTTATAAATGATCGAATCTGGCTCCGATATCATCAATTTATTATTTATTAATGATTCTTGCCGGATCCCTCCTAAGGGGCTATGCAATCAGCGGCACGAATGATCCGAGCAGTAAAGATGGCGCCAGCAATCGCTTCGACGAGGCTTCCCGTCCGCGTTAATATTTTCCATTGTACTTACTCTATCCGTCGTTAGATGGATGCACTCTCATGTTTTCGAATGGAAATGTTTTTGAAAAAAATATGTATCGGCGGTCCTTGCAATAATCGATCATACGCGAAAGAAATTTATTTCGCATTTATCACTATATATATTAATGATTTAATTTTCAAACCAAATCCATAGGCAATAAACACCATAATTACGTAACAAACACCAGCAGAATATGAAACTACGTTTGTTTACGTTACTCTCGATCTAGAGGAAATTGAAATGAGTTTCTACATTTTTTTTTCTTTCTGATAAATCGTAAGAAAGAAGAAACTTGGCGAGCCAATGGCGAACGAATTTCTATGTCCAAGGATACACAGTTCTGCGGGCCGCTACATTACGCGTCGTCGTCTATAGTCGTCTTCGGCTTCTCAACTTTCTTGAGGAGATTCCATGAATATTGTACGACACATGTACTTTGCGTATGCATGAAGAAAGTTTTCCTCGCGAGCACACACACAAAGCACCGGTTGCACGGTTACTATACATCCCGATTACGCGAACTACGTCGCGCAACATCGCGCCGACATTTCCTGAAGCTGAAAAGATCGCACGGTCCTCTTCCATAGAGCACATCTGCCTTGTAAACAAAGATGGTTCGGGTTTATTCGTCAGCCGCGGAAACAACATTTATCATACTCGCACAGATCATTTTTGCGAACGATACAGTACGTGAAAAATAGAAAACAGTTTCCTGGGTTTAACGGTTACGGTAGAGACACGGTGGACAGTTGCGGAGAGAACACTATAGATTTCGATTGGTTCTTTTGTCAGGTGGTGATTCCCCGCGGTGCGAGCCAGGCCAAGGGTCTTCTATTGAGCTGCATAGAGGAACCGGATCCCTGCATCATGTTCGAGCCGAAAATATTATATCGCACGGCGATCGACCAGGTGCCGACAGCTCATTACAAGATAGAGATCGGCAAAGCTGAGATCGTGAGAGAAGGTGGCCGTTGTTCCGCTCTTTTAATATTCCAAATAACCGAGTAACTTTTTGTTCAAATAGTTCAATGGGCTTTGTAAACTTGCAGCGCGCAATATCATCAGTATCATATATACAGGGCATTCAGGCTATTACTAAATAGCTAGCATTTGTTTTTTGTAAATAGTAAAAAGAAAAGTAGTACTGTTAAGTTATGCACAACACAATTACATATGCATTTTTGTTCGATTTACATTATTCTGATAGATGTAATATATGATAGATAGATGTAAATTAAACAAAAAACAGAACTACTTTTTCCTCTATCATTTTTTTTTTCTAATATTTACTACTAGCTTTTTCCCGCGGTTTCGCTCGCACAGGAAACTGTTTAATGCCCTCGAAAATTTAGATTGTTTCTCCATAAAACCTTTCAACCCGCCACTCATCTCATTCAGATTGTATCAAAGAGCATTAAGACCAAGCTTCAAGCAAATCGGACCGCGAACAAAATATTCCTCATACAAACGTTGCAACCCCTTTTCACCCCCTTAGGGGTTGAATTTTTTAAAATGCTGAAATAGGTGTTTGATTAATTATATCAAAGAGCATTAAGACCAAGTTTCAAGCAAATCGGACCGCGAACAAAATATTCCTCATACAAACGTTGCAACCCCTTTTCACCCTCTTAGTGGTTGAATTTCGAAATATCCTTTCTTACCCCTAAACTTACAGACGCAATACAGAAAATTTACATTCTTGGAAATGGTCTAAATTTAGACCGAAACGTTGAGTTAAATGTGATATTTTGCAAATTTGCTTATTGTCTCCAATTGATCGAACCAGTGCGCCAATAGCATTAATCGTAGTTTTGAATAATTGTCGATCGAGATACAGAGAACTGTTATCCCTTGTATAGATCATAAAGGAAACCTCTGTGTAAAATTTCAGCTTTCTAGGTCCAAGGGTTTAGCCTGGGCTTTGATAGGTGAATAAATCAGGACATCATTTTTATGCTGTTATCTATACTTCATTTGTATACTATCATTTAAAATGCTGGCTAGTAATAGCTTGAACACCCTGTAGAAATTTACATATTTCTGAGAGAGAGAGAGAGAGAGAGAGAGAGAGAGAGAGAGAGAGAGAGAGAGAGAGAGAGAGAGAGCCCGTCGATAGTTGCTTTCGAAAGTAGGAGACCGGGGCTATTCGACTAATTTTTATCGTATTCTCCTAACTTCTTGCAAAGGTTCTGCGTGTCCATTTAGCAGTAGAGGAATTTTCATTTATTTAATTAACTTCCCGATTTATAGGGAAGTTATTGTAATTTATAAAGTCGTGGATAGTTTTCGGACCGAGTGCAATCGGCAGCATGGCCGCCGCGAGACTAACGAGCCGTCATTCTAGAATATAATATTTATCGGTCGCAATCGTCCTTTCATTATTCAATCGGGTTGCACGCGATGTAGTCCTGAAACAGGATACTCAACCTGGGGAATAACCGACACGACCGCGCACACACTCGTCCAAGTAACCACGCTTCGAACGCGAGCGTGTAAGGTGAAACGCTACCGCGTATAATAACAGTGTGCGTATATGTACGTATGTTACACGTGTGCAATTCGTGCACGTAGGTGATGCAGTGACACTCGTGGGTTGGGGCACTCAGGTGCATGTGCTGTTGGAGGTGGCCGATCTCGTCCAGGAGAAGCTCAACGTGTCCTGCGAGGTGATAGACCTCGTTTCTATCCTACCTTGGGACGCGGAACTCGTTTGCAAGGTAATTTCGTCATTATAATTTGCTCTGTTTTCTTCGCGCGCTCGCGTTAATGCAACCGGATCGTTTGCGTGGCATTACGCTTTAAACCGCGTGCGTTACGTTCGCCAGAGTATATGTATTACGTGGGCCTCCGCATGTCCTTCGCTGTAACAAAGAGGGTGAGAGGCAACCAGCACCCGTGGCATTTCACGTCGAGCACACACGGTTTATTCAGGAAGAACCGTTTCATTGACAAATGGAATTTTTAACACGTGTGTGTGTATTTTTTTTAGACAATTTTATTCTCTAACATTTTCCAACCGTGTGTTCGCGACACACTGTATGTGTCGATTTTCGATGCAATTTAGGAAATTCACCGAATGGACTTCTCTGGAAATACTTTTCACATTTTTTTATATCTTACTACATTTAATAATTTGGATAAATGATTACTAGATTATTGATCTTTCAGAGCCACGAATTTGATTAATTGTTTCCGAAACAAACATGTCCCTTTCGATATAATTTCTGAAAAGGAACTTTTCTAAGAAATAAAATTTTAATATTTGGAATAATGATTATACTAGATTAATTAGTCCTTTGAGTGCCACGAGTTTTGCTCGAAATGGTAGCCTAATTGTTCCTGAAACAAAATGTCTCTTTCAATTTATAAAATGGACTAAATCGACATTTCTCGGAAGTATCGTTTTACTCTTTTAGTGATTGGGAAAAATGATTATAAGATTAATGATCTTCCAGTGCTAAGAATTTTACTTAAAATGGTAGCTAATTGTTTCCGAAACAAACATGTCCCTTTCGATACAATTTCAGAAACGGAAGTTTTCTAAGAAATAAAATTTTAATATTTGGAATAACGATTATACTAGATTAATTAGTCCTTCGAGTGCATTTTTGTTCCTGAAACAAAAATGTCTCTTTCAATTTATAAAATGGACCAAAGGACATTCCTAGGAAGTATCATTTTACTGATTGAGAAAAATGATTATCAGATTATTGATCTTCCAGTGGCACACAAAAATGTCCCTTCAATCTCGGCACTCTCTAGTTTGGCAATCTCTCTTGGTGAAACTGTTGATTCTAAAAGCATCGAAAGAAGCCGACCACGATTATTATAAATCGCGTAAAAAAAGATTGCACTATGATTACACGCGGACCGTTTTTGCGGGAATGCATTTCCGCGAGCATTATTTCGTCACCGTGATTTACGCCAGAATATTGTATATTGTGCATCGTTCCTATGCACCAGCCGTAAAAAGCGTTATTCAGTCAGTAGCCGATTGTTCGACGTTGTCGTACACAGAATATATTATTGTAAAAACTCGTAAAATTGTTGATGTCCTTTCACGCGATCGTATTATTCCGTATGAAACGACACCTTTCGGAATGACGCCGACGGAACAGAGTTGTTACATGCATATAAACATTCGTTTTCTTTTCTTTCTTTTTTTTTTTACCGTAATCGATACTCACCGCTTTATTGTCCTGTAACAACTGAGTTGACCTCAGGCTACGAAATTACTTCATCGTTGCGACACCAACAAATTGTTGCTGTTTTCACGAGCAACTTTCTTGCGGCGAATGTCTCACCTGTCGACGACGTTTACGCGTTAGAGACGGACAATACCGGTCGCGTAATACCAACAACCGGGTGCTGGTAGCAACTAGTTTTTGCTTTTACAATTACTTTATTACCGGAGTCTGGAGTTTCATGCATTCGTCAGAGAAACCTGCAATTCGTGAACAGTGAAAAGATTCGATGATTTTAACCCTCGAACGTTCCTCAAACATACTTGCATAAAAGATCCTACAATAATATTTCACCCCTTTTTACTTCACATTTCGAATCTACGTATTACGGTTCCAGTTATAGTGTGACATTTCGAAGAAATACATTTTGCAACACAGACGAAAAAGTAATCAATCGTTTCGCAATATGTGAAAAAGGTAAATGGGTAAATTCTCAGTCTGAGGAACGTACGAGGGTTGGGAGTGTTAATATTTCACCACATTGGAAACGATTCCGTCTACCAAACTGTGTAAAAACAATTCAAGACAAGTACAATCGCCTTTTGAATTATGAAGATCGTTGGACGTCGCTGAAGGTAAAAAGAAAATTATGTAAATAAAAATAAATTTTTAAAAAATACCACGTTTTTAAAAACGAACTAAAAAGTACAAAATAATGTTTCCTAGTTCCATACAGATTCCCAACACTGTACTGATAGTCCTAAAAATTTTAATTGTGAATTGTTGAATAGTTGTGAAAATACTCGTAAGATTTCAAACGAAAAACGTGGGGCGCATGCAATAGATAATTGATGCATAAATAGTTCACCTAAATCACTAAAAAATTTATTTCTCCGCAAATGATATGGACTGTTGTGTGACTTTTCTCAACGGCAGCTACTCTCTACACTCCTTACTATTATCTTGCGGCCCACGTTTTTCGTTTGAAATCTTACAAGTATTTTCACAGCTATTCAACAATTCATAATTACAACTTTTTAGGACTATCAGTACAGTGTTGGGAATCTGTATGGAACTAGGAAACATTATTTTGTACTTTTTAGTTCGTTTTTAAAAACGTGGTATTTTTTAAAAATTTATTTTTATTTACATAATTATTTTCTGCTTTCTAGTCTTATGTATGTGAAAATTTTCAATCGATTTTTAACATTTTTACCACGTTATGAAATTATAACAGAGACATGTACTAAATTCAGACAGTATTGCGACCGCGACATATTGAAAACAAGGGCAAGCAGTAACGGTGTAACGATTCTTTCATTTGGTAAAAGAAGCGATGATGTACTACGAATCGTCGCGCGGCGACGTACTATGTATTATATACTGAGCTCCGTCGGGGCGAAGTGGGTCCGTGGAGTGGGGACGAGTCAGAGTGCGCACGCATAGTAAAGTAGAGAACGTTGTCGCGCGGAGTGGGGATCGCTGAACGCGATCACGTAGGTTTCGCGGGGAAGTGAAGAGGAAAAATATTTAATCGTTATTGCTCCGAAACGGATAGACTTTTAAAAATTTTTTTTTTTAATAATGCATTGTTATCCAGTTCTGAGCCATATGCCCGATTTCAAGTCTCTAGCTCATCAGGAAGTTAGTTTAAAATGAATTGCAAAATTTGCCACCGAACAAACAAACAAACAAACACACAAACAAGAAAGCGAGCTAATAAAAACGTGGTAATAGAAAGCTATTTAAGTGACCGAATATACTGAATTTGATCGTTTCGGAGTGGAAGAGATTCTCGCGTGCGTCATTTCGCGAGGATCGTCGTGCTCGGAGAATCCGTGAACGTATCGAAATTACGCGAAACGGGTTTCCAATTACGGTCGCCACCTCTCGCGCTTGTTCACGGCTCGGTTGTGTGCACGCGCGAGAATAATGTTACGGCATGTAAGCCGCGAGTGCATACCGTACAATCGGCATATCATTAAGCGACTAAAGATCGATTAGCATAAATCAGCGCGATATTTAGTGTCCGCGCGGAGCTGTATGCCCGGGTATCGTAATTCGGACGAGAGTGAATGCCGCCGCGCGTTTCGTTCGCGTTTTCGCCGTCCAGAGCGAAAAGACTCCGGCCTCTAACATTTAGCTAACAGATCTTCAAATCGATCGACCATTGCCATAAAAAGTCGCAGTCCATTTAAGTAATTTCGCTGTTTTAAGGTAAAACAGAGTGCCCAATTTTTTTTAATCCAACCAACGAATTTTAACGAATAAGATATTTTCCCTTTCGCTCGATGATCTTTTTGCCAAGGAAAATTAACAAGAAAATATTTGATCGATTAAAATTCCTTGATTGAATAAAGAAATTCGGCTTTTCAATTACTTTCTTGCCAACCGAATATTTCTATTCGTTGCAATCGAATTGAATTTAAAGAGTAAGATATTTTCCCTTTCGCTCGATGATCTTTTTGCCAAGGAGAATAAACAAGAAAATATTTGATCGATTAAAATTCCTCGATTGAATAAAGAAATTCGGCTTTTCAATTACTTTCTTGTTAACCGAATATTTCTATTCGTTGCAATCGATGCAGAGAATTTTTATTTCGCACAAAGATCCGCAGTCCGGTGATTAGTTTTGATACGGTGTCCCAGTTAATTTTGTTCGGTGGCTGTCACTAAGGTCACCTGAAATTTGAAATGTCACGGTAACTATGTAAATAGAAGTCGCGAGAGTATTATCGAGTTTACTGTTCCTAATGATTTACAACGTTACACGAACTTGCAGGCTCGCCTACGTGTCTTAATTACAGGGCACCGATCAGTTTGTTCCTAACGTCGATCACCGCGCCCATGAAATCGACGCTCGCCAACGAAACGATTCGTCCGGCCCGTTTGCATCGCTTAGCGTCAAGTCGCGTATAAATTATTGTTGTGCCGGCTCGTATGGGACGGCGCATAAATCATTCGCGAATTGATCCATGAGCCCGTGCCTTCGTTCGCACATGGAATTACCTCCCCTTGACACGTGTTAGAGTATTCAATGTGTCTCTACCGTGTACCGACACCGGTTCTTGTCCAATTCCGAATTATACACCTGAATCCCGACAGACGTATCTGCTACCGAAAATATTGAAATTGATAGCATCTATTATTCTCTACTAAAATCCTCAGTGTTCATATTTTCTCGTAAATTCGAAATGATTTAAGGAGTCGAATAACGCGATACCGTTTTTATTTTACATACAAATCCGCTGAGTTCATGTTCCTAGTAAATTTGAAATTATCCAACGAGTCGGACAAGCCGAACCAATTTTGTATTTCGCATAAAAGTCTGCAGTGCACTGTTAACATTTTTAAGAAATTACTTCGAAATTTATCCAACGAGTCGGATTTAAGGTGATTCCTTATTGTGTTTCTTACGAGCCCAACATTTTCGATTACGTAACCTGGAAATGCAGATATCAGCATCTCTAAACATCGTTCAGATCTGTAATCGTGAAATCCACTTAATTCCAGTTTCCTAGCGGTTCGTTTTTATTATGCACTATTACCAAATAGTTCGTTTACTTTCGATCCCGTAAAGAGTGATATATTTTTTTTCCGATACATTTGCTTGTTTCCCCTCGTTTAGCCGTTGCGCAATATATAATGGCCCGTAAAAGTTCCGAGAGGAATCTCATTATGCAAACGCTTTAATGTAACGCATAATGTTGCAGTCGGCGAAGAAAACGGGACGAGTTGTGATCGCGCACGAAGCGCCGCTAACGAACGGATTCGGAGCGGAAATAGCGTCGACCATTCAGGTAAATATCTTTCTTCTCTGAATCTGATATAACAACAAAATGAAGATTTACGTAGAGATCGTTTAATAATTTGTATAAATCGAAAGTTAAACGGCCAGTTCCAATACCAGGACGACCGAGTTCGATACAGGAGAGTACAGGATAATTCCGTGTGAATTTTGAGAAAATATTTGCGCATTGTAATTTACCTCTTCGCTGTATAATGTATCACATCTGATGAAGTTAACAAATCTGGTATATAGTAAACTAAGAATGTATTCTCTTACTATTCGAAATTACGTTTATTTTATCTGAAAATGTTGTTTGAATGGTTTTCAAATATGTTTCCCTTAAATAAAAACTGATCTTCTTTCAATTTTTTCATCCCCAGTTAAAACAAAACCATGCAGCGAAGGGTTAAACGCCAGAGGTGTTGCTGCAACCAAAAATATATTTTTTTTCGTATTTATAAGTATATTTAAAAGTAATTTTTGCACGATGGTTGATCCACTAAAGTTTTATTGTGAGCAGCCTTGGAATTTTTTCATTTCTTTAATTTTTCCATTTTCCAAGGGAAAGGAAAAGGGGGTGTTCATGTAGTATAAGAAGATCCTTTTGGATTTCTTCAAAATGGATCTTCCTTTTTTAGATATTTTAATTTTAATTTGTTGACGTATCTAGCAGTCCTTCTTTCAATTTTTTCATCCCAGTTAAAACAAAACCATGCAGCGAAGAGTTAAACGTTCGAAATTTTAAACGATTTTATCCGACTTCCTGTACCCAAAACCCTAATCCGTGATAAATCTTATCTGTCTAGCTATTCGCAACAGGGAAGGTTTTAACAAAAATTCATCCTGAAACATGGCTACAACACTGAATTCTATTCTTTTTGAAATAGGAGGCCTGTTTTTTGAGTCTGGAGGCACCTGTAAAGAGGGTGACGGGTTGGGACAGCCCCTTCCCCCACGTGTTCGAGCCATTCTATCTGCCTGATAAGTGGCGATGCTACGCCGCTGTCAGGGACGTCCTGAACTACTGAAACTAAAACCGGAGATGTTCTCTCGAGCTATAGCACAGTGAAATACGTCGGAAACCTGTTGCCTAGGCTGGACACCGCCCACGCGAGATGAACACGACTGCACCATCGATTTTTTTTTTCATTATTCGTGCACTCAGTTGCTCGTTCCGATTTCGGAAATGATTTTTATCGTGCATATCATTTGCCCCGAAAGTTTCGCAAGAACCATTACTTGATATTTTATTTTATGCTGAAATTATTGTCGACGTGAGAAACTTTTACCAGGAATAATTAAGTGTATGATGTATTACAAAAACGCATGGTTTCCCTTATAAGTATCGATGGTGATCTTCACCGCGCCTTCTTCACCCGTCCACCTAAACACAAACCAGTCTTGATTACGCGTAAAACTCCACGGGGGTCGTTTTAAGGGTCTTAGTGTGGCACATCATTGATAAAAGTATATGTGTGCCGTTTAAAAATGTCCGATGCCCTTCGAAATCGACAACTAACATTTTCTTCTATCCTGTACCACTCTGAAGATATTAACACTTAGCACTAAAAATTGCTGTACCATTATTAAAAATATTGTTCACATTACTAGATATGCCGGTATCTAGCCAATTACTAAACATTTAAGAATTGCACGAGGTATTAAATCAATTTTATATCCATAAAATGAAAAAAATCATAAGGAATGGAATTTTTCTAGGTCGAAAGAAATATTTAATTTTCAAGTTAAAATATCTCCGAGTGCAAAGGGTTAAAATATTGTTCACATTACTAGATATGCCGGTATCTAGCCAATTACTAAACATTTAAGAATTGCACGAGGTATTATATCAATTTTATATCCATAAAATGAAAAAATCATAAGGAATGGAATTTTTCTAGGTCGAAAGAAATATGTAATTTTCAAGTTAAAATATCTCCGAGTGCAAAGGGTTAAAATATTGTTCACATTACTAGATATGCCGGTATCTAACCAATTACTAAACATTTAAGTATTGTACAAGGTATTATATCAATTTCATATCTACCAAATTTGAGAAATCATAAAAAATAGAAATATTCTAGGTCGAAAAAAATAGTTAATTTGCAAGTTAAAATATCTCCGAGTGCAAAGGGTTACAATATTGTTCACATTATTAAATATGTTGCTATTTAATCAATTACTAAACAATTTAAGTATTGCACGAGGTATTATATCAAATTCATATCCATAAAATGAAAAAAAAATCATAAAGAATGAAATTGTTCTAGGTCGAAAAATATTGTTAATTTTCAAGTTAAAATATCTCCGAGTGCAAAGAGTTAATTTCCTCCACACACCTGGAGTTTCTATATTTTGTTAGAGGGTAGGTTAGGACTGGTTGAAAGTTGCGGGTCACGGTGCTGATCGGTTTTAGACATCGCAGCATCATTTTCTCGACGAGATGAAAGGGGACCGCAGCTTTTTGTTGTGCGCATTTTGCCGGGGCGGGATCCCACGTCCCTGGCCCAGTTTAATCGGCGCGGCGAATACTTTCCTGTTCAAATTAATCGCGCGAAAGACGATACACATTGTCGTCGGCGTTGGCTGCAACAAGTACTAGGAAACCGACGACGAATCGATAGTGGCAATTAGAATGGATGTGTCCACTGGTTCTTATTATCTGGGTCAAGTCTGTCTTTAGCAGTAAAATCTAGAGAGAGAGAGAGAGAGAGAGAGAGAGAGAGAGAGAGAGAGAGAGAGACACGGGTCATACGTAGCAACGTAATATCTCAATCAAGGCTTCTGTGGCTCAGGTGTTGCTCGAGGTAGGTTGTCCTCGCCTATCCTTGGGGAACAAGAGATTCGCCGATGGAAACGCGGCTTTAACACGGACCGGTGCGAAGCCTGTCGGCCAATTACCGCGCAAACCGGTGATCCCCCGTCGACGGGACCTTGTAATCGATGCGGAAATGACCGGCAACAACAATGAATAATCACGAGAACGAAGAATGTCGCGCTGCTGACGCGATAAGCATCGTCCGTCGCGAAAAGGTTAACGATCACCGACGAATCCGCACAGTGCTCGACCAACTATCAGGAATAATAATAAACTTTCTCAGAAATACAGGGTGTCCCAGCGGTTTTTTGTCCGGCCAAAGTTTGCCAGCGTGTTCTACACGGAAAAGTACGAAAAAAATGTTACATGAACGTATGCTCTGAAATGTTTTATTAAAGAGTTATAT
The DNA here is from genome assembly GCA_916610235.2 of Lasioglossum morio. Classification (NCBI taxonomy): domain Eukaryota; kingdom Metazoa; phylum Arthropoda; class Insecta; order Hymenoptera; family Halictidae; genus Lasioglossum; species Lasioglossum morio. Next base: position 20,302,325 of record OU744324.1, on the reverse strand, counting down.
CTAATAATACGAAATGATAATGAACTGGCATATCGCCGATATGTATTTATGAATATCTTTCATATTCTCTAATATTATGTATAATGAATATCTGTAATAGTAAACATAAGATTTTATGTAAACACAAATAGAGTTCATTATCATTTTACCGCGTTTTTGGTATTTAATTTAATAATCTTTCGGCGCAACCGTTTCGATCAATTAGTAATTCTATTAGCAATTTTGCAATAAACTTTTTTCTTTCCTAACGTTTCGGTGCTGGATCGAACCTTTTTCATAGGAAATTTGCTTCTAAAAGAAAAAAATATATGTATTGAATAAAGATATTAATAGGTACTTGCTATTATAGCAAATATAAATTAAACATTGAGAACTGATTTGAATACGATGCTGGTTGAAAACGTACTGCGGTCAAAGTGGCCGTTTTTGTTTTTGGTAGTATTAGTTATAACTCGTTAATAAAACATTTAAGAGCATATGTTCATGTAACATTTTCTTTCTTATTTTTGCGTGTAGAAGACGCTGGGGAAGTTTGGCTGGAAAAATCTGGGACACCTTGTAGATATAGATTTATTTAACCCTTATTGTTGTCAACGAAACTGGCGTTCCTCCGTAACTAGGAAAGACGCGTTGCCCGCAGGACAGTTCTGGTTTCTGAAAGGGTCTATCGAATAGAAAATCGAGACAGAAGGGACAAGACCAAATAATCGAAGGAAGTGTGCAGTGCCGTAGCGAGCTCATACCGTATTTTGTAATTTGAAAGGGAAACCACATTCTTTCACTGTGTATTATGATACGTGAAAGTTGGCAACGGTGCACACACTGTCGAACCACACACTGCGAGTTGAAACCGGAGGGGGTGAGTAGAAGTGAGACGAACGGGTTGACCGAGAAGGAGAGAGATGGAGAGGGGGAGAAAGAGGGAGAGAGAGAGAGAACAGCACAGGAAAGGAACAGAGAGGAAGATACCAAGAGCCAATTGCCACGAAGGTATAGACTATATCGAAGGTCGACGAGTTGCCTTTTTATTAGTCGATTTTTGCGGGAATAGAGCAACGGTTCTGTGCACGCTAACATATGGCACCGACGCGCTTGCAATCCTCGCGAACTCAAAGATTTTCGATCGCTTCAGTCCGATAGCGATGGGGAAACGATGCGCCCAATCGTCTATCGAGGGTTTGCGCAATTGAAAGTTCTCCTAATTTTTATGCGTTCCTCGGAACAGTCTCTTTGCATTCTTTGAAATATTTTTCTGAAAGCGGTCTGCGTGAATTTTTGCGAAATTCGAGCTTCAAGAAAATTCGTATATATACTTTTAAATATGGAGTTATGAATGTATCTTCTTTTCTTAGGTGACTCGAACAACCGTACATTTTGCATAAAGATCCGCAAGTCTATTTATCAATTTCAAGAACGCCGTTCGAACGAGAATTTACGACTCCGCGAAACGCGGAAGTGGAAGTTTGCGTTGCCTCGAGACCAAACGAAGATAAAACGGGGAAATAAAATTGCAATTGTCCGATATGAAGTACTGTTCTTACTCCGGTTAATTAAAAAGAAGAAGATGTCCACAACGTGCTGGAAACTATCGGGGCCACTGTTAGCAATTTTTATAGACCGAGTGCAGCGAAATGGATTATCAGTCCGGAAGCATTCCCGCGTTTCCTTTTAACGTCGCGGCAATTAAAGAATTAGATTCGTGTAATTACGTTCGCATCAGCTATGGAATGTTCGATCGGATTTTCTTTTCTTTTAATTTTACGCGGAATTGTTGCAGAAGAGTGGAAAATATTGTTGCGACCGGAAGCTTAGTTTTAAACTGTATCATAAATAATTCAGTCGTGGAGTGTTTAACTGCCGCAAAAAGTGGACACTACGTATGCCACGTTTGCATAGCAACAGGACTCTTCGGGTTTCGAAATATTTCTTTCAACGTTAAACATTGAAGAACTGCTTCGAACATTTCTACATCAATTTGCATATATCCATAGTAGAAATGAAAGAATTGCAGTCGAATGGATCATAGACATCTTCTGAAGATACTAGGACTCGTAATACCTGATTAATTTCATGCCAGAGTATCTCCCCATCAAATTGAATAATTTATTTTGTATAGGTGAATACAAATTGCACTTTCCGAGTGTAAAGAGTGGATGTCATTTCTATGCTATCTCCTCGACAGCGGATCGTTATGCAAAATGAGCGTGTTTTTTACCTGAATTGCAACAAACTGCAGTAAAACAAGAATTTACTTTCTGTTGAACGTAATATCATAGTATTTTAAAATTCTTCTGATGTCTTTGCTTCATTCATTTTTTCAAACGCATCAAATGCGCTGTCTATTAATTACGAACTAACTTTAGGCAATATTATGACTCTAACAAATACTTTAATGTTATAGGCGTACTGGTTCGATCAATTGTTATTTTCAAACACACTGTTTGCAAATTACCAGATTCATTTCACCGTTTCCATCTTGCTTTAGATCATTTTCAAGAAATAAATGCGTCTGTAAATTACTAAACGTTATTATGTATTACTGTATGTTGATCTAAAATGAGGAAAGCTAATACCTACTTGCTTAGTGAAAAAGACAAATTTTTAACTTCACAGAAACACGTGTTGATGCCAAGCCTGTATATAAGACAATGAGAGAATCTGAACATTTGGAAAGAGCGTGTCGCATCATCGATCGACGTGCTGCCAATCAATATTTCGCGGTAAATTGAAAACATTAACTGTCCTTACAACCTTCTTTTAACTGCTCATATATCATGTTGGTTATGGTAATATTTAATTGACATTCAAATTTATTTTGACCAAATTACATACAGCTGATTGTACGTGAAACAAAGTGAATATTTAATGCATTTACCGAAGCAACGTAAGGAATTTATTCGAAAAATTCATCATAGAACATTACTGGTTCTGTAATGTTGCGTAATATTAATCATATGAATTGTTTCTAACAGTATCCTTTGGTGTAAATTAGCTTCTTTGTCAATTGCTTTCGCATTTTCAATATCAAATCTCTGGTCAAATTCTATCGAATGCTTCGCCAGTGCAGTGTGTTGTGTTGGAGATCAAAAAATATTATGCTAATGTTCTTTAATTCGTGTTTCCAACTGTCTAGACGTTTGTTCAATATATATCCGGTTAACAAATAAATATTATTAAACGTTCAGGTTCCTCGATCTCTTGAGCATCCCCGCCGATGGCTTTACCGAATAAACGTTCGATTCCAATAAAACAATACATAACAGGAATCCATGAAATAAGCACGCCCTAATAGCATTTACGGTTGGCCAACGGTTGGGAGTTTGTTGGGGAATGGTTAGTGGTTTCGCCGACAAATCCCCAACGTAGGGCCAACTACGAAAAATTATGTTAATTTGCAGACGAATACCCAACGTTGGGCCTACAGATATTATAGTCGGTTAAGTAACGTGAAATTTACAACGATTATACTACATTGACCCAATGAAAATCTGCCACACATTTAAATATATCGTCTAAGAGGTGTTGCTGCAACCAAAAATATATACTTTTTTCGTATTTCTAAATATACTTAAAATTTGTAATTTTTGCATGATGGTTGATCCACTAAAATTTTATTGCAACCTTGGAATTTTTTCATTTTCCAAGGGAAAGGAAAGGGGGGTGTTCATGTAGTATAAGAAGACCCTTTCGGATTTCTTCAAAATCGATCGTCCTATTTTAGATATTTCAATTTTAATTTGTTGACGCCCTAATCATAGAATCTACGAACAAGAATTATTTGTATGTTCAGTATTAGGGGATGTACTTACTACATGGTGTGGGGTATTATTTTAGTTCTTTTTCCTTTTTCCCCCAAAATTTTATCGTGAAAATACATTCTTAATATGTATATTATTTATGATATACCACAAAAATAACTATTAACCCTTACCACTCGGCTGTCCCCTCTGAGGCACCACTAAAAATTGCTGTACCATTCTTCAAAATATTGTTTACATTATTAAATATATCGGTATCTAATCAATTATTAAACATTTAGGTACTGTATAAGGTAATGTACCAATTTCATATCCATAAAATTGCAAAAAATCATAAGGTATAGAAATATTCTAGATCGGAAGAAATGTTTAATTTTCCAGTTAAAATAGCTCGGAGTGCAAAGGGTTAAATTGAAAATCAGAATGTGGGCTCTGTGGGTTCGTCTTATAGTAACGTTGGCTCTAGGTTGGGTGTGATCGTTTTACCAACTGCAAAAAAAGAGCGACATTTCCAACGGTTGCCCAACAAAACGTCAACCATAAATGCTACTAGCGCGGGCAATTTCCTCGAAATTCCGTATCGGGGGCTATTACTTTGAAAGTCGATGCGCTGCGCTTCACGTGGGGCGAGCGCATTCGCATTTCCCTCGTTTCCGTCGCGGTGGCGCTGCTCCGTCGTTCCGACGTAGACGACCGGCAGCTTTCGGGCGATTTCGGGCAGACGTGCGGCCAGGCTTGCGAAGTTGGAGGGGGCTATAGTTACGCGGCGTTCAACACCGCTGACTCGGGTGGGGCGACATCACGCCGGGTACGGAGCGGCATGAGAATCTCGCAGTGTCGAATCCCGCCGGTCGTCTCGTTGTTCTTTACGCTATCGACCGTTTCCTCGATCATCGTCGCCGACCGTTCGTTCCGTCATCAATTTACACGCGGTTAATCGACCGTCGATCTCTGATCCGCGTGATACGAACGGTGTTTCCGGTCCTCTTTTCTCTCTGCCTTGTTCGACGGTGTCCCACCACGTGACACTGCGCGAAGGTGTTCAGGATTTTCACTCGAAACCCTTTAAACGACCCGAATTTATCTCTGTGTGAACGTCACTGTATCGTAGTCTGTGCGATAATAGAGGATCGAATTTTCAAGTAATCATGGAGGAAGTGAAGGTTGCGAATGAAAAATCAGCGGCGCAGGCGAGAAAGGCGGAGCCTGGCGAAGGGGATGCGGCAAAGGACGAGCAGATAGCGAACAACCAGATGATCAGACCTGTCGATCGAAACCAGGCGCTGCCTTTGATGCAGGTAAGTCTTATGTAACTCGAGAACGCCTGGCCTCTGCTGGCTCGTGCCTCGTGTGCGCCACGATGCGATGGTGTGCGACTAGATACCTCACCAGCTCGAGCGTGCGCTGATACTCTTTGCTCACTCGTGTCATTAACCGAACGGAGTAAAATAAAGCCACGGTTGATTACACTCTCTCTACCTCGATAACGCGAGCTGTATCGTCGAGTGATCTTTCATCGGGATAAAACCACTGGAAGAATTATTCTTGGGTGGGTTAACGATTTTCTTCGGGAGATACATCGTTTCCGGTGGACCAGATCTCCTCCATGCCGATTGGAACTTTTCGGTCGGTAACCTACAAGATGAGCCTCCGCAAAATCGATGCACTTCTGCAGTGTATTGCGGACGGTGATGGGGGTGTAGAATTGATTAAGGGTGCACTTGGTGCATGGGTGAAATTTGCGAAATTTCTTGGATTCGAATGGGAACCAGTAGTAGTGCACGCGAGGCGAGGTGTCCGCTCGAAGTAGTATGTGACTGCGTTGACCAGACACTTCGCTTTTCTTCGTTGTTTTGTGGTCTGGACAAGTTTCTTTAAAAAGATTGTGTTTCGTTGTATTCTCGCATACATATCTATTTATAACAAATGTTTAATGTTCTCGGCGCTACGGTTCGATCAATTACTACTGAGAAATCAAAGAACAATTTTGCAGATTATCAAATAATCATCGACGTTTCGATTCTAGTTTGAATCCTTTTCAAGATGTATTTTGCATTGCGTCTGTAAAAATATATATTTATTGTACAATTTTCAAAATATACTATTAAACTTAGTTTATTTTTATTTATTAATTATTAAACTTAAATAGTATATTAAACTTTAAGTTTAATAGTATATTTTGAAAATTGTACAATAAATATATATTTTAACAGACGCAATGCAAATACATCTTGAAAAAGATTCAAACTAGAATCGGAACGTCGATGATTATTTGATAATCTGCAAAATTGTTCTTTGATTTCTCAGTAGTAATTGATCGAACCGTAGCGCCGAGAATATTAAACATTTGTTATTAACAATAATACGATCGATATAAGAGACATACATATCTATTTATATAAATAAAAATCAAATGCTGTTCTAATTGCTGTAATTTTTTTTAATGTTCGTAATAGTCCGAATAAGGAATAAAAAATTTGGAAAAGTTGTCAGTGGAAAATGGAAAATTCGGGAGAAAGTAAAAGTGCTTTTTGAATCGTATTTCAATACAACAACAAAAAAACGAATGTCGCAGCTTTTAATCAATATTTCAATAGGATTATATACATTTCAATAGGAATTCAATTTTGGGACAACGTCTGTCGGGTCAGCTAGTTTTCTATAATTTTTTTTCGAAAATACTTGAAACCGTGGGAGGTTATCACGTGTATCGGGAAGATAATAAACCAATTTCACGCAATCTTGTCTCGCATGTTATGTTTCACGTATATATGTCCACGCGCGCGGCATCGTGGTCACGTGTCACGTAAAAAACGTGACCTTCCGGTTACGAGTCTGGAACTGGATAGTACATCGACTATTTTGGTAGAGACGAAATGTTAGCGACGAAAGTTTCTTAAAAACGTCGACCTTGTAAACAATAACAAAAGAACGTGGCACGCCGTTAAATAATTTCTTCCAGAAATTCGAAAGGGACACCGAGTCCGTAGACAAGACATTCGTGCTCAAATTTGTCAATTTGTCGGTATTTTTTTTCGAAAAACTACCGAGCCATTGGAAATCAAATTTTACATACGCGTCGACGAGTGTTTGAGGCGCTTTCGCGACTTTGTTTCAAAGTGGAAACAATAAAAATTGCACGAGTTATAAATATCTTAATAGATTTTTCGATAATGAGAAACCGGTATATCTGGAGCTCCTGCAACGCCCACGTGACATCCGGCGATGTTTCGCGGGCGTGACGTCGGGATATCGAAACTAAAGGATGACTTCCGGCCGCGAGGTATCGATCGGTCGGGTTCAGACAAAACTTGGATCCTGCGTGGGTAGACGACATTATTCTCCATCGATATCCTGAATTGCCGTAGAGGAACGTCTCTCGGACGTCTCCCGGACGACGCCGGAGATAAAACGAGAGCGCGGTTAGGCGCGTACGAATTTTAACGCGATCTCTATTATTCAACGGGTATATTGTATACGGGGTGGTGTCGATAACACGGAGAAACGGTTATCGAAGTTGGATGTTTTTACAGTCGAGCTGTACGAGCACACCGTGCCGGTATATCGTGTATTTATGGCAGTACAAACCAGTCCCCCAGATAATTCGCGTGCGTGGCCAGATAACAATGACTCGGAAAAATAATATCGTAATTACATTTCGTGCTGTAGCAATAATAACTTTCGCAACAACAATAGAATATGCATCAATTATATGGTTCCCGAAAAGCTCGAAGTTCGAAATCATGCTGCTGGTGAGTGCAGCATAAATTTGATCAAGATTACTCCGCAATATTAATTACGATTAACCTAGAACCATTATCTGCTCGAAGAATAGCATCCGACCGGAGCTTCATTTTTCATTTAATTAATAATCGTATTGATTAATTTTTATGTACCGGAACGTGAACTGAGAACAACAGCGGGTTTTCAAACACTTCAAGCGAAATCTACTTATGGATTAATTAATCCAATGAATCACGTTATTGCAACAATCATGAACTATTTATAATCGTATTGATTTTTTCATTGAATCTTTGCAAAATTTTCAAATGCAACTACGTAAGATTATATGGTTATATCTATCGATGGTACCACTAGTATATTATTATATTTTGTTTCTTGTTTCTTTTTGTGCATGTCCCTTCTTTCTTATTAGACGAGTAGTTTTGTATCTTTCTCTTTTTTTGTAAACACTTATGTAAAAGGGCTTTAGTCCGTCTATAATAAATAATAATAATAATATTAGATTTGAACAGATTTTACAGAGCCTCGGTGACGACGATCCTGAGGCTATTTGTAAATAAAAGAACGCAGTCATTTTATAAAAAAATTTTCGAATATTGCATTGTCATCCAGCTATGCGGAAAGTTTCAAATCTCTAGCTCATCGGGAAGTTAGTTTAAAATCAATTGCAAGATTTGTACCGAACAAACAGACAGACAAGAAAGCGACCTAATAAAAACGTGGTAAAATGTACGAATATAAACGAAAATAAAATTAAACGGTTCCTCGAGCACTCTGTAAAACGTTCGAAGTCTGACAACAGCTGGCAGCGCAACCGATTAGGTAACGAGCAACCCATCACTACCGTACACGTATATCAACTTTTAACAATTTTCGCTTGCATCCCACTCGCTCGAGGTGTTATAAACACTCCTCCGGATTATTGAATCAATTAACTCAGATGTCCCGATGACGCAGGTGTTACGAAAATGTTATGCAATTGCTTCGAAATGTTTCTGTTCCTATGCTGCCGGTTTTCGTTCGTGACGTGCACGAACAATATAACCCGTTTATTTTCACTCGAAACGTATGAAACAGTATGAAATGCCTCGGGCAGGCACTACTTTTCACGAAATTATGATCGCACTCGTGCACACCGATAACTTTTCACGGAGTTTACTTAGTTGAAAATAGCAGAGCTGATCGGTTTACTTTAATTACACATCGATAATGTTGCTAATAATGTAACAGTATTTTTTAACAGTTTTAAAACGGCACCTAACCGTTGCGGAGAATTGTGAAGAAATAAAAAAAATTATTTCTGTGAATTGCAGTAATTTTTCCTTAGACAATTTTAATAGCCAGAGAACGAGATTGATAGCGCTCTGAGAATGTTGGCTCATCGGTCAACTAGTTAAATAAATTAATAGCAGCTGTAAAGTGTTTCAACATTCTAAATGGGAACAGCTACTCTTTCGTACCACGTGTAATCAATCAAAATGATTGAAATACCAATCAAACAATGACATGATAGTAATAGTAATTGCTCGGTTAGTAATATTCAACATAAATAAAAATGTTTTACATGGAAGGCCTTCTGTCCACGTACACGTACTTCTTTTATTCACGAAACGTACAGCAAATTTTGCATCATTACGAAAAAATAACACACATATATTTAAAGGGACATTCGTCCCATAAAGAATACCTTTTATACGTTTTTATACATAAGAATACTAATCCTCGGTTATAATATACTAATGTCAAGTATAGGAACTTACAATTTTTTTAGAATCTTATGTTCCTCCGTCGGATCAACAGCATACTGGCATTTACGCGTCTTGATAAGTGTGAAGTACATCACAACATATAATCCAAAAACGTGACAACGATCGGGACGAACTTACTCCGACAACGGTAAAAATAATACTGCCGTTGTCACCTGGGTTTTTCGTGAATAGTTAAGGGTGGGTTTAGGTGGGGAAATGCTGCGTTTGATAATTGGACACACACACACACACACACACACACACACACACACACACACACACACACACACACACACACACACACACACACACATATATATATATATTTTCACTAAAATGTTTTTCTTAAACTTGTGGAACTTATTTCTTTTTAATTGTAGATATATATATGGAATATCCTGAAAAATGATATATGTGGTTCAAAAAGTAAAAAATTTTCGGGTTCCACGTTTTCCTAAGGGTTAATCTTTAATTAACAGGTGTATTTGCCAATTTGGCGATTTAACCCTTAAATGCATTGTGTTGCCGTTTGGCAAATAGATACTGCTTAATAGAATACGTAGGCATGAATAGAAACTATAAACAAAATATCGTGCATTTAAGGGTTACACGTATCCGTAAAACTGTGAGAGCCGTTTGTCAGTGATTTTGTGTCGAGTAAAATGTTCCATCAGAACACGAAGTCAGCCTTCACCTTTCGGTTTTCAAGCCGAGGTCAGTCGCGTTAATTTAACCGGGATGTATAATGATTTCGGGTGAAATGTTACCGGTGGCATTTCATGGAATTTAACGCCTAAATAAAAATTCGTCGTTTTTAGTGGCGATCACTTGACTGACTCGTTGCTAAATAAATTAACGCAGAAAATTCCACCGAGAGTCCAGAAGTTCGCGGCGTCGACCATATTCGATCGCGTGCATTCGATTAAAATTCGCGATGGCCGTTGCATACCGGAAACACGACCGCGCATTACAAAGTCAAATGAAACGTCCCACTAAAAAGTGTCACTGTGCTACCGGAAGCCGGCAACAACATCTTTCAGTGAAAGCTTCTCCGGTATTCCTTCGCCGCGTACTATAATTGCCCGCGTGCATACGGTAAGCAGCTGTGGCTTCTGCTCGACGACATCTTTTCTTCTCCACGAAATTTTAATAATACGCACCGTTGAGAAAGTTCGACTGCGAATCACGGACGCTCCTATCAATATTCCTAACTATGAGAGACCCCCAATTACTTTTTTATACTCTGGATTCTTACGTATTTTGACGTGCTGATTGCGACCATGATAGTGAAAATTAGCAAATGTTATTTTTACAACGGAAACCACGAAAAAACCATAAAAATCATATCATCTTTTCCATTTATTTCCGTAAATAATGGGAATTTTGACAAATACTTCCCATAAAAGTTGTAGGTCTCATCAAAATATACATTTTATGTCGTATTGATTTTTGTCATAAAGATAATACTTTCTGAAAAAAATCATAGGCAATTCTTCACTTATTCGGAGCCAGTCTCGTTTTTAATGTTCTTCGCATATGTAATGAGGGACTTGACCTTGAGTAACTTCTCGTGCGGTAATTTCACTTGATTTCTTTTTCTTTTTCATTGCAAATTGTTTTTTCGTTTTTATGATATTGTTCTATCCGCTTTGTTTTCGTTCTTTTTTGAACAAACAGGTTTACTTTTTAGTTTATACGGGGTTGTTACATTTCTTCCGTAACGAACAGTCGGTTAACTTAATGTTTAGGTTAGGTAAGGATCCAAATACGTAAGAATCCAGAGTACAATAAAGAAAATTGTTTCATTTCTTTCATAACGAACAGTCGGTTAACTTAATATTTGAGTTTAGATTAGGTATTTTTAGAAGAAACAGGTTTATTTTTTAATTTATACGAGGTTGTTTCATTTCTTCCATAACGAACAGTCGGTTAACTTAATGTTTAGGTTAGGTAAGGATCCAAATACGTATGAATCCAGAGTATAATAAAGAATCGGAGGTACGAGCTCTTCAGAAGTTTATCCTTGATAAATTCTGGGAGGACGTTGGGGAAAGTCCTCTAAATGTCTCATAATTGTGAGGGGGACACTGTGCGATCTAAGAAAACCGAATAGCCGTTAGTGTACACCAATTTCACAGTGTACAGAGCGTAGAGAGTCTGTGTTTGGAATTGTAAAAATTGAACGAGAGGGAGAGGCGATGGAAAAATTAGTGGAAAAACCGTTGGTGGACGTTGACATATACCGCGAGGCATTATAGCGGTCGATCCAGCTGAATTCCATTTAAAGCCCGTTGAATTAGCAATGGCGAGGCGGTCGTTTGGGTAGACCAAAGTGGTTCTACCTTTCGCTTAACCTTTTCTTCATTCACGTTACTTTCACGTACGATCACCGACCCCCCGATGCCGGTGACAAAACGTTATTCTATTTAAAGATCAGTCCGGTTATCGATGTCGACGGCCAACTGTAACGAAGAATGCCTGTCGACCACGTGGGCGGCTGAAGAACCTTTTAAACAACCGCGAGAACAAAGTGACGGCGACGAACCTGAACGACGAGCGTACAAAATAAAAGACTGCGATCAAATTCATTCGAAAGTAAATTATTACGATGGTATTCGAACAATTTTGTGGCGGATCGCGCGGTGTATTATTGTTGAAAGTTTGAATGGAGACTGCTCGAATATAATACTTTTGCGAGCCACTGTATCTGGTTCACTCTCCATTGTTCGAATCTTCGAACGGGTCCGCCTTCATTACCAAGCGGCACCACTTTCATCGACGTCTACAAATATCCTGACCTTAACTAGCGGTGCTCTGCTGTTTCTGACCGCCACTGTTACTATTTTTACCAATGACCGCAAGAAGGTGCCGCATCCTCTTCGTGTTCTCGACCTGTCCGCCACTAATCTCGCAAAACGAATTTGTTTCGGTAAATAAGAACAATCTGCTTGTCTAGAAGAATAGAGTATATTCTTTGAGTACTTCAATCGTTATCATAACCCTTCAATGCATGATTTTTTTAATTGAGATGAATACATTTGAAAGAAGGTCACTTTTTATGTTTTACTAGATTTTCCCCGCGGCTTCGCTCGCACGGGAAACTGTTTAATGCCCTCGAAAATTGATATTGTTTCTCCATAAAACCTTTTAACCCCCCATTCACCCCTATAGAGTTGTAATTTTATGTCACTTCCCCATCTTAGATTTCAAAATTGATACCATTTTCGCAATTAACGTCCCTAAACCTCAATAACAACACCCATACCGATTTTTAGGCTTATTCACACCATTTTACCCCATTTGTCGAATGTAAGTTTGAATTTAATTTATATGGAGTTGATTCTTGAAAAACCACCACGTATCTAAGGGTTAAGACTATTTAGTTTATACTTATAGTACCTCTTTATATATTACATAAATAAAATATTCCTCATACAAACGTTGCAACCCCTTTCCACCCCCTTGGGGGTTGAATTTTTTAAAATGCCGAAATCGTGTTTGATTTGTAAGTAAAAGCATTTGTTATGCACGGATCACCAATCGTTGGTGACAGACGTGTTTTCACGGTCGTTTGTTTCGATATGTCTTTTTTCAATTCGTTGGTGATCGTAATTTTGTTATTTTAGATTCTCTATTTTTATAAACTAAGATATATATAGGACTGTCTGTTAATACGTATACATACACACATCTTCCGTGCTTTAACCAAATATATTTAAGGGAGAAAGATTGACAAAAATTCAAAGGACAGTTTCAGAAAAATAAACATAAATAATCATCAGATATGATACACTATGCAGCGAACGGGTTAATTCAAACATTGTTAGAGGGTGAAAGAAGTTTTCGTTCGGCTGCTGCTTCGTCGCAATCGATGCGTGAAGCAATTGTAGAATAATGCAACACTGAAAAACGGTTCGCATAGCTCGCGTCGTAAATTTTTGTCGAGAAATATCGTCGGCCGAGGTTCATTTTGCAGAAAGATGATTTTTCACCGGTCCGCGATGGTTCGCATTTCTCGCGTACCAGCGGAATCCTCTCGTAAATTGCCTTCTTCCGTATTGTCGGAGACGGTGCTTAAGCCGCGCGAGCGTGCGCTCACGGGGAAAGTTTTTCCAATCTCCTGCGACGACGACGAGAACGTCGAATCCGCGATGCAGGATTGCTCGATCCGATCGCGGGACGCCGTTACATCTCGCCGCGAAGGCCGCGATAAATTTCTCTTGTCTAGTCTAGGACCGTGGAAAAGATGCATCTGTGTATCCGTGTATGCCATAATTAACCCTTAACCCCTCCTGAATTTATTGTCTCGTTATTGTGATTAGGAATTCTCCATCTGTTCAGAATTTAGTATAGTCTCTATATATAAAAATGATGTCCTGACTTATTCACCTATCAACGCCCAGGCTAAACCCTTGGACCTAGAAAGATGAAATTTTGCACAGAGGTGTCCTTTATGATCTATACAAAGGATAAGAAAGGATATTTCGAAATTCAACCTCTAAGGGGGTGAAAAGGAGTTGCAATGTTTGTACGAGGAATATTTTATTTGTGGTCGGATTTGCTTGATACTTGGTCTTAATGCTCTTTGATATAATTAATCAAACACCTATTTCGGCATTTTAAAAAATTCAACACCTACTTTATTTAGTAGTATATAAAGAGGTACTATAAGTATAAATCAAATAGCCTTAACTCTTAGATACGTGGTGGTTTTCCAAGAATCAACTCCTTATAAATTAAATTCAAACTTACATTCGACAAATGGAGTAAAATGGTGTGAATAAGCCTAAAAATCGGTATGGGTGTCGTTATTGAGGTTTATCGACGTTAATTACGAAAATGGCATGAATTTTCAAATCTAAAATGGGGACGTGACATAAAATTAAAACTCTATAGGGATGAATGGGGGGTTAAAAGGTTTTATGGAGAAACAATATCAATTTTCGAGGGCATTAAATAGTTTCCTGTGCGAGCGAAGCCGCGGGGAAAAGCTAGTATAATATAATCCTCCCCACAAAACCCCTAAGAAATGTAGGTGAAAGACTTCGAGAAATTGTTGTAAGTAATACAATTTTTTAAAAAATTTAGTTCACACTCCCTTTCCCTTCCACGATTGCGTCACCGCTTCCGCCCGCAACAAGATAAATAATACTCGAGCCGGTGGTGTATTACGAAAATGCAAAACCGCACAAAGTCGTCGATCCTTCGAAAAATCGCGGGTCATGTAATCAATATCCTGCGCACTTTCACTCGGTTCATATTAACTGCCGCGATACGCACTTCCAGGATATCGAATGGCCACCTGAGAAATGTGTTTCACTGGGTAAGTGAACCAATTATTATCTAATTCCCATGGATACGAGCGACGAGCGATTATTTAGCCTACTTGTCGAACGGTTCCGCTTCCCATCGGAGCACTTGCGACAGCGAGGGCGCACCTCCAATTTTCACACATTTTCGAAAATGTTTTTACAGATATTTTCAAAATTTTCATACATGAAGAACAATCATGTACAATGGAATAATTATTAGAGATCGGAAAAAATGTTTAATGTTCGAGACAGCTACGAATTCAAAGGGTTAAGAAAGCATCGTATTGTTTTGTTGTGCGTTGCCACATCCACGCGACCGGTTAATTAGAAAACGCGCGGTGTTAATCGAGGTGTGTAACGCGAAAACTAGAAAATTCTCATATTTCGCGATGCTATCGAGCCTCGGCCAAAGAAACGATTTTTTCCTGTGAGAATGGTTTTATTATTTATGTGGGAGAGAGAGCGGAAGGGGGTATAGGGTGTTGAGAAACACTTTCCATGGTCGCCCTGTTCCGATGCTGCAGTCTCGGGGCAATGACCCATTGATCCCATGGGAGAGACATCGTCCCGTTCGCAACTAGAACACGAGACGAACTGTACCGAGTTGTGCGGAGTGTCTCAGAAATTCGTACCTGCATTATTCCCATTACTTGAGGGATCAAGGAAGCACATATCTCCTTCTCCGTTGAAAATTATTCGGTAAAATGAACAATTTCTCTTCTTCAGTAATTGTTCAATGAAATGAGAAAATATTTTCCATGAAATATTTAAATGTACATCACAACGTTTGGAATTGAAAATTATATTCGGTAAAATGAACAATTTCTCTTGCTCGGTAATTCTTGAATAAAATGAGAAAACATTTTACAGAAAATCTTTAAATGTACATCACAATGGTTGGAATTGAAAATTATATTAGGTAAAATGAACAATTTCTCTTCCTCAGTAATTGTTCAATGAAATGAGAAAATATTTTACAGAAAATCTTTAAGTATACATCACAACGTTTCGAATTGAAAATTATATTCGATAAAATGAACAATTTCTATTTCTCGGTAATTGTTCAATGAAATGAGAAAATATTTTCCACGAAATTTTTAAATGTACATTACAACGTTTGGAATTGAAAATTATATTAGGTAAAATGAACAATTTCTCTTGCTCGATAATTGTCCAATAAAATGAGAAAATATTTTTCACGAAATCTTTATTAATGTTATTACTTAATTTAATATATTTATTAATGTTATCGGCGCACTGGTTTGATCGAATGTTATTATCAACAACACTGTTTGCAAATTACCAAAATAATTTACAGACATAATTATTTCTTGAAAATGATCTAAAGTAAGATCGAAACGTTGAAATGAATGTGATAATTTGCAAACAGTGTTTCTTAAAATAACATTTGATCGAACCAGTGGCGCCGATAACATTAATGTATTTGTTATTAACAATTCTACGATCGACTTAAGGGAATATTTATACACCACAACGTTTGGAATTTGTTCGTTTTATGTGAACTTCTAGGATTTTTAATCGAAGTGTGCGCAACATGCATTTTTTGCCCCAGGAGCGCCTTGGATTGCTCCCTGGGGCAACGCTTCGGGCAAATGACGTCAGAGAAAGTGGAGAGGAGGCTCTTCCCTCTCCGTTGCATACACAGGGTGGCCGTTGTTTCATGCTCTCGACAATTTCAGATTTTTAGCCAGCAATTTGAGTTTACACGTTTTCGAAGTTGTTCGATATTAAAACTTTTATCGACACTGTAATCTCTGATCAAACGTCTGTGTAATCAAATCGCAGAGGTGTGATGGCACAGTTGTGCACGTGTACCATATTTCGCGATCGGTGCAGATTATTACACATCGGTGAACGTGAATTAAAAGTTACGCAACGTGTGCAATCAAACAAACATGTAAGGAACACCGTAAGGAAAACAGTAACTTTCCTAATTTCAATAATCGTGAAGAAAATTTTGAAACCGGTCATTCCGATAGATTGTTCGTGAATTTTCTCCGGACTTGGCGAACGAGTTGGCTCGCTGTTGGATCGGTTAGTATTACACGAGAGAAAAACGCAGGTCTTTGATTTTCGTGCGGTATTATTACCAGGCTGGTGCTATTTGTGGATCAAGGCCTCGCGAACGATTCACACGTTCCATAACACCAAGTTGCTATGTGAGGCCAGGTTGTCTCGTCAAAAATTTAGTCTACCAACCGTCTAGAGTCGTGGCAGTTACGCTTACTTCTTAATAATGTCAAGAAACCGAGCCTGGGATATTAATGATTATTAACAGCGTCGTAAAGGACTTCTGATCCCCTAATCCTCTCTTCAGCTCTGTCTTCGGCCGGCCCCCGTCTATTTCAAAACCCGACGCGAAGCGTTAAAAAATCTTCTGCCATTACGTAACCTGATTTGCCGGCCTTTCACCGGCAAGTGATGAACCCAGCAGCTTGGAAATTGGCCGGCCGATCAGTCCAGTAGCCGGCAGCGTTACACATTCTCGATGCTCCATCTTTACAGTTATTCTTCATGGAATAATAGTGATTCTGTCGAACATCTTCCGAGAGATCCATCAATCATTGTTCTTCAAGAAAGTTTCACGCATTTCAGAAATAGGGAGCGCAACCCTTCGAGAACTCTCCTCCAAAGGCGGAAACCTGGGCGGTGAACCCGAGGTGGGGAATAGGGCTCGCACAAGTTGCAGTAGTGGGGAATAAGGCTCCAATGAGTTGCGGTAGTGGGATTAGGGCTCGCAAAATGAGCAATAGGGCTTCCACGCGTCGCGATAGTGGGATTAGGGCTTGCAAAACTTCCGGTAGTGGGGAATAGGGATCCCAAAAGTCGCGGTCCTGGGAAATAGGGCTTCAACGCGTCACGGTAATGAGGAATAGGGCTCGCAAAATTTCCGGTAGTGAGCAATAGGGCTCCCACGCGTCGCGGTAGTGGAGTTAGGGCTTCCAAACTTCCGGTAGTGGGGAATAGGGCTCCCAAAAGTCGCGGTCCTGGGAAATAGGGCTTCCACGCGTCGCGGTAGTGGGGAATAGGGCTTGCAAAATTTCCGATAGTGGGGAATAGGGCTCTCACGCGTCGCGGTAGTAGGAAATAGGGCTCCCAAGAGTCGCGGTAGTGGGAAATAGAGCTTTCACGCGTCGCGGTAGTGGGATTAGGGCTCGCAATAAATTCCGGTAGTGGAGAATAGGGCTCGCAAAAATTTCCGGTAGTGGAGAATAGGGCTCCCATGTGTTCTGGTAGTGGGATTAGGACTCGCAAAAATTCCGGTAGTGGAGAATAGGGCTCCCATGCGTTGCGGTAGTGGGATTAGATCTGGTAGTGGGGAATAGGGCTACCAAGAGTCGCGGTCCTGGGAAATAGGGCTTCCACGCATCGCGGTAGTGGAGAATAGGGTTCGAGCGTCTTACTGCTCACGCCTAGTCTGCACATTGTCGTCGCAACGAAAGAAGCTCTGCCGAAACAACGGTATCGTTAATTCGACGTGGTCGCGCTGTATTATCTGTCATGCTAGATTAGCCCGCGTGACCGTGTCGCCGATTGCGCAACGGAGAGAGAAGAAAACGTAGTTGCGTAGTCCGGCACACGATGTACTTTCTTGCGTCCGCTTTTACGTAGTACACGGAGCAACACGGCGATGCCGAGGATGATTGGAGCTTCGATGAAAGGGACGCGGAATTTCTGCATGGTATTTCACCGTCGAGAAAGCCTCCAGGCGTGTAACGATCGCCGCGATTACTATGATGATTTCCTTTCGCGGCCTACGCGATCTAGCCGATCGATCGGGAGCCCGTTGATTTTTGACTTTGGCAGAATGGGGAAAATAACGCGGTTATCGGAATTTCCTCGAGTTCTCGTTTTATCTTTGAAAAATAGTTAGAACCGAGGTACCTTTTAATTTCATTCCGGACCGTTGTAATCGATTTTAGGTGGTTGAAGATTATCATAAAAGCTCTTGTTCCGCGAAAGAAAAATAATCATTTTACTAAAAGACAACGTTCGTGGTTGTTACGCGTCGGCTGTCCGAACAGAATCGTGTTTTAACAATTTTTTCTTTTTCGCCGAACGTACAGGAACGACGCGAACATCGCTAATTACGGTAAATCTATTAATTACTGGGAATCGATAAGCTTGACATTTTCAGCCTGTCGCTTGTCGTAATAATTTCATGCGTTTTCTCATCCACCTGTTTATCTTGCGCGAACGGTAATCAGCTAGCCAGCTATTCAACCGATGAAAAATTTCTCGTCTTGTAATCGTTAAATAACTATTTACCGAGTGACCGGTATTCCTTGAACACGAGCATTCCAGCAACCAGTAAGCATAATTTATGCACCGCATATGTTATATTCAATCTCACATTTATCAGACACGTGGGATTGTAAGTATATGAAAAAGTTGTCACCGATCGCGAAATGTCTCGGAATAAGTTGAAACCTGTAAACAAACAAGCTGCCCACCATTATATTTTCTACGAAACGTTGGAGAAACACTTTCGCTCTTTATTGTAAATTGTCTATTTTATTTTAATTCTGCAACAAATCAGCTGGACTTTAAAAGTCACGTAAGCACCGGAAGCTTCAGATAAATAATCAAAGTAAACGTCTTATCTCGGCAATTTGAGCGTGTCCCTCGCTGTATTCGAATCAATAAAATTCACTTTACGTTCGTATCAATAAAAATCATTTTACGTTTGTATCAATAACATCCATTTTATATGTTCGAATCAATAACACTGCTTTTTCGATTGAGCCATTGTGCAGCTGCTGTGATATAAAGTATTAGCTGATCGACTTCGCAACTGTGTATTGTGCAAAACATGATCGAGATCTGCTAAAAATTTCCAAGCAGTGCAATATAATATACTCAGAAACACATGATCATCATCGTCGTCATTAATCTCTTGTAATTCTAGTAATTTCATACAACCACGTTCGTACACGTTACATTTTTGTTTTTCGATTGGTTAGCATTTTTATGTATTTCTTTTTATTGTTGTGACCGCCGGCGTCTTCGTGTTAGCGTCACGATACTTTTGTCCGAGCAAGCGCAAGCCTTCGGATATCGGTCCACCGCGAGAAAACTTGAGCAAGAGGTAAAGAAAGAGAGAAAGACAGTTGAAACCAGGCCTGCACCAATCCCCGGCAGATAATTCTCAAAGCATATTATACGAAATATCAAGGCCTTGCCTTTCTACGGTTACCGAGTACGTGCGTTTCAGTACGCGAGACACTGCACGCAATAGAACGACGAGCACTAGTGATGGGAGTGATCCAATTTCTTCTACATCATTTTCCAAGTATTATATTGTTCCATAGATCATCTTTTTCAATGAAATCTTAACCCGTTCGCTGCACAGCGTATCATATCTGATACAGTTAACAAATCTGGTACATAGTAAACTAAGAATATATTTTCTTAATACGTTCATTTAAGTTTATCTTTCTGAAAATGTTGTTTTAATTTTTTGTTAATATTTTTCCCTTAAATAAAGCCATAAAAACTGACCTTCTTTCCATCTGTTCATCCCAATTTACAAAATCATGCAGCGAAGGGTTAAACAGCTTGTGAACTTCATTGGAAGTAACATTCTCCTTGCGTTTCCGAGTTATTAACGAAAAACTCTGGACAAATTCGAGTACAGGTAACCCGCCCAGCGTTTCTCTCGAATTACTACTAAACGAAGCGACGGGAGACATTTTGGTAAAGGGAAAAATCGCTTGGAACACGACCTTGGGAGAAGCTGTGGATTAAAAATGATAATCTAGTGGTTATTATAATTAAAAGAAATTTGTATTAAAGTTGTATCAACTTAAATAATATTAATATATATTAAATATATTAAATATATTAATATATATATTCAATATATTAATTAATATTAAATATATTAATATATATATGAAATATATTAATATATATATATTAAATATATTAATATATATATATTAAATATATGAAATATATATATTAAATATATTAAATATATATATTAAATATATTAATATATTAATATATATTAAATATATTAATATATTAAATATATATATTAAATATATTAATATATATATTAAATATATTAATATATATATTAAATATATTAATATATTAATATATATATATTAAATATATTAATATATTAATATATATATTAAATATATTAATATATATTAAATAAGTTGTATTATTTGTAAGAATTTGTATTAACAGTCGATTTGCATTGGAATCGGTCTCCGGGTACGGTCTAGATTCGAGCGAGAACTACGATTGCAGAAACGTTGTTTTTTCTTCTCTCTCACTGGGTGAAACTTGACCGGGATCGATTCAAATCGAATACGTCGACAGGCCGTGCCCGAGCTGTTCGACATTCGATCGAGTCGATTGAGCGGTTAAGTCGAAAATCGGCGTCGTTATCGCGAACCTTTTGCGAGATTCGCTCCAAATAGAGTCGGCGCGCGGCGCGGCCGAGCAACTGGGCGCGTTCGCAGCGTATTGCCCGCTCGACAAATTGATCATTGAACGGAATAACTTTGCTTGTCACCGCTCACTTACGCAACTTTATCCGCATGCGCTCGTTGAACCGATAAGTCGACGCACGCAACAACACCCGTCGACTCTCCTTTTTTTTTCTTCTTCTTCTTCTTCAGAGTTCAACGCGGACAATCGCAGATTTCCAAAAACAGGTTCGCCGCCAGAACGATTACAAGATAAGAATCTTAACGGAAAGGGAATGGCTGAAAGGCTGCACAGTACTCCGTAACTGTCGCGCACGGTCTCCACCGTAACTGTGAAAACTGTAGCCCCGCCACCTTGGAATCATTGTCAGCCAATGAACACTGTTGTTTCCGTATAAAAATGAACGCGTTCCTCCATCTTCATCTTTTTTTTTGAATTTCTCTTCGAATGGAATCCAACGCATGCTTCAGTGGTCAGATTACCTGCAATTGTTGATCCGTTTTGCAACAACGGCAGCACACTAAACCATGCAAATCGATTACGCGAATTTTTTTGGTGAAACGTTGAGAACCATACAGTTATTAAAAAAATAGTTCTGCCGATGAGACGAGATAGCGAAATTTCTTGAAAATCCAGTTGATACAAAGGAACGGTTACACGTTAAATAATTTATTAATATTTGCGGTTGTACGGTTCGGTTAATGGTTAAACAAGACGAAGATTTATCGGAACGGTTTTACACTTCCCGATGACATTGTCGTAACATTGAAACGGCGATGTAGAGAAATCGTTTTTTAGTTTCGCCTGATAAGTTAACAATTTCGTGATTGCACACGCTAAGAATAGTGGACTCTTATAGATCGCAGACGTGTAGCTCGTTGAACCCGGGTGAAAAATCGCCCCGATACGGGCAAATACTTTTCTTAATGAAGTATACATCCACGGGATTTGTTAATTAAATGTTATCAGACAAATTAGCTGATCGATATACCGCCCGAGGCGTGTAAAACGTATAAAAATTATGGCAAAACAAGAGCTATTAAGGAGATACCTTATTTCTGGACAGTTGGTCATCGAGGGTCGCACAAAACAACAATTAATATGAATTATTATGAATTAAACTCGAGTAAACACAGCGAACGAGTACATATAAATACATTTTAGTTGACCGTTCGTGAAACTTTCTTATCCTCCTTCATTTTTATCGTTATCCGGAAAGTTTGGTAAAGCAACTTTGTTATTAGACAAACAAAAAGTTTCGTAGGGTGAACAGAGAGGGAGTTTCTCCACCGACTATATATGTTCACCCCTATTTTCACCCTCCTGCCCGACAAAGGGAGAAAATGCTTTCTGACGGCGGCAGCATCCGCCCACGCATCCCCACAAGAATTACAGAACGTGCGCGCGCGAGACAATCGAATTTAATGACAAGGAAACAACGCGGACGCGTGGGCGTGGGCTTTCCCCGGCAGTCCGTGTCGTGAACCGGGGACAAAAGCTCCGCACAATGTTGATTTATTAAAAATATATAGGAACGAAATTTTCAGTGTAAACGAAGCGAAGAAAAATTGGTAATGACACAGAAAATAATTGTACACCCACGAAATTCTCTTTTAAATACCTCGCAGTGGAGGGGATACTCAATTTTCCTAGATCTTGCAGTTCCGGAATCAGTAAATTTGTCAAATCTGATTGATGAGATAGAAGAGAGGGCGCAAAAGAGCTACCCTTACAAAGGAATTCTTTTTAGACACCTCGTAGTGGAGGGGATACTCGTTTTTCCTAGATTCAGCAATTCCGGAAACATTCATCTTGTCAAATCTGATTGATTAGATAGAAGAGGGGGCGCAAAAGAACCACCCTTAGAATGGAATTCTTTTTAGACACCTCGCAGTTGAGGGGATACTCAATTTTCCTAGATCTTGCAGTTCCGGAATCAGTGAATTTGTCAAATCGGATTGATGAGATAGAAGAGAGGGCGCAAAAGAGCCACCCTTAGATTGGAATTCTTTTTAGACACCTCGCAGTGGAGGGGATACTCAATTTTCCTAGATCTTACAGTTCTGGAGTCGTTATCAGATCTGATTGATTAAATAGAGAGCAAAAAAGTACCACCCCTGAAAAAGGAATTCTTTTCGAACCGGATGTTGACTGACACTTGTTGCTGGACCGGTGCAATAGCCTTTCAATCCGGAAGCGGATCTATTTGAGCTCAACGGACGCTTCGTCGGAGGTGGAAAAAAAAGAAATCAGAGAAATCTCGAACTCGATATCCTCCGGAGATCTCTGGATCGCATTTCAGTGAGCACGGATTTTCACTTTGGAAATGCGACCAACTTCTCACTGGTAACCGAAAGCTTTTTTAAATGAATTTCGCTCGATGAATATTTCAAGGACTGGAAGAGAGGCACGTGTGTGTGTGATTTTTGACGTTTACGAAGCGAATCGTTCTGTACATTTAATGTTATCGGTCTTATCGAATTCGATGCTTGATATGCAGACACGTGTCGCGACCATACATAATCATCTGCGTAAAGTAAAGATACTTCAATCATTCTGAGTCAGCGTGCAAGAATACAACGAGGAATTGATACACGAATTTCACTGTTCCAAATAATATTTCATTTACAAATAGATGCCTTCACGTGCCTCGAAAGTTACCGTGACTTTTGTCCTGAACAAACAATGCTGAATTAAAAATAAATCGAAATCCCAATTGAAATTCGTGCAACGCGAATGTTGATAAGATTACTTTGTAACTAATTTGTCTGAAACCTGTAATAATATTTACAATATTCACTGATTTCATAAAGCAGCTAAAGACAAAGTATATTTGCTAAGTAAACAGAATTGGCTTTCGCTAATGCTAAAACCGACGGGTTTGAAATCGTTTAATTTATGCTATAAAATGTTATGAAACTTCACGTGGGAATCGTATAACGTAAAGTCTCAGCGAAAAACCAGTCTCGCGCTGCAGGTTAAATAAACAAATTGAAAATAAAGAAAGATATTAATTAGTATCTATGTAAACGACCACATAAGCAATTACAAACCTAGATAAGCAGCATCCGGTCTTTGGATCAACTTGCTCGGCACATAATCGCTCTCTTCTGTAATTGTCGACTTAACAGTAATCAGTAGATACCGGATGTCTGTCGAAAAAATAAGAATTCAGTGCTTCGCTTGCAGGATTACAGGAAGCGTGTAGAAACTCGTTTCTTCTTTTCAATCTTTCTGATATTTTTATTTCGCTGTTCGTATGTAAATTCATGTCTCTTCTCGAATTTATCATAATAAAAATATTCCCAGTGGAATATTTTTATCAGAAACAGTGTGTCGGGATTGTCCCGACCAGAAATGCGATACGATCGATCATTAAAGTAATGACTGCGATCGCGTCGATAACAATCCGATTGCCAATTAATCGAATTGATTTTCTACATTTTTTATCTGATCCAAATATTAACTAAAAGCAACGATTGTTTAAAGAAAGTCGGTATTTATCAAAATTATTACAAACGTTCTGGAATTACTGTGTGCGTGTGTGTGTGTGAGGGTGAATGAACACGTTACTACTCGAGTCAGTGAACGCCGATAAGAAAAGGAATAAGTTTGATCGACATCGTCAATGACACGATTGGATACGCCGATTAGAATAGTGCTGTGCGCGGTGTTATAGTAATCAAAGTAGCGTGACGTTATCGGGAAGGTGTGTGTTCCGATTAACAGATTGTCGAGTGCAGTGCTATCTGATAGAAGCTTCGGAGCTTATAAATCGAAGGTCAGCTCCCCCCCCCATTAAACTCCTGTGGAGGAGGGGCGTATCAAAATTATACAAAATATTCAGTTCTCCTATGATAAATCACGAATTTATTTCTTTAAAGATTGCACACTTTTTGTACCTCGATTTATTAGATCGGCTAGAGATTCAATTATCTGATATCTGACAATGATGTAGCCAACCTGTCTCGGCCACACGTGCAAAAAATCTGATTTATTAAATCAGCGATTAAAATTTTTCATTATCTTGGGAATCGTAATTGGCGATGAAATTACAAATCGTAAGTCTAACATCTCGATTATACAATACTGAAAGCTGACGTAACATTGCGATTTCAACCGGATGCAATTTTTCAAAAAAGTAAACTAATATATATACACACACACACACATACTTCGAAGTACATTGAATTAATTTAGTTTAAAATAACGCGATACTCTCCATCCGATACGACCACTTTCCATACGTTATTGATATCGATTATGACACCGTCGATTTTATCAGGAGTTTTTCTGACGATAAAAAAACTTGTTTTGACTCGATTACAGAATAATCGACTGTAGCA
Organism: Lasioglossum morio; assembly: GCA_916610235.2. Lineage (NCBI taxonomy): Eukaryota > Metazoa > Arthropoda > Insecta > Hymenoptera > Halictidae > Lasioglossum > Lasioglossum morio. Next base: position 20,276,946 of record OU744324.1, on the reverse strand, counting down.
ACAGGTGTGTTAAAGGTAGACACGAAGTTTGAAGGCCGATCGAGAAGCAATATATGAATATTTACATGAATGTTCGCAAGTTGAACTGTATTCGGTGAATACAAATTATACAATCTATCGAAATGGATGGCTCTGGTCAGTTTCATTGCAATAATTAGACTGCGGATTGTACACATTTGGATATAAATTTTCTCCTGTTTTTTTTTTAGGAAATTACGAATTACAAAAACAGTTCTAATCACTGACAAACCGTGAAAACACATCGTAGGGCGAAGGGGTTAATAATTGACGACGTGGAAGTGAAAGTAAAAATTTGCACTTCAAGTTCGACTGTCTGAACTTCGCCGAGTCGCTCGGAATTATTCACACTTCTGGCCGCGACAAGCTTTATCGTACATCTACTCTGTAACTGTCATCGGGCAGCTCTTATCTCTACAGTGGCGACACCAATAAATTAACCAGATAACACGTGGACACCTGTGCTGGCTGGTACCGGCTGATGCTTCCAGAACAATTTTAAACGATTCATCATCGAAATTAATAGAACCGTAAACGATATAAACATAGCATGGGAAATCTCATTAGCGAAGACTGTGTTTACCATTCTGCGAACAGTGTAGCACGGTGAATTTTGCGACGACTGGGTATACGGTAAATACATAAGCATCCACGATGTACTCATCAGCATTCATAGCACCCCACGCGCCGCGTGTATGCGATACGCTGCGAAGCGCAACAGTGTGACAGGGCGCCGGGTTTCTGTGACGTCGAACTACTCGCCCAGTGACATTGATCCAGACTAACGTCACCGAAGTCACCAGCGTGTATCAGAGGGGGAGACAATTACCGAGCCAGATGATCAATTCAATTATTTTCGTCGAGTGATCCAATTTCACTCCGAGAAAAAAAAACGTAATTCTCGATTCAGTGAGATCATTCGATCCTAAACAGCAGTTTTTCATTTTTCAAATAAAGCGAACGAACAAACGATAATGAACAGCTGTTTCTTCATTTTTTCAAGTAAAACGAACGAACAAACAATAGAAACGTGAAAATGATCGAGAGTGTTTCTTTGATACAGTCTCTATGAATCGTAGAAATTTCTTAGGGAGAAAATATTTCTGTTGATCTCGTTGGTGAAACAAGGAGCACAGTAAAAGGTGCATTCTCGCAGCGATAGGTACATTTAGCGTGTAGTAGATACTGTATACGACAGCCAGAGCCAAGGATAACAGCTGTTTCTTTATTTTTTCAATTAAACGAACGAACCAACAATAGAAACGTGAAAATGATCGAGAGTGTTTATTTGATACAGTCTCTATGAATCGTATAAATTTCTTAGGGAGAGAATATTTCTGTTGATCTCGTTGGTGAAAGAAAGAGCACAGTAAAAGGTGCATTCTCGCAGCGATAGGTACATTTAGCGTGTAGTAGACACTGTATACGGCAGCCAGAGCCAAGGATATATCTGGGTCAATCGGTTGCCTGGTAACAAGTTGGTGGTCCCTTCCCACGCATCATCTGAAACCGGCTACGTTGCGCGTTGTTCGTCTGTGTACCAGGGGTTGTGTGTCACGAAGAGCGTCGCGACGCAACGCGTCGTCGCGACCCGGCGACGTCGTTCCTCGTTGAATAGGGAAATAACGCGAGAAACCTTACCCCCGTAGAAAACACACGTCCACTTCGACCGACGAACGATTTCGAATCAATTACGTGGGCGAACAAGTAATCAAACCTCGACCCTTCGTCGATTCCCTCGCCGTTTTGCGTGCTCGGGCAAACAGATCCGAGTTAATTTACCGGGATTGATTAGGAACGTGCGACGAGGTGAACGGTAATGATTCGCTGCTGTTCCTCGCAACACGTTCTCACCGAATTAGCTCCTCCTTTTTTTTTGCCATCGAACAGCGGATAAAAAATAGTACAACTATAAAACCACGTCTGATTTTAAAGCTTGAACCTTCTACTTTCACCGGCCGTCATTCGTTTTTCTCTAAGATCATTCTGGCCGAGGTGACACCAGGAAAACCAATGACAGGTTTTCTCTCGAAAATGACACGAATTCCACGCAGTGGAGGGGATACTCGTTTTTCCTAGATTGAGCAGTTCCGGAATCAGTAAATTTGTCAAATCTCATTGATTAGATAGAAGAGAGGGCGCAACAGAGCCACCCTTACAAAGGAATTCTTTTTAGACACCTCGCAATGGAGGGGATACTCGTATTTCCTAGATTCAGCAATTCCGGAATCAGTCATATTGTCAAATCTGATTGATGAGATAGAAGAGAGGGCGCAAAAGAGCCACCCTTACAAAGAAATTCTTTTTAGACACCTCACAGTAGAGGGGATACCCAATTTTCCTAGATCTTGCAGTTCCGGAATCAGTGAATTTATCAAATCTGATTGATGAGATAGAAGAGAGGGCGCAAAAGAGCCACCCTTAGAAAGGAATTCTTTTTAGACACCTCGCAGTGGAGGGGATACTCAATTTTCCTAGATCTTGCAGGTCCGGAATCAATAAATTTGTCAAATCTGATTGATGAGATAGAAGAGAGGGCGCAAAAGAGCCACCCTTAGAAAGGAATTCTTTTTAGACACCTCACAGTAGAGGGGATACCCAATTTTCCTAGATCTTGCAGTTCCGGAATCAGTGAATTTGTCAAATCTGATTGATTAGATAGAAGAGAGGGCGCAAAAGAACCACCCTTAGAATAGAATTCTTTTTAGACACCTCGCAGTGGAGGGGATACTCGTCTTTCCTATATTGAACAATTCTGGAATCAGTGATCTAGTCAATTCTGATTGATTAGATAGAAGAGAGGCCGTCATTCGTTTTTCTCTGAGATCATTCTGCCCGAGGTGACACCAGGAAAACCAATGACAGGTTTCCTCTCGAAAATGGCACGACTTCAAACCTCTCTGGAAACGTTGAAATTTTTCTTCCGGGAAGAAACGTAGACTCCTTTCGATGCTTGAACATTCTATAACATTCTGCGACTTTTTTTCAGAACATGTCAGGCGAAACACTGGGGACTGCAAGTATAAACGTTTTCAGAAATGTTAAAAAATATTCTCCCTCTTAACAACGAGACCTTGAAAATTGACGCACCACTTGTTTTCACTGTTTCATGGAATAAAAAGGAAGCCACTGTGAAGCGACCAGTACATCTTCGGTGGGAACTTCGATAGAATGACTAAACAAAATGGCGGTTTTTAAACGAATGAGTCACGTTTAAGCGAAAACTGTTGTAGCTGATCGCTGAGTTGAATCTCACAGACGTAATCGTCATTTGAATTTGATTGAAAATTATTCAGTGGCAACGACCGACGGACCTTGTAGCCGACTATCGAGCCAGAAATTGATAATAAACACCCATTCACCTGAGAACAATAGCACGGTGACAGCCGCGTTCACGATGTGTAAATGTCACTCGGCGAGCAACAATGGATGGCGGTGATCTGTTGAAATTAGACAATAATGGTAGTGGATCGTGTCTAGACGATCCCAACAAATTACCATTCAGTTGTATTTATAGAAATTATTTCGATCAATTTAGCTCCGTTCTAATTAATCTTAAGTACTCGATGATCGTTTCAGGTTGATAACACGCGTATCCACAATTCCGTTCGATTCTAATTAATTGGCAGCTACCCGCTAAATTTATAAACAATTCAAATATCTTCCTATATTTATTCAAAAATCCTACCAATTGAAACCTCTGTGAAAACGTTGAAAAATCCTTTCCGGAAACGAATCTTCCACGGATTTCGAGAGTGATTCGTCCTCTGTCCAACGAGATTTTCAAAAATGATCCACGATTTTTTCTCACTGTTTCATGGAACAAAGCAGAGGGCCTAGTTCTATGATGTAAGTTGCAAGATCGTTGTCGAGTTTCTAACTCGATAAAACGGCTAAAAAAAAGTCGTAGATCATTTTTTAAAGTCTCGTTGGAAAGAGGGAGAGTCACTCTTCATATTCGTCAACGATTTATCCAAGGAAAACATTTTTTAACGTTTCTCGAGACGTTTGAAGTCGCAGTATTTTCGAGGAAAGAATGGGTCTCGAGTTTCTCAGATACGTCGCGTAAAAGGAAAAGTTCTAAAAACTTCTCACTGCTTATTTTCGACGGATCGCCGAATCTGCAATTCGATTAATTACGCACAGGTCCGGCGGAACTAATAAAATCGCTTTCCTCGGCAGCGAGGCGTCTCTCGTTAACAGGGAAGCAGAATGTAAAATTGCATAATTTTCAGCTGCATACTTCTCCCGGTGTTCCTCGTTCTTTGAACAGCTGCAGCGCATTTTCTCCTAAACTAGACGTAATTATAACAGAAACGATTCCGCCCCGAAGCGTAAAACGCTCCCGGGGAAAAGCAATTTTTCCGTGTACCGTAGGAGAGAGAGAGAGAGAGAAAGAGAATGAAACCGAGGATTTGCCACGCGGAATGATCGCACGGCGAGCAAACATCCTCGATCATACTTTCTCGATTTTAATCGGACGGTTTTGCTGCCGGACAATTAATTCTTCGCATGAAACGTCGTCGTGCCGACTGTGTTACTCTGACGCGTTTCGAACCGGTGTAGTAACCGCGGGCGTTCTCCTTTAAAGAGGACGATTTAGCGGAACACCGACGCGCGGCATTATAATTATAAGGAATTTATACGTGCGCTACGTTTCGAATTAATTAAATGTAAATTCCCGACGGTCGCGAAGAAAGAGAACGTAATTTACGACGGTTTCTAGTCCGCTTAACGCCCGCGAAAAAGTTCCCTTCGCGTTTTCTTGCTGTGCTACAAAAGCAAAGTATCAAACGGAATACAGTTCACCCTCTCCCTACCGGGCAAGTCCGGTAGACAACAACCCCTGACACAATGTTCCCGACCGGGCCATTGATACCGATTTTCGAGAAAACGGAATTCACAATTTAGAAGTATAAAATATTACTTTATAGCCTCAAAACTGATGGGAAATGAAAAAGGGGCTTATTGAAGAATGAAAAACAACGAAATACATAAGCATCCACTTATTATAACAAAGAAACGAGGAAATAAAATAAACATGTTATCGCGTGAGATAGTTCTATTTTACGCTGGACCCTTATTTTTTTAATATAAACTGAAAAAAAACCTCTTAAATATAAACTGTAAAAATGTTGTATCTTCATCTTCAATAATTGTTCAAACATGTTTAAACATTCATAACGTATTAATATTGGATATGACTGTATTTGGGAAAGACTACAGAATCTATTGCTGCAAAGAACAATGCAATATCTTTTATAATAACATGACAATATTTGTTTAAAATTGGAAAATATATTTTCTTTATCAAATTAAGCTTCTTAAAAACTGTGCGTCTATAGGAAAAATTAAAAGTAGATTCGGGATCACTGTAAAAAACTATAAGAATCACCCAACAGTAATTGTTGAACAAATTTGGTGTTGGACAGTGTAAATCAAATCGGAAACTTTCTTCCAGCAATTCTACTCGTTTCTTTGTTATAATAAATGGATGCTTATGTTATTTTGTTGTTTTCCATTCTTCGATAAGCCCCTTTACAGTTCCCATCAGTTTTAACTCCATAAAGTAGTATTTTACACTACTAAATTGTGAATGTCTTCTCTAAAATCGGTATCAATGAATCGTAAACATTTCGCCAGGGGTTGTAGCAGACTAGAAGAATGCGAATTCGGACAGGCTGCGGCGAAAGAAGATTTTGAAATTCTAACGCGAACCTTCTGTGTCTCGGAGATCATTCTATAAATATTTATTGGTCGTCCGAGTTTTCCCGGGGTAAAATCAAAGCCGTGATTAGTCAGAGTCCCATAGTTTCGAGGGAAATCGATGGCTTGAGTGGCACCGGACAAGCGAACGACGGCGGCAGGGACAAGAGCTGCTCTCTCGGAGTGCCATAAATCACCGGGAGGACTCTATCGTAATTCAGTTGTACGTTTTAATCGAGCACATTGCGCGCCGCGGCTCGTAAATGTCTGTCTCTTTTCTGCGCGCACCGACCAGCCTCTAAATCGCCCAGCTTTTAACAGGCGCGGTTGCTTTCTTATCTGACGAGCTGATCGAGCTCTCGATTTACGAGCCGCCGTTAATTAGCGAGCCGAGAGTCTATCGAGAACACACACACGCTCGACTACCGACGCCTTTAAGGAAAAAAACACTTTCGTAGATCGTACAGTTCCCGTTTTCTTACATCGACGATCTGCTGCAAAATTTATTCGAGCACAATGCCGATTTTTTCAAGTGTTACCAGTTAGCAATCAAACGTGTCGTCAATTTTTATTGCCACGCTTGTTCGATATTTAACTTTATCGAAGTACTTTCAATAAATGTTTACTTGAAAATTCAATATTTTCACATACTGTCAAATTATTCATCCTTTTATGTCTACGTCGTGACACTTATTTTTTTCTTCAAATGTGACGTTATAAATGAAATTTTAAAAGAAAACTGTGTGAATTGTTATCCCAGTCTCTTTTATACAGCTACTTTTGAGGAGCGTGCGAGGGATAAATGAAATTTTGTTTCGATGGGATTGTCAAGCGTTCTTTTTCTGCGAATAGGAAAGTCAAGTTTTAGGATTCTGTTTGGGCAATAATGGTAAGTTTTCTGCCCCCGATCGTGTTATGTATAGCGTTCGAAGCTTTCTACGAGGTTGCTCAACGTAACCGGTGCCGAACGTTTATTCAACAGTCGCGGATTCCTCTCGCGAAATTAGCGCGCATCAATGCCGACGAAATATTACGTTAGACGAGAACTATGCCCGATGGCATTACGAAAATGCCTCCGGCACAGCGGACCGAGTAAAAGCAACTGCGAATCTTCTTTGTGCACGCTCGGTTGATGCGGTTGTTATAATGTCAAGAGCAACTGGTGTCACACGCGGAGATTGCTCGATGACGTTGCGGACAATTTTCAGGCACCGATTACAGATCCGGAAAGACGATCTCAAGGAGATCCGGGAAAGAATAATAAAAACGTGGTAAAAAGGGCCTGGTACTTCGCAGTTTATCCGCCGAACAAGAACATTGTTTCTTAATGTATATTTTTGGGAAAAATAAATTGTTATCGGTTATCGGACAGTTGAGTGAGACGTTCAGAGTTCAGACTGGCAAAACTCATAACTTCGACATTTCTCAATATTTTTTAATAATTCTTTTTTTTTATATCACTTCTTAATCTTCACACTTCTCATATTATTAAACGAAATGTTAAACAGTGAACTTAATATAATTGTTTATACACGATATTGTTTACTACATTAAGAACTATTATTTCTAAAATTGAAAACTTGAAATAGTATTAAGCAAACAAACTAAAAGTAGAATTAAACAAACGAACTTGAAACAGTATTAAACAAGAATCTTCAATATCTGCTTCTACTGTTCTTTCTTGTTCACTAATTTCTTCAATTTCACGCATTCAAAGTTTTCTCCATGCTCTTTTCAATGTTGTACTTTTAATGTTGCAACACGCATTTGCCACCATGTAAAAGCAGTCTTTTAAATATTATTTACGACATTTCGTATTTTGTGGCTTCAGGTTTCTTTCATTGAATTCGCATAATTTGCAATACATAGATTTATCTTGGCGATTGATCATTTTATTGAATGTATTCCTATGAGAATAATAATTCGGTACAGGGATCATAATCCTTCGAACCGTTCAGCGAAATGCCGCGCACTTATTCAGGGATCCTGCTTCGTTACTGAAACTTAATGCGCTCTCCAAGTTTAAACTTTAATATCAGCGAGATGTGCAAAAACGTGCAGCTGATTGTTGCAGGACTACTGTGTGATGGTGTCTTCTTTCAAAAGAAAGTAGCTGCAATATGAAATTATACGTATCCTACTTTCGTACTTTACATTGTTATTTTGGTTGCGAGTTTTCGAAAATTATTTGCATCGAGCATAAGCTGAGACTATATACATTTATAATACATAGCATATATGGTTATAAATGTCCCCAAAAATGAAAGAATAACGTCGAACGAATCCAACTAGAATCTGAGAGATCTACTTAGATCTATTTTTCTCCGTTATTAAAGAAAAAAACATAAAACCATGTTCATAGCAAGATACATTGGTTCATGGCCTATCAGGAAATAGTACTCGATGTTTGAAATAACGACTTTCATAATTTTCGATTTTCCACTTTTTTCGACCACTGTGCGGCGCAGCGACACTCGCGCAGCCATTTTGTTGGCGTTGAGCGGCGCGTGAAAACCTGCAGAAGGAGCATCGATTCCGCCACCTGATCTGGCCTAACCGGGACTCGCGCGTTTCGCTTCCGAGAACAAGAAGTAAAATCGCCTCGGGAAGATTCCCCGGGGAGGCAATCTCCAGGGACTAGTTAGCATTTCAAATAGGATAATATTCTCGGTTCCGCGAGCTTTCCGCTTTTCCCATGCAGGGTCGACCGCGTGCCGTGATAGAGGACACCTTGTCGAACAGGTTGGCTCCGTTTGAAAATCAATCGGCGCGCCGCGAAGTGTTGAGGGCGTGACGCCTTTGCTTTAGAGAAAGAGAGAGAAAGAGGGTGGTGGAGATAATATACAGAGAGAGAGAGGGAGAGAGAGAAGAGAGAGAGAGGGACCCCCATCGATCGGCGAGATATCATTTATATGGGTGGCCGCGCGCAATTACGTGCCACATGGCGGTCTGCCCGATAAATCCCACGAGATGCTCTTCTTAATTATTTAACGCTTAACCCCTTATCGATTCTCCCATTGCCCGATATGACAAGGCCACCAGCTGCTTCGTCGTCTCGTTTCAACAGTTCTTGCGAAACTCACGCCTCGCTGCTGGTCCGCATTCTTTTCTGGTTACCGGCGGAGCGAGCGTACCTTTCTTCCAGACGGTTCTCTCTTATCCGTTCACGTCGTTCCAGCGCCGCATTTTCATTTTCACTGACCCGAACCCACAGAGTCGCAGTATTCACTCGAATCGAGGGGAATACACTCCCTCTCCCCACCCACTGACCGAACGCGTCACGTGACCAGCAGCGAAAACTGGGGGAACAGAACACAAAATGTTTCTTTCTCTTCTGTACAGAATTGCAAATTAACCCTTAGCACTCGAGTGGTGACTCCGAGTCACCACTAAAAATTGCTGTACTATAATTTAAAATATTGTTGTAAACATGTAAATAGCGTCTATTGTAAATAGGTTTCTTCTCTCTCTCTCTATCTATCTATTAGGCATAAGCATAGGCATAAGGTAGTTTGTAAGTTAGAATAAGGTTAGGCTAAAAAAGTTGTGAATTTGAAGATAAAGGCACAGTAAGGTGTATAGATGATTGTAACCCTAAGAGGAACCAATAAAGTTATACAGTAATTCAAAATATTTGTTTACATTATTAAATATGTTCGTATCTAACCAATTACTAAACCTGTTAATATTGTATGAAGTATTCTATTAATTTGATATCCAGAAAATGAAAAAAATCATATAGAATGGAATTATTCTAGATAGGAAGATATGTTTAATTCTCGAAATAAAATAGCTTTGAGTACAAAGGGTTTATATTTCAGCACTCTCGGTTTCGTTCTCTGTTGAGAATTTCAGCAGAAATCATACGAGTTTCGAGTAGGTTCCGTTCCGTGACCGGTAGAAAAAATGGCAACGAAACCGGTAGCGGCGGAATGAAGGGGAAAAAATCGATTTTCCTGTCACTTGCGACCTTCCACACTTCGAAACTGGTGAAAACCGACCTCTCGAGTTTTACATCCAGAACCAGGCAGGGTGTGGTAGGTAACGCGCAAGGTTGACTACATTCACGCTGGCGCCATTATCTACTCGCTCGAACGAATTGTTCAAGGAGCGACGCTTAAAATTGTCCCCGTTCCTGTCGAAAGGGAACTTCGATCGGCTTCTTTTGTCGGTTACAAAATTATTTTGAACAATGCTAGGGCCATTTCCACTGGCGCCACAGAGTCATAGCTCGGCGAAGGAACGTTAATTAGCTATTTCAACGGCTGTTTTACAATTTATTCTGGAACAGTGTTACGCTTCCCAATTTATAATACTTCGGTCGACCAACAGGAAGATTTCACCGCGAGATTGCCGATATCTTATCGCTGTCTATCACCCGATAAAGTATTCGACAAGCATGAAAGCGGAAGGAGAGATTTCTTCTTTGTTATATTCAATTAAACTTCGGAAAATTTTACCCGGAGAGGATAAATTGATTATCTCAGATTTATGTCGGCATGCAATTCAGCGGGTAAAAGAATTTTTGAACTTCAAAGGCTCGAGATTGAAGAGTTCGAAAATCTAGAAAGTTCGCGCGGTCTTGTTTCTTCCGTTGCCGCGTCTCTATTTCGTCGGAGCCGAGCTCATTTGCAATGTTAACGTCTAATCCTTTCTAAATCTCGGTTTACTCGGTCTGTTCTTTGTCTCGCTGTGTTTGCGCAACTCGAGCGCGTATCGACGATGTCATACACCGTGGCTGTAACTGAAATTGAGAATTCGATGTTACGAATAACGAACAAGAACAGTCGTTTAATCATCGCCGACACGGCGATCAATTTATCGGGCAAATTACTATAATTGAATATTTAAATAAATCTGGCGAACGTTATCGGAGATGCATTCCCGTCTGTAATTTATTACGGTGATTAAACACGTTTATTCGCCAGCCGAACACGTTCACCTTAATGTGCTAATGGGGCATGATGCAACGAAGACGTTATCATTTTGCTTTTCGAGGACGCGTTCACGTTTTTCTACTCGATCTCTTCTGTAGAATTCTGTATGCAGAATTCCTGTCATCGAGTGCTGTATAAATTGTTCAAATTTGAATGGTTAAATTTCTTCGTGTTTCAAGGAATCTTAATTATTTAATATGTACCTCTGAGAAGAGGAAGTTCTTCTTCATTTTTCAAGTAAAATGAACGAACAAACAATAAACAGCTGTTTTTCATTTTGCAAGTAAAATGAACGAACAAATAATATACAGTTCTTCTTCATTTTTCAAGTAAAATAAACGAACAAACAATAAACAGCTCTTCTTCATTTTTCAAGTAAAATGAACGAACAAACAATAAACAGCTGTTCTTCATTTTTCCAGTGAGATAAATGAACAAACAATAAACAGCTGTTTTTCATTTTTCAAGTAAAATAAACGAACAAACACTATACAGCTCTTCTTCATTTTACCACGTTTTTATTAGCTCGCTTTTTTCCAGTAAGATGAACGTACTAACAATAAACAGCTGTTTTTCATTCCCCAAATAAAATGAGCGAACAGACAATAGAAACGTGATAATGATCGACAATTTTCTTTGATACAGTCTCGTTGAATCGTCGAAATTTATACAGTAGAAAATATTTCTGTTAATCTCGTTGTAGCAATGCTAAGAGGAAGATCAGAGACTGCACTCGTGATCGATGCACGTCTGCGAGGAAGGTGCAACAGAGTGACGCGAATTTTTGGTTGTCGGCCGAGACACCAGTTGGACTAGTTTCAAAATTCGCAGCGAGCCAGTGCGCCGCATCACGTGCAGCAGGAACCGAGTGCACAACCGCATGGCTCCGTTGCAACATCGATGCAATCACCGAGTGCAATCGCCGTGTCAGGAGAGCGCATCTCTTCCGGAGTCTTTTTAAAGACGATATACAGTCTGTATAAAAAAATGTTGTACCTCCTTGGAACGATTCTCCAGGTGATTTCAAGTGACTTTTTCCTTTACGAAAATGCTCTGCGATGCTCCTTTGAGGAGTTATTCACGATAATCGGCCCGGCCAATGAGAATGCTACACTCGGCGTCACGTGTCGCCGAGGCGGAGTCGGTCCACGGTAGCCACGCCCCGATCTGTCAACGTTTTTCATTAATAACTTCGTAAAAAAGCCACGAGGAAAATTTTCGTAAAGGAAAAAGTGACTTTAAATCACCTGAGAAATTATTTCTCTGAACTAGAACATCTTTCGTTAAATTGTGTTCTGCTTTATGGATTTCATTGACATGTATTGGTAATGTACATTGTGTGTTACCAGCGTGTATTATACAATAATATGTAGGGTCTCCGGATTTTGATGATCGATTACGACACTGATCGACGCGACGCCAACGTGGCATGCCAGGAACACTATCCTCTGCCAGCTCATCGACGTGCGTGGATTAGGCGTCGGTTGAGCTGGCGCCCAGCTCTTCCTGCTATTTCACGGCAGAATAATAGCTAATTAACGGGCTAGTTACCGCACGTCGATGAAGAACGCAAACGATTCTGATGTAGGCTATCTTTCAACAATACGGTAGTTAGGCGCTAACACGATCGCCTAGCAGTTTAATATACTCGCTATCTCTGTTAGGAACAATGGAAATTATTTTGTTAAATAAATCCACGAGTAGAAAGTTATTTCGAACCACTTGATAAGTAAAAAATATTTAGAATATGATAAAAGAGTGTTCCATTTCGAATGAAATGTATTTGAACTGAAAGTAAGCTAGTCGACGAATAAAAACTATTCCGAAGAAGATAAAAGAGTTTTATTTTTCTAGTTATCGTGAAATGAATTTCCATCGCGAACAGCGATGGCATAACGGAATAGTAGACGTTGTTTGTCTCGGCTTAAGGAGGTGACCCGCGATAAGGCTGGAAAGAAACTGAAATAAAAAGGTATCCGGGCAGATACTAGTGTTAATTTTCCCTCAGTTAAATTTATAATTCCACTGGCGAGATATGCGAAACTGCTTTTTATCAAAACAGGAAAGATATTCGCGTAAGCGTGTTGCAGTTGTAAATACATTGAGGTGGTTATCTTCTAATGTGGTTCAACCGCAATCCTGGCTTGTTTTTCGAACGAAGAAAGCGAAGCATTACAACGGAAGACACCGATAGCCTAATCTACGGAATATCTTTAAAACGAGTCCGCGATACGGAAGTGTCACGCGTTTTTTTGTTTGTCGAGGAACCGGCGGTTTGCGAATTGTCAGCGTTCGTCTCGAGAAATCGATGAAAATCAACGTGTTATTAAATGTTTATACATTTTATAAATCTGTGGTAAGAACGAGTTAAAACCTGGAAACAGATTATTGAAACGATTCACAGGAGAGATCAATTAACGACCGTTTTAAAGGTTAAATTCTTCTCGATCGAAATTAAGACAAAAAATAAATTGATGATATCGGCGCCAGGTTCGATCATTTATAGAACAAAAAACAACAAATGTGCAATTAATTCATGTTTCTAACGTTTCGATCCCGATGTGGATCTTTTAAAGCGATGCTTGTTACATATGAAACAAGTTACATATCTGCCACCATGGCTTAAAGTTGGTTTTCGTGTAACTCAATATTCTTAAGTATTTGTCCACTTTTTGACACAACATACGCGAAAATGTCTCTTTGAAAAAGATCCACATTGGGATCGAAACGTTAGAAACATGAATTAATTTCACATTTGTTGTTTTTTGTTCTATAAATGATGGAACCTGGCGCCGATATCATCAATTTATTTTTTTACGACCGTTTAACAGCCGCATGAATTATGAATTTTTTCTTCGGTTTTCATTGCAATAAAAGGCAACCTTCCTCGAAAGCCAGGATAAATCTTATCTCTGAACACGTGTAACCCTCGTCTACGATAATTTTCAATTGGGAATCTTTCTATGTATTTCCAAGAAGAAATTACTAAAATGATTTCGTCGACAAGACTATTATAGTTGGTCCATCCCGTGTGTGTCATCGAAAATACGATTATAATCGTCCCGTATCCGCGGAGGTCTGAATTGTAGCCTGGTAGCTGCTCGGTTCTTCGAAACGAAGACAGTAACTGGCTCTCGTCAACAATGGGGGTCATTAAAGTCGATTATTATTACGACGAACGCTCCTCGATGGATATCTGTAGCCACTGTCTTTTGAATACAAGCCGCGAACAATGCGAACATTGCGACAGGACGTAGTTCCATCGCCGCGTTGTATTTGGAAAATATTTTCAATTAGAACTCGCAATCTGGAGAGGAACGCTGCCTGTCCCACCGACTATGGTTCACCGATTTATCGGTTGGAAATCATCGGACCCCTCTCTTCTGATTATATTAAACGCGTTAAATCATAATAATGCACATTTCACATATTCAGAAAATTGTTCATGTGTACATCATCGAATTCTGTCGATTATTCTCTTTCTTACGAAGAGAACTACAATTAATGTTATTGGCGCACTGGTTCGATCAATTGGAGACAATAAGCAAATTTGCAAAATATCACATAAAATTTAATTCAATGTTTCGGTCTAAATTTAGACCATTTTCAAGAATTAAATTTGAATTAAATTTCATGTGATAAACGCCGAAAAAAGCGGTTTTTATTTTTTTTAACTATGACGCACCACTCACAAAAATCTTGGTATCCGAAATGTGTCAGATTTTTTTCAGAATTTTTAATTGTCAATAAATAGGGAAAATGGGCCAAAAACTAGTTTTTCGATTTTTCTCGATAACTACCCTTACAGATGAGATAGGGGGCTGAAACTTGGCAGAAAAAGGTCTTTTTGGGTAGGCTATCGAATGGTCCAAGCTCGATTAAAATCCCGCCGGGGGCGAATTTCACCATCAAACCCGGCTTATAGCCTTTGCTTATTGTCTCCAATTGATCGAACCAGTGCGCCAATAACATTAATTGTAGTTTTGAACAATTGTCGATCGAGATACAGAGAACTCTTACGAAGAGACTTCGAAGATCAGGTTAGCATTTTCTTCGTCCGCAGAGATAGATAAACGAGCCACTGTAATATTCCGTAAAATTTGTTCAAGTCTGTTTCGACAGAAGTGTCGAGTTGTCTGCTGAACAGAAACTCGTACGCGTCTATCGAGTAGAAGAAACGGGTTGCCGAGTTTTCTGTTCGTGAACGTTTCCGGAGCCTACTGTCTCCGACGAAAATGTACACGCCTAAAAATAACGAAGGTCTATCGTGGTCGCGGGATCTCGTATGTTAATTGACTACTTTCTACGATCTAATCGTGCTGGCGACCTGGTCGAACGCGTTTTTGTTTCCGTTTGTTTTTTCGTTCGATCGAAAGGCCCCGGGACGATTTGCATCGCAGAAGTAACAGCAGGTTCGCATAAACGGAGTAGCGATGGGTACGATCCTTCCCAATCGGTATCCGTTGATTCCATTGTAGATCAACGAAACTCTGATCGATTTGTCCGCTCGTCGAGAATTGGATCACACCCATCGCTAGTGTAGAGGCTCGCAAATCGATTAACACTGCGACGCAGCCTTGGAAGCTGTCCCTTCAAGGCGGAGAAAACTATTGATAGTACGAGGATAAACTTTCTTATAATATGTAGAGGCATCCTAAACCCTAGTGCGTTCTTCCGTTCCACCACACGTTCAATAATAAATCTACAATCGCGCAAGCCTGGATACAATTTCTATCTTCTATAGTTATGAACTTACAACTTAGCCGATCTTCGAGCACAAGAAAAATGTTTCGCATCGATTGTGGCAAACGGGAGTAACAGAAAAAATTCATAGCATAATAAACATGACAAACATAAATGTATAGATATGTCTCTTATATCGATCGTATTATTGTTAATAATAAATGTTTAACGTTCTCGGCGCTTAACCAAAATAACCTGTATTTATTTTCTCGAATTATTGAACAATCTCATGTTACATACAATTAATTGTATAAAATTCTTCCAATAAAAGTTGAATGTTAATAATTGAATTTACCGTTTTTTGGTATATTCACATAAGTGGGCTAAAAGACATATTTTGTTGTTTCAAATTTACCGCCTAATATCGATTGGTATAACCTAGATCGTTTCGAATATATTCAGTGTCTCGACAACAAGCATCGACGACACGCGTGCAACACGCGTATCACGATGTCCATATTAAAATATTAAATCACATCAAAAACAAACGCAATGCAAATACATCTTGAAAAGGATTCAAACTAGAATCGAAACGTCGATGATTATTTGATAATCTGCAAAATTGTTCTTTGATTTCTCAGTAGTAATTGATCGAACCGTAGCGCCGAGAACGTTAAACATTTATTATAAATGTATAGAGAGATTTCAACACAATGAATTAGACAATGATTAGAACAGATAAATTTTTATATCCCCGTAAGTATTTGCCGGGCTTAACTTTTCTTCCGTTTTCTTTCACACGGTGTATTATTTCAGTAAAATGTTATTTGGAAAAGAAAAAAAAACCACTCAGCCCAGCGTGTTAATAAAAGAGCAGCGACGTTTCGCGTGCCATTCATGTTTGGAGCCGGTCTCGAATGAAACGGCGCGCCGTGGACGGGCATCTTTCCACGGAATCTCGGCTGGCCGTCCATAAATACATCGGCGACAAGACATTCTCGGAGTGCACCGTGAAACGATAATAATCGCGAGGACCGGAGTAATATAGTATAAAAATGTTTCGCCGCTGTTCGACGCAGGAAGATGAAAGGGACAACCCGCCACAGCGAAGATTGATTCCCCGTCGTCGATCTATGAACACGTTAGAGGAATGCTATCGATATGGTGCAACGTGGACAGTAGCGGACACGGTTCTATTACCGTTTGCAAAATTAGCGGCGTTTGCGGTCGGCCGGACGAAGTGACGGAATTTGTTGGAGCGCGTTGCCTGCGGTCGAAACGCGAATTATATGGTGATTCGATTAAACAGATAAATTCCTTCTACACTGCGCGAAACTTTCGTAATAGCGTTCGCTCGCTGGCTACACGTTTTGTAACCCTGCGTTTTCTATATCTCCTACCTTCAACCTCTTCTTTATAGCCGGCGCAATAATTCAAAAACACAAAGTTGTTCTACTTCCTTTGCAGGTATAACTCCTCAGGTGATTTTCAGCAACTTTTTCCTTTGCGAAAATCCTCTCCGATGCTCCGTTACTGAGTTATTAACTAAAAACGTTGACCTATCGGTGGGCCGCTGGTATTGGCTGCGGCCAATTTCGTTAATAACTCGTCAACGGTGCCGCGTAGAGAATTTTCGTAACGAGAAAAAGTTACTTCGTAATCGCCTCGGGAATCGTCCAAAGAAGTACAACATTTTTGTTCAACAATTTTGAGAATGTTTTCAATGTTTCCAGTGTACCGAGCCGCGTCGAGGACGCAGTGGTTCAGTTTCCTTGACAAGGACGTGGTCCGTCAGACGTTTATGCGGTAACCACGGGAACAAACTGCGCTCGACTTAGCCCGGATGGCCCTGGTCGATATTGATTTAATTAATCTTATTAAGGCGACGATAAATTCGAGTTTCATTGGAGATACTGTTCAGCCCGGTAAACCTCTCAACTGCGAGATATTGGTTAACAATGGCTGCCGTTATGGATTACGAGGAACAGATTCCTGCAACAACCGATCACCTATCCGCTTCATTCAATTCTGATTTATTTTCCACGCGTTGCATCTGGAATTTCTTTCCGCACAGTGTTCCATAAAGCGTTCGACGGAAAGCAGGATTTTCAATTTAAAAATCCGAAACTGATGGCAGAGTGTGTATGCGGGTGCTCGACACGTGTCAGATTTTACTCCGAATTGAAAAAACTGGTTTTTCGATTTCACCCCATAGCTACCCTCCCGATCGAGATACAGGGTTATCATAGATATAATTCGGCTGAAGGGCAGTTTTCACCATCTTATCCGTTTACAAGACTTTTATGATAGCAGTGTTACTCGGGCTCGCAGCCTAACCCAGTTTTCCAGAGTCGCCGAGCATAATATCGCTCGTAGTCCCGGCGAACACGGTTTGCTAAAGTTGTTCAACAACATCGGCCGAGATTGAAGATGAAATTCTTGCTCAAGTCGCAGCAAACTAAATTACCCGGCAAACGCTGTTACGTGCTACCATTTGGGATTGCAATTAAAACTGATACAGTTTGCGGTTGTGCGAACCGTGGTGACGCTTCCCACGCTCATCAGAAGGCCTGCCATAAATCTTTGTTGCTCGTTCCCACTATAGTCGCCCAACATACTCCCTTAAACGGCTTCGATCGCGAGAAACGGCCAACGTTTCTCAATCGTCAAATTATTCGAGCCGCGGAAGACGCTCTTTAGTCGAACCACAATCTTCGTCCAACCATAATCTTCCGAGTTGAAGAACTCGAGGAACCGCGAGCTTCGTCTGTGCTTTATCTAACTTCTAATTATACTCTTCGGCTGTAATTCTGCCTTTCAAGATTTTTATGCAACTTCATTTAATACAATCTTATGGTATATATCGTTTCTGATTCAATTCCAAGAGTTGCCGAACAAACAACTCAACAAACAACAGAGACAAAAAATTGCAGCTCGGATTGCCGCAGTATTATCCGAAGATGAGATACGGTATCACGCGGTCAACGATCTATTTATCCGCCAACTTAATTCACTGAATTTTCGATCCACTTCATTCAGAAACGGGCGAGGAACTGTGAATTTTCAACCGTTCAACGATGCGGGATCGATGTTCGTCATTGTTCTTTGATGTTCTTCACTGTTCTTCAATGTTCATCATTGTTCTTTGATGTTCTTGATTCTCGAATTTTTTTAATAAATTTTGATTCGTGCAACAATGCCTCACTGATGCTTTTCATTGTTCTTCAATGTTCTTCACTGTTCTTCAATGTTCGTCATTGTTCTTTGATGTTCTTCACTGTTATTCAATGTTCGTCATTATTCTTCAATTTTCTTCACTGTTCTTCAATTTTCGTCATTGTTCTTCAATGTTCTTCACTGTTCTTCAATGTTCGTCATTGTTCTTTGATGTTCTTCACTGTTATTCAATGTTCGTCATTATTCTTCAATTTTCTTCACTGTTCTTCAATTTTCGTCATTGTTCTTCAATGTTCTTCACTGTTCTTTGATGTTCTTCACTGTTCTTCAATATTCGTCATTGTTCTTTAATTTTCTTCAATGTTCGTCATTGTTCTTCAATGTTCTTCACTGTTTTTCAATGTTCTTCAATGATCTACACTGTTCTTCAATGTTCGTCATAGTTCTTCAATGTTCTTCATTGTTCTTCAATGTTCTTCACTGTTCTTCAATGTTCTTCACTGTTCTTCAATGTTCGTCATTGTTCTTTGATGTTCTTCACTGTTATTCAATGTTCGTCATTATTCTTCAATTTTCTTCACTGTTCTTCAATTTTCGTCATTGTTCTTCAATGTTCTTCACTGTTCTTTGATGTTCTTCACTGTTCTTCAATATTCGTCATTGTTCTTTAATTTTCTTCAATGTTCGTCATTGTTCTTCAATGTTCTTCACTGTTTTTCAATGTTCTTCAATGATCTACACTGTTCTTCAATGTTCGTCATAGTTCTTCAATGTTCTTCATTGTTCTTCAATGTTCTTCACTGTTCTTCACTGTTCGTCATTGATCTTCAATGTTCGCCATTGTTCTTCGATGTTCTTCATTCTAGAATTTTTAAAATAAATTTTTATTCGTGCAACAATGCCTGACTGATGTTCTCCATTGTTCTTCAATGTTCTTCACTGTTCTTCAATCTTCGTCATTGTTCTTCAATCTTCGTAATTGTTCTTCAATGTTCTTCACTGTTCTTCAATGTTCGTCATTGTTCTTTGATGTTCTTCACTGTTCTTCAATGTTCATCATTGTTCTTCAATTTTCTTCACTTTTCTTCAAAGTTCGTCATTGTTCTTCAATGTTCTTCACTGTTCTTCAATGTTCGTCATTGTTCTTCAAAGTTCGTCATTGTTCTTCAATGTTCTTCAATGTTCGACATTGTTCTTCGATGTTCTCCATTCTCGAATTTTTTGAATAACTTTTGATCCGTGAAACAATGTGGGCAGCTTGGCGTTTCGAAAACCTGAAGCTGTTTTGCCGAAGTCGCGTTATCTGACACTTAACTTTTGAACTCACGGCGATTTATTGCATATCGCCGATATTTCGTTAGTCTCTCGAAGTAGCATTCGCGATCGCCGTTACACAAACGACACGGACATCTGTTCGTCGATTGCTAGAAAACGCGATCGCATAATTTCGTACCGGTATCTCTATGAAAATACCGTGTTCCTTCATCAACCGCTGAACGCGAGTAGCCGCTTATCACGGACTAAATGCTCGCGAATATAGCGCGGGAACAGTTACGAAAGATTATTGCTCGTACCCGTAACGCTATGTTGCGCAACGTCATGGTACGATCGGTTTGTCAAGTTGTGATTTTTCCAGAGCGACAGCGACACCTGAAGAATTCCGAAAAGTCGTTTGTAAAAATCGCATTCAACGTCGTCAGGCTTACCAATCACGTGTATGACATGTCGATTTTTTTTTTCTGAAAAACTATCGAACCCCTTGTATTCAGACTTTGCATGCACATTCGTGGATATTCGAGGTGCATTCACAATTCTCTTCAAGTAAATACAAGAAAAATCGATTGGATTTCAATCACGTAAAGCAATAACTACTTATGGATTAATTAATCCAATGAATCGCATTATTCTAGAATCAAGCACTATATATAATCGTATTGATATTTCCATTCAGTCACAAAATTTTAAAAAGGAGTATACGATAATATCACATCGATTGTACCATTATTTTTCATTTCTTGTGCATGTCCCTTCTTCGTCATTAGACGATTAGTCTTTAATCTTTCTTAATTTTGTATTCTTTTTTCTTTTATTGTAAACACGTACGTAAAAGGGCTTCAGTCCGTCTACAATAAATAACAATAATATCGAGTCTTTGTTTCTCCGAAACAGTGTAGATCTGGCTATGGTGAAATGCTCGATCAACTATATCGCGGGTCATTGATTTGGCCGGTCTCTCTTGCCTATGCACAGTGTGCACAGCCGGTCGCAGTCGTTTATGCATTATGCAAAGCCGTTTTTTTCTTCTTCTTCTTCCCTGCCCTTCCCCCACGCTATTTCCTCACGCCACGAAAACCACCGAGCGGCGTGACTTTAGCGATCCAGCCGGGAAAAGAATGGAAAAAGAATTGTAGAAGCTTGTGTGTGGCAAACGTTTTGTCCCTCGCGTTCTACTAGAATTCCTGCGAGAAACGAACACGATATCATTGTGACTATACCTGGTCAGTGGAACTGGTTTCATATGCAACCGATACTCGCTCTGTCATTTATGACCGGGGAATTAGATCGCCAACGAAAACTTTGAACTTGTTCGTAAACGTTCCTACTTCCTGCGAAATATTGATACAATCCGGACATACATTAGGCGAATAGAGTGACTCTCGTTGTCTTAATATTCCGACGTTTTCGCAAACAAGTTTGTTCTTCGTGAAAGTTCGCGCGATTCGACTATTAGATATAAATTGTTTAAAAAGATTGCGACAGTTCTGACGAACATATTATCTCCCACTGTACCTTCCCCTTCTACGACGCTTCCGCTCGGTCACGTGACTAGTCCTCGTCGATACGCGGGTGGAGGGGGTAATTCGGTTCACTCGATTCACTCGGATGCGAAATTGAATAAAATATTGAAAGGGTTGAAACGCGCGTTCGCTACAGTGTCCCTTAACAAACGAAGGAGCGTTAAAGTGTTAGAACGCCTTCTAATTTTATTCCTTTTCATGTTCTAAGTAAATATGTAAAATATTAGGCTAATCGGATTATTCTAAACCCTGCCTCAAGAAGCTCTAAAGTTAGGATATTCTGTCAAATTTAAAAATATTTAGTACTTTTGTCGTTCTGAGTGAAAAACTGCTTACAATAGAGAAGTATCAAAATAACAATATAATCACACAATTTATTTACATAATATAATTGTTAACCGGAACAACGGTCGTTTGAAAATGAATTTTTGGTCGATGTTTTCGTAGGCATAACAATAAAAGATTGATATCAGGTCCAGAAGATACAGCAACTATTGAAACAAAGACACCCTTCGAGACCACCTCAAAAATGTGGTGACGACATGCTGTTACAAACGTTTGTCCCTAAATCAAGAATACGTAGTTCATTTCCTACGTGCAGGCATCAGTGACTTTATTTCTCCTAAGTCCCTAGAAACTTTCCGGAAATTTCACTTGTCTTATGACTTTTTCAATTTAGACCCAGTGGACTGGAATGATTTTAAGGACTTTTAGGAAGCCCGAGATTTTTTCCGGATGTTTCCTGTTACAAATGATGCCGCTGAAAGGGCTGTGAGCTTAACACAACAATATTTAGGTCAAGTAAAAAGTGAAGGAAACTTTCAGAATCTTCTCTTGGTCAGTCGGCATGCACGGAGAGTTATGCCTACGAAAACATTTATCAATAATTCATTTTCAATCGACCGTTGTTCCGTTTAAAAATTGTATTATGCAAATAAATTGTGTGATTATATATTGTTATTGTGATACTTATCTATTGTAAGCAGTTTTTCACTCAGAACGACAAAAGTACTAAATATTTTTAAATTTGACGGAATATCCTAACTTTAAGCTTCTTGAGGCAGGGTTTAGAATAATCCGATTAGCCTAATATTTTACATATTTACTTAGAACATGAAAAGGAATAAAATTAGAGGGCGTCCGAACATTTTAACGCTCTTTCGTTTGTTAAGGGACATCCTAGCGTTCGCGTGATCGAGCGGTCGAGAACCGCGGCGAATATTGTATTACAATTACAAGCGATTCGCGCGATGAAAGGGATCGGTTTTTCGTATTATGAGAGAGCCGGTCGCGGCTTTGATCGATAGCCCGATGGCCTTGAATAGACACCGGACTTTTCTAACCGAGTAAAAGTCGTCTGGGAGGCCGGCCGTTTTACAATTTTAAGAGATTGCATGTCGCCGAGGGCGCATTCGATCATGCGTATTTATGCCGATACGATTGTTCGAGAGACACTTTCTAATGGCCGGCTCGTGCGCCGAGAGCAACGTGACCGACGCAACGTGTCATCGAGTCGGGAAAATTGCAAAATCGATTGTTTTTTTTTTCTGGAATCCCTCCTCGATCGAGCTTAATCAAATTTATATAGCAGGGTATAGCCTATTGAAAAAATTCTTTTCTAGCTGCTGACGTTCGCGATGAAAGGTATCCTGCAAAGATTTCATTGAAATCGACCTGTTACACTTGGGTTTCATATTTTTCATTGTCACAATTTTCTTGAAACTTTGAAGTTGGTTACACGAAAATTGATTCGATAGATTGTTTTACTCAGGCACATATTGTAATGAAAATTGCACGGAATCTAGATAAACAGAGCCTTGTAATTTTTGCAAAGCTGCGATATTTTAGTCGGTTTTAGTGCTCGGTAGGTTTAGTCTCATACTGCGTTGTTAGATTGACAATTTGATTGTTTTCGTGGAGAACAACGGTCGCGACTAGGATATTTTCGATAAGATAGATCGTGGTAGAACGTATAGGTTTAATTAATCGGAAAGATACGAGGTGTACGCCAGAAGATGATCGCGCGACACCTGGAAAATACGTAGTTTGCGTCAGAGTACAAATAACCGATGCTGTTGTCAAATCGATTGACGTCTTTTCCTTAAGCAGTAATCGTTGCTTGAATTTATCACACGAAACAATAGAATTGAATTTCTATTTTTCTTTGCTATTCTCTTAAAAATAATTGGCTCTCGTTCAGAGCATTGACGTCTTTTCCTTCCGAGTAATCGTTGAATTCATAACAATGAATATATATCCTAGTAACTATTTATCAAATTCGCATTATCCTACCCGGTATAATAATCTCGTTTGTCGCATAATGTAAATCGGCGTGTCGTCGCCGGCTGATGCATATTTTGAAAGACTATAACTCGGTTACAATGATCGAGATAACGATGGATGTAAATTCCAATTTAATAGTCCTCGAGGCAGAGACAGTAAACGGAGGTGAGTGGTGATTTACATAAATCGTGGAGCATCCGGATTAGAGATCGCCACTGAATACTTAATTGTTTTGTTTAACAACAGCACTTCCTGCTACCGCTGAATTTCTTAATACTAGAAAGTTTCGAATAAGATCGTGACAAAATGAAAACAAACACGAGAAACGTATTCTCGTGTAATTTCCGGGTTCAAGCGACAAGGTTTATTAATTAGCTACTGATGATTAAAACACGCGAGATGTATACCATCGATAACAGTAAAAAAAGCGACTTGTACTCCGAGTGACGTACTCGCTGATAGCATCTGGATCGAATTCGTCGCACCGTTAATTTATGCAACAGGGTCAGAGCAATATTTGATCGGTCGTCGATCGAAATCCGCCTGCTGTTCTGGTTTATCAAAGTACGAGCGCTTCTTAATTTGAATGATTTTCGGTCGGGACGCACGCGCGTTAATAAAAATTGATTTTGTCTCACCGATGTAAGCAGGCTAGTTCTCGATTTATGCTAGGAACGTGTTGCGAATAGTGGCTCGGAACCATCGTAGAAAGCGAGCAACAATCTTGCTTCGCTCGGTACTCGGTTGCGATATATTCAAGGCCGCTCGAGGCCGATCGAGTGGCACGAATTCGTTTATTCGCGGGTGCGGTAGGCAAGAGGTGCTCTTCTCTCTCCTCTTTTCCACCGTGGTCGCTCGCTTTCTCTCTCATCTCCTCTCTCTCTCTTTCTTCGTTTGTTTCTATTCTCCGTCTCCATCGTGCGGGTGCATTCACTCTCGGTTTCCCTCTCGTTTCCACGCACACTGCTGCAATAGTTTCGCGTTCTCTCTTCTTCACTCTAATTCTCTCTTTCTCTCTATCTCCCCTTCTCTGATCGTACTAACACACTTGTATCCGCTCGATCAATGCATCCTTCTTCTATCGAACGAACTCTAGCAACTTTCTCACTCCTCCTCTCTCATTCACTCGCTTTCGTTACCGACTCTCGCTCTCTTCTCGACTATTTTCCTTCTCTCTCTCGGTTCTAGCCTCTCGTTCCTCATCCTCGTCTCTCCCGTTCGAGAAACCACTACGGAACGCTTCGAAACAGCTCGAAATGTTTACGATCTCTTTTAAAAATCGGTGACGAAACGGCGAACCTCTTGCAGCCGAGATATTCTTCTAGCATAAAAGCTGGAATATATGTTGCATAGACATTTTGACAGTGTTATATTTGCTGGAACGAGACCACTGTCTGTAAAACAACCCCTTACATCTATGAAACACAATCTCTGAAATGAAGTGACGGAAAATAACATTGATCTGGATGATTGACGAAGAACTGTAAAGTCCGGCCTCGACGGATCTCTTTACGATGATCGACCCAGCAGTGACCGCCCTAAATTAGGAGCCATATGTTAGATGAGATCACGCCTAACTCTGGTATATCATTCGTTACGGTGTCAGTGCGCGATGATTCTAGGAAATGTGTCAAGTTTCAAATTTTATCCATTCGGCGAAGTATGTATCGTGTATTGGAAAGTGGATAGGCGAATATAAAAGAAAAAGTACACACGGTAGTTCGGCTAATTTGCATCCAGCGCGACGGATGGCTTCTTATCCGTCCGATGTACCGGTCAGCGCCGCCGTAGGGGGTTAAGACGACATCGATCAAACACGACCAAGAGAAATTCGCCGGCGAACACTATCGAGAGTAACGCAATCGTTTAGCCGGCGATCTAAAGTGAATTTTCAAGGAAAGAAATTTATTATCGCGCTAGGGAATCGTTTTTAATTTATAACTCTCCGGCCTCGCAACGTTCGCCCGGTTTCTTCCGTTATGCAACGTAGTTGCGCGGGGTCTTACCACATAATTGAACTTTTCAGAGACAAATCGAATCCGATTCCGCAGGACTCGGGCACCCGTCGCGTCCTGTGCGTCACAATTAGCGAAACAGTGAGGAAAAAATCAGAATACTATTTTGTAACATGGGAATCATGTTAGTAGTTGATCGACAAACTAAGAATAGTTGATTCAATGATAGACTTATAGTTAGAGAAACAGTGAGGACGTTTAGGGGTTGGGGCATCAAAGAATCATGCTACTGTTGCGCAATATGAAGATCGTGTCCATCGTAAATTAAAAAATTAAAAATTGGTTCACTCAATTATATAAACATTTACAATTAGAGAAATAGTGAAGACGTTTTGGGGATGAGTCCTCAAAGAATCATGCTACTGTTTCGCAATATGAAGATCGTAGCCATCATAAATTCTAAAATTAATAATGGTTCACTCAATTAGAGAAACAGTGAAGACGTTTAGGGGGTAGGGCCTTAAAGAATCATGCTACTGTTTCGCAATATTAAGATCGTGTCCATCGTAGATTAAAAAACTAAGAATGGTTGACTGAATTATACAAACATTTACAATTAGAGAAACAGTGCGGACGTTTAGGGGATAGGGCCTCAAAGAATCATGCTACTGTTTCGCAATATGAAGACCATGCCCATCGTAGATTCAAAAATTAAGAATGGTTCACTCAATTATACAAACATTTACAATTAGAGAAACAGTGCGGACGTTTAGGGGGTAGGCCTCAAAGAATCATGCTACTGTTGCGCAATATGAAGATCATATTAGCAGATTCGTAAATTAAAAATGGTTGCCTGAATTATACGCTGATACAATGGCGGATCGGGTTCTGTGCCCTTAACCATTGTGCCCTAACTATGCGAATAATTCGTAATCTGTCCTCTTTCTCTCCTTCGACACGGAGAGCCGAGCTCGAACGTCCTTGACGGTCGCCTAAGCGTAGCCTAAGCGACGGCGCAACAGAGCACAACGCAGTGCGCACCATAACGTTGCGCGTCGTTGCGCTTGCGCGCACCCGATGCGTTTCCCACCTCTTCGTCCTCTCACGGGACACGTTGCCCCGCTTTACTGTCACTGACGTTCCCCCCTAAGGTCTCCCAACTACGTTGCTGCACGTTACGTCATCGACACCTTCACTTCGTCCGTGCTCCCGAGCACGATGCTCTTCGCCATTCGTTGCTCTTTCGTTGGTGGCCCCCGCGCATCACTGCATTCGCAACATTGTGGCCTGCATTACTGCTTCGCGATAAACGGAATTGGTTGCGGTTTGCAACCGACCAGTTTTTTCCTGCAAATTTTACATCGCAGGAGAATCCTGCGGCCGTCATTCGAGCCGTTAGCTTCGTGTAAAGTCGATTCAAAGTACGGATGAAAAAATCTTTCAATCTTTCACGCTGAAGAACCCCACCACATCGAAGGAAGTAGCACTGTTCATCCTCGTTACAAAATATTTACTTTCTTCATTATTCATAAAGTTGTTCCACGTTTTTTACTGAATCCTCGAGTGATCGAATCGCTTGGACATCTTTTATTTTGCACGAGGATCCACGAGAGATCTTATAGCCCGAGTAAGACTGGGAATAGACAAATTGCACGGCTTTCATTTAAAAGCTCGTCCAACATTGTGACGTGAAAGTAACGATCTGATGTAGAGTCAATAACCCGCGATAACTGACTGACCTACAATTTCAAACTCTGCCGTCGTGCTTCTCTTTCTAATAGAATTTTTGCACCCTTAAATGTGCTCCCTGTATACAGAATTTGTTCACTATATCAGAATGATGGACTTAGTTTCTCGACTTTGTGCCTCGACAGAAAGCACAGGGCGTTACTTCAGAAACTAGAAGACTTCGTGTAGACAGTGTCTGTTGTTGGGATCAATACCTTGTTTGACGACAGGCTCAACAACAACTAGACAAATCTGTCAGAAAAATAAATAAATCGAAGAGAAATTCGCTAAAAGCCAATATTATCCTCGACGATCGATACGATTAGTTTTTATCGAAACTCCTACTAGACATTTTCGAGGAATATCAGAATCAAAACCTAAGAATGTCGTGTTATCGATATCTGTCTTGTTATCGATCAACTGAAATCGGAGTTCGATTATATCTGGTCTAGCCAGGCGCACGCGCGAGCGCAGCGTTCGCGTTAAGAATTTCCTCGAACGAGAATCTCCGATCTCGCGAAAGTTGGAAACTATTTCTCGGGCGCGTGTAATTTAACACGATTTTTTTCCCATTCCTCCGACTGCCAATTAAAACCAGTGTAGCTGCTTGCATCACGTTGCTTGTTTTTTTTTTTATCAGCGATAGAGAAATTGCGGGGTACAGCGACGTAGGCCCGAGTTCTAGTCCGATAAACGCGTGCACCGATATCGTGGCCGTATATCGTGCTCGAATATTATGAAAATATTATGCGGACATTACGAGAACGTTGCGAGAGATACTCGTCTCTTTGCGTGCTACGTTTAATTCGAATGATCTTTTCAACGTGTGCGTGTGCGATCGTTCGGACACAGTTCTCGGCCACGTTGCATCTTAATTGCATTAATTACCGTCTTCCTTTTTCCGCGTGCACCCCGGAATGGATTTCTGCGTGAACGTGCCCGCTCGATCTTACCGCTCCGGAAGAAACGACCAGTCCGTAGAGCAGCAGCATCGATCTAGAAAATTTCTATTCATAATGGGAAGACCGCGTGTCAAACTAGGGCGACAGCACTTTGAAACTTCCGTCGATGTGGAAATATTTAAATGGCTTTGTCGGAGAGTCATTGCCTATGGACTTTCCGGCTATAGATGACCGTAGTATCGCGATTCTAGAAACCGCTCGGAACGTTACAAAATTAACGTGGGCGCAATACTCTCCTCTCCACGTTTCTCTCCACCTGGATTGAGTGATTTTCTTCGGAAGAACCGTTGGACCCGTTGTATCGAGAATTTTTCTACATATTTTTTTTTTGTTTTTTTTTAAATTGGGAAATCTCATATGAGATTTATTGCAACATAATGCTTAGTACAGAGTATTACATATCAAAGTACAGAGTATATAGTATAGTATAACAAAAATATTATAAGCTTTCTACATATTTATTGGTATTTCAGGTGCGTTCTCAATTTCTTTTGTCAATTAATAAACATTTGCACGAGTCACAAATCTTTTTGTAGACGATAAATTCTTCTCGATCGAAATTAAGACATATAATAAATTTGATGATATCGGCGCCAGATTCGATCATTTATAGAAAAAACAACAAATGTGCAATTATTAAATCATGTTCCTAATGTTTCGATCCCGATGTGGATCTTTTTCAAAGAGACATTTTTGCGTTTGAAAAATATATAGAAAAATATAATATGATCAATACTTTTGAAAAACCGTGTAATTCCAACGGAAAAAGAAAACAGAAATAGTACACATACATGTTGTATCTTTTTGTAGAGCCTGTTTTAAGGGAGTTTCTCGTATTTTCGGAATTTTGTTTCAGGAGAACTATCGTAGCTTTTGCATTCAGACTTTTTCTGCATATTTATTGGCGTTTGAGGCGCGTTCAGGCATTTTCGTTATCTTTTACCAGTAAACCAACTAAACCGAAGTGGTTCGAACAGCGAATCGGACCGTTCGAATCGACCGGAGCAGATCGAACGGGCAGGTTAATTGCTCGAATCCGCAGGAACTTTCACGGTAACGATAGGCGGACAAACCCGAGCGATTTTCACGAAGCGAATTCCCTGCCGAGTCAAATGTCACGCGTCATAGACAGCATCACTCGAGCTAAAGGTTATTTTGAGTTCGATTGTTGCTTCAGCTTTCGAGAGCCGGTATCGAATACAGTCGCTGACCAATGGCATTGTCGAAATAGCCGGTCTTCATTCTCGGGTCGAACCACGGAATTTCAACGACGAAAGGATTACGAATGCGGTAAAGCAACGTTTCATCTTCATTTAGAAAAAGGTTGCTCCGGTACTTGAATTTTTCTTCTGCGACTGTTCGACCGAGTTTATTCTTTCGGTAATTTCTTCAGACGGATTTCGGAGTCGCAATTTCTGTTGCGCAATTACGGCCAATTACCGAGCAATTAACTTTTGATGTTGAAGAACAACCGGGACCGCTTTGTGCGCTTCCTACGTGAATAAACATTTCATGAATTGTGGAACCTCTTATCTGGTCGCAGCTGTCACAACGCTTTCGTAACATGAGTGATGGTTTCAAACGATAGTAGAGCCGAATGCACGGTATTATTTTTTTCTATCGTAGAATGGTCACGATTCATATTTGAGCGGACACACCGAATCCCTCTGTTTTATCTAACCTTCGTACGAGGTCAATTCTATCTTCGACTGTTTAACCCTACGAGCATTAATCTTCGCTATATCCGTCCTCTGCCGTTTATCTCTTTTCTGTAATGACCGATTATAATCTCCAATCGAGCATAATATAATTATTACGGTGAACAATTCGGAAGACATTCGAGAAAATCCTTTTCACGAGCATCTAATGAATTACTTTAACATGGTTACTTTAACATTGTTTAGGAATAAGCCCGCTTTTTGCGGCCAGAACTATTGTAGCGTTATTTCAAGGTTTAATGTTATATTATTACAAGTCCTTGGATTCCTCTTGATACCAGTTAGAATATTATGAAGTAAGAAATATAGGTCAATTCTTACAAAATTGAAGTAACCTTCATATTTTGTTATAGAAACAAGAAATTTTCTATAATTTTTCTATTGAAGTTTGTAGAAAAGTGAATACTGATCAACTTTTGTTCGAAACATTCTTTTTCGTCAGATCATCGGAAGTATAGTACAAATTTTCATGTCAGCATTGTGTAAGGAATAATTAATCTATTTATTTGTTCCTTCAATATCACAATTTTGATCTTCAAACGCTATATCTGCTCGGAAAGCTGTCCGAGAGACCTAACATTTAGAATTTCGAGGTTTCAAAGTGACTCGTTTGAGCGAAGAACATGTTGAAATTTTAAAGTCGAAAAATTGAATTTTGCCGAGAAAAAAGCGGGCTCCGTACCACTGTAGGACGCCGTGGAAGAATGTGAGAATCGTTGGCAAGATTCTGGTAGAACTGAGCGACACGCGAATACTTAAAAATACGGATGACGGTTTTCGGTGGGGGCAGCGAGTTATCTCGAGCCGGCCGGCATTCTTTGGTCGCGCATCCTCTGGCGAAACGCGCGTTAAAAAGCTCGGCGGTACTGAGTCAGGAGCGCGTGTATCTCGAAACAGATAGAGACTAGTAGATCTCCGATGACGTATCTGGTCCGTAGGGTGGGTAGGGAGAAGGATAGAGAAGGCAATGAATCGAGAGGTTGGTGGGAGTAAGGTGTCTACGGCAAGAGGGAAGGTGACAGGCGTTCTGTGCAGAGTGGGAGAACGTTGGCAGTGGGGGTGCGGTGGGGAGAGTGCGTGCGCGGTCGAGTTGAACGCGGCTGTCAGTGTCAATTGGTTCGCCGCGGCGACTTGTTGTGTGTTGATCGACGTGTAAAACCAAACGTTGAAGAGCAAGTTTGATTTCCTCGATCGTGCTAGGATCATCGTCGCGTCGTTAAACCGCGCGACAAGAGTTTTCCCCGAGCCGTTCTCGCTATTCTCGTGTGTTCATCAACGAGCCCACGAGGACAAGCAAAGAAGAGCGTCGCTGTTTCCCGTGAACGGGTGACTCGTGAAAACCGGAATCGATCAGACGTAGATACATTCTTACGCAGAACGAACGAGACACACATTAACGGGGGAGAGGAGCTGCGATCTTTTTCGTTTACTGTCGCCGTCTAACCCGCTCCGTTCACGTCTGCCCGTCACCGACGACGGGCAGTACTGCGTTGTCGGTCGTCTACGAAAGTTTATCCATCTATTTGGATTTTGTTTTTGTGCCCGCACACTTAGCGGCGAGGACCGACACCGTGCGTGTTGTTCCACTGCGTCACAAATTCCGGAATCTATTCTCGCCGGTTTTTGCGAACGGTCACGTGTGGGTGCCGGACCACTTGTGTGTTCGACACCGATCGATCACAAGCATAAACATAAGCGCCCTAGTGGACCTCTGAAGCAACGTATACTCTCTCCGGATCGGATATAAACCGTGTGACCCACACCGAGACACCTGTGAACACAGTGAAGAGAAAAGAAAATCGTGTTGTTGCGAACGCGTCCCGACCACCGCGAAGCTATAGGCTCTTAACTGATGTAAGTACACCTTGTTGTCTACAGTCGACCTCCATATGGCAGCGGAATCCGTTCCCCCACCCCCTTTCCTACCCCCTACCATGTCGCACGCTATCGATCGGCCGGCTCTAGTGATCCGATTCAAACGCCGTTTCACGGGTCTAACCTCGCTTCCAGGATTAACGGGGTAGACTCGTTTCTAGGATTGCGAGGGATGCGCCTTCTCGTTTCTCGATAATGCTAACATGGGGTTTAATCAGTAATCGAAAGCGTTAAATAAATTGAATCTCGTTATCTTTATTCTTTAGCGTTCGCAGGGAACATATTGAAACCTCGGTGTCTTTGAATATTGCACGGTATACTATGACTTTCATGGGGATGATTATAGGAAGTTGGAAAATTAATTGTTTATCGTATTCGCCGGGTTTTTCATGATTATCTACGTGACGATGGTGGTACGTTGTTGGATGTCTATCTTACCGACGGACTTTTAGCGAACGTAAACGCGGATATACGAACGGTCGCGCTCTTTCTAGAACGCGCATCGTCTGCGCAGACGCGCGACCTTTCCTTCAAGTCCTTTTCTTCCTTTCCCCGAGTACACTGCTTCTTTCCGACGGGTCTCTCCCCTGTTTCAACCCCCACTACTCAGGGGAGACTCGAGTATTGGGAACAGAGAAATTCGAAAAGCTATTGGCTAAATCATTTTCTTTTTTTTTTTATGTATCACATTTCGAATAAACGAACCTTTTGAGTGAACACATTTTTCATTCTATCTTGTTATTTTTTATAATAGATCTGTCACTTTCGATGGTCGATAGGTTTAGTGTTAATCTGTGTACTCGATTGCAACGTTATGCAACGTTCCACGTTGCGGCTCGAGGAGTTCGAAAGAATTGTTTTGCCGAGCTGCTGCGGGGATGCGGTTAAATCGGAACACGAACGTAATTTGAAATGAGGCGCGTTAATATGAATACGAAATGGCGACTGGAACGCGCGGATCGATGACGGATCGGTTTCAATTTGAATAGATGACACACGAAAT
The DNA here is from genome assembly GCA_916610235.2 of Lasioglossum morio. NCBI lineage: Eukaryota > Metazoa > Arthropoda > Insecta > Hymenoptera > Halictidae > Lasioglossum > Lasioglossum morio. The sequence continues at coordinate 20,244,103 of OU744324.1, read as the reverse complement.
ATGTTATTTCTGACTAGACAGCGGACTCTTCGTGCAAAATAAAAATTGAATTGCACACCTACACTCATTGTCGTCAAACACGAATAAAATCTAGTCGTTGATGCATCGAATTATTTTTTCCCCGCTCCGACGAAATAAATTAATCGATTAGAAAATTGTTTTTCCTCGATATCGTCTTCCGGGAAATCTCAAATCGATCAAGGTTAAACATTCGCGCATTTTCTCGGAATCGATTGACGCGACAGGAGGGTGTTATTCACGGCAAATTGTTAATCCATCTGTTAAACGTAATTGCACAGACACACACACACGGACACAGATTCTTACAAAACACGTCGATTATTATCCTGTTTGCATTTTATCGCATCCTGTTCCTCGAGATGTTTGCTCGTTTCCAAAGCCGTGTCTGCGTATCGTTATTTGCTTACACTGGTTTTGCATTCGCTGTTTACACCGTTGCAACAATTTCCCTCGTGAACGAACATTTTAATCGTAGGAATTTTTATAGAATTTCTGTTCAACGATTTCAGGCTTTTGACTCGCATGAAAAATCTTTCTCACCGGAACAGTTTTCTTTTTCACCACTGTACCACTGCCAACAAACGCGACAAACATGCTTTTTCACAGATTCGTCGCACACGTAACAAAGTTCGAACAATTTATTCGATCGCAAAAAGTAAAGTAATAAATGTTTCCCTTATCTTGCGGATAGTAATAATGCCGGTGACAAAGACGGTGGTTATTTGTTTCCCTGTCGGCACCACAAGGACTTCCATTACGGTAAAAACATACAACATGACAAACAATTCCCCAAGTTCAACCATATAATTTTCCACAATGATTGTTACTATCACAAGTATCTCTACAATTGCCGTAGATTGTTCGTTTCGAGTCGCGTCGGCAAGTATTGTTGATAAACGGCGCCTCTATTGTTGCACGAATAAAGCTTGTCATTAACTTAATTCATTTCTTTTTTCAATTCAATTCAATTCATTAACTTAATTATCATTTAGAAACGACAAGATTGCATTTATCGCAACAGTGCGCGATTGTTCTAAATGATACCAGTGATAAAAAATAAAACAAAGAAACCGCACCTGTTTGTACCTCCCTGGATCCGAGCAACAGCGTTTCATCTCGGAGCGTGACGGAACAAACTGATTCACGCGATTGTTTCTACGTAATACCGATGATAAAAATAAAACAAAAAGAAACCGCACCTGTTTGTATCTCCCTGGATTCGAGCAACAGCGTTTCACCTCCGAACGTGACGGATCAGACTGATTCACGCAATTGTTTCTACATAATACCGGTGATAAAAATAAAACAAAAAGAAACCGCATCTGTTTGTATCTCCCTGGATTCGAGCAACAGCGTTTCACCTCCGAACGTGACGGATCAGACTGATTCACGCAATTGTTTCTACATAATACCGGTGATAAAAATAAAACAAAAAGAAACCGCACCTGTTTGTACTTCCCTGGATTCGAGCAACAGCGTTTCACCTCCGAACGTGACGGATCAGACTGATTCACGCAATTGTTTCTACATAATACCGGTGATAAAAATAAAACAAAAAGAAACCGCATCTGTTTGTACCTCCCTGGATTCGAGCAACAGCGTTTCACCTCGAAGCGTGACGGAGCAGACTGATTCACTGACCAGCAAAAGTGTACCGTGCATTCTACCGATGAAATTGCGTATGCTGACGTAAGCTTCTATCTTGTTGACGGGCAAAATAGTTATATACCGAAAACAGAATAATGCGATTTTATCGTCGGCATCGCGGTTAGGCGAGCCCGTAAAAGTTCCAAGAAAAGAGAGAGAGAGAGAGAGATGGATCGTGTTAGCGTCGAGGAGAAACAGCCTGTTGCACCGACGACGACACGGTTGGCCTAGGTCGCGTCACTCGAACGTCCCGCGCGCGTGTTCTCGAGTATTTCGTAATCGTTCTAACAATACACGATCGGGCCGCGCGGTAGCGCGACAAACAAGAGAGATATCCGTTCGATCTCGGGAGAATGCGAAGAAGAAACTCGTGTCGCAACGTGTACACACACGCGTACAGCCGCGTTAGAATTCCCGCCTTCGATTTGTTTAACCGTGATTTTCGCCACGGTTCACGAACAACCTGTTGACTGCGCAATTAGCCGCGACAACCGACAGAGCCGTGCCAAAAACAGAGATGTTTGCGCGCAATCAACCATCAACCTTAAGGGAACCCGATTGACATTCCGCGACGCGTCTTGATCGAACCGCCGACACAAATTAAATAATCCGAGGAGACGCCACTTCTGCGTCGTTCGCGTTCTGCGTTGTCATCTCGCCGCGGTGCGCAATATAATGCAACCGGTGCAGTCCACTTTTGATACAAGAGGACTCGTTCGGCTTGTCCTCGAGACCTCCTTGGTCCCTTCCATTTGACCTAGAGCTTATGGTCCAAGTGACCGTAATGGTCTGGCTACTCGAGAGTTTCAAGGCGAATGAGGGTGCTATATATTCATCTTGCCCTTATTATTCATCTTATAGAATTCTTGTTATCACGTTCGCGACGTTCTCCTGGTTGAAACGAGCCCAAGCACGATACAATTCGATCCACATTAGCTTCTGTATAGGAAATATAGGAATCCTCCTATAAGAATATGTAATCGCGACATCTGTTGTTATTTACTATATTGTAATGAGCATGCCACTCTTGTGTGTATGCTATTGCGTGTTTGTATTGTATCGCAGCGTTCCTTCTTCTCCGTTAGACCTTCGAGTAGAACAGACGTGTACGTTCAGTATAAACTACAGTGTACAATCCAGTGTTCGTTACGCTAATATATAATATATATTTCCACTCGTGTACCAACATTCTGTTGTACCCACAATACCTCTAGACCTTCTATGTTCTATGATACACGAATTTAAAAAAAAATTACCGGCTGGCAAAAGTGTATATTATACAAGGAAACCTACAATGAATTCGAATAAATGAGATCAATACAATTAAAACAACGTTTTCTCCCGTCAGAAAGTTGAGAATTAGGGAAACGCGACTGTTATCCTCACCCATATCCACTAAAACCCCACTGCCCAAGGGCTCTCAACCGTTTCCTCTTCTATTGTATTCAAGAGTAGCAGCAGACAGGATCCCACTGTTCGTATTCCTCCCGTCTCTCGATTAACCCTTTGCGCTCGGAGCTAATTTAACTTAACAATCAAACGTTTCTTCTGACCTAGAATATTTCTATTCTCTATGATTTTTTAAATTTGGTAGATATGAAATTGATATAATACCTCATACAATACTTGCCAACAACCGTAGTCCCGTTGAAAGCACCGGTTCTCGTTAGATCACCGAAGTTAAACAATGTGGAACGTGAACGGCACTAGGATGGGTGACCGTCTGGTAAAAAACTGGAAAGTGACCCACCCGAGGTGTTTTTCACGTGTTGTTGGCAAAAAGTGGTTCGGAACCCACCATAAACAGTAGGTCCCGCTGAAAAGGCGATGGTGAGAGTGGAAAGAGGGGGATTGGTAAATGAATTTGAAACCCTGAGGGGACCAAATATCATGTTACTTACCTCAGACAATACTTAAACGTTTAGTGATTGGTTAGATACCGACATGTCTAATAACATAAACAATATTTTATATAATAGTACAGGAATTTTTAGTGACGCCTCAGAGGCGCCACTCGAGTGCTAAGGATTAATCCACTCATGTTCTTATCTAATGTCCTAGAGTGGGCCTAGTGCCCGTCTAGTGCAGATTCTGTGCCGGCCTAATGCGGGCCCAGAGCGCACGAAAGTTGTCGATGAATGACGGAATGATGAAGGTGCACCCTGAACGGTGACATTTCAAGCTGACGCACTCGATGATGCTCTTGTTCGATGGCGCGACAGATAGGTCATTGGGAGCATCGCGTCACGAAGTAACAGGAGTTACCTTGGGTAATAGGAAAGCGATGCCCGGTGCAAAACGTCTGCTCGTGTTACTCAGTTGGGCAACAACCGTTCCGTATCTTGTCTCGGGCCAGTGAATGCGATCCGCCACGTTTCGCCTGTGCATCTCCACCGCTCGGCTCCTATTGGAGACCGAATCGAGATAGCGACATTACGTGACACGATACGTCGCGCACGTGCGTCGTGTTCGAGTTGTAATCTCGCCAATGAATTTTCCAATCACGCCTTTCACTCGTCCTCTCTCGACACTTCCTCCTTTCCTCCTATTATCTTCGAGCCGGATGATTCGCCTCGCTCGATCCTCGGAACGATCTGTAGGACCTCTCTGCGCATATACAGTGACTCTCATTAATATTCGGACACACTTAAATAGACGATAACTTTTGTAGTGAAACTTCTTTGCTGAGGGTAACAATTTTCTGACGGGACGGATATGTGACGTGTCGATGCAACGGAAGTGGAAAAGTCGGCCGCGAAAATTTAAACTGAGAATGAACGGAGAAAAATAATTTTTTACCCCGACGGGATTCGAACTCCGGTCCACCGATTGGGGACAACCAATGATCTTTTTTTTAATATTGTACTATACGATTTGAACATTTTTAGGAAGCTAGAGCCATTAGTTTGCTACAGGATATGAAAATAAATTTGGTCAAAAATTGCAATCGATCGGAATTGTAGATAAAATACTAAAAGTTGCATTTTACAACTTTTTTATGTGAGCCTGTATTGAAAATTTAAAAACTACGTTTTGTAGATCTGTGTCAATTATATGCACTGCGAAAGTTTCATCGAAATCGGTTGATGCGGAAAAAAACGACAGGCATTGAAAGATGTAAGAATCCTGAGATTTACTGTAGTTATACGCCGAAAATCGTGAAAATCTGCAATTTTTACCAACCTTAAACGTTTGTAGCTCATTACAACGTCGCCCGATTTTGACGAAATTTTCAAAAAATGTTTAATTGACACAGATCTACAAAACGTAGTTTTTAAATTTTCAATACAGGTCTACATAAAAAAGTTGTAAAATGTAACTTTTAATATTTTTTCTACAATTCCGATTCATTGCAATTGTTGACAAAAAATTTTTTCACATCCTGTAGCAAACTAATTGCTCTAGCTTCCCAAAAAGATTCAAATCGTATAGTGAAATTTTAAAAAAGTTATCGTCTTTTTAAAAGTGTCCGAATATTAGTGGGAGTCACTGTGTGTAGATCTCACCGCGTCGCGTGCTCGCATAATCTACCAGTCGGACCAGTAAATTCATTTGGAATTTCAAGCTTCAATGAATTGTTCAAATCGAGAGGAATTCTTCTAATGAGATTAAGATTTCTAGCGAGACATTTCGAGCTTCCGTCGGATGTTCCAATTTTTAGCTTTCACTTCCTCCTTTCCTGGCGAGACCGTTCACGTAGCAGAGCTCACGTTGTTATCAGTCTTCGTTGTTTTATATTTTTTTCGAGATCACGATCCCTGATCAGAATGGTAAAACCCTGCCTTTCACTGATCTCCCGCACTTCCTGCTTTCGTTGACTTTGTCTCTCTACACGTTCCGAACAGCGAGACTGACTTTCCTGCGATGATAGTGCGACTTGCAGAGTCGCCATCTCTCGCGTCACCTAATGACACAGCTCTCTACCACTGTTATCTATTCTGTTTGCGCGGAACGTTCACGGACGACAGCAGATAGGAACGTTAGAAATCGGATTCTATGATTTTTTTTTAATATGCAGAAGGGAATCGAAGACACGTGTCTTTCTTTTATCACCCGATGAAAGTCCTTTTTTTAAACAGTAGTTGCAAATAATGCAACAATATTCTCCGACATCTTTACGATTTTGTTTTTTCATTCATTCTCGGTTAAATGACATCGAATATATTTTAATAAAGGCTCGATGAGATCGAACGAGTCCGAACGAAGTTAAACAATTCCCCGCGAACGATAACTCGCTTAATTAATTAATGCGAACATACCGAACGCTTTTGTCAATTTCACGACGCACACAATCACACGAGGAAGTTCGACTGACCGCGTATTCGGATTCCGCAAACGGGATCCAGAGATAAATATTGTCTCGGTCGACCGGATTTCCGGACAGGATCCACCGTGGAATACTCGAATTGTAGATTACATTAGAAAACAAATAAATATATTGTATAATCGAAATCACTGTTTACACTGTGCCTATAAACTCGGTGAAATTAAGCTGCTGAATTTTTAGGATTTTATCTCGGAAAAACTGTTAAATCTGTTTCATTGAGAATTTGCACACGTATTTATTGATATTTGAGTTGCACGCACAATTTTTGTCAAGTAAAAATAACAAAAATTTCACGAGTTACAGATCTGTTTATAGAGCCTGTTTCCAAGGCCTAGCATTTTTCATGAGTTTTCTCGGTTTCGAATTTTCATGCGGTTTCTTTACACTACGATCGAGTAACGCCAGTCTACGGGTAAAAATAATAATAACGGCAATTTAATCGAAGACGAAACTTCGAATTAAAGTGATCTATGGTACAAATAGGATAGTTAGATCGAATATAATAAGGGATAATAGCCAGTTTGAACGCTGACGTCGGTGTGTGTATCATCAATTCACTGAGTGATACGTGTACAAGGAGTACCCTACCAATTAGAACTGTCTAATCGGTGGTTTCTCGATAAATAGACGTTGATTTTACCGTAGAAAAGTGACTACGAAACTTCCGACGACACTTCCGTACGCCTTTAATTAATTCTAGAGAAAGAGAAGGTCGTGCCAAGATAGAATTTCTTTCTTTTTCAAATATTTCTCAATAATTTCTTCCCGTACGAAGTAGTACACGTATAGATCGGAGTAATACGATTTGTCGAATATAAATTTGCAGCGAGGATGTCAGACCTCCGTGAATTGTTGAAGATGTTCATTGTGTCCCCGGCGTACAGAAGAATTCAATCAAGAGGCTGGGCTCCATCGAGTCCCGAAGCGTTAAGATTGGAAGACGCTTTAAACAGAACAGTCGGTTCCCATCGCAACAGAGTTTCAATGGCGGAATTTCCCGGGTTTTAGCGACGGCTATAAATAAAAGATCATTCCGCGAGCAACACCCACGCCTCGATTGTGCTCGAGACCTCATTTAGAAAATATTACCCGCGGGTGCTCGTATTCTTCCGTGGCCCTTCGACCGCGAAACGTTCAAAAGGCTCCTCTTCTCGGGCTTAAAGGCTCATTTCCATGGAGCGCGGAACACCGTAACCACCGGGCAAACGAGGGCCGTGAATCTTTCTTTTTTTCCGAATGAAACTCCTAATTAGGATTGGAGTGCTCGAAACTGTGAACAGTTAAACGCGTCTTGAATTTTTTCTTGCAAGTATTTCTTCATAGTTTTCTAGAGACTGGTCTTGAAAATATTCTTGAAATTCTTCTTGCAATGTCTCTCTCCCCCGTGCGCATCTAACAAACAAGATTCCAGAACTAATTAGTAGCTGTTCTATCTCATCGTGCTCTATCTTATAGCGACGGTATCATTCACCCCGGTCGACCTTTGCACGCAAACCTGAAACTGTCAAGAATGCATAATGCGATACGGCGCGACAGATCAACGCAATCGTATTTCATTATCTTAAAGTTCAATGGATCGTCGAGACCGATTTTAAAAAAGCACTATGCGGCATTTCGTAGCGCGCACGCGTATTACGATCCGCTCCGCGAAAAGACTACGAATCTGTTTTGCATAGAATTCATCAGAGCATATATAAAATAAGTTGAAGTCGTTAGGTGTAGAAATAAGTTCGGTGCCTTTACATGTATTCAATTGCGATCGAATTGAATCTGGCGGGCTAGTAGGGGTTAATCTTTTCGAGGTCAGGCCAGCAGCCGCATAAAGGACACCTTCGTGCTCGACGACTGCTAGCCCACGTTCGCATTGTTGCAAAACGTGTTGTGCGCCTTCCTTGACATTAAAACGTGCGCTCACTGACGCGCGTTCCATCGCAAAAGCGTAATGCCCGCGCCTACCGGCTCCGTCCCCCTTCTTTTTCGCCGGCGTTCACCTTTTCCACAATTTTTCTTGCCCTTAATTCTCCTCGCCTTTAATTTTTTTGCATTCAACATTCCTAGCGTCTTGCAAACCTTCTTTTTCTTTTTTTCGTGATACGAATATCCGAAATTCTATTCACAAACGCCTTCGCGAACAATTCAGCTTGGTTTGCCTGCTGCGCGAGACAATTTTCGCATTCTCGGCTTTCCACGAATTCCTTCTTCTTCGTCTAATAGCCGCCGACCCCATTTACTCAGTGAATATTTTGTCGCCTTTGTTCTCGGAGTAACGAGCACCGTAGCTCTGCTCTCTGTAAAAGGCGGCCATTGTTCTTGCCTCGTGTAAACGTAATGGTGAAATTTTTAGGAGAACAAAGTGGCGCATCTTGCGGACGATGGTGTGTCAGTTCGGTTCCGGAGTTTCAACTGTTGCGTTCAAACATTAGAACTACCGGACAAGTCGGAATGACTGGTGCGAACTGTTTTCGATTCGAAATATTCAAAGTATGTAACATGATATTTGGTCCCCTCAGGGTTTCAAATTCATTTACCAATCCTCTTCTCCCTCTTTCCACTCTCACCATCGCCTTTTCAGCGGGACCTACTGTTTATGGTAGGTTCCGAACCACCGTTTTGCCAACAACACGTGAAAAACACACCGGGTGGGTCACTTTCCGGTTTTTTACCAGACGGTCACCCATCCTAGTGCCGTTCACGTTCCACATTGTTTAACTTCGGTGATCTAACGAGAATCGGTGCTTTCAACGGGACTACGGTTGTTGGCGAAATATTCAAAGTATATCAACTTCTCTGGTGGAGTACATATTTAAACTTGCACGAAATCGAAATAAATGTTATATTGTCGTTATTAGAAGGCAATGTTTGCCATCTGCGTTTAGTGCTCGGTAGTTCTGGTGTTAAACATTTTTCGTCACCTATTCGTCCAAACGATAGTACAACCATAAAACGCACGAATATTCCAGTAGCTTTTTCTACAGACCAATCAGCCGTCAATTAAACGAATACCTGTGCTCGGAGAAAAAGTTCCGCGCACCTGCTACCTGCGGAAAGAGATAACTAATTTTTTCAGCAGAAAAGAATGATTCGTTTTTCCGCAGATATTGCGCAACAACGTATCATTACGCATATACAACGCACTAAGGTGAACACCGCAATGATACACGGTCCGAACGTTGTCCCTCGTCGATCTTGATGACACCGAATTACCTTCCATCGGCTATCGCGATTTTCGTCGGTGAAATTAATCTTCAATGCGGGTGCTCGCTGAAACTCGTTTCGCAAGTCCTCACCGGGGCTAACAAGTGGTCATTACGCGGCATTGTGTGCGCGCAACTCGGTCCTCGTGTATGTTTAAGTACGGTCCCGTGCACCGGGAACAACAAAAAAAAACATTCGTTTCGTAATCCAGTTCCTTCGATAATTCATCGGCGAACCTTTATTCTTATTTCGACGTCGTTTCGTTGATAGGAGAAATGTGGGCGGTACTCGGCGCAAGATTAATCACCCCGCTAGTCAATTAATCGTCGGATTGCCAAATTTATCAAATTAACATGACACGGGCCGCTATCGATTCGCTGGGAAAATGATGGCCGTATAATTAATCCCAGCGTGTATCGATTCAATGAATGTCAAGTGATTTTTATGAATTTTTTTACTGAATCAGGTTTGGATATATATATGAACAATTCGACTGACACTCTAGCTTTTTTTTCTACAGCAATGTTCATCCACCATTTGCCCGGTCACCCGACTAATCCCACGTGGCGAGGGGTAGCTTTTTCCCCTCTGAATCTGATCTGGCTCACAAGGGAACATATTCAGTTGATACAAACCGATTTTGATGAAACTTATGTGAGATATAGTTCTTCGAAAAATATTTCACACGTGTTTTTTTTTTATCGGCAACCATCCATTTGGAAGGTGTGAAAACAGCCCTCAAAGTTGGGGGTCAAAATCATATTTTTTGAGATATCTCGGAAACCAGTGGTCAAAAAAATTCGATTTTTTTTCTTAATTGTGTGTTTTTTAATGGTAAATGTAGTAGTGCAAGTAAATTTTAACAACCTTTTTTTCTTTAAATAATATATTAAAAATTTCATGTTTTTTTGCAATTTCTCGTATTTATGGTTAGTTAATTTTAATGTACATTTGGATGTGTGATCTTAGATCCAAAATAGAGGATACGTGTTTCAGGGTTTTCTTTTTTTTTCCATTTAACAAAAATTATGCATAATTAAAGATAGTCTTGCACTTGGCGTGCGGAGGAAGGAATTCTCGCGATAATTATTTCGAATACGGGCTTCTCAGATTTTGATGAAATTTAAATATGTTATAGATTTCTACGTTTTGAACAACTTTTTCCTATAACTGTTACCGCCGCTCGATCTTAGCTTTCGAGATATTCGCAAAAAACTATCACTAATACTCTATTGAATTTTCTCTCTTGGATTTTCGTAAATCAGGCGATCGACAAGAAACGTTTGTTAAAATTTTCTTGCACCACTACATTTTCCATTAAAAAACACACAATTCCAAAACAAAAAGTCAAACTCTTTCGACCACTGGTTTCCGAGATATCTTAAAAAATATAGTTTTGACCTCCAACTTTGAGGGCTGTTTTCACCCCTTCAGATTGGATGGTTGCCAATTTAAAAAAAAAACATGTGTCAAATACTTTTCGAAGAACTATATCTCACATTATAGTTTCATAAAAATCGGCTTGTATCAACTGAATATGTTCCCTTGTCAGTTCGATTCTTCTTCTTATTCTATCGCTTCTTGTATAAATTCGAACGGACTTTAGTTACGGTATTTTTGATTTATTGTTGGGGGAAGGGGTTAACCTTCAAAATGGTAGAAAGTAGAAGAGGCGTTTTTCGAATGGTGTCTCCTGGCACGGTGTCAAGTATACGTGTTGCACGCGCGTCGCCGCGCCGGTCGATTTAGAGCAGCTGAGCCGAAGTAAGACGTAAAGGCGCGTGTACAGGTCGCTCGAAACAGGTGACTGCCGTCTATGGCTCGAGCGCATAATTAATCGGCCGTCTAAATACGGTGTACGAGGCGAAAGACTTACCTTCTCGACGGCTACGGCTCCGCGTGGCTAATTAAAGACCGGCGAATATCGGCCAGCGAGGAAAAGACCTCGAGGGGAGGGCCCTGCCACGATTTCGAGACACTTTCTTTCTGTTGTGCTGTTCATCCGAGGAATATCAATTCAATCAAGATTAATTTCTCTTCCTCGAAGAATCTCGACCAGCAGACTCTGCAAGCCAGTGAAACGCGAGACCAGTGCATTGACAGAAATAAATTCACTGAAATTCCGAATTTAAAAAAGGAACCTTATAAATAAGGCTACTGAAAATGTTGAAAATATTACAGAATTTCGTACGATTTTAGTTTACTTCAGACCAAAAAGGGCTACCACCATGGAAAATCAGATTCTCTTTTTTCCACTTTCTTAACACTCGTCTAGAAAAATTGCGAAAATTCCATAAACATCCACAGTCTACTTGTTGAAATTCTTACAGAAAGAAACATATAGTTTCATTAACCCTCATGCGCTCCTCAAAAATAGCTGAATCCAAGGGACTAGGGTAACAATTCACCTATTTTTATTTCATACGTTAAATCAACACATTATGTTTCATTAATAGCGTCACATTTTAAAGGAATACATCTCACGACGTAGACATAAAAGGATGAATAATTTTACAGTATGTGAACATTTTTAATGGGTGAATTTTCACCCTGAGGAACGTACGAGGGTTAAATATCTACTCCTCGGATGAACGTCGTTAAATAACATACAGAATTTAATTCGAAATCAATTGACTTAGCTAATTCATTGTAACTTAATTTGAATTTTTTGATCTTTGCGACTCGGTGGTTGATGCGAGTCGCTATTAAAAATAGTAAGCTACGCAGTGACGCGCGCGTTCAGTAGAACACGCCAGCCATTGGTCAGACGGTGCTCTTGTATTCTCAGACGTGTTGACTGCGACGAGACTTTGTTAACCGCGTGTTCACTGCGCGGACATTGTATTCGTTACAGTACAATATCAATTTGTTGAACAAAAATAGCTTGGAATTGGGTCACATACTTTTTTTTACTGCCGTTACACGTTCTTTTCCAGTGATCGCGAACCTAACTTCAACCCTCTCCTGCTAACTCGCTAGTTTCTGCTCCGAGTGCAATTTGTGGAATTGGAGTTTTCATTCGAAGGCGGAAAGCACCGGAAGTACTCGCGCCATTCGTCTGACCGGGAACATTAATCGGATTTGCGCGCAACTTGCCATTTAACTTCGCTCGGCGCCGAAGACTCCGGTTAGATTGTCTTTCACAGTTTCGCTGCATCGGTCATACGGTGGAAATTGAACGTTTTTTCCTGATTCCACTCTCTACGAGCGATCACAAGAGATTTTTAATAGGCTCCATTTAAAACGTGGCCGGTGGAAAAACTGCGAGTTTAAACGCGTACAAAATCTATGAAAAATTTTTTCCATAAGTGAATCCACCACGAATTTAAAGATTGAACCTTCCTCTTTACAAAGAGACCCTAAAAATTTGTGTGCGACTTTTTTCACGTGTCTATGGACAAAAACGAGGAACTATTCCGAACCAATACGCAGCCCGCGGTGTAGTGGATAGTTGTCAAAAAAGATGGTACGTCAATTTTTAAGGTCTCGTTACAAAGAGGAAGCTTCAAGCTTTAAATCCACGGTGGATTTTTTCACGAGAAAATTTTTTTAATCTTTTCACAGATCGTCGAGTTTGTACTATTTTCGAGACGAAGCGTGTATCGAGTTTTCCACCGGTCAGATCGAATGAAAACATCGTCGGGAAAAAATAAACTAAGGGAGGTGAAAGTGGAGTTTTCAAGTTTGAAAACGAGTCTAAGTTTGCTTCCGTGCGATGATTTTTGAGAAACGAGGTACGAAAATATGTCTGGTCGGGAAAATTGTGTCGAACGTCTAGCGAACGTGTTAATTGGCGAATTTGCCGGGACACGATCTGCAGAACGGGTTGCATAATGAAATAGTGGAACGAGGCGCTCGGCGATTAACAAAGCATCGGAAACGACGTAATCGCGGCAGTATAATAGGACACGGAACACTGTCAATTTGATGAGCACGCGACCGCCGGGCTCCACCCACGAATTCGTTGGAAACCGCTGGTTTATCGTCGACTGTCCCACTTCTTCTTCCCTATCGGGACCAGCGCTATCGAGCACAGTTGCTATCGCGTCGCTGACATCGGGAACAATGGCCCACGGTCCGAGTAGATATAATAATTCTGAAGACGGCTAACCTGGAGTTCGCCAGCGGGAAAGAAAGCTTACCGGGACTGTCTGCGAAAAATCTCCTTCCTCGATAAAAAGAAATGGGAGTCGACGAATCGCCGTTCTATGCTTTACGTTCCTCACGATGCACAGTGGTCCGGTAGGCCACGTTTTGTGGCCAAAACTATTGTAGCGTTATTTCAATATTTAATATTATCCTATTATAGGTCGTTGGATTCGTCTTGATACTAGTTGGAATATTATAAAAAATATATGTTAGTACTTAAGAAATTGAGGTAACCTTCATTTTATTTTTATAAAAAAAAATTGTTTTCTGAAATTTCTTATATTGAAGTTTGTAGAAAAATGAATACTGATCAATTTTCGTTGGAAATATTTGCAAAATCGTGTTAACAATGCTCACAGTGTATATTACGGTCCAGAAATCGCGAAAAAGTAACCAAAACTTAATTCTTCATAAGAATTATATGAAATCTAGTATTGAGAGGTTTTCGGGGTCTCTGATTACGAATCTGAAGTTACAAAATTCGAAATTCAACATTCCAAATTGGCGGACCCCATATGATATATTAAAATACACGCTTGTGAAAATACACGTAGAATTATAAAACGCAGGAAAGTGCAGCTAAAATTTACATGTGTACGTGTTGAAAGTCTAAGCTTTCAGAAAAATCAAGTCTGAATGCTAACGTTTTTAAACATTTTTTTGAAACTCTATCTAAAGTTTACATTGTACTTAACTTTATGTCCTTCGTATATTGATTGAAACATGCTTATACTACCATTAAATAACTGAAATATACCTGCTCACACATACGAAAATGTAGTACAAATTTTCATTTTAGCAGTGTGTAAAGAATAATTCAACTATTTAGTTGTTCCTCCAATTTCATAATTTTCAACTTCAAACGCTATATTTGTTCGGTAAGCTATCCTAAAGACCTAATATTTAGAATTTCAAGATTTCAAAGTGTTCTTTGAGAGAAAAAAAATTTTTGTTGAAATTTGATAGTCGAAAAATTGAATTTTGGCCACAAGAACCGGTCTCCGGGACCACTGTGCGATGCTGCGTTACACGATCCCGACACATTCAACCGACAATCGGAGTTTAATGCGGTGATCTAATTATTACGCTGGCGCCTCTCGGACGCTGCGATCTTCGGAATACAGCGGCTACACTGCTGATGAAACGAGTAGCAACGTCGTTAACAATTTCTACTGAAAGTACTTGACACTGAAATTGTTCCAACGTGGTTAAGAAACAATAGTACGAAACCCCCACTATCGCAATTCGTTTTTGTTTAACCCTCATCCGTCCCTCGTGTCAATTTCACACAGTTTTCCCGAAACAAGTTATATTATTCCGTTATTTGACTACGTAAAGCCCGAAACTTCGTGCCTTTAATTTTTTAAATGCGAAACAAATAACCAAGAAACCTAAGATGTAAATGTTAACTAATCAGTTTTTGGATATAAAAATACCGAACAATAAATGTTTACCTCGTTATGTAAGCTATTTTTTACTAGTGTGTCAATTTGACACCGAGGGACAGATTCGGTTCGTGAAATGCGAAACACATAACCAAGAAACCTAAGATGTAAATGTTAAATAATCAGTTTTTGGATATAAAAATACCGAACAATAAATGTTTACCTCGTTATGTAAGCTATTTTTTACTAGTGTGTCAATTTGACACCGAGGGACAGATTCGGTTCGTGAAATGAGGGACTGATGAGGGTTAACAAATTCTTTCAGCGACTGGTATACCGAGGACACCTTTCTGCTGCAAAATTCGACAAATTGAACACTGTCTAGAAACGTTAAAACATTTTCCAACGATTCTTTCAAACGAGATCTTGAAAATTGATCCACGATATTGTCTAGCCGAGTTATCGAACTTTATACGAACCCCACCATCTTTGCGCGCGACGGTTGCTCCTCATTTTTTGGTTACAAAACAGCTAATAAAATTGCAAATTCTTTTCGCGCGAGTAGGCCAGTTTCTGCATAGTATTGCGCGTCTGCCGTCGTGTCGAAACTCGGCACGGGGTCGTCCAGGAAAATTCATTAGAATCGGGTTAGGCCCTCGGTCAGCGGAGAAACCGACGATATCGTATGCGATCCACGACGTGTACCTTGTCTTGGTCACTCGTGGGAGGAGTCGCCTCTGTCAAGGTCTTCGCACGCTCATTTCACATGCTCTTATCGGCAAGGCGATGCGAGTTACGTCTCGGCGTGTCCCACATCGCCGGATGTTCGAGGTCGCTCATCATCTCCGCGAGATGAACGAGCGTATCTTGCACGATTGTTCAGGGTGGAGCCATTTACTACATGAAAAACACAACTCGAGGAAAAAAAGAAACAAAATAGATTTTTCCCTGCGTCGGTGTTAACGCGAACGCGTATTCTCTATGTCATTTGTATTTCGCGCTATACTTGTTTTGTTTTCTCGTCACCTGTGCTCGCTCTAATTAAAAATATATGTCGATCTATATCTTGTATGTTCTCTGTATGTCTGTATTATCCTCGGACGAGACAGTACAGTTGGCACCGTCACACTGTGGTCCAGAAGTCAGTTCTAGCGCGAATCAATTATTGTGCGTGGAAAAAATTGACATTTTGTATAAAAATTACTTTCAAATATTTGAGTAAAGTAAATAAATCATAATTTACAATACTGACTACTAGTTTATTAATATAATAATTGAGTTTTTCGTAAAAACTTTTCTTAAAAAGTATCAGTTCATAAAATATATCATAAACTATGTGAAGGAAACGTAAACCTACCATTTCCAGTAACAGCCATACTGATAATATCATATATAACAAAATACTAACACAATTTATACACACTTCAAGAAAGAACTCGATATTTTTTCAGGTTATAATTTGTAACAATTGACCAACGCAGAAAAACAAAATGTGGTTACTCGAATGTTGACAGTCTTGCCAACAATAATACGTTGACGTGATTTACTAATTTTGCTTTTGTTAATGTAGTATACATATCAAACTATCATACAAGTATAAATTTTAACAGATTTACGTTAGTTGGTATTTTTAATTTATTCGCGTTAGAACTGACTTCTAGACCACAGTGCGTCATAATAAACGGATGTCCACCTCGCGGTAACAGAATCTTGTATTATCAATTTCATTTTCACTATCGGGCTGCAACATTGAAATTAAAGGAATCGCTCTCTGCAGCGGTGAAAAAGATCGGCGAGTGATCCGGTAGATGTCTGCGGATCGTTTTCGCTCTCGCTGTAATTGTTCGAGGCAAGGCTGCTCTATATAAAATGGCCGAGCTACATATCCCGTAACGAGAACGAAGTACGAAATGCCTCGCGCATTTCACCAGCCGGTCGCGCGTGTGCGCGTGTGTAACGTTCGTTTTCCAACCGACACAGAGCGCGCGCGCGCGCGAGCGCCGCGTTTTATGCGGGAATGATCCAGTTCAGCCCTGTAAAAGGAATGTCGCTGGTCTTTCAAGGTTCACGAGCACGTACCAGGGCGTGGTATGCACCTGGAAATCCGACTGGCGAAGCAATAACCGATCTCGTTATGATTGGCAAATCCCGCGACTTGCCATGTCGCCGCCACTTGCTTTGCATGCTCGATTTTCCTTGGACTTTTTACCCCTAGCATAACCGAGGCTCGCTCGACACCACGCGCTCCTTCGTTTTCACTTTCTTCTCGCGGAGCCCGATCGGCTTGCTTTGCGTGCAACCGATCCGACACACTCGGGAGAGACAGTCGCAGAGTATACTAACAGAATTGGAAGCAATCATCTTCGGAGCATCAGGATATTGACCATGTGCTATGGCAATGTCTCATGTTTCACGAACGGAGGCTGAAGTTTATCAGACAATTACAGAAATTGCATCTTTTCCTCCCGCTTTCGTGCAATGTTCTACTCTCCAGTCCTACAGCGGAAATATGTAAAATAACTTACTTGTTTCTGAATGACTGTGGTTTAAAGGTTTAAGAAAACAGTTCATCTTTAACCCTTTGCACTCTGAGCTATTTTACTTCAAAAATTAAACATATCTTCCTATCTGGATTAAATCTATTCTATATGATTTTATTCATTTTGTGGATACGAAATTAATAGAATACCTCATACAGTATTGAGATGATTAATAATTAGTTAGATCCCAACGTATTTAATAATGGAAACGATATTTTGAATTATAGTACAGCAATTTTTAGCGGTGACTCAGAGTCACCACTCGAGTGCTAAGGGTTAAAATAGCTTGTGTTTTGGTTCACGATTATTTATAATTTGTATTATTCAGAATATCACAATGTATTGAAAAACAATGTACGGCAAAATAATCTCTACCTTGAGATTCAAATTGCACTAAATATAAAAAGAAATCTTCGGAGCAAACCTCTTCGCGGGCCTTTTTTTGTTTAAGGGTGGTAGGAGAATCCTCTTACGGACACCCTTTGACCGACAACGCCTTTAACTGGAAACTACTTTGATCGACAACGATTTCGATCGACAATGAATATTCCGATCAAATTCGTTGTCGATCTAAGTCGTTTTTTGCCAAAGTTATTGTCGGTCAAATCTAGAGTCGGTGAAAACCGTGTCGGGGAAATTTGTGTCTGTGATTTCCATGGGACCCCTTCTTCGATGGTGGTTGGACAGGGTAGCGTGGGGTTAGGCTCTCCCCTTAGATGAGGTTTGAGGAGATTATATTGCCTTCCGCCTTCACCATACCCACTAAACCCTTACCGCCCAGGGCCCTTTCCGGTCCCTTTTTTCCACACCTTTTATGTCAACCCCTGCTCTCCGCATTCAGTTGGAGAAGAGGATTGACTCAGTACCACATCTGTTCTCGGCATTAATCCTCTACGCGGACCAAGATCGATTGTGTCGGAAAGAATTTCTACCTCGATGTTTCCAATTTCAATATTTTCTGGCGAAACATTTGCTGGAATATTGGCGGGCTTTTCCGATTGAAAAAAGCTCTGCGAATTATGCAAATCAATGGTGTACTTAACCCTTTGCACTCGGAGCTATTTTAACTCGAATTTTAAACATATTTTCCTCCATATTGTTACTTTTCTTCTATATTATTTTATTCATTTGACGGAAATGAAATTGATATAGTATCTCATACAATACTTAACCCGTAGCGGTCGAGTGGCGCCTCTGCGGCGCTACTAAAAATTGCTGTACTATTATTTAAATAATTGTTTACACTAGCAGATATGTCAGTATTCTAACCAATTACTACACATTTAAGTATTGTATGAAGTATTATATCAATTTCATATTTATCAAATTTAAAAAATCATAGAGAATGGAAATATTGTAGGTCAGAAGAAATGTTTAATTTTCGAGTTAAAATAGCTCCGACGGCAAAGGGTTAAATATTTAGTCATTCATTAGATACCAAAATATTTAACACTTTGCACTCGGAGCTGTTTGAACTCGAAAATTAAACATATCTTCCTCCATATTATTACTCTTCTTCTATATTATTTTTTTCATTTGACGGAGATGAAATTGATATAGTATCTCCTATAATATTTAAATGTTTAGTAATTGATTCGACATCAAAACATTTAATAATTGTAAGGAATAGCCGTATCTATTATAAACAATCGTTGACAGACGTGTTTGTCACGGGCGCGTTCGTTTCGATCTGTCTTCTTTTTCTAATTCATTAGTGATCGCAATGTTACAATTCTGTTGTTATTTTCGATTTTCTACTTGTATAAATTAACTATATATAGGGTTGTCTGCTAATACGTATACATACATACATTCAACCGTATATAATGTAAACAATATTTTGAATAATGATGTAGCAACTTTTATATTACGTGTACGTAAATACACGTGTGTCGTTGATACACGTTCGAAACCAGGATCTCTACAATGAAGACTATCAAACCGAGATATGCAGTAGCCGGCAGCAGCATAATCGCCTCTCCGATAAAATAAATTTCCGCGTGGTGAAATATTAATAGCTCGACAAGTAACGTCTCTATGCGAACAAGTAACGATTGCTTGTCTCTCTGTGCGAGCAAGAATCCAGAGAAAAAAATCCACGTGTCAACAGACTGTCTATTCAGCCTTGTATAAAGTTGTCGAGCATTCGCCGCGACGGATTCCCCGGCTACCGAAGAATACTTTCTCAGCGGTATGGCGTATAATGGTAGCTCCTCGACCTGTCTGCCCGCTGATAGGAAAGTCAATAAAGTTCCCTGTCAATCGCAAAGTTTATCGACCTGCCGGGAGAGACTTAACGACAAGCCCGCGAACAGCTACTGTAACTGATACGGAGATGTAGCTGCGAAATCGTTACATAAAGTCTCCGGGGGATTAGCCAATCCTCTAACATCACGACCATATATTATTTATTCTTATTGTAAGAAAGTTCTTTGGGAATTCAATGTGTTCGGCACTTTGAGACCAAATTAATGACCCGCGACAAGTCTCGGAGACTCTCATAGCGATTCTGATAGTTCTGATATCGTCGGTTCGGATAGTCGAGGCTCCACTAAATCGTGGATTAAACAGCCCAGCAAGGTCGAAACTGTATCGTGTTTGGGCTCTTTCGAATCGCAGAAGCCTGTCGAATGGCCCAGGAAAAGTTTCAAGAAAGAAATGTTCAAATTGAAATGGCAACTCTTCGAAGCGAATGGCAATTTGTCGGATCAGGAAAAGTCGTTGGGGCGATGCACTGTTGTCAGCAAGAAACGGTCATTATCGAAGCATTCTTTCGCCGGAACCATGTCGCCCGACGATCCCCGGGGAAATCACAAATCAAAACTGGCCCACCGACTCGCGAGCTTTATAAGTATCACCGGTATCCCCGGGAGCTTGGTGTTTTAACAAAAATTTATTCGAGCGGACATCCGCTTGTTGCGCGTTCCCCTGAACTTCTCGGAGAAAGTGTGTCAAACCCGGTCTCTTAAATTAAAAGGGACTTCACGCTCGAACGGCCGCGAGACAATAAATCCGGGATATCTTACAGTTTACTTCCTCGTGAGACTTCGGAGATTTTTCTGAGCTGACGTTCCAGCGAGATCACGCGGCGCATCGCTGAGAAGCGCCCATTGATTTATGGAGTCTTTTGTTGCTGGTTTCGAAGGCGTTTTGCTTCTCGCTTGCGCAACTCGACAGCACAGATTTTCTGTTTATTTTTCTTTGCGTGGAGAAGAAAAGACCGAGACCTTCGTCGAGAGCGTGGATCACGCGAGGGTTAAACGTCTCTCCTTTTTCGTGCCTTCTGGTTATTGCGAGACAGCCTACTCTCCGCTCATGCGATCGGACCTTTTGCCTCGCGCGAGTCACTGGTGCTCGGGAATCCGAGCTCGTTCGCGACCCAATTTCCTTCCCGTTTCCACCTTGAGACCCTTCGAGGTTACATTCACCAGCTTTCTGGAGGTCTCGTTTTTCACGAAGGTAGCGAGCACCAAAGAAATGTCAAATCACTTGATCGCGATAGTCGCGCAGCCGCACAGTGCGATACTTTGATAGGAATTTGGGACAAAGGTAAAAAAATTCGTATAGCGTAGCAATAATTTATATTTTTCTGTTCGGAATTGTTTTAAATGCGCTAATCGAAGATTTTGAATACTATTTTAGAATTTTCCATTTTTCACACTACATAGACTTGAAAGAAACAATATGAGGCACGTTTTATGTATAATGTAAAACTGAAATATGAATAAATAGTACATATATTATGTGTACAAAACATAAATAAATATCGATAGGAAACAAGTATTCATAGCCGAGTAGAAGAGCAGCATTCGCCGAGGGTTAATGTTGAATAATTTTGAGTGTAGCAGTTTGTAGCAGGAAAAACTTGTAGGAAATTTAAGTATAATGCCTACTAATTACGAAAAAACAAAAACTACAGGATGTTTTGAACCCTTCTTGAAATATCTCTATTTAAAAGAGAAAAAGGTGAGAATCATTATTTCAATTGTATTATTTACTAGTATATTTCATATAAGAGACTTACAAATTTTGAAATTTCAATCACATTAGCTTTACTTTAAGCTACCATATCCCATAGAACATATTTCATAAAATTCTTTTTTCTGATACCACGAAAGTAAGTGTCGCTTTGAATCAATAAATTGCTTGATACAGGATTTTCTTGAGTAAAGAAACGTTTGTAACTAATCCCCTACTGAATTATTTGAATTTTCTATTGATAAACATGATAATTTAGGTGTTAAAACATAGTTTCAACATAGAGTACAGTGGATATTAGACAATGAATTTTTAGATTTTTGTCCACAGGGTACCGCACTGTGAGCCGTGGCCCGTATGAACGCGATTAAGCGTTCCATGTCGAATATGCACGGTGAAAATGAAGGTGCAAAATCCTACAAATTTAAACCTGCGCAGAAACGTTACAAACATTTTTCCCGGGGAAGAATCTTGCACGGATTTGAAGAGTGACTCTTCCTCTTTTCAACGAGACCTTAAACAGTGATGTGCGACTTTTCTTTCGCGTTTGTTCGATGTACACGATTCCAAGGTTCTGTAAATCGATTTAAAAAAAATCGTAGATCAATTTTTAAGATCTCGTTGCAAAGAGGAAGAATCACTATTCTTCGTTCTATAGTGCTCCTAGTATTTTCCGCATTCTTTTCACCGATTGTTTCGAGTCATTTTGCAAAATTATGTTCGACAACACTCTCGCTTCCATAAAATTCGATGGTCTTACCAAAGGCAAAACCTATTTCCAGAAATTTTTTACTGAAAATCAACTTTCTTGGTTTTCACAGTTAAACTGATCCCGTTCAACTACTGTTAGTATCAACATGTGTAGATCGAATCACTATCATCTAGCTTCTTCTCTGGCTCGCATTGACTTTATTGATGATCCTAAGTGCAGTTGCAGGGAGGGGGACGAATCGCTGAACCATATTTTATGGCAATATAACTTGTACAACGAGGAAAGGCTCAAATTAATTAATAAACTCCGTACAATTAACTTCCAGCTTTCAATGGATGTCTCAATGTTAATAGCCAAACCGAATATCAAAGCCTGTCATTACATGTTATCATTTTTTAAGAGCTGCGGCCTTAAAGTATAAGTGCTTGGTTTATACCTTTTCTACCACTCATATGTCTTTATTATAATATTCATGTATCTTCAGTATCCTATTCTGTTTTGTAAATCTTTATTTTCACTGTATTGTATGTATTGTATTCTGTATTTCAATTACGTTGAAATAAATCTCACATGAGATTTTCTATAATAAAAAAAAGAATCACTATTGAATATACTGGTTTGAATACACCATAGTTCGCTGTATAATAATTCGTAATTTTTCTTGATTGTTCCAGGTAAGTCGGATCGTGCTTTTACAGTGAATTTACACGTGTTCTTGCAAACAGCTGTGTGAGTACTAACGCTACTAAAAATAAAGCACCACTATTATTTCCTCGGGGATTTCTCAACGAAATCGAGTTCCCTCGAAGTGTCTACCGAACGAATCATTTTTAAACCACCTGACCGCGCAGCATAAATGAGAGAACGTGTGTTAGTCCCATCGTTTCTAATCCCAGGCGAGCATAATTCCGCGAGCTGCGCAGTATAACACGTTATACGTGTCGCCGTTGCATAAACAGGCCATTTCCCGGTTGCGTCGGAACTAAACCGTTCACTTTCTTTGTGTTCTCGCGGCGTTCTCGAGACGGTAGCAGCCAGCTAGGTTAGTTGCACAGAAGAAAATGCATCGTCGCGGTTCTCGCGTCCCGTGAAAGTGCATCCGCGGCCGAAGAAGATGCATCTGTGACGAACAATGTCGTGTCCCCCTATTCTTCTTCCATCGATCTGACTTCAGATGAGTCGCTCGCCGCGAACGTGACCTTTTTCTGGTATTTAGGATAAAAGGTATTCGCCGACGTGTTCTGGGCTGTTGCGCAGCTCGCGGAATCGCTTCCAGCTATCGTCACACCTCCGCGCGCCGTTTAGGGCCGAGCCTAATCCAGCCAATCACAAAATCGCTATTCCTTTTCCTCGAAATATTCAAAACAATTTCGAGCCACAATTACTGTCTTCATCCCACCGAATTTTGAATTGTTCTAGGAGTCTATAACTCTAAGGATATTAAAATTAGAAGGATTCAATCCATTCAATTCATTCAATCATTTAATTCGTTCAACCGAATTTAGAATTGTTCTAGGAGTCTACAAGTCTAAGGATATTAAAATTAGAAGGATTCAATCCATTCAATTCATTCAATCATTTAATTCGTTCCATCGAATTTAGAATTGTTCTAGTAGTCTACTAAGGATATTAAAATTAGGAGGATTCCGCAAGTTAAAAAAAAAAACACATTTCTCGCTGATTAAGTAGATAAGAATAATTTTTCAATGAATTTTAGTGGAAATCTCGCAAACACACAGACAGACTCGATTTTATTATATACTAGCTTTCTGCTGAACGTGTTTGCGTAAATCTATTTCGTTCAATTCCATTTCGCTTTTCGCGTTGCGAAAGAGGGCGAAAAAATTATAATTGGGCTATTTATGACGACATCAATTGAGAATGGTAGAACGTTGAAAGCTGGACTCTGAGCCATTAAACGTGGCGTATCTTCGGGAAAGTTTTAGAGCAAACCGCATTCAAAAAAGTCCATTCATTCAAAAGTAATAACTAGAAACGTGCCCAAAAGAGGGCGAAAAAGTTGTCTTTTCTCACTAATGACGTCACAACTTTTGAACGAATGGACTTTTTTGAATGCGATTTGATCTTAAACCTTCCCAAAGAAACGCCGCGTCTAATGATTCTAAACCCCAGCTTTCTACGTTTAGCCATTCTCAATTGATGCCGTTAGAAACATACAGACAGACAGACACGATTTTATTATATATACAGATAGAGATTCAGAGGTAATATCCTTGATTTTAATCGTAGATTAGATAATATAATATAATTAATATTAACAGAATTCTATAAATTTTCAAACAATCGATATTTAAGCAGAGAAGATATTTCTAGAGATATTCATACTTCTTCGAGACCGAAGTGCGCGCATTCAGTCTGACGTTTGCTATAAAATCGTCGGAGGGTATCCGCGAGGGTTAATAGGTTTTAAGGTTGAAAAATTCCGGACTCGACAGCATCTCTTAATTGTGAGGAGACTCTGTGTAAGGGCATGGAAAAAAGCGGTGTTCGCAATGTGAGATAAATGAACGAGGTGAGGAACGTGTTGCTCATCCAGGACAGATTACTCTGTGTCTGGCCATAAGAGTAATGAATCTAGTTGCCCCATGGTCAGGCTCAGCGGCGACGTAACCGCAATTAAACCTCTTTAACCGCGACAAAGTTGCTCGGCTTTTCCGTCCCTGTCTCTCTTCTCGCTCAGAATCGAAAACTACATTTAATTATTGAACCAGGCTCCGATTCTACAACGTACGGAAAATGTCGCGTGGTTGTAGGTGATCGGCAACAGAATGCGGACCCGGAGGAACGTGCGCGTACACGAGAACGCGAAAAATGCTTGCGAACTATTTCCATACAACGACCGCCGGTACGGGCGTAGGCATTCCGTGTGGATAAATCGACGATGACGAGAAACATGCTAATATACGCGTACAGGGTGTCCCGAATGATACGGAAGTAATTCTATACGCAAAAGTCCGTCGGAAAGGAAGAATACGATTTTCTCGTTTGACGCTTCGTTCTCGAGTAAATCGAGTTTGAAAAATTACAGAGAAAGGAGAAGGGGTACTCCGTATTCCCCTCAGTTTCTGCGATTTTTCAAACTATATTTGCTCGAAAATGATGCGTCAAACGAGAAGATTTCATTCTTTCGTTCGGACTGACTTTCTCGGAGAAAAACTTTAATATTTCACCAAAATATTAACACATTACCGACCGGTGATTATTGCATATTTTTGAAAAATCTATGGTACATGGCTAAATTTTCATTTAGCATTTAGTATGAACTAACTAAGTCACCCTAAATAACGTCGTCTAATAGTTTCATTTAAGATTGCAATGTCAAAGGAAATTTCTATGCTTTTTGTTGGTACAGCAGAATTATTGAAAATCCTATTAATAGGCTTCCGGTCGGTAAAATGTTAAGATTCTCTATTTTACAAAATAAATTGAATTAATCCTTTGTTGTGAAATTTTGTCGTATGCGGGACAGCCTGTATAAAACGAGAGATTCCGCCGATAGAAACATTGTGCGGTACACAGGAGTCGTCGTCGTCTCGGGAGATAGAGACTGTTGCCATCTTTGTGCAACGATCACGTAACTGGTGCGCTTAATTACCGCGAAATTTCTCGAGTGTTTTGACTTCATTCGACGCCGTTATGTCGACAGGACACTTGCCTCCCAGGCCGCCATACCTTTTCCAACCACGGGCGTAAGTCCGTTCGATAATTAAGCTATAGAATCGCAGATCGAGTCGATGATTGAAGCCGCCTCGCGATCCCCGGATTTTTACACGCGACCAATTCGATTCTCCGATTCGATGTCGATCTTTTCCACTGCAAAAAATAAATATGTTTCTTCTATCGATGGTATATGTTGTTAATAAATAATGGTTAATGTTATCCTTTCAAACCTTTATTTTTCTGCTTCAACTTCTGAACCAATACCAGCTGTTCTCACATACAACGAATTCTAATTAATTCTAATGAAAGTTGAATGTCAATGATGAATTTCCATTAAGGTATATGAATACAAAATACAGACAGGCATGAGTAGATTTAAAGACATAATTATGATTTAGTATTTCAAATTTACCACCTTATATCGAATTGATATAACCTCGATCGTTCTGATATGTTCTTGCCAAATGTTTACTCTCTACCTCAGTGTCTCGATAACCAGTGTGTGCATTACACCTGGCTCACAGTATTCAAAAGTTTAATTTTACCACAAAGCAAGTGCGTAATTTTCACAGCGTTCCTTATAATTAATCTTATAAAAGGTTTTGAAAATTGTATACGAAACGTCGATTTACCTTGATCATATGCAAAAGTGCTTTTGTAAGAAAGTAAAGTAAACATTAACCATTATTTATTTTGCATTGCAGTTTTTGATATGCAGTATGTAGCTCTGTGTATCGTCTATGCAAAACATGATTGCTCTGTTCTAGTTTAAACAGTCTGAGTAATATCTTATCTTGAAGAAACAATTTCTGGCGTCTGAACGAGCCATCGTTAAACGAGTATTGTCTCGTGATACTCGCTATGTATTTCGGATTGGCACGTTGCATGTATCGAGGCAGTACCGTGCTTTTCTTTCACAGGACAGCTGATCGGTGGAGCTTGGACAGCACGCGATGATGACGGGCAAAACGGAGCCCCGAGGTGTAGCCTTTCACAACCCCACTCGGCACGCTGCGAACAATCGAACACCTTGCTTTGATATGTTGTTTACGAACCGAGCGCGATTCCCTTCTCTGTTGCATTATGCAGCGACCCGTTCCGACGAGAAAATCTGTGTTACGATGTGGTGTTCGATTTGAATGAAGCCTCGCGACTCGATTCTACTCAACTCGACGCCCGCGTAACTCCATACAGCTGGATGGCTCTCTCGTTGTAATGCCGACCGTAATTTCCAATTCTATGACGCCGCTCGTCGTCTATTTAACGTCGTGTAACGTCGAAAACCAGTCGCTAGTGATGGGTACGAGCCCTCGTATTGTTCTCTCGCGTAGAACCACCTCCTCGAATAAGATTCACGCTATCATCAGAATCTATATGCACTATATGATATCGGCGCTACAGGTTCGATCAAAGATACAGAAATTAGCAATTTTGCATTATTATCTGCAGTATTATATAGTCTATGAAAATTAATGTAATAGAATTTTAAATTAAATTATTATTATTATTTCTTTTAAACGGACCGAAGTCCTTTTATACAAATGTATGCAGTTTATATAGTATGACAGAAAAGAATCTTAATCTTAAGTCTTAATCTAAAATTTACATAATTATGGACAGCGCGAAACTAAGCAAATATAGGTACTATTAAGAATTTGTTATTCATCAAAATTGCTAATTTCTGTATCTTTGATCGAACATGTAGCGCCGATATTATTATCATCAGAATCGTTCGAATTTACCAATTTAAGTAATTTACTAAAATTACCATTTTAGAAAGTTTTATCAACAAATAAAATATTTAATATCTACAAGTGATCCGAAATAAAATATTTCATATTTAGAAGTGATCTCAGATCAAATGTTTTATTTGTAGAAGTGATCCCAATTAAAATAGACGATTCACTATTCGAAATAGCATTTGACCGTGCTCCGATTGATGCAGACAATTTTACCTGAAAATTCTGAGAATAGTATTGGATTGTACGAGGAGAAAGGACTGTGTGTTAGATATACAAAGGCAGCTCGCGAGTGCCCGATACGATCTGTTATTGAAATCGTGTGCACGGAGTTCTCCTACGCGACGTCGATCTGTCACACCTGCTTAGAAGGAAGTCCGATAATCGCGCTACGTCAATGACGTCCGCGAACAATGCACGAGAACACGTTACGTAAGAGCCTTGCTTCGCAAAGAACTGGTTCCCCGTGGCTTCGGTTAAATCGATAATCGAATGAGCACGTACGCAAATGCATCTGCATACCTGCTGGATCGCGAGGAATGCTTCGACGGTATTTTCGAACATCGACGTATTATTATCAAATAATTAAAAAGCATTTTTTATTTGGCCCTTGTTTCCTGCAAAAACATGCGTCACATTTTTATTTTCTATAAAAATCCTGTAGATCATTCCTGGGTAAATGTTTCACCTATCTGACCGCTACAGCACCTAATCTACTTGCACGAGAATCGCACTAAGCTGTCTGACCATTACAATACTCAATCTACTTGCGCGATAAAGCTACGGTGCACGCAGCGTTGTCACTAAACTAACAGTTCTTGTCACTAAACTAATTATTCCACTTACTTACGTTAAACTGATAATGCACAGGAATATAAATAAAAACGACAGCGAAAGAGAGAGAGAGAGAGAGAGAGAGAGAGAGAGAGAGAGAGAGACGAAATGCAGAAAGGCAAAAATTGTAAAAAATGAAACACACATATACATATTTCAATTAAATGCATATACAGAGTGGACTTATATATTTTTGAATAAAATAGATATACAGGGTGTACCTATATATTTTAATAAAATAGTATATGCTCGAAAGAATCTCGAACACGAAAATAGAAAATTGTGGAGGAACTCGAACCTCCGGGGAAATAGGTAGCGAAGCCTGAAGCAAGGGAATTCCGTTAGGGTAGTTTTCTGTCGAGTCACCGTGCCAGCCGTGTTATCATGGACGATACGGAGTTGTGTTCGAACGACGGCGTTCAGGAAAAGGCGTCGGCCGTGAATGAGCTGCGTCCACGCGTTGAAATGCGGTCGACGATCCGCAGGAACGAGCATTTTACCGTAATGTCAATGTCTGTTATGAAACGACTCGCGAGATAACGTCTTCTTCGCGTCGAAGCTGCCGCGAGGACAGTCGCCACTGGATACGCTCGTCTTCCGAGACAATGTTGCAATGGAACGCGATTCCAACTGCGATCAAGCCTGCAATTATTTTCGCTCCGACCCAGCATACGCCACGAAATTAATTCTATTCAGAAAGAAAATACATTCGTTCTTCAGAAATTTTTAGTTCCAATCTTCTCTTCGGCTAACCTTCCACGAAATTAATAATATTCAGAAAGAAAATTCATTTCCTTCTCCGTGTGTCTCGGAAATTTTTATTTTTCATTTTCTCTTCAACTAGTTTTCCACGAAATTAATTCTATTCAGAAAGAAAATTCATTCGTTCTTCAGAAATTTTTAGTTCCACTCTTCCACGAAATCAATTCTATTCAGAAAGAAAATTCATTCGCCGTTGAGAAATTTTTAGTTGCGATCTTCTTTTCGGCTAACCTTCCACGAAATTAATAATATTCAGAAAGAAAATTCATTTCCTCCTCCGCGTGTCTTTCGAAAATTTTTATTTTCAATTTTCTCTTCGACTAGCTTTCCACGAATTCGATATGCCATATTCTTGTTCGACAGAATCTGTGCGAGATAAGTGCGCGCGAATGCAGCAAACTGTTGCTTCGCCCTATCTTTCGAGCCTCGCATGTGTTCGCACGGCAATTTACCCGCAAGCTCCGCCATAGTTTCAAAGGGCTGTGATTCGCCCTTTCGCGGATGTGCACTCAATCTCCGACGACACCATTAACGCCGGCAGCTTTGTTAATTCGATGTTGATTACATCATGTATCGCGCAAGCCGCCACATGGCTGCTTTCAATCTCGGTTAAACCGTTGCAAGACGGTGATCCGCCATAATGATTCTCGTTATAAATTTTCAACGAAACACTAATTATTAAACTGCGGATTTTCTGTAAAATTAAAATCTTCTGGGTGAATTTTTCCATACATTCGTTAAATGAAAATATACTTCGTTTAATATACTCCGCGGATACACCGATCGACGGACACGATCAAACGTTGTGAATCCTTGGATACTTTTTTATAAATAACTTTTAATCGGCAGTCACGTGTCTCAGCCGTGATCATGTCGGCTCGTATTACGCTTATCACAGAAGGTAATTAAAATGTTAATGTACGCGCGCCGGCGATATTTTTAGCGCGCGTAGCCGATGATCCCCTAACACTACATTCATTCGCGTTCTTCTTAACCTTTAAATGACAAATCTCTTTTAACAATCAACGCGTTAACACACGACGAGCGTCGTTATATCGAATAAAATGGTTAATTACCCCATTACAATACCAATGTACAAATCAATTTGATCAGCTGCAAAAATTTTATAATAATATTGATTTTTTCAATGGCACGTTACAGGCATTTAAAATGAAATTGCGCTGTACTATTCGTTAATAGTACCTATATTTGCTTAGTTTCGCGCTGTCCATAATTATGTGAATTTTTAGATTAAGACTTAAGATTAAGATTCTTTTATGTCATATTATATAATACTGCATACATTTTGTACAAAAAGACTTCGGTCCGTTTAAAAGAAATAAATAATAATAAAATAATAATAAAATTTACGTAAATCCGTGCTCGTCGAGTAATCGTTCCGTAAAACGGCAGCGAACGAAAGGACGATATTATCGTGAATGAAAAATAATCTATGAGCATTATCGCTGGAATAAATTTAGCAGTGTTAGCGATTCAGTGGAAAGTGCCAACTTATGTCAGCCAACAAATAATTCTCAAGTACGTCATCGCGTCACTGGGAACTATCACTGGTTGTCAGCCATTCGTCAAGCCAATCGTCAATGCGAAACAACGGCTAAACTGAACGCGAGGCATTAACACAGTGTCATCGTGACGTAGAGAAAGATGTTTGATGGCACTGGTACGTTCCATATTGAATAGATTAGTATGCAAAATCGACGTTCACGCACTGGTGTCACAGTGAATCACTTCGAACTGTGTGTGCCTTGTGCTACACGACAAGATTATGCGAAAACGAGATTTTGCTTTACGTTTCACTACAATTTCCTATCGATTGTTTTTTTCCAGGAAAGAAAAATGTCCAATGATCTCTCGCGGATCATTAGCTAGGCACGACCCCCTGAGACGCCGGATCTCGATCCCAACTGTCCCATTACGTAATGCGAGAGATCTCTGCCAAGAGACGGTCGCTTTCGATTCTGCCTCTCTTCTGGTTGGCACGTTCCCGTAGAATCCACGTGATCACGTTAATGAGCGATCATGTGACCGGCTGACGCACGAAAAGAAAGTAACGCTACGTACACGCGCGCGCTATACTCGCTAGACGATTCGCGAGATTCCAGATTCTGTCTATACGTTCGTTTAACTATCCGCTACACTACTTCATCATTAGAATCGGGCATGATCAATTTTTCTGTCTAATGTACAGACTGTGGATCTTGTTTGATTATTTTACGTCGCTTTTTCAACTGCTATGGTTATTAAACGACGGTACCTACAGTTTTAAGGTGAGTTCCGAACCACCTTGGGACTACAGTTTAAATGGCACATGGAATATTTTCTAGAGGTGCCGGCGTCGGGGATTGAACTCTGTGGCTGTGGATCTGTATGCAAAATAATAATGATCTTCATCGATTGCAAGAAGTAGACAACTAAATCGAATGTTATTTCTTCCCTTAACGCTTTCAATAGATTCTCTACGGATCTGTAAAAGCGTTCTCAATGTCAGAACGAAGTTTCGTCCCTGTGAACAGACCCGTACATGGAAGGCAACGACCACTTGTAGATTTCGACCCAGATACGTCTGAACGTTACAAAAGCGGTACGAAGCTGATTTGCATGTCCAGCTGTGAAGTTCACCGACGAAGCCAGCAAGGGTTCGCCTCAACCTCGACAAGGTCGTGGCGTTTCCTGTATATAGAAACTCTCCTTTGAGGTTTCCCCTTCTATACACGATTCTTCTCCTTCTCCCTTCTGCATCCTCCTCCCACTATCTTTCCGGTTCTATTCTCGCTTCAGTCTGTATTTATCCCCGTTGTCGCCAACGATTCGCAAACATAATCCCTCGGACAGCTGCCAGAGCCTGGTATATTGTACACGGAATAACGCGATGCCATATAATTGCTTATTCGACTGTGTCGGTTAGGCGTCTAGGCGCCGCGACGCTAGACTCCTCTGGAATCCTTGTGTCTTCCGCCATTTTGACCTCCAGAGGGCCGGTACGCCATTTTTATTCGACTCGGGTGGTTCTAGAGAATTCAGTAATTATTAGTGTTCGAAAATTTGGTAGTTGTACAAAAGAGAAATTGCTTGAAAGTATTTAAACATTTCAAATGTAAAAAATTCCAAATTAATAATTGCCCAGATCACAGTTGTAGAAGCGAGAAATTAAACGAAAGTGTTTAATAAATTAAAATAATAATTGCCCAGGTCACTGTTACAGGAAAGAGAAGTTGATCGAAAGTATTGAATAATCTTAACGTTCGTGTGGTTCTAGAGAATTCAGTAATTATTATTGTTCGAAAATTTGGTAGTTATACTAAAGAAAAGTTGCATGAAAGTATCTAATCATTTCAAATGTAACAAAT
Source organism: Lasioglossum morio (assembly GCA_916610235.2). NCBI lineage: Eukaryota > Metazoa > Arthropoda > Insecta > Hymenoptera > Halictidae > Lasioglossum > Lasioglossum morio. The sequence goes on along the minus strand of OU744324.1, from coordinate 20,211,765 downwards.
TAAAATTAATAATTGCCCAGGTCACAGTTGTAGAAGTACACGATTTTTATTCGGCTCGGGTGGTTCTAGAGAATTCAGTAATTATTAGTGTTCGAAAATTTGGTAGTTGTACAAAAGAGAAATTGCTTGAAAGTATTTAAACATTTCAAATGTAAAAAATTCCAAATTAATAATTGCCCAGATCACAGTTGTAGAAGCGAGAAATTAAACGAAAGTGTTCAATAAATTAAAATTATAATTACCCAGGTCACTGTTACAGAAGAGAGAGGTTGATCGAAAGTATTGAATAATCTTATCGTTCATGTGACTTGAAAATTTCGAGAAAGAGAGACATAGAGAGCGAGAGGGAGAGAGAGAATTTACCTGGCGAATAAATTCTTGGAGCAGCGCCTTCGTGAACAGATTGATCACCGTTACCAAACAAAGAGATTGTTTCTAACTTTGGAAACAGGGATTCTTCGACCCGGGGTTTATAATAGCTGCTCTCCTCGGGAGCGCTGATTCATCTCGAGCTCTTACCGGCTAAGTGTGTCTCGATTCGACGGCCGTGCGTCGTATTCTTACCTGAATGAATTCGTGCAAGAAACGACCACGCTAATAATAGAGAAAGAACCTGTCTAAGAGACGACACGTGATACCCGCGCGTGATCGTGTATGCAAACGTCGTCAGGAGTATTCGTGTTCGATCCATGGATCTCGAAGGAAAGCCTTTTTCTCTGTTCTTCTACGAAACAGCAATTCGCAACCATGACCTACGGATACGTCGCCTTTCAGAATCATCTTTCGTAATCTCCGTTCGAAAATCTGCTTTCTTATTTCAATTATTGATTCGACGATGAAAAAAGAACCGCTCTAGGGGAGTTGACGTCGCTTCTCAGGGAATAATCATCTCACCGGTACGACTTCCCATCGGTCTTCCCCGTCTCCCTTTCTCATCATCGAAGCTTCTTTTTCGTACCTATTGTGTTTCATTCTTGTTGCATCAGCGGGACGAACCTAGTCTACGTAACTCCGCACAATTGATATTATTTCTGCGCTTGGTGCCGTTATTATCCTTCGCGAGGAATTGTATCACGGGGGAAACAGAAATTTTTCCATGCTGGCAAAGAATTGTATGAGAAAGACAAATTTGTCAATGCAGAAAACAATTGTGTACGATGAAAATTGTTGAAATGTACGACTACCATCTGACTGGAGAGAGACAAATTTTGTACATGATAAAGAAACAATTGTGTACGATGAAAATGGTTGAATAATCTTCTCGAATTCCTCGCGAAGGATAATAACGGCACCAAGCGCAGAAATGATATCAATTGTGCAGTGTTACGTAGACGAGGTTCGCCTCGCTGATGCAAGACGAATGAATCACGGGGGAAACAGAAATTTTTCCATGGTGGCAAAGAATTGTGTGAGAAAGACAAATTTTTCGGTGTTGAAGACAATTGTGTACGGTGAAAATTGTTGAAAAGTGTCAGTACCATCTGACTGGAGAGTGACAAACTTTGTGCATGATAAAATAAAACAATTGTGTACGGTGAAAATGGTTGAAAAATCTTTTCTGCGCAAAGCTGACAAAGCCTTGAAACGACGTCGGCAAGCGTAACGCGAGAAAACAGGTTGATCTGACATTCCGTTGATCCAGTCGAGCGATCATTAAAGCGGATTACGAGAAACGAGAACGCATCGTCTCTCCCGATATCAACGTCTCGCGGAGAAAACTTTTCTTCGATCGTGTCCACTATGCGAGATTGGAAAACACTGGGGAATCGCCGGTGTGGTAGTGGTAACGTGATAAACGTGTTACATAGAATTACACTAGCGCGCGGCCACTTTCACGGGACGCGTGAAAGAGCACGATTGCTCCGCGGAAACACGAGCTTCTTCGAAAATGCGTGTCGCCGCTTAAAGGGGTCAGTCTATTGTACGGCCAAGCGATGTTCTGCCCACCGTGACACTTCCTAGTACGTAATTCATTCTAGTAAATGGAATGGAGTTCGTTTCGGCGACGGCACTTTCGAACGACGAGCAATTTTTCACACTCAAGACATTCCACAATTTTTTTTCATCACAGAAAATCATGCAGATTCGAAAAACGAATATATACATCCGGTTGTATAATGTTTCAGTAGTACTTGTTGAAAATTTCACCTGAATATCTTGAAACACAAGCACGCGGCAGTCATTTTTCTAGCGAACGATTTTTCACTTTGAACATTTGCTACGTAAGACATTCAACAATTTTTTTCATGACAGGAAATTATGCTTCTTCAAGAAATGAATATATACATCTGTGTGTCTGATGTTTGAATAGTATTCGCTGAAAATTTCAGCTGAATAACTCAAACTAGAAGGACGTGGCAGTCATTTTCGTAGCGAACGTATTAAATAATAAGTAAATACTTTGAACGCTTGCGACAACGTGACATTCAACAATTTTTTTTCATGGCAGGAAATTATGCTGCTTCGAGAAATGAATATATACATTTGGTTGTGAGATGTTTGAATAGTATTCGCTGAAAATTTCAGCTGAATAGCTCAAACTAGAAGGACGTGGCAGCCATTTTCGTAGAGAACGTATTAAATAATAAGTAAATAGTTTGAACACGTGCGACGACGTAAAACGTTCAACAATTTTTTCATGGTAGGAACTTATGCTGCTTCGAAAAACGAATATATACATCCGGTTGTATAATGTTTCAGTAGTAATTGTTTAAAATTGCAGCAAAGTATGTTAAAGTGGAAGGACGTTGCAGTCATCTCCGAAGGATGCATCTCGCCGGTGACGTGCACTCTAACTCTCGTTGCACTTCGCACGCGCGTGTATCAGTTCAGCGGCCGATGCTTTCGTCCGGGGATCTACATGTCTTTTCTTTTTTCACGGCGGGGAATTACGTATCCCGGATGCGCGCGATCGCGAAATCGAAACTCTCTCGCGTTGCAGCTCGCGACGACGACGGTCGCGAGCGCCGGCTGACTGAAGCCGGGTGCATCGACCCCGGTGCAACGAAACTGGGACATCCTCGCCGGTTCTGCGACGTCGTCTTTGCCCGCGTACTCACGATGACCCCGTTTTCCAGTTACGTCGCGAGCTACAACGCGTTCCCGTCGACCACGCGGCCCGTGATTCGCTTTTCGCACGGATTCCCCAAAACACAGCGGTGGGGATAATCCTCTCGCCTGTTGATCTTACCCGATCCTCCTTGGATCTCTTCCTGATCTATCTAGATGAACCGCCGAATACCTGCTCCGATTACTAAAGGGCTTGCACTTCGAATTAACTCTTTTGTGAATCGTATATTCAACCCCTTTGACTCAAAAAATGTTTTACTACGAGGGATGATTCCTGAGGTGATTTAAGGAACTTTTCGAATCTACATGAACCGCCGAATAATTGATACAGTTACTAAAATGCTTGCACTTCAAATTAACTCCTTTGTGAATCGTATATTCAACCCCTTTGACTCAAAAAATGTTGTACTGCTAGGGAATGATTCCTGAGGTGATTTCATGCAACTTTTCGAATCTAGATGAACCGCCGAATTCTAGATACGATTACTAAAGAGCTTGCACTTCGAATTAACTCTTTTGTGAATCGTATATTCAACCCCTTTGACTCAAAAAATGTTGTACTGCTAGGGGATGATTCCTGAGGTGATTTCATGCAACTTTTCGAATCTATATGACCCGCCGAATACTTGATACGATTACTAAAATGCTTGCACTTCGAATTCACCCTTTTGTGAATCGTATATTCAACCCCTTTGACTCAAAAAATGTTGTACTGCTAGGGGATGATTCCTGACGTGATTTCAAGCAACTTTTCGAATGTACATGAACCGCCGAATACTTGATACGATTACTAAAGAGCTTGCACTTCGAATTAACTCTTTTGCGAATCGTATATTCAACCCCTTTGACTCAAAAAATGTTCTACTACGAGGGGATGATTCCTGAGGTGATTTCAAGCAACTTTTCGAAAATTGTCGATTTTATCACGTTTTTTTTTTTTACTACGTACATTCTCGTATTCGTTCTATTAGCTAGTGGATGACTTCGCGCGCGAATGCGTGACGATAGTTCGCAAGGCAATTAGCGTAGATCTGGCCAGTTGTGCGCCGCGATAACTTCGAATATAATTAATGTAATTAAGATCGCCCGGTCCTCGTACGTCTTTTCTTTCACATTATCTGCTCTTATGAATCGTACCGGTTCACGGGATCGCTTTTGAAACCTGTTGAAATCAGGTCTTTCGAAACAACGCGGTCCCGCAACAGGTGGCTGAATATTTGACACGTTCACTGCCAATCCGAAAATCTCACGCCATCAGAGTACTTTGTAATTCAATCGGAACTGTCGAGTTCAAGTTTTCACCTCTTTACGCTTCGCGGTGAAGCGAAATTCGCAACTGTTAGGTACGAGGACTTCCATTGAGTAGTGTTGTTTTACAATTCACAATTTGTTCCAGAATTTCTAAAAGTCTGAAGACGACACACGTTTGGAATTTGTGCAGCTTAGCCAATAACAATCGCGTTGCGATAATTGATGAAAATGCAGAAGAGCAGAGCAGAAGTCGAAGCGGAGAAAGAAAATGGAAAGTGTTCGGTGGGTGAATTATGCAGTCGACTGAGACATGCAACGTGGTTAACAATCGTGGCGATAATTGCACGTAGGCGACACCATGTCGCGCATACTCTGCTCGAACGACACGCGATTTGGTGTGCACCATTCAATTTCAGTAACGATCCGTGCAGCGGCCTTTTTTCCGCGTGTTCTCAGCTCTCCGCTCGCAGAACAACGCTCTACCACGCTTCGCTGAACCGCATCGAGATTCTCGAACGATCTCGAAGAGTCTGTCGTGTTCCCAATGCAACATCGTTGATTAACATTCGATCTGCCGGGTCAAAACACTCTGCATTTCGTTTGCCTTCCTGGCAAACAATCATTTCCCATCAACCATAAAACACACCAGTTCTATTCGGAAGAATGCGACGAATGTGTCCATAGAAGTTTCCGAAAAAAAAATAAAACAATTAATTTTTCCGAAATGTCGCGAAACTTTGGTTTCCCTTTTTATTATTATTATTATTTATTATAGACGGACTGAAACCCTTTTACATAAGTGTTTACAGAAAAGAAAAAAAAAGAGAAAGATACAATACTATTCGTGTAATAACAAAGAGGGGACATGCACAACAAGAAAAATTTAATAATGGTACAATCGATATGGTATTATCATATAATCCTGCGTAGTTGCATGTTCAAATTATGTAAAGAATCACTGAAAAAATCAATACGATTATAAATAGTGCATGATTTTGTGATGATGCGATTCATTGGATTAATTAATCCATAAGTATATTTCGCTTTAAGCGTTTGAAAACCCACTCTTGTTCTCAGTTCATGTTCTGGTACATAAAAATTGATTTGCGCAAGTGGAGAGGAACAATCAATATGATTATTAATTAAATTAAAAATAAAGCTCTGGTCGGATACTATTCTTCGAGCAGATAATGGTTCTAGGTTCATTGTAGTTATTATCACTTTTCGCGCAACTATGAAGAGAAATGTATCATCGTGTTTGGACTCATTCTACCCGGACAAATGTGACGAATGTGTCGACAGAACTTTCCGAAAGAAAGTAGTAATTAATTTTTCCGAAACGTCGTGAAATTTTGGTTTCCGTGAATCCGCTGCGAAATGTATCGTTGTTTGGACTCATTCTACCCGGAAGAATGTAACGAATAGGCTGATAGAAATTTAAAGAAAGAAAATGATAATTAACTTCGTAGAAACGTCGCGAAAACTTGGAATTTTCAGAGTCGTGAATCAATCCTTTAAATAATTTATATCGGGTGGCGTGCATATATGCTGGCGCGCGCCAAGGATGAGCGGCAAGGTAAATTTAGCTGGGAAATTATGGTGAACACGAATGACACACTGGGGATATTGTAAATTATAAGTACTCAGGCGGTTGCGCTCGCACGGGTGATGGAAAACCTATACCGTCGGTACCGACGGTGCGATTTTATCGAGTAAACGGCCCGCGAAACTTCGTGTGTACTTAACGCCGCGAACTTCACTCGCGAACGTTCCACGATGCATTCCGTGTTGCGCAGGTCTTCGGGATTAAAAGTGATTATGCAACCCCGAGGGATATTACCGCGGGAGTTTCTGCATCGATTAATCTTCTCGTTTCGGCCAGCCGTGCTGGGAATGTACCTGTTTCTTTCCGGTATAATCGAACGGTTTCAGTGAGAAACTTCAAACCACCGCGGATTTATAGATTGAATCTTCGACTTTCGAACGGCACCTTTAATAATGATCCCCGATTTCTATTCACCGTTGTTATCAAACTTTGAATGAGAGCTTGAAAAATAGATACCACTTAAGATCGTAGAGGCAAACTGTGGTAGATCGAAAACTCTGTAGACAAGTTAAAACATTTTTCCCAAGAACCAATCTTCCACAGATTTCAAGATTGAAGTCTCCTGTTTACAACGACACATTAAGAATTGATCTACGATTTTTTTTAGTCGATTTACAGAACTTTTAAAAGTCGTAGAACATTTTTTAAAATCTCGTTGGAAAGAGGAAGAATCACTCTTCGAATCTGTGGAAGATTCATTACCGGCAAAAATTTTTCAACGTTTCTGCACAGGTTTGAATTCGTAGCATTTTGGACTAGAAAGGTGTATTCGTTATTCCAGTCGCCGAATTGTGAAAAAATCTGTTAAACAAACACGAACAATTTGTGACGAAAGTAGAGTCTTCGAGCTTGAAAACGAGCCGAAATTTATAATCGTGCTAATATCCTTAACGAAATTATCATGGTTCGAAGCGCGACGATTTCCCTAAAAGAAAACGTTCTGGAGCGTTCTGGAACGTTCGCGTCGGATCTCGAAGGATCGAGCGTGGAAGCGTCTAGATCGCGGGGGAAAGTATAAACACTGGCACGCGGCGGCTACGGCGACCAGTTGTAAACCGCGAAGCCTTCGATGCGCTCGACAAAACGTGTCTCCTTTAATACGAATCCTCTGTGCGAGAATGAATAAATCAATTTGAAGGATAAGCGGCGGGAGATTGTGTTCGATATGTGCCGATGGATACGGATGAAGCACTAGATCGAAAACGAGTCCTCGCAACAGATGCCAGAAAGACACAAGGCACGTATATCGCACGGTCGCGAGGAGGCCTATAGATAAGCGTCGCGCGGCACAAAAAAAAATTGATAAATAATTGATCGCGCATCGACGCGCTAAAGAATTTAAGAGCGTCCGTTCGGCTACGGATATAGGCGGCCGCGAAGCTGTTGCATAAACCGACATTTGCTGGCCTAGATTCTCTACCAGGGTGTATATCATTCCGAAGCGTGGATTCCTACGACCGCTTTTCCATTCCCTGTACCCGTACACTCAATTCTACTCGAAAAAAACTGAAAAAGTTCCCGCAAATCTGGCCAGTGAAAATTGTTAAAGCATTCAGTCTAACAAAGTAGCGCACGCTGTCGGATCATCGATCGGCGAGTATGTTCGTTGACGTATTTCTAACGAAGATAGCGGCGAACTGTTCGACGTCGGGGACCCTCATGTCCATTGAGAACGCATTGCATAATATTTCGTCGGTCGTTCACCTAACGTCGCATCTGCCGAGCACAACGAATCGTCCTTTCGCCGCGCGATTTCTACGCAAATTGTTTGCAACCACGCGGAGAAATGTTGAAGGGTTCGTGATTTCCTAAGGAAAAATAATATCTATGATCTAAGAGGAAATAGGTCGTTCGGTAAATACTTATTATTTTATGTAATAAATTTATGATTTCGGCGCAGGGTTCGATCAATAAAAAACAACAAATTTGCAAATAATTAGCACTTCAGTTACTTACTATTCACCATCATGGGTTCGCTGTCTTCGTAACTCATTAATTATTCTTCTTTTAATTTCTATTTTGTCGCAACAAGTATGTGCTTTCTTTTTCGTTCTTTTTTTGTTCTTGTTGGCTGTGTCCCAATATTTTGTTCAACTATTATTATATTTATTTGGTTTTTTTCAGACGCAAAAATGTCTCTCCTGATAATGATCCACATTTGGATCGAAACGTTGAGGATGTGCTAATTATTTGCAAATTCGTTGTTGTTTATATATTTTATTAATTTGTTATTTATATATTATTTATATATTTCAAGTGCGATCGAGGAAAAATTTTACCTTTACTTATTATTTTAACTTAAGGTGGTTCGGAACCCACCATAACCAGTAGGTCCCGCTGAAAAGGCGATAGTGAGAATGGAAAGAGGGGGAAGAAGATTGGTAAATGAATTTGAAACCCTGAGGGGACCAAATATCATGTTACTACTTTGTAAGTAGTAAATAATAAATATTATTTTAACTTGAGAAAATTCTGAATACGCTTGAAACAGCCACGAACGCGTGTGCAAAATCCCGATACGGGAGGCCGAATGATTTTCCAGGAGAAAATTAGTTAAACTCTTAAAGAAAATCAGGCTGGAGAACCGGACGCTGGATCTTCCTTCGGGGTTAGAGTGTTTTGAACAACGCGATCGAACGGCAGACGCTAGCGCATCGAGGACAAGCTGAGGCGAAACTCGGACAAAACTGGCGACGATTAAAGCGATTGCATTGGGATTCACGACTCGATTGCATAAACACGATTTTTCGAGAGAGTCCGCCTTGTGATCAGGCCGTTCGACGGGGACCGCGGTTTCCTTCGGAATCGTGGGCTTAACGAGAACAGGCCCCAACAGAAGCGGGCAGCGTGCTGTTAAAGGTGGAATTACGACCGCGACAGCAGTAAACCGTTGACGGTACTTAAATTCCCTGTCAGCGTAGCCACCGACGAGATACAATTAGACTGGCAGCGCCTGTGCTATTCGGCGATACTACTACTTACGAAATAACTACTAAATACTATTTCTACAAACGAGTACAGTGAAAAATTCGAAACGACATGACTTCGCATCCGAAGATGCGAGGCCATTGTAGTTGCCCTCTTGAGTCGACTGTTTGTCGGGGCCTCTTCGGCGTAGCCTCTTCTTTTTCTTCGGCGCACAGTGGGGTATTTGGCCCAAATCGTGGACAAAATCAAAGAACTTTTGATAGAAATGAGATAGAGCGATGAATTTTTTTTAAATTAAAGCTGAAACATTGTAGAATATGGGGGAAATAGGGAGATTATGGTACGAATGTTTTTAACCTTGAAAAAATAAAAGTTTAACTGTTTACCTATAATTCGAGTTTTTGAAAAAACCAGAAGTCGTAGAAAAATTTTGAGGACAGATTTAAATTCAGCAGGAAAAAATCTACAGGAAATGATGTATAGCATGTTAAAAAAGAATTTTTTCTGGGTGTGCTATTGAAAAAACCACAATTTTCTCGAAATTGCGCAACTTCGACGAATTTTTTCGAGGTTAAAAAACATTCGTACCATAATCTCCCTATTTTTTCCATATTCTGTGAAGTTTCAGCTGTATGTAAAAAAAATGTTAGCCCTCTATCTCATTTCTATCGAAAGTTCTTTGATTTTGTCCACGATTTCGGCCAAATACCCCACTGTGCGGCGGTCCGCCAAGCATCTGAAACCCTACACGTGCTCGCAGCCAAAACGATCGACGACTTCCGAAACGAGTGAAGAGTTTCGCGAGAAGCCGATCGTTCCGCTGGTGCGATCGAGCAGGCTCGCAACGTTTCGAAAAACCCTAATTCCGCGCGCGTTCCCGACCGCGTCCGCGAGAAGCTACGCGAGCACGAAGAATCGAGCACGAAGCATCAACTCGAACGTCATGCCTCGTTCGATTTAGCTTCGAGACGAAACTTCGAGCTCTACCAGCGACTGGCTACCGTGCGAATCGCGGCCTACCCGAAAGAGAAAGCGGTAGCCAGCCCCGGACCCTACCTATTTAGAATTAACAATCACACCAAGAAGGCAAGCTACCTACCCTACCTAGCCCTATATTTAAAAATGGCAAAACGCAAGCTCTCCAACACATTCGCAACACGATCTCCACACAGACGCCAGGGTGCAAGAACCTAGCACCTAGAGAGAACGTCCCGGGACGCCTCCGACACCCTAACGTTCGAATCACATTCACACTCTATTGTACGTACCAATCTTCCTGAAATCGACTGACAATGGCAGTGATCATTGCGAAACAAATGACCACATTGAAATAACAGCTGAATTGATAATATTCTCCGTTTTTAACGATCGTAAATTTTGTATATGCACTATATGATATCGGCGCTACAGGTTCGATCAAAGATACAATCTTTGACATCTGATTGGCTAGTTAGATCTACGATATTCTTTTGTTTTCCGTCTTGACTTTGCCACAACAGTTACAGTTTAGTACAGTTGAAACCGTTTGATTGACAAGTACCATTTCACTTACTTTGATTTCATTCTGTTTTCTCACAATTAGCAAGTATGTGTAAATATCTAATTTTCATAACTATTAAATAGTCAGTTTAATGAATAACAAATTTTATTACATTAATTTTCACAGACGCGGACTTTTCTTGATAATGGTTCAAAACCGAACTGAAACGTTGAAATTATAATACTGTAAAATTCCTAATTTTTGTATCTTTGATTGAACCTGTAGCGCCGATATCATATAGTGCATGAATTGATAATGAATTCAATTATTCGTAATTCTGAATACTGTAGATTGTTTTAGTGAATAGCGAAATACTACTACACACGTTCCACGGCAATCCATGTAGCATGTCACGGATCGACAGGAATGTGCGCTATTGAATTTAGTATAAACAACCGACGCAATTCCACTACCTAACAACACACACAAGTGGAACATACATCGTGCACGATTCACTAACCATTGTCAGTCGCTACACATATGATTGAAAAACAATATTCCATGTGCCCGTTGCTCTCACCCTTTCGAGTAGCACCTGGGCACTCGAGAGGATTCGAGCAACGAACAGGGAATCTCAATATCCTGAAAATCCTAACTAAAACAATCGGTTAGATTTGATGCGGGCTAATGTTTTTGCATTTTCGAAAAATGGCTCTAGTTCGAATTTCAAATTTAATATTAATTTACAAATTAGATGTTTAATTATTGAAAATGCTAATGGAATTTTATTATCGAGAAAACAAGGACTAAGGAAGATTTCAATAAAAATATTTATTAATTGATTTATGTGTTCTGAAACATTATAGATAAATTTGAAAACCCTCGGACGACCCTTTCGACAAAGCAAACTTCCGAAATAATGGAAAAAGTGCACGATTAAATATACAGTAATTGTGAAAGTAATATACCAGTTAATTGATTAAGTAATTTTGCTTTGTCTGAAGAATCTATCCGTCGCGAATCGTCTTTTTGTACGTGGTATCAGATCTAATGTTTCTGAGCAATAAAAAATGATTTTAAATTACAAACGATTATCTCGATGATAAAAGGTGGCTCTAATAAATTGTATTCGAAATTACGGAAGGCGTACAAAAGAATACAAAAGAAAGCGTACAAAAAGACCCTACCTAGCTAAGAAACAGATTACTATCCGCGGAAACGCCTGGCGTTTCCACGGTCACTGTACTCGTCCAAATCAACAACTAATCAAATATAGTAATAAAAAGGACTGTAGATTGTTCACTTACTACTTGTAGGAGGGAGAGAAGCTGCGTTAGAGTCTCTCTCCCCCTAGAAGACAGCACGATGCCCTCGGTGTCAGCTATCGATGTCGTCTGTGGTCGTCAAGATAGGCAGCATCAGTCATCCACGTAGTTTGTCTCAAATTATACCGTTAGGGCTCTACAACAGAAAAAATAAATTCATTTAATCCAATAGGCATTAGATAATTAAAGTTAAATATTTATTACATTTATTGTATTAATTGTACTTACGCTCACTTCCTCTTCTGCTTGAAAAAAGCACCGAGTAGCATCGAGTAGTAAACGTGGATTTTCTTCCCGCAGAATCTGTAATAGAAAGAGCAAATTCATTAATTATAATTGACAAAAAGTCAGAAACTAACTAAGAATTAAATAATAAATAAATAATTCAAGTTAAATATAAAATCGAAATGAATTTTAACGCAAAATTAAATAAACTTGTATAATACAGTAAGTAAATGCGAATTAATAGGACAGGTACAATTAAAATTAAATATTTAGTATTAATTAATCATTAATGGTTTGAAATAACATGTTGAATGACACAGTTTAATTTGAAATTGAATTTGTACTCACGTTGGCCATGATTCTACGTTAAGCTTTCAATTGATATCAATCGATTGATACTTTTCCCTCGGAATCTGTAACAAAAATAACAAATTTATTCATTTCAATTGGCAAACAGTCGGAAACTACATCACAATTAATAATAAGTAAATAATTCAAGTTGACTATAAGATCGAAATTAATTTTAACGGAAATGAAATAAATTCGACTTCTATCGCACGACACGAATTCAAAGCCAATTAACCGACACGACACAAGAGTACATGGGAATTAATAGCAAATAAACAATTCAACTTGAATATTTATCTGTTTTACTAATTCTTTGAAAAAGGATGATCAACAACACAATATTATTGAAAAGACAACAGATACTTACGCTCTCACGTCCGCCGCTGCTCGATGAATGTACGAAGTGAACGTTGGCGTCTTGATTTCGATTCTTGAATTGCATCGATATTATCGATCTTCGCTACCGTTCGTTCGATTGTTACTTTTCCCTCCAAACCTGTAACAAAAAACAACAAATTCGTTAATTTCAACCGAGAACATACAGAAAATCAATAAGAATTAATAACAAAATAAACAATTCCATTGGAATATAAAGCCAAAATTATTTTTAACGGAAATTTCAGAAACTAGATTTCTGTAGCACGAAACGACTTCAAACAGAATTGTCCGTTACGACACAAGGAAACTCGAAATTTATACGAAATATATAATTTAGGTTGAATATTTATTAATTGTTCACTAATTCTTTGAAAACGGATGATCAATTACACAATATTATTGAAAAGACAACGGATACTTACGCTCTCATGTCCGCCGCTGGTCGAACAACGTACGTTCGCGTTTAGACTTCGATTCTCGAATACATAGATTGTAGCATCGATGCTTTCGGTGGATAGATTTTTTAACCACGGAATCAGTAACATAAAGAATAGACAAACAGTCATCATAGCAAATAGAAATCATAGCAAACAATCAAGATTAATAGTAAATAAACAATTCGACTTGAATAGAGAATCAAAATTAAATAAACTTGACTTCTTGTACTACGAAACGAATTTGAATAGGTTTGGTCGTCACGACACACGAGGAAATTATCGCGACACGATAATGCAACACGGTTCGAGAATACATTTAAATCAATGAAAATTAAACGAGATTACACTTTACCTACGGAAACCAGAAGCATTCTTGCATCTTTCTTATGTAATCTTGTAGATTTTCGCGAGAAAATGCCAAATATCTACGCTTGACAATCCTAAGCAGCCAATGGTTCAAAATGCGTGTTGAAAGGTAGAAACGGCCGCGCTCTTGTGGCGCCACCTAGCGGCACCGCTCGGTAAGCGGCGTGCAACGGAGATTACATAAAAACAAGGCGGGCATATTTTTGCCCGGCAAAAGGATTTGAAATTGGCCGCCTCTAAACGCACATAACATTTAATTAAATAATCTCCTAGAATTGAACCTTAGATTTGTCACGTAAGAAAGAGGCCAAAATTTCCGGAGATTCACAGCAGTTGCAAAAATAATTCGCTTGAACACAGTATTAACCACACCACTAAAACTTGCTATATCATTATTCAAAATACGATTAAGATTATTAAATATGATGGTATCTAATCAATCACTAAATATTTAAGTATTGGAGGAGGTGTTACATCAATTTCACCTCCATAAAATTTATAAAATCGTAGGAAATGGAAGTATCCTAGGTCGGAAGAAATGTTTAATTTTCTAGTTAAAATAGCTCCGAGTGTAAAGGGTTAGGTTAGGTTCTTCACAAAAAATTCAGATAAATACTCTTGATTTTGCATTCGAATATTTTAAATCTTCGAACTCCTGTAAAGCTGGATGTCTTTAACAGTCCCTCGTCGATGTGGTATCCGATTATCGACCGTAGCGTGCTGCGATCGACCGGTTGCACATCGTTATTTCATCCAGCTGATTCTCTCCGATATTTATTGATCTTTCAACTTGCTGATATTTATTTGCACCGCGCGCCACCGCAACGTGCAAGACGTTTATCGCTCGACCACGCAGCCTGAATGGGAAATTCCCGAACTTTCTGCAACGAGCACGCTTTAGAAACAGTCGCGCAAATGATCCTCCCACAGATACGTCACCCATTTTTTACTGTGTTATTTAATTAACGACTTGGCCGTGTTTGTGTATCCTGTTTCGTTGAAAATAAATTTGACTAGACTCGAATTAACGCATAACACGATAGTAGTTAGATTTCCTTTCTAAACAGGATCGCGATACCTAAATTCGAGATTGTATAAGTCCAACCTTCGACGCGAGGCTAATCAATAAAGCATCATTAATGTTTAATTCGAATCACGATCGAGCCTCGATATAAAATCGTAATTAACGAAGATACTACGCTTTTGTTTCGATATATATATATATATATATATATATATATATATATATATATATATATATATATATATATATTGAATTGGATTTTTAATTAATTCGCGAAGTGCCAGATATATCGCGATGATTACACACGCCGAAGCACTGTTTTATAAGTTTTGCTCGTTAACATTTATCTATCGTTCGATCGTGGTTAATTAATCAACGAATCCCATCGAACGCTTTTAATTCTGCTGCTTGCAACACCTGCCGCGATTCACTTCGCAGCCGATGCGGGTGTTAGATAGTCGAAAATCAAAGTTTCGAATTCTAATTAGCGAGTTATTAGAAAATGTTTATTGCGCCACTCGGACGCGGTTCAACGCTGTTGGATTAACGCTGGAGCTACCGGACCAGACAAAAGTTTCTCATTAATTTCTCTGTCGAGTATTGCTTAATCTGGACCATAATTTCTCGGCGAATTCGAAATCAAAGCAAGGGCAGAGCTACGTATCGGTAAATATTTATCGCCGAATGAAAATATGTGTCCCGCGCACTCCTCGCAACGAAGTGCCTTAACGAGTAGGTATACTTACTTGCATGACAGTGCACACAGTCTTGCCGGGTGCACGGATCGCGAAGTGCACTCGACGGACTTGCAATCTCGCCGATCGAGTACGTCGCAACGTGGACATAATTCATGTAACAACGTTGTTTCGTTTGACAGGGGAACAGGTATCACGTTGAGTTTCATCGGAAATTAGTTCCAAGAACCTCGTAGCCATCGACGCCATCTTGTAATTATGGTGATGGACGTTCTCTCATTGGAATCCAAAATTCAATCGACAGCATAATCTCTATTCTCTATATATAATAAAATCGAGTCTGTCTGTCTCTTTCTGACATTTCCACTAAAATTCATTAACAAGATTATTCCTATCTACTGATAACTATTGTAATAAATATATATTTTTTCTATGATATATTTTTTAATTGATGTCGTTAAATTTTTTTGTCGAAAAATAAAATCTCTATCCGAGACCATCTTGGCGATTGGAAATTTAATTACGTTATTAATCAACCAGGATTTGTTATTGCACGTTTAATATATATATTTTTACCCTTTGTCCTGCGATTTATTTTACGGCTAAAGTGATCAAGACTTTTATTATAGCTCGTGATTTCCTAAAAAAAAGGAGAAAATTTATAACTATCGCATGCCTCCATGTTCTCCAATTACGCCGATTTCGGTTGTTATTGAAAATTGTAGAGGAACGGTGTGCATGCAGTTTTTTCTTTTTCTTGCTAAAGAGCATCGGTGCAGTCGCGAACATTGGCTCTTAGAGGCCTTACAAGAACTTGTGTCTCTGTTACATGAAAATTGGAAAACTTGCATAATCACGTATTACATTAAAAGGATTGAATTTACGATCTATAGCGATCCAACTCCCGTGTGTTTGTTTCCCTCAACAAGTGCTAATGAGGTATGCTAAACTCAATTAATATATCTCATCCACTGCGTCTGCACAATCCTAACTATACTAACTAAATAAGAATCACGAGATCAAGAAATACGCACTAAGATTATTTGATTGGCCACCAAGAATCTTCCAATCGGCAAAACGAAGCCATTTGACATGTATATCGATTCGATCTAAAGTTTAAGTGCTAATCCAATCTAAGTTGATTAAATCAGTCGACTGTTGAATGTCTGCTGCCCACAAATTGATTAATTTAACCAATTACGTAATCCTCGTTAACAAATCATCGCCGTTCCTTTTTCATCGATATACAATAACGTTCGTTCGCGTTTCCCTTCGCGACGTTCAATTATATCGAGCGTTTGACAATCACTCTTTATTAATTCGAACAATACGAACCCCGTATTAAATGCGTTGTAATTCTCTCTGGTAAATCTTTATTCACTTAAAACGTCTATGTAATAATACATCGATGAAAAATTTGTTATAAAAATTCATAGAGAAAAATTGTGTAAAGTAATATAGTGACTTCGCAAAGAAAGGAAAAATGGCGGATAATAATGGCTGAGGAAGGAAAAACTTGAGTGTGCCTAATTTTGTCCATCTGGCGAGGCCATTGGATTTTCGTCGCGTAAAAATCTGTTTCGTCACGGATTCTTCGGATCCGTGGTTTTGCCGTAGTCGTTGTCTCCATTTTCTAGCGAAACGGTATGACGTGAATTAATCTCTCTCTCTCTCTCTCTCTCTCTCTCTCTCTCTCTCTCTCTCTCTCTCTCTCTCTCTCTCTCTCTCTCTCTCTCTCTCTCTCCGTTTCTTTGCGTACCCGGCTATTGTTCCGGGAAAAACGCAATTTCTGCGCTACGCGCACTTGACTCGGCTCGTTCGGTTTTCACGTGGCTCGCATAAATGACGTAAGGCGATTTAGAAAGAAGACTAAAGAGTGAACGAGTTTATTCTACACCCACCCCACAGTCCGCCCGAGGACGCTTATGGAGATTACGTTGTAATGTTGGCTAACGTCATTCCCCTGAATGCTCATCGCAGAAATTGGTAATTCAATCAGCCCAACACTCGTTAGCAAACCACCAAATTGCCCATTCCCACCAGCAACAATATCCTCAATATTTCGTCTACTGCGAAATTCATTTTTCCAAGATGTCGAGAAAGATCCGAACTCGTAAGCCCAACGCGAATTAGTCGATAATACATCACGAAATTACCAATTCTAATATTTTCCAAATCTTATGCCATTCACTGTGCATCTCGTTCAACAATCTGTTAATCTTCGCCTAAAAATATTCGAAAACTACTATGGATATGTCCATTCGTTGCTCGCTAATATATTGATTTGCAGACTCGAAACGAGAATTCGTGGAATTATTGTTGAATAGAAAATGTTTTGATAGAATTCCAGTTTTCTATAGATTTTGATCGGGGCTAAACGAATCTGTCCGAGACGTCAGAAAACCCGAGCTCCGCAAGAAAATTATTTTTAAATGCATTCTCGAATACACACCGGTTGTAAAACGAGAAGCATAAAAGCGGATCCGTCAGACGCCATGGAAAAACGCGTGGTCGGCTTTATTTATTCCGTCGGCTGTCGCGTGTCGAACGCAGACGTTCGTTACACGGCGTGTCTTAAAACGGAATTCTCCGGGTTTCTTTTGACGGTGGTATCGTTTTTCCCCCCGGGCACACAATGGAAAAACGCTGCCAGCAGGGTTGGTCTCTCCCGAACGAAGCTTTCCAATGCAACAGCGATACCGTAAACGCTTTTCGTTTACGTCAACGCGGCCGACAATGAAACACCGACGCGACGTTGTTGAAACTAGTCAACTTCTCACTGTTCAACAGAGACTATTAACTCTTCCCGGTTACGCAACTCTTGCCGGCAAATGCGCGTCAAAAATTCTGTGACGTTGACCGATTAACGCGTGCGTCTCTCCCCTCTTAACACTTTACCGACCGGAAGCCTATTAATAGGATTTTCAATAATTCTGCCGTACCAAAAAAAAGCATAGCAATTTTCTTTGACATTGCAATCTTAAATGAAACCATTAGACGACGTTATTGAGTGTGACTTAGTTAGTTCATACTAAATGCTAATTGAAAATTTAGCCATGTATCATACATTTTTCAAAAATATGCAGTAATCACCGGTCGGTAATGTGTTAAAATGGTTTTCGGATGTGTCCACTGGTTTAAATCGTACATACCCATTCATCTTATAAATGTCAAATATCCTTAATTGAACAAAATAACATCGTGGCAGACTTTCGAAATTGATTCCCTCGATTGTGGGAACAGTCGTATGGAAATGTCATCAATATTTGCGAACGCGACTGTTGCCTTATCACTTGACAATCAGTAAATGTCAGAAATATGCAGAAAGCAACGCGGTCAAGTGATAACGATGACACTTCTTGATCTTCCTTCTCTATGTATTTGACCATTATATAATTACCACTACGAGGATACTCTCGACGTTTCTCTTTACGTGACGCGTGCCAGTGAAACGAATTCATTGAACATTAAAAGACGAATAGAAAGAGATCGAGGATGATACAAAAATTCGCGTAAACTTGAACTCTTCGCTTATACAAATGTATTAAATGGCCCTTTCCCTTCTACGACGTCACGTTGCTTTTGCGTCGTGGGTAACCCTTTTTTTTAGGGCGGTAGGGGAATGCTCTTACGCACACCCTCCCCTTCGATGGATGTTGGCAAGGGTAGTGTGGGACTCGGCTCCCCCCTCTGATGTAATTGGGGGGATTATCATTACCTTAAATAGTCTAAAGCCTATACCCACTAAACCCCCACCGCCCAGGGCCCAATCTGGTCCCTTTTTATCTCACTTTAATTGTCACCCCCACTCTATCCGCATTCAGCTGGAGAGGGGGTGACTAATACCACTCCTGTCCTTTGCTTTAACGTCGTGGTTAACCCAGGAGTCGCTTATTTGCTGGGTTCATAGACTTCGATCTGGACACTACCAACTGAGGGCCTCCCTTTTTAGGATTAAACTTGCTGATGACACAAGCTGTCCATGTGGTTGTCTGATACAGGATCCTAATCATATATTCTGGCAATGTCCGATCTATGATAATAATAGAAGTAATTTGATTCGCAAACTTTGCAACAAGGGATACTTTCCACCAGTGGCGTACCCAGGATTTAATCTTGGGGGGGACGAGTTGAACAAAATGACCTTTTTCTTTTTAGCAAAAATATCTGTCAAAGGTAGCCACACATATTTACTTATATATAGAAAGAGAAACGTTGTTCAAAATGTTTTACATATAACATATCCAAAAATCATCGAAATCGGAGAGGATGCAGCTATTCTACGGTTTAGCTAATTTTCCAGTGTTTTATTTCCTTTTCTTGGGTGGGACTTGGCCCCCTGGCTCTCCCCTGGGTGCGCCACTGCTTTCTACCCTATACAATAGATTCCTTTTTGTGCGGACCCACTCTTTGCCCCCTATTGTATATACATACATTCCTGAAGTCACACTGCTTATTTCTCTAGTGTTAATATTGTACTCAAAAATGTTCATTATATTGTTCAATTCTAGTCTATACGTTGTCCTTGTAATGTTAGCATGCATAGCCACGTGCATGCTGCTAATAATCCCATGTGAGGTTGCATAGCTTAATAAAAAAAAAAAAACTAGGAGTCGCGAAAAGGGGATAACCCGTGTTCACTTGAACTTGTCCCTGCCAACAAATTTCACTGTTCCCTCATATTTCATCGTTCGACTCCCGCGAAGGAGGACCATCGGCGTGGCACGAATATACCCTAAATCTTCCAGCATCGTGTCACCGTTTGATCACCCCGGACACATCGTTCTCTCCTGGAAGAACTACCCACGAAGTGGTACCTCCACGCCGTCAGAGCATATTTTCGTCGCCGCTCGGAATTACAACAAGCGACAACGGCGTAAAAATAAAACCGTAGCACCGCGTTGATGTGGGCCGAGAGAGGACTGCGTCGTCTATCCGAGAGATCGATAATACCCGTCGACCCTTTCTCTCTCGGTGTCTGTCTCCCATAACTGGTCCAGCGGTACACGTGGGCGTCAGGAAATACACACCCTTCACCAAGACCAACGACCATCCCCTGCGTGGGCGTAAGGTCGGTGAAACGATTGCGGTCAACCAGCCATTTTCAACGTGCTAACTCGGTACTATCGCCTGGGGTCGATCATTGAAAAGCCTGCCGAAAGGGGATACACCGCGACGAAATATTTTTTCGAACCACTGTGTCGCTGTTTAATTATTAACCCTCATAAGCTCCTCAAAAATAGCTACGTAAAAGAGACTAGGATAACAATATACACATATTTGATTATACACGTTAAATCACGACGTAGAAATAAAAGGATGAATAAATGGTGAATTTTATCCTTGAGGAACGTGCGATGGTTAAGAATTCCCACCCTTTCTTAACCTGTTGTAATTGATTGAAAATAATGTAACGGTGTCTTTAACGATAGGTTTACGGAGCTCCAGAAATAACTATTTCACATTACTTTACAAACACATCACGAATGTATCTCTCCAAATGTTTGGCCATGTTTCTAATAATATATATATACACAACGAAATAAATTTGCTAAATAATTCCTCGGGGTAGTATCTTTACAATCTTAGCAATCGCAGATATATCGTAAACTGTCTATGTTTCTACTGTTTTAATTTACACTCGCTCATTTTCTCGTTATAAATCCATTAAATTCGCTGTCCGCTTATCAGTTTCCTTGCGGTTTGCTCAATCACTTTTTCGTCATTCATAACAATTTTTTCGTGAGCTCTTAATTAATTGTTTTCGAAGGTTTATCGCGCGATAAACACGTGTTCAAACATTGTAGATTGCGATTCAAGCGGGAATGGGACCGAAGCGAGTCGAGAAGATTCTTTTAATCACTATATTTATCATTATCGTTCGTACCGAAATAAACACCTCTAATAAACACCATGTTTTTTTGCGAATTTCTCACTCGAAGCGAGAATACTCCCTTAGGTTCGTTCTTTTAAAATATGTCTTATCGTCGAAGGGTGGGTTGGAAGAGAGTCGAGCGCTCTTCAGAAGAAGCATGATGCTTGAAAATGACGTCATCAGTCGTGGTAAGAGGCTCGGGAAATTTCAGGACTCTCGTCCTCCCACGGTGGGATCCTGCACCCCTGTTCGCGGTCTTTTTAATTTACGAGTTCACTATGTTCTCTCCACGCAACACGATAACCTCACCCTGTTCATTCAGTGACGCCCACGCGATCTCCTCGCTCTGACGTCATCGTAAAAGCACTGGAGGAGCGTGACGAGGATCTGGGCCACCGCCTCTCTCCTCTCTCCACTCTCTCTCTCTCTCTCTCTCTCTCTCTCTCTCTCTCTCTCTCTCTCTCTCTCTCTCTCTCTCTCTCTCTCTCTCTCTCTCTCTCTCTCTTTCTCTTCCTCCGGCAACCAGTTAATCAAACTTTGATATTTCTGGTTGTAGCGAAAGGGTTACGTCACGAGTTACCTCGTGCAATGTTATCTCCATATGTCCAAGCATTTTGCAGTGTGAAAAGCTTAATCGTTTAAACATTTCGAAATTTTCCATCGACTACTTCTTCGAACTATAACGAAGCGAAAGAATGGAAATATTCTAAACGAGACTTCCGATCCTTGGCAATTGTAAAATCTATTTCATTGTGCTCGATAAGATAATGTTATCGTTTGCCTATTGTCATTTTTTAGAATTGGACGTGTTAGAGAAAAACAATCGTATCTCCGGATTATGTCATACATTTCCTAGGATTGTTTTCTAGCTAGCATGCTCGTCATTTTTCACAACATATTCCGAGAACGTCGAAGACAAACAACGCTTGCTGATAGTTTTTGCATTTCGTGTAGAACAAATGTTTCATTTCAAATAGAATTGAAGGAATATCAAATATAACTTCAATTTTAAATATAATTGAAAGAATATGTCGATACGCGTCATAATTGTAGTTTATTTGTAACGTAGTTTGTTTAGAACGGATATTATTATTTCAAACAACAGAATTACTCGGAACAGAAAATTATTATTTTTCCCGAAGGTACATTTCACGGATTATCCACCGGACAACACAATCAATCATGTTACAAACACAATGCCAGTATTGTTCTATGTAACTCAAACAGCTACTATGAGTAGTATAACGAGAATTTCGGAAATGCCGAGGCATAGTGAAAGCAACCAGCGACTGCTCTGGCCCATTAATTTGTCATATGTACCGTGCAACATCGTACTCGAATTTACAAGCCGATAAATTCGTCTCGGAATCACTCTGTTATCGCTAAGCATGCACAGTTTCCGGTTTCTATTAGTCAGTTTGCGTTACTCTTCCAGATATAGGTGGTATCAAGTTCAGTATATATTTACGAATCCCAGTGAATTTCAATAATCGAGTTACATGTACCGTAATCAATTCGTACAAGTTGCTTGTGAACTCTCGAATGGGTACAGAGTTTCAAAAATGTGCTGATAAACACGGTGATGCATTCGGTTTGGTGTAACTTTCTTTTATGTTCAATAATATCTTATAGAATTGTTGTCATCATGTTCGTGACCATGTTCTGGTTAAAACGAGCCCAAGCACGACACAATTTAGTTCATATTTATTGTTTATCCTCTATTATTTTTTATCGAATCGTTGCCATCATGTTCGTGACCATGTTCTGGTTAAAACGAGCCCGAACACGACATAATTTAGTTCAATTTATTGTTTATCCTCCATCATTTTTTATCGAATCGTTACCATCATGTTCGTGACCATCTTCTGGTTAAAACGAGCCCGAACACGACACAATTTAGTTCATATTTATTGTTTATCTTCTATCATTTTTATTGAATTGTTGGCATCATGTTCGTGACCATGTTCCGGTTAAAACGAGCCCAAGCACGACACAATTCGGTTTACATTTGCTTCTATTCAATCCACAATACTTCTATGATACACGAATTAAAGAAAAAACCACCGGCTGCAGAAGTGTAGATTAAACAAAGAAACCTACAATGAATTAGAACGAATGAAATCAATAGATTCAAACGAATTTAATCAGCTGTGAAGTTCAAGTGTCCGAAAAATTTGATCAGCGACCTCGCGAGTCGCTCGAGGCCTTCGCTACTCCTAGAGCAGCGTTGACTTCGCTGTTGCTGGTGCTGATGGTGCTGTTACCGCTACCACCTCCGCCGCCAGCGTCGCTACCACCACCACCACCGTGATCGCTACCACCGCCACCGCCGCCGCCGCCGCTAGTTCGCATGATTCGCCTTTCACTCGGTTGGCCTTAGTTCGCTGGTGCTTCTCATCAGCTGCGGATCTCTCGATCGTGGCGCGAGATCCCTGGCATAATACATCTACGCACATCCACGGTTCAGAATCGCGTCCAACCCTGAAGTGAACAATCTGAAACAGACCGTGAAGAAAATCTGTCGGTGAATTTGAAAAAATTAACAAAAATTAACAAAAAAAAAACTCTAGTCTTGAACATCATCGTCCGTAATCGTTCCGACACCGTTTGCAAAGAGGATCGATAGAGAAAGACAAACCGAGTCCACTCGACGAGCTGGTCGAGCGCTTCTTCATGGTAAGCCTCAGGGCCATGGATATCCTTCGTGGTTCCGATCGATTTTGCGTACTGGTATCGTGTGGGAGCCACAGGTGGTGTTCCGGTTCGCTCCTCTTCGGGTTGTCCTCTTCATCGTCTTCTTCGTCGCGAGGGAACGAACGGTATGCATGCGTGTGACTGCGAGTGTGTGCTCGAGTGAAAGTTCTTCTTCGTCCTTGCTGGTCAGCTCTCAGGTGATCGCAGGTGCATCGACGTTTCCTTCGTGATCGTTCGATCGGATGTTACTTGACCGTGGATGTCGATCGACGGAGGATGTTGGATCGACGTCGATCCTAGTCGCTGATAGTTCTCGTCGCTGTGCAGAAACTTCGCGAAGTGCGGTGCGTTCCGCGTGTGACGCAACCAGCTGTAATCGAGCGCGCGCGGCTGTTGCTGGCGAAGTTACAGGTGTTATCGGGCTGAAGTGCGCGGTGATAACGGATCCAGACCTTTCGGAAAATCAATGGGAATCGGTCGACGCGTATCCATACGCGTATACATGTATGTACAGCTGGTGTTTGTGCGCTCGGTACAGCCGAACGGAATTTCGAGCCGCCTCGTGCAAACGATCGACGGTTCGATTGATTCTAACTAGCAGACGCCATTCATGCTCAATCGGGATTATCATCTCGTTTTTTGAAGTGAAACGTTCCGTTTCGAATCGTTTCACATTTTCAAGCATTTCAGGAATTTTTATCGAACGGACACTTGAACGTCGCAATATTCGATGTCCCTTTTCTCGGGAACTGTAAGTCCTGGCTTCGAAATCATTTTTTTTTTCATCTGACTCCTCTCGCTCCAGTGCGTACTTTCGCGAAGGGGTTTTCGAAAATATTTGAACTTGTATTTTCGACAGATTTTCTAGGTTCGATCCGAGGAAATTGTTCGAAACGGTCGGTGTCGTATTTATAGGACACAAGACTGGTCAGTTTGATATTAATTTATTTTGATATCTATTTTGCACAGCCGTGGGCAGTGACTGTCACATTGTTGGCAATTACGGTGCAGCAGCTGGTGCAATTTTCGCGACAGTCTGTCCCACAAAGTCTGAACCACGCGTTTCCCCTGAAGTGGTAATAGCTGTGCACGATATTCAAATTGTAGTAATAATTGCATTACGCGATGTTGCAGAAAGTCCCGAAACAAAAGGGAGAAGTACCGTTTGAATATGAAATAGGAGTTGATCTATGTTCGGCGAGGTCAGGAAGAAATAGTACAGGATCTAAGAAAAATTTACGGGCCCGAGGGTTTCTCTTGAATCATAAGTGAAGCATAATATTACGGCATTCAGTTCGAAAATCCCGGTGCACGACGGTCTCTCTCTTTGTAAGTCGCCGCTCTCGATAACATGTAATGACGTTTGTCAGCTCGTAATCGACCGGGCCGCGCTATCAACTTATGCAGCGGCGATAATTGAGCATTATCGCGTCCGTCTCGCGACACACGTGCAGCTGTATATGTATCTGTGAACTTATACAGTTCCGAACCGGATTTCGAACGGTCCGAAAATAACCAGAAGGGATTCTCGCGTAACTGGTTCACGTTCAACCCTGTAATCAAACTGTTCATAAGTCGATAAACAATTGGCAAATCTTCTCGGAGAGTCATCTAATTCTCCCGCTTCGTTTTCCATTCGAACGTGTGATGTTCTGTTTTCAATGCGGATGTCGGGATAATCGCGACAACTTCTCTCGCGAAGGTTAAAGCAACTTCATTTCCTTGAAAGTTCGAACGATTCCATGGTAATCCGTGGAATAGCAAGGCGAGAACTTGGAATAGGTCTAGAGACGTGAATGTGAACACTACCCGGACGTAACCTCGTGGCATTTCGAAATGTGCGCGCGTATATCTCACACACACACACACAGAGAGACACATATACTGCAAGCTTGAAAAGTACTCCACTGGTCTGAACCACTTTTTCTCGCACTACTATTTTCCCTCGAAAATATTGTACACTTTAAAACACTGTGTTTAAAACACAGAAACGTAATAAAATGTTAGAACACAGCTTTATTAAAATTCATAAGAACTTGTTCAAATAAAATAGAGAGAAACGAATGCGTAACAAATGCTTTGAATGCATCGCTGTGCAATGTCCAGCGATACTGTTTCAGCTGGGTGTACGTATGTAGATAGAAAGCGGAGGACTTAGGTGAATGCTTATCTGCACTATAGCGTAAACATCTTGAGTGTCAATAGTCTAAACAGCTTCTGAGAAGAAGCGAGGGTATAGTGTTGCGTTGCGGTTCTCGAGTTTCATTGCCAACTAAATTAACAATTGCAAACAAATATGTACTACTGAACGTCTTACACATTTTAATCGTCCGTGTGAAACTCCGGTGACCTTGACCTTTACATATTGTCGAGACACTCATCAAACTTGTTGGCGAACAGGATAATTTGAATTTTTGAGCGAGCCACCCCCCCAAAGAAATAAGGGTCGCAACATGTACTTTCCATTACTAGTTATCCCGTAAGCACTTCTCGTCCTAGAAAGGGTGAATTTTAAGGGTCGCAAGTGTACTTTCCATTTCTAGTTATCCCGTAAGCACTTCTCGTCCTAGAAAGGGTGAATTTTTAAATTTTCCAGCAAGCTACCCCCCAAAGAAATAAGGGTCGCAAGTGTACTTTCCATTACTAGTTATCTCGCAAGCACTTCTCATCCTAGAAAAGATGAATGTTTAAATATTCCAGCAAGCCACCCCCCAAAGAAATAAGAGTCGCAACGTGTACTTTCCATTACTAGTTATCCCGTAAGCACTTCTCGTACTAGAAAAGGTGAATTTTTAAATATTCCAGCAAGCTACCCCCCAAAGAAATAAGGGTCGCAAGTGTACTTTCTATTACTAGTTATCCCGTAAGCACTTCTCGTTCTAGAAAAGGTGAATTTTTAAATTTTCCAGCAAGCAACCCCCCAAAGAAATAAAGGTCGCAAGTGTACTTTCTATTACTAGTTATCCCGTAAGCACTTCTCGTCCTAGAAGGGGTGAATTTTTAAATTTTTCAGCAAGCCATCCCCCAAAGAAATAAGGGTCGCAAATGTACTTTCCATTACTAGTTATCCCGCAAGCATTTCTCGTCCTAGAAAAGGTGAATTTTTAAATCTTCCAGCAATCCACCCTTAAATAACTAAAGCTCGTCGATTTTCCCTCGTTAGCCGGCCGCTCGACGTTCCCTTCCACCGAGTGCAACGCACCTAGCACCCGATCCGTCCCGTCCGGGGTGTAATGGCACAGTTAATAACATCTCCTGTTTCGTTTGGTTCGCAGTGTGGCTCCCTGGAGATCGGCGAGGAACGCCAGCGTCGGGTCGCAATGATGGAGTCCCTCTGCCAGGTGAACGGCACGAAGACGAATGGCGGCAACGAGTCGAACAGCATCAACAGTTCCAGCAACAACTCCGACTGTGCAGATCCTCAGCAGAGGTTGGCAGTGCTCAGTTTCGAGCAGGTTCGTCGTTTGAACGACGTGATGAACGAAGTAGTTTGTATCCACGGGAGAGGTAATTTCCCAACGTTGGAGGTCCGTTTGAGGGACTTGGTGACGGTGGTTCGAAGTAAATTGGAGACGGATCCTATCAACGGTGGCGCTGGGATGAGGGTGCGGGACATTCGGTTGAACGGTGGAGCAGCGTCGCACGTTCTAGCAACGGAATCGCAACCGTACAACGACCTGGACCTGATCTTCGCGGTGGAGTTGTCCAGCGGCAGGAACTACGACAAAGTGAAGACAGCAGTGCTAGGTTCGTTGTTCGACTTGTTACCGGAAGGTGTCAGTCGCAAACGTATCACCACGTGCAGCCTAAAGGAAGCGTACGTGAGCAAGATGGTGAAGGTGAACAACGACGGCGACCGATGGTCCCTAATCTCCCTCGGCAACTCCCGGGGTCACAGGAACGTCGAATTGAAATTCGTCGACTCGATGAGGCGGCAGTTCGAGTTCTCCGTCGACTCGTTCCAGATCGTCCTCGATTCTCTTCTGCTGTTCTACGAGTGCAGCAAGCTCCCAATCGGCGAGAACTTCTACCCAACAGTGGTCGGCGAGTCTGTCTACGGTGACTTCCAGGAAGCGTTGTACCACCTGCACAAGAAACTGATCTCGACCAGGCATCCCGAGGAGATCCGCGGTGGCGGTTTGCTCAAGTACTGCAACCTGCTGGTGAAGATGTACAAACCCTACCAGCCGGACTACATCAAGACCCTGGAGCGTTACATGTGCTCGAGATTCTTCATCGATTTCCCAGATATCAGCCAGCAACGCGCCAAGCTGGAGAACTACCTGTGGAACCATTTCGTAGGCCCCGACGAAGAGGCCCTGAAATACCAGTACCTGATGTTGCTGTACAACGTCGTGGAGGAATCGACGGTTTGCCTGATGGGCCACGAGAGACGGCAGACCTTGTCATTGATCGAAAGCCTCGCCTATCAGGTGCTGTGCCAGGAGCAACAGCAACGGCTCACGAATCATCAACAACCTCCGCCAGGGCCACAAGCTACCTACGTTTATGCGAACGGTTTCTACTACGCTCCAGTGATACCAACCGCGTGCTACACGTGCACCTGCAACTCGTGGATGGCGTGCTCGTCGTGATGCGACACTCGAGCTAACAACGCCGCCATCACCGCCACCGCTACCACCACAGTCACCCTCGACGCTGTCAGGGAGGACAAAGAGAACAACGAGGACGCCGATCGTCGCATGCTTAACCAAGCTGATCGATCCGCTCCGAGTTGTTCTCTTCGGGATCTCGAGGATAACAGGATCTTCCAGGATGACCAGCTCCTCCTCAGTTGACGCACGGATCGAGCAACCCGGATCTAGGATGCCGATCCAGGGACCATCGGGATCGAATAAACGTTCGACGCGATCGTCGGTGACTGACCAGTTTTCGACAAAGACTGAGAGTCGAGGGGAACGATTATAGCATTTTTTTTCCGATGTGCTTTTCTAGCTTGTTGGCTCTGCTCCCCCGACACCCCGCGGTGGACACTTAGCTTGTCGGACGGGGGATGAGGACGGGGGGAGGAGGGGACACACCGGGGGCAGGATCCTTTGTATTTCTCCACGATGGTACTCCTCTTGCCGCGCTGCTATTTACTAAATGGTCGATGCAGATCAATCCGAGAGACTACAAGACTCCGTGCAGAGAACCAGACACACGAAACTATAGCGTTGTGTTGTGCCTAATTTGAATGGGAGAGACGGCAATCTTGAACACATAACGTACACGTACACGCATATACAGATATACATAGACACGTACACAAGTTTAATGATTTAAATTTCGGGGGGGGGGGGGGTTCGGGTAAAGTTTTCATGAGGGTGATGATCAGCAGGTGATCTTGAACAAAATGTTGACGCTCGTGAACGAGGATTCTGTGGTTTTTCATGAGACTGTGCTCTCTTTCGCTCGTGTGCTATGTTCGATTATGTGCGACGAGCGGTATCAGAAGAGGATCGCGCGAGCAGTATCGAGGGAGAACGCAGGAGCGTCTCAAAACGAGCTTGGGCCACGCGACTCGCGAATCACGACTGAAACGAATTTCTTCTCTCTCTCTCTCTCTCTCTCTCTCTCTCTCTCTCTCTCTCTCTCTCTCTATGTACGTCTACGATCGGTCTGGGAAGTCGATGGAACACAAAGTGGGGGACTTTGAGAAAAGTGGAACGGTTCGAGCTGCGCAGACCGTTTTCGTGATATTAGGATCGACGGAAAGTCATTTCGTTTGTTGTAAAAATTTTTGTAAAATACTGCAGCATCGAATTCAATAGAATTTAGCACGGGTTTTAGTTATTCACGATCTACCAATGCTCTCGCTAATGAAAATGGGATTTTACTTTTGCTAGCACTTTCTTAAAATTCGTTTTGAAAATCTTGATCATTTTAAACTTGTTATAAATGGTAAAAAAACGTTGGCTCTTACTTTCCCTTGAGGAAACGAAATGACTTTCCAAAAGATCTGATTAGTTCTATACGTGGTTGAGATTTTATTGAAATTTGTTGAATTTTATTGTTCCAATTGTTTTACACTGAACGTCTTAATGTGAAAATGGTTTTACGGTCAATTGAAGAGCCTGGCAACCCTTCGAGGACGCGCGTTACATTACAATTAAAAATAATTCATTGCGAGGGCTACAGATGATCTTGTTCAACAATATTTCTAATCTGCGTCCGTAAAGGGTCGGGCTTTTCCGGTAGGTAGAGTGTTAAACAATTTTTTTTTTAAAGAAATACTCTGATAAAAAGAATAGTACAGATAAAGAAAAAAAAATTGCAAAGAATGAGCTTGACTATCTTCGAGCACACAAGTAAACCGATTTCTCTAGCGTTTCAAAAAAATCTCGAAGGTTCCCCCACTTTAAAGGAGACGCGAAGACTTTTCCGACCGACTGTACAACTATATGTATATACCTGTCGTACATATGTACAACTGTAATACATTTACATGTCGCTCCGCACGCGTCACGAGGCGTCACAGCGTGTTCCGGTCGCCCCTCTTTCTTTTTCCAAAAAGTCGTGAAAACAGAGAAAAAAAAGACGGTGAAAAAAAGCGTGACGAGTATACGCGACACAATAGAAGAAAAACGAAAAATCGAGAGGACACGTGTTTCTTCGAATTCCTGCGAAAATGGGAGGGGAGTGGGGGAAAGTAGTGGTAACGATTACACGAAACAAACAGAAAACGAAAAACGATTAACGGGCGTGGCGTTTGCAAACAAAAAATATTATAAATCTATATATATATATATATAAATATAAATATATATATTTAAATATATATACATATATAAATACATGTATAAATCTATGTATAAATATTAATGTGTGGCTGTGAACACATTTCATTTAGATACTATGTAACGTGATAACAAAAAAAAACAAATTTTTTGAGGAAAATCGAGAATGAGCGATCGACGCGACGATCGAGACGATCCGGCGTGTCTCTTCGATCGCTACCGCATCAATGACCGTCGAAAAGAAAACGAAAACGAAAAAAAAAGAAAACGAATAATCGCGTGCAAAGTACAATTTGTGAAAAATCGATCGAACGAGCAAAAATCAAGGAACGAGCAGCGATTCGATTTTCGCGAGGAAGAAGGGAAACCTTGAGCCCGCGAACTTCGAAGGAATCTTTCGGAGCGACACACATAATCTCGCGGGGACATGTGCGCGCGCTATTAACCACGCGATCGAGCGATCCTTGCGGCGACCCTAACTCTCGCGTCTCGGCGGCAACTGCTTGCATAACTTTCTTTATTAGATACCGTAATTATTTAATACCGCGAAGAGCGAGAGCATTGGTGCCGCTCGAAACTATCGTTGTGTGTGTTCGTGTACGCTTGATTCGGATGCGCGAGTATGCGAATGCGACGGGGGGATCATGTGTCTGCGCGTCTATACATGCCTCTATACACGCACAGAAACAAACACGCTGCGATCTCTGCGGTTTTCATCGACGAGTGTGCGTGCAAAACGAATGAGAGTGAGAGAGTGTGCTTGTATGGTTCGCGTGTAGATGTGCACGGAATATACGCTCCGTCGAATGTGTGCGTGTACGTGTGTTGAGTATCGACTGGTGACCCCGTTAGTTAGCTCAGAGCTCAGTCACTTTGCTCGTTCGCTCGCTCGCTCGCTCATCGGTTAGTCTAGCAGGCCTCGTTCGACCAGCTCGCTCAATCGCTCACTCTTCCTTTCAGTTTGCAGGCGAAAGTAAAGGCCTAATAAAAACGGCTGCAAACTGGTTTTTCTGGTATATCGCGTGTTAATGCTAAGGAGAGCCAGGCCGACTGCTGTGTGTGCACCTCTATCCGGCTCTGCTCTACGCCGATCTACTACCACCGAGTCTAGACATAAACCACTACTTCAGTCCTCGTCGTTAGAGTCGTCTTTTTCGACCGTTCGTGTTCGTTGCCAGCCAAACTCTGCTCACCCGCGTACAAAAACCGAGCACACTCGCGTCCGTACCTCCTACGATCTTTCAAACACGGAAGTTCTCAAAGGACACCCTTTCAGCGCTGACATTGCTCCTCGTCCTAACCCTCGGGCTCTGATCACCTGGACTCGAAATGGAAAACACTCTATCCTAGGTAGCATTCTGTCAGACAGGTCTTAGACTCCCTGCACACTCGATCGCGCTCCTAGACTCGCGATCTACTACCTTCCTAGCGCGAGAAGGTATCTAGGTTCCTCGCAGAAGATACTCCTAACTGACTCCCTATTAGCGCTGGTCCGCATCCTAACCCTCGGGATCCACTCTGCTCACATGGAACTCCAAACCAAAAGACTCGTATTCACCTACCCAACACTTATTGTCTCACCAGTGCCGGATTAAGCCCCGCAGCAGGAGTAGCAAATGCTACGGGCCCCGCACTTCTGAGGGCCCCGCGCTTGCAGCAAAAAATAGACCTAAAATTTGGTTGACACCGATCCCAGATATTTTTGCTAAAAAGAAAGGTCGATCATCGTATTTTATTATATCATCGTGCTAAACCTAGGGCCCCTGGTAACAATTGCTACGGGCCCCCAGCTTGCAGCAAAAAATTCAACTAAAATTCAGTCGACATCGTTCTCAGATATTTTCGCTAAAAAGAAAGGTCAATCATCGTGTTTTAGTATATTATCGTGCTAAACCTAGGGCCCCCTGGTAACAATTGCTACGGGCCCCGCGCTTGCAGCAGAAAATTCAACTAAAATTTGGTCGACACCGTTCCCAGATATTTTTGCTAAAAAGAAAGGTCGATCATCGTGTTTTAGTATATTATCGTGCTAAACCTAGGGCCCCCTGGTAACATTTGCTACGGGCCCCGCGCTGGCTTAATCCGGCACTGTGTCTCACACAGATCAATCCTCGCGGGAGATGCTTCAACTAATTCGAAAGTTAGTCTCCCTGTAATCATGTTGATAACTGCTAGATATCCTAATCGCCAGACTCAACACCTTGGGTTAGCTGGACCTCCCAGAGTTCAAACGATCCTCTAGCCTCTGGATGATCGAACCTCGCGCGAGTTTCGGTCGAACGGCGACTCGAGTCGTTATACAGTTAATTCTTGCGAGGGAAGCTGGTACTTTCAAGTTTCAAGCGAATTATCTTTGTCAGACTGACTTTGTTCCAACAAGCTCGGTGTCTGAGACTGCAACTGTTCGTAGCCTAAATTAAGCATCGAAGATTAGCTGAATCCGGAATCAAAAGACAATCGAGCCCGTCTCCTCGCATCGATCACAATCTATCCGTTTCGATCTTGATTACACGGATCGTTTAAAGCTCATGTGACATGATTGCGATTACACGCATATACATATTTTCTGTTGTATAAACGAACCGCGCGTTACAAACAGTTTTCGTCAATTTTAATGGAACATTATTCGCTAGAATGCACGCGTGCGTTTTTAAACATTTCTTTTATGTAGCGTCGATATAATGATTATCGTTGGAGCCACAGTTTCTCATTCGAAATTATTTTTATATTAAAATAAATAAATAAACTCGAGTTTTAGATGGCTTACCGTGTACAGCGGAAACAATTGATTATTGTTGAGGGACCGAGATCCTCTTTATCGTTTCAATTTTTATTTGTCGCATCATGCCTGCTTTGTGTATTATTTAGAAATTTTTTAGATCAACGCGAATAGTCACGTGCCCGACAGTTAAATATTTTATAGAACAATTTATTGGAACTGCGATCGATCGATCGATCGATTCGCTCCGCGATCAATCACGAGAACGATCGAGGGATCAGTTGTCTGCTTATCGTGACAGTCGATTTCGTTCATTCATTTTAGAACTCTGCTCAAAAAAAAAAGAACCGCGGGTGCAACATGGTTCATAAACAAAATCAACGAAGAAACTTACGAAAAGAACAAAAAAAATATTCTCTAGCTTTAATCACGATTTCCTATTTGTGCGTGTCCCGTGAGTGTTTCGTGACTATTCTTCGAACGAAACGTCATCGAATCATTTTTGTATAATTAAAATTAAAGAAAACAAGAAAAAAAATATGGAACCGATCGTTGTAAGGATAAACGTTCCGGGAAAGGTGTCAGTGTACTTACAATGTCGAGCGAGCATGCATCGCATGATTGATCAAGGTCGATAGTCATCACCCTCTGTCCAGAAAATGTCATCTCGCCTGATTCGATCGATGATCCAGCTGAGGATCGATCATTTGTACCAAAGACGCACAGTTGTTCGATGTTCACGCTTTCCTCTTGTAAATAATCACTAGTGTCCCAGCTCCGACCTTAAACAATTAATTAGAATTCGTCAAGCAGCTCTGTCTCAACTTGAATTATCTCTTGCCAGTTTGCCCGGAATTATTAATTGGGAACACTATTCCGATTAAAAGTCATCATTTTTGGTCATCGGCAAAAGTTTCACTCGACTTCGCCCTCTATTTTTTTTTAACAATAATTAGCTGTAACACGTATGTACAAAATAAAGTAAAACTGTACGAACGGCGACTCTCATTAATTCACGGTCTAAATAAGCGATCGCACGTGCACGTCGTCTTAAATAATAAATAATAATTTGTGTTGTTGCGTTAGACTATCTATATAGAGATACGTTAAATATAGTCGAATGATCTTTATTCTCGCTTGTATTCGAGATAATCTGTTTATTATTTTAATGTCTTTGTTTTATATTATACTATACTATTACTGTTTAATAGACTTTTTAATGACTGTATTGAAAGAAAAAGAAGCTCGATCGTTTTAAATAATAATCATTTCCGAACGGAGTTAGACGAAACTTCGCTCGAACGAAATCGCTGTCGCGTCCGGAACGAGAGAATCATTAAACAAAAATGGCCAAATCTGGTGTCTTTGTCCCGATTCGAAGGTTGTTCTTACCGATTGTTGGAATTAGGATAATTCTTTTGGATCCCTGTTGCACAGTTACGAAGGACGGAGTGTGATCGATCGGCTGCAATAATTTCACTGATCCCTGTTGGATGTTGTACGGCGGGGATCATTCGATAGAGTCCGAACGGTCGAAACTGTCACGAAGCATGATTGAAAGAGAGTTAGAGGACGAGTTCCTGCGACGAAGAAGGATAGGAATGCCGGGATGCGTCCTGTCGCCTGTAAATAAATTAATTGTTAATGACGTCGCGTCATTCATTCGTTATTATAATTAGCAAGTTTTATCGCGACGCGAGAATAGAAAAGAAACGAAAAAGCGAAGAAGACGGTGAATGATGGTGATGATGATTAGAATGATGATAAGAATGATGATTAGAATGATGATTAAAATGATGATAAGAATGATGATTAAAATGATGATAAGAATGATGATTAGAATGATGACTTGAGGAGGATGATGATGATGTTGATGATGACTTGATGATGATGATGATGATGATGTTGGTGATGATAGGTCGGTGGACAGCGAAAACTATCGGACACAAGAATGCGTTATCGATATTCAGCGGATCCGTTCTGTTCCCTTTCTGTTTTTTTTTCCTTTTAATTACTATCATTATTATTATTAATTATCGCGTGATCGATCCGCAAACGTTCGAGCTGGAACGTGAATAATAACCAAGATGCTCGCCACACCGATTTTTTGTACGACGATGATGCCGCGCGACACTGTACTCGCCTCGATGATTATAATGATTTTTATATTTGAAAGAGAAGAGGAAATAAAATGCATTTACCAGACACAACAGCACGGTTATTATTCGGAGGATTGTTTATTTATTCGTTGACGATTCTGAACTCCCTCCTTTCGATCGCTTTCAAAGTTAAGTTGGACTGTTCGAATATGCTGTGCAAAAGAAAATCTTTCGAACGAATAGTTACTTGTAGAAAAAAAAATGTATTCAACTAGAATTTAGACTGTGAGAAAAATTACGTTCGCTCTTAATTACTCGCATATAGTACCTCTTAGTGAACGATTGCGTAGAAAGCGAGTAGCTGAAAATTTCGATTGCGAGGCAAAATTTTATTCTCGATGTTGAACACAGTATAATTTTATACTATATCCAACACACGGACACTAACAGTATAATTTTTCCAAGAGGAGGGTGCTTGATTCTTTCCCTTCTTTTTGATAAAGTATAGGGGGACGGTGTTACCGGATCGATGCTCGTAATCACAAAGCAACAACGAAGAATGTAGTTAATGAAGTATGAATGAACAAGGGTGGACGGGTGGAAATGATAGTGGGGGACCAGTTATTTTATCGCGCACACCCTCCTCTCGGGTTTTTCTGACTGACCACGTATCGTAGACATGTATCACTTAAACTCACTGTATCCAAAGTAAGTATTGTTATCGTGAGATCAGGAATTCCCATATATATTGTTTCATTATTTTTCACGAACGCTATATATTCCGTTTAACTTCCGGAGAAGAATTCCACGACACTATCGCCGTCCTGTTTCCTCCGCACGAGCATAACAAAAATCCTGAAACATAATCGCAACTTTTCGTCCAGAATTCGTCCGAAAATCGAGATATGTACTAATCAAGATAACGATCATCGTCTCATGGCACAGACCTCACTCCCTAAATCCCTTGAATCGCAAGGGCAGAGGAGTCACATGAAAATTGATTTCTCCTCTTAATAATTGTCATAGGTGTGATTCACCTGTTATCAAAATAAAGGGAACGACCGAAACTCGAGCAGACTGATTCTGACGTAAATATCACGTTGTAGATATACCTGTTAGGCTGTACAAACACATTCTCTTCTGATTAAGGGTGTGATGTACTATAACGAGGATTGGTCTAGAAAAATTAGTGATAGGTCCATAGGAAATTCGACTAGACTAGAATTAGCCTCGACACGTATGAAATATTGTTTCTCAATATTTTGTCGACAGACTGCGGACCTCGCGTATTCAAACAAAATTCATTTAAAACGGTAAAAATATTTTAATATGGTATCACATTATTTTCTGCCGACAATTTTTCATTCGCATTGAAAGTCCGCGGTCTAATTATCACGTGGGAACAAAAAGGTAAAGAGGATTCATTTTATTTTTAAAAATTGCTTTTCGCGAACTTCATTATCTTTCACGAATAACCAAAAGCTATTCTGAAGTTTTAAATAATTAACGAACCTCCAATGTGAATAATATATAGTGTTTTGCATACAAAATAAACGAAAAGAAACGATATTTCATATATGCAAATAGCCTGCGGATTTTTGTGGAGAATAAAAATTGTGCAGGTCGGTTCCATTAAACCGAAGATTAATAAATATGTATTTTCTCTTTGGAAAAGTCGAATGTTAACAATATCCTGTTAATGTTTTATCAACCTGACCTGTCTCGTTTTACAAATGCATAAAAACCGCAGTCTATTAATAAGTAATTGAATTATTCGGTACGGAATTTTCTTGCCAACAAAAATCCTTGGAATTGTTAACCACAATACTCTCGGTTATGCGAATACCAGTTTAAGGGCTAGCTAACCTGTATTTGTTCTACTTCCAGGTTAAATAATCTTTAGTCGTCTGTTTTCTCTCGTAGTTTACGAACGTATAGAAAGCTCTAGGATTAATTCAAATTTTCTATGTGATTTTAGTAATTGTTAAACTGATTACAGATTATGTATAGTTCTATAGAACCGGAAGTCCTCGGGCATCTTCGACGAACAGAGAGAGAGACTGGTCTCGAAAAAATGATTTACAAGATGAATCTGTTCTTTCCTGAGATTCTGAACAGAGCAAAGATTATTTGTTAATAATAATGATGGACACTTTGCATAGGCGAAGGTACGCGAGGAGGAAACATAGAGTACTATTATGAAAACAACAACGATGCACGCACACGAGATGTACGGGAATCATGGATTAGCTGATTAATCGGTTCTAATCGATTGATAACGATGCTAACGATTACGATATTGATAAAGTTTAACATTACCCGTTTATACGTTAAAGAGGATAATCGAAAAAGGGGAGAGAAGCTGTACTGTAAATTTCAATGAAATGTATGTGTGTGTATTTGAAAGAGAGTGAGAGAAAGAGTGAGAGTGCGAGTCGTATATTTTGAACGAGATAAAATAACAATGAAATGTTTAAACGAGTGACATGATTTTTTTCCCTTTTTTATTTCTTGCCCAGGAGTAATGTATTCCTATATATATATATGTAAGGAACTGTTAATACCTATACAAAAAAAAACACGAAAATAAATATCATGTAAACACCGACAAATCTGAATCTTTTTTTTTTCACAAATTTTCAAGCCTAGTTGCAGATTGTTTTACCTAACAAGTATCATTATATATTTGTTGAATTTTCTGATTATCAGCGATATAATTGCAAAAACGAAGCAACGATGTCGAGACACGTTTCATCGTTATCGGGAGCAGCTAATTACTTCCACTATCTGATCAACATCATTGTTCTAGGAACGTGGAATGCATATTTGCGTATACTTCAGATAGCTGAAAGTATTGATAACATTGACGCACTAGGGTCCGCGAACGTTTGCAATATTATAATAATGGAAAAATTTGTTCTCCTTCATATTTAAACATTTAATAGTTACAACTTTTGAAAATTATATTTTATCAACTTAAAAATGTTTTATTTTTCTTACAGACGCAATTTATTAATCTTGAAAATGGTCCAAATTGTGACCGAAACGTCGATTATATAAAATTAGCAAAATTGCTTAGTTAATTTTTATTATTTTTTGTGTATTTAACGATCGAACCGTAGCGCCGATAGCATTCAACGATTTTTTATTAACAATATTACGATCGATATAAATAAGTTTAATTATAATAACTATCTGTACCCGCGACATTGTCTACGTTCAGTAACAAATCCTGGTTGATTATTAACGTAATTAAATTTTTTCACAGACTCGATTTTATTATATACAGAGACAGAGATTTATGGAGAACAAGTGTTCGTAATTTCTGCATAAATTACCTCTCTTTGTGCAAATGCAGATAAAACGTAGTTAACAGATCCGATGAAATTAACGTTCATCGATTCTCTGATTATTCAATATTAATTGTGTTACATTAATATATATGTACTGTAACTGTAACACCGCGATGAATAACTGAATTGAAAACAGTAATTGGTTTTCTATCTTAATATGTTGAAACGAACGTATTATCTTAAACTGCTTCGAATGTTTTTGCTGTTTCAAATCGCACCTACTCATTTTCGTCATAAAATCCGCTGTCTAATTATGCAGCTGTTATAAAATAGCGGTACTCGATAGAAACGTTTTATAAAGATTAGCATTAAGAGATCGGTCATTGTGTATCGAGCGAGATAACGGCGCGGCGCAACAATGTGGAATAAATCGTTTGAAAATCGATTGTGCAAACGGCGAAAGAGAACGTGTTACGGCGGCGATCGCACCGCGGCCCCGGCAAATCTGAATTCCTAATTACTGGTTCGAGAGGCAAATTTAATTGCGTGACACGCCGCGCGGCGTACGACTTATGATAAAGTGACATTCATTTAAGCGAGCGTTAACTCTCGGGGCTGCCCGGTTTTCTTGCGTGTCCGCGAAAGGTTGTTTTCGCTCGCTTTGATAAAGTTTATCGTTACATAATTCGTCAACCAGCAGCTCCCCGGCAAAGAGACTGGGCATGGCGGCAACGCGGTGTTTCTTTGTCGGGATAGATCATGAACTACCATCGAAATTGCAATGCACACGCGTCACGCCTGATAGGAGTGCGCGACGTAAATTACTACCCCGGCGAACGGCTAATAACAGTAAAGTAATCCTGTCCCAGATTTTTTTTTTTTAAAACGCGACCGCTGTCTATCCTGTCGGCGAACAATAAAAATGAAAGCGTTCAGTTTTCACAGGAAACATTCGAACAACAGTGTTCCCGTAATTCTCTAATTAGAACTACAATTAATGTTATTGGCGCACTGGTTCGATCAATTGGAGACAATAAGCGCAAAATATCACATGAAATTTATTTGGAGATCATCTTGGAAGTAATCACCTTCTAAATAATATAATTGTTTGTTTCTTAAGAAAAAGCATATTGAATGTCGATTAATTTATTACCAATTTCATATTGGTATTTCAACAACTACAGTGTTGGTTGGGTGACTTCAAAGGATTCATATTTGCTGCCACTTATCGATTGGCCAATACATAGATCAGTGTTCTTTGATTCGTTGTCGTTTCAAATCTTCACGGTTTGAATTCAACATGCTGTTCCTTGACTCTTAAGAATTTAAATTAGTACATTTTTTCTAAGCAAGTGAATTTATACATTTGTTTTCGTTTTTAATACCTTAGTGTTTTCTGCTTGTTCGGGAATACGTTCGCCTAACCATATATTAATTAATAACAAAAGTTTAATGTTCTCGGCGCTACGGTTCGATCAATTACTACTGAGAAATCAAAGAACAATTTTGCGGATTATCAAATAATCATCGACGTTTCGATTCTAGTTTGAATCCTTTTCAAGATGTATTTGCATTGCGTCTGGAAAAATATATATTTATTGTACAATTTTCAAAATACACTATTAAACTGCTTGAATGTAATAACCCAAATTGTTTGTAAATATTCTTCATAAAACTAACTTACTTGTTTTTGATGTAATTTAATACTTTAATATGGACATCGTATATTAATTAATTGATAAATTCTTACAAACGCAATACAGAAAATTTACATTTTTCAAAATGGTCTAAATTTGGACCGAAACGTTGAATTAAATTTCATGTGATATTTTGCAACGTTGCTTATTGTCTCCAATTGATCGAACCAGTGCGCCAATAACATTAATTGTAGTTTTGAACAATTGTCGATCGAGATACAGAGAATTGTCTAATTAGAATCTACCGGTTTATTATTCATTCGAAGGTAGCAAGCATAGGAGGACATCTATCCTGTTTTCGAATCAACGATTCACGATTAGCTTCGTCGATCGATTGAATCAATCGGCAATTTTTCAATGATTACTTTAATCGTACACATTGATCAATGAAACTTAGTTACAAATTTTAATCGATTAATGCCCAACTCTGGTTGAAGGGTTTTCCCGAGGGAATTCTCGAAGGTAGCAGCCCCGGCAGGTTGCAACAGTGGTGCGAGCTAAATACTGCGGTCGTTTCGGTCAGTTGGCCCACGGAATGCGTTCGAACGCGTTGGTGGCAACGATTCAAACTCGTAAAATTCACTTTTCACGCGGCCGCATACATTTGCATAAACTACGAATAACATCGGGACTAAACTGAGAACCTTCGTGTCCCTACGAAACGAACCGCCAGAACCAGTTCGGAGACTGTACAGATTAATGGGAAATGTCGAGATCGATACCGGTATCGATTATTTAGCCAAAATATTTAAAAATATTTCTCTTAAAAATATATTACATGGAAGTAACGAAATGTTTTTAAGAGCGGGTTTTCAAACACTTAAAGCGAAATCTACTTATGGATTAATTAATCCAATGAATCGCATTATCACAAAATCATGCACTACTTATAATCGTATTGATTTTTTAAGTGATTCTTTACATAATTTTAACATGCAACTACGCAGGATTATATGATAATACCATATCGATTGTACCATTATTAAATCTTTCTTTTTTTGCATGTCCCTTCTTTGTTATTACACGAGTAGTATTGTATCTTTCTCTTTTTTTTCTTTTCTTTGATATTGTAAACACTTATGTAAAAGGTTTCAGTCCGTCTATAATAAATAACAATAATAATAATAATATTTTGAAATATTGATGCACGTTATATAATCGATTTCTATATCGCTCGAGTTTGTTGCAACGGAGGTAAATCATTTTTTTTTCGTCGCGCAAAGATCGTGATCTATGTTCCGGCGTCTAAATGATCGCGAGCATATGATCGTTCGGTGATAAATAAACGGAGGGACGGATTGAGCGGTGATTCTTCCTCGTATCGATCCCCGGCAATGATTTCCCGATCCGACGCCGGATTAAACAGGTTTCCTAAAAGGAAGAAGGCGCAGTTCAACGTACCAATTATCGCGGATCGTTTCTTCCCTGTTCAAGCTGGAGAATTATTTAGGTGTCGGTGGTCGTCGGTATCGGATTCATCTGGCGATCGATGCGCGGAAGATCGATTAATCTTACCGCGGCGAACACACGGCCGTGTCTTGATAACGCTTCGCGTGATTTATTAGGCGATCGGATCGCGGAAATATTTAAGCGACGCAACGACCGGTAGTTTCTTTCACGACGATTCCACCAGCTGAAGAAACGCGTTCTAACGAATTCCTGTCGTCGGTGCAGGCTTGTTTATGAGTGGGACGATCGATCGCGATCGCTGACAACTCGATGCACATCGTTCTGATCGAAACACACACACATACACACACGCTGTGTTGCTTTTCCCCAACAATTTTGGAACAATTCAATTTCATGCAAATTTACTGAAATTCTACGAAGCATTAAATTATTCGGGAAAATATTTCTCTGTGATTTTCAAACTGATATCACGAACTTTCTAAATTTCATAGAAATCAAGCTCGAAAGCAAACGCAATTTTTTACATTTCGAAAATACATTGTATTGAATGTAAATTGTAGGTCGTAATATTATTTCCAAACTGATATCACGAAATTTCTAATTTTCAAAGAAATCAAGCTCGAAAACAAACGGAATTTTTTACATTTCGGAAATACATTGTATTGAATGTAAATTGTAGGTCGCAATATTATTTCCAAACTGATATCACGAAATTTCTAATTTTCAAAGAAATCAAGCTTGGAAGCAAACGGAATTTTTTACATTTCGGAAATACATTGTATTGAATGTAAATTGTAGGTCGCAATATTATTTCCAAACTGATATCACGAAATTTCTAATTTTCAAAGAAATCAAGCTTGGGAGCAAACGGAACTTTTTACATTTCGGAAATACTTTGTATCGAATGGAGATTGTAGGTCGCAATAAAATTTTATAACGATCCGGGTCGCCGGAAAGTGAAAATCGCAACGATTTAACGGTACCGATACGGATCTGCATTCACTGACGTCGCGGTCGGCCAGCCGAGGTATCAAGGTCGCCGAAATTCCAGACCAAAGAAATCGAAAGTATTCGACCGAGCCCAAAACCGGCGCGGGACCGATGCGATAGTGAAACCAATCGCGATTCAATGCTAACGAGACACGTTTCTATTGGACGTCGATCTTTTCCGCTGATATTCCCGGCGAGACGTCCGTAGCGTACCTTATTCGGAGTGAAAGGGGTGAATCTGTATAAAAACTGTTCATTTTCTCCACGAGTGCAACTTTTTATTCCACACTGAATAATTATCAGAACAATCCCGATCCATCTTGACAGAGAAACTGGAGTGGCTTTGTCCATTTATAAAAATTCTAATTCTAATTTTGTGCCAACAATTAGTTCTTCCACGAGTACAACATTTTATTCCACATTGAATACTTGCTAGAAAAATCCCAATCCACCTTGAAAGAGAAACTGAAGTGGTCTTGTCCATTTATAAAAATTCTAATTCCAATGTTGTGCCAACAATTAGTTCTTCCACGAGTACAACATTTTATTCCACATTCTAAAAAAATCCAATCTCATCTTGAAAGCCAAACAGGAGTGGCTTGGTCCATTTATAAAATTTCTAATTCCAATGTTGTGCCAACAATTAGTTCTTCCATGAGTACAACAATTTATTCCACGTTGTATAATTGCTAGAAAAATCCGATCTCATCTTGAAAGAGAAACTGAAGTGGTCTTATCCATTTATAAAAATTCTAATTTAAATAGTATGCCAACAATTAGTTCTTCAACGAGTGCAACTTTTTATTCCACATTGAAGGACACGTAACTGCTAGAAAAATCCGAATCCATCTTGACAGAGGAACTAAAATGGTTTGGTCGATTTATAAAAATTTTGATTAGCTCCTCCAGGACTGCAACTTGTTATTCCGCATTGAATAATTGCTAGAAAAGTGCATTTCAAAAAATTCGAATTTGAATGGTGTGCGAACTACGGCGAGTGTGTGTGACAAGATCAGAGTTCCGCAAGCGCAGAGTATGGGGGCGAGTCAAGGCCGCCGAAAATCATGTGAAAGATGAAAGTGAGCGTCCGGTTGGCTGGCGGATGGTGATCGCGGGTGCGATTCCGAAGCTTGTCCAACCAGTCCTCGGACAGGCTGTTATGAGCAATCACGGGGACAAACGGACGGTGGTAATTTCCAGGAATCCCGGATCTGAGCGTTGGCCTCGTCCCCGCGTGCGCGTTTTCCTCGGTAGATGCGTGTGCAAAAGTGCACGAGAGCACGAGAGAGGCTCGACGTCATTTCCAGCTCGTAAACACGAGAGTGTTGTTGTGTTAGAGGCCCCCGCTTCCATTGCCTTCACCTTCGAGATGCTGTTCACCAGCGTGCAGCCTCACCTGGAAAAATATCGCTGGATCCGGTACCCAGTCGGGCAACTACCTGCACCGTGCGCAACTGGTTGCAGTCCTAAGGACCCCGCTAACCAATGGGGCCCCATCTATTGGGCCCTGCGCACTCGCCGAGAGATCGCAGCTACACGTTTACGCAATCTCTGGCAAGAACCACATCTGCGGAGGAGTACGTAGACGATTATCATTTTCCATAAATGCAACGGAGAGACAGCAATTAGTCGACGAATTACAATTAATTCTATTAATTACTTACTCTATCAACAAACATTGATTTCGACGTACGAGGAAACACTTCCTGACAGTCAACGTATTACCGATAATTGCAATCCGGTTCTACAATTAATATTCGGCCAGTTCTACTCGACTGGCATCGTTAATATCGATTACCGTCACGCGAATGTTATTATAAACCGTGTGTATACGTTACCGACAGTATCGCTCGCAGAATATAACTTCACGATGCCAATGACATTCGACGCGCTGCATATTTCCGGTGTCTTGTACTTCGTATTGAATTTCTGGAGACGCAAGACTTCGGGACGTAGTCGGAGACGTCTGTACACAACAAACGAAAACGAAGTTAGTGAATGGTAAAAATGCTGTTAGTTTCGGCGGGTAAAGGGAACAAGATGGAGAAGGACTGGCTGGC
Organism: Lasioglossum morio; assembly: GCA_916610235.2. Lineage (NCBI taxonomy): Eukaryota > Metazoa > Arthropoda > Insecta > Hymenoptera > Halictidae > Lasioglossum > Lasioglossum morio. Next base: position 20,167,056 of record OU744324.1, on the reverse strand, counting down.
CTTGCACAGTCGAACGAGTTCGATAAACTACGGTAAACGATTCGTAACTTATCGCGTCCTGACGTGTCCTCGAGTTCGCGTCAGCAGGACACACGAGACGTACGACGGTGACGATGATGGGCCGTGAAACTCGGTCATGAAAATCCTTGAATCGCGATCGACTTTCTAACGTGGTCCTTTGAAAATTTTAACTGGGAAAATGAAAGATTCCTTCCTAGATAGAATATGTCCATCCCCCTACGATTTTTCAAAGGATACAAAATTAGTATAATACCTTGTGCAATACCTAAATATTTAGTAATTGATTAGATACCGACACATCTAACCCTTTGCACTAGGAGATATTTTAACTTAAAGATTAAATAGTTTTTTTAGACCTAGAAAAATTCCATTCTTTATGATTTGTTTCATTTTATGGATATGAAATTGATATTATACCTCGTACAATATTTAAATGTTTAGTAATTGATTAGATACCAACATATTTAATAATGTAAACAATATTTGGAACTAGCTGACCCGACAGACGTTGTCCTGTCCAAATTTCAATAAATTTGTTTGAGATCGTTCTAATTACGCATATCCATTGTTCAAATCGTGAGTTATCGTCTTGAGTTTATACAAAAATCCCATAGAAAAAAGCACTTCTATTTTTCCCCGAATTTTCCATTTTTGTGGGCAACTTTTCCAATTTTTTTTACGCTAAAAACCTGATTCGGACTACAACGAACATTAAAAAAAATTATCCAAATCGGTCCAGCCGTTCTCACGTGATGTCGTGACCAACGAACAGCATTTCATTTTTATTATAGAAGATAATGTACAGCAACTTTTACTGGTGATTTTGAGTCACCGCTCGAGTGCTAAGGGTTAATAATGTAAACAGTATTTTGTATAATGGTGCAACAATTATTACCGGCGCCTGAGAGTCGCCATTCGAGTGCAAAGGGTTAAGGGTTCTCCTGTTTTAGAACCTTGAAGAAATGGACCGCGGGAATGGCCGCCCCGAGCGAGATATAATACTCGCACACGATACAGTGTCCTTGCACACGTTCGCTAGCGTACACAGTATACACACACATCCTGGCCGATATCCGTTTCAATAATGAAACGTCGAGAAAACGTGGCTATGTTTATTATTCATCGTAGTTTCAATATTCAGCACGTGGGACCAGTTGAAATCGTGTCTTCCTCCCTCCATCTGGCGTCAGTAACTTCTTCTTGACCCACTTAACGCAAATTTAGTCCCTTAATCGAGAGCAATGGCTTCACTGACGTAACCCGAACACGTAATTTCGAACATAGATTTATTCTAACCGATTCATTGGGACTGATTGGACATGCGAAAGTGTAGAGGAAAGCTACCTAACGTTTCCCGCTAATTGTTAAAGAAAACAAATATAACAATTCGTGTGACCTCGAGCGGTAAAACTTCACAAAGCTTGGCCAATCGATACGGCAGCAATTTTTTTTTCATCGATTGGCCAACTTCGACCGATCGAACGACCCTGGTAACCTCGGGGCTCCCAGTGATCCGGCTTCGAAAAATCAATCCCGCCGATTAAACTTGCGCGTATGTACCGGCGATAACGAGAGACTGTTCCGTATCGGAGCTCGAGAACACCCATGGCGGTGTAAACAACGAGATAAATAAAAATGCTGTGACCCCGAAGAGGCCCTGAATGGTCGGAGCGTGGGTCTGACGGCTATCGAAGCTCGCAGGAATGTACCCAAGTATGGAAACGTGTGCAATTTCGATTTATTGTGTGCCGACTGGGCCTCGTTAAGAGCTCGTAATTCGTTGGCGACGCGTTCATTGCTCGATCAATCCAATTATCGCTTAATCTCTTCAGCCCACTGCACCTCCATCTTCTGTGAACACTCGTGTCGCGAGTTCATTTCGAGGTAACGCCGATTAGAATTTTCATCGATGGGCCGCGAGAACATTTGGAAGTTCGAAACTCTCGAAGCGGCGCAACTGCGAATCAAGAAGTCAATGAACGGGGTAGTGCAGCGAATTAAATTGATCGGCTGCAGTAATGGAGATAAATTGAAGAAGCACGGCCGAATTAGGCGATTCGCGTCTCGTTTGCGGGAACTACGAGGCTCTCCATGGAACCGCTCTTCTCACGTTCCATTAGCAAGAGGATCGTTTCTTAGGAACAACGCCGCTTGCTGATTTCTGTTGACAATAATATTAACACTTTACCGACCTGAAGCCTATTAATAGGATTTTCAATAATTCTGCTGTACCAAAAAAAAGCATTGAAATTTTCTTTGACATTGCAATCTTAAATGAAACTATTAGACGACGTTATTGAGGGTGACTTAGTTAGTTCATACTAAATGCTAAATGAAAATTTAGCCATGTACCATATATTTTTCAAAAATATGCAATAATCACCGGTCGGTAATGTGTTAAGTTAACGCAGGCGGTCTGCGCTATAAAATATGAACAGTTACGGCGGAGATATCCGCGACAGTTACGAAGAGGAGTAGGAGTATCTTCTCTGTCGTTCAACCGCGATAAATCGTCGAGCCCTTTGCGGTGGTTTCTTCGAGGGTTGGCCAGCGAAGCGATACGCATTAGATAACGAGAGTGCACGGCCACGTATGCACCGAGAGGACTCGGTGCAGTTAAGCCGGTTTCCAACTTTTGTTGGGACATCGCTCTTTCCTTTCCTGACCAGCGCACCGCGCAGACTCTATCGTTCGATTCCACTCGAGATTCACCGGCCGCTTTTACTTTTGCTTCCTTCACCTTCACCGTCTCTTTTTCCCCTAGCTCCTGGCTCGCTCGTTTTTCTCACGGTAGCGTCTGCGAACCTCTGCGCTAGGCTCTCGCGAACTAGTTTGCAGCTCGCAATCACGGAACAGGGTATTTACCTGGCCGATACGATCAAAATTATTCGATAAGCCGAGATATTTAGCGGATTTCGTATTCGAAGAAATTGTTCCTGGATAGATTAGACTAAGTGGAACGCTTGGAATATATCTTGCATCGAATCCGGCATCGCACAGGCCTCGGGAAATATCGATCTATGAGACAGATGAATATTTTTATAAGAAACGATAGCGTTTTTAAACGGTGGAATACAGAATTTTCTCGCTCACATTGTGATCTTGTTCACGATTATGTTAGCAGCAGCGATTTTGACTCATTACGCGCCGGCACGGTTTCGTAATCAGCTAGTCTTCCCTTGCCCCAGCAACGAAACCAGCAATTATCCATTATTCTTGCGATATCGCTCAGAACTTTTCTGCCAGCTCATTACCGGCCGGCCGGATTGAGCAACCGGGAAAAGGTTCGACCGATCTCGAAGATGACGTGCCCACGCTCCCAAGAGATATACACGCCGGTGAAAAACCTGGACAAAACGCGACAAAATTCCATTATAATATTTGTAGTTGCAATATAGACCAAGTGTATAAACGTGAACAGGGTAGGACAAGCATTACCTTTTTCTATAATTCTTATACTTGCATTACTATTCTCTATAATTCGTAACTGTTCATTCATTGGACAGATTAGCCCAGAAAGGAGATTATAAATTACTGATTAACACCACGAGACTTTTGCATGAAGGAAATCCTCTCGATCAATGATTCCTAACACCGTCGACTCTTTTGTGACTCGACGTGAAACGATATCGTGCATGTACACATGTAACCTCCTGAACCAGTGCAATGCTTGACTGGGTATCGATCGATTGCCATTTGAACGTCAAGCACGGTAATGTTCTATTCATTATCGCTATCGTGAAATTCGCGCTTCGACTCTGCTCGCGTCTATCCAGCGTGAATACGGCTCTGGATGGCAGTAAAAATTGTTAACAATCAATCAAAATTGTTCTGTATCGATCGCGTTCGAAAGTAAGGGCTCAGATTGGCTTTCACGAGCGGCGTTCCGCTCGATGTCGAACAACTGCATCGGTTGTCGCGTGTACAGTGGCTAGTTTTCGAAATTCAATTTCATGCAAATCGAAGTTCTCGTTGACGAAGTTTCATGGACAATCTACTCCGTCCAAAAGCCATGCCCCGTTTATATTATCCGCGCGAAATACCCGCACACGTTCGCATGTGTACAGGTACGTGGGCCGTGCGTGAAAGACACGCTTTACATACAGCCGCAGGATAAAGGACGAGTCCGCGAGCAGGTAGCTCGAGATCCAGCCAGGAATCGAGTTCAAGGACCTCGCTTTTCCGGAATAGAATGCAAGCCGCGCGCAATGTTTATGCGAACACACTGCGCAGCTGGATGCGCGCTCTGTATTCAGGAAATGCGTGCCACCACTCTTCTTTCTTTTTTAAACCGTAGATATGGTCCTGCAAAAAACAGAATATGAAAATTTAAGAGAAATGCTCGAACGTACATTTCTGATTTGTAAAAAGATCATCGTATAATGACCAACTTTGGCTCGTTTCAAAGCTTGAGCATTCTACTTTCGCACCACGTTGTACATTTTTCCCGAAGATATTTTTACACGATGTAGCAGTTTAAAAACTAAGGAAACGTTAAAAAAATTTCGGTAAATGTTGATTCTAAATTGAGCTCCCTCTCGGTAAGAATATTTCTGACATAAATTTCTGTTGTATGTTTGTATTCCGCAGCGTCGTTCAATAGCCATTTCGTATTCGCGGCGTCCCGGAAATGGTGGCTCGTTCGCCGTATGAAATCTGCGCGAAAATGATCTGCCGGCGCGTTCGTAGCGCAGAGTGTTTCCAGCATGATTTCACAGCGAAGGGACACGACAGGCGATACAATAACAGCGTTCCACGCTCGATAGTCGTGTATCGGCAAATGAAAATCGCCGGTTTCCATCGTGGAACGCGAATTTCGCTGGTGCACCACGTTAAGCCCACGCAAAAGGGATAAAGTTCGGCTTAAATCTACCCCGGGAATAAATGCGGGGCGTGCTCGAAGCTGTTTTTACCATTTTCTTGCCACGCGTTACATCGTGCTGCTGAATTCTCAATGTTCCTTCATGCAAACATTCAAATTCCCATCAATACACGGTTTTTCATAAAAAAATCTTACTAAAATCGATTTCCTCGAAAATGCTACGAATTGAAACCTCTGTGGAAACATTAAAAAAAATTTTCCAGGGTCGAATCTCCCACGAATTTAAAGCTTGAAGGTTCCTCTTTAAAACGAGACCCTAAAAATTGATGTACGATTCTTTTTAGCCGAGTTACTGATCTTTGAACGAATTGTGTACTGTCAACTATCTACTACACTGCGAGCGGCGTGTTGGTTTCAACTGGTTCCTCGTTTTTGTTCCATAAAACGGTGAAAAAAACTCGTAGATCAACTTTAAAGGTCTCGTTGTAAAGAGGGAGGTCCAATCTTCAAATCCACGTTAAATTCATCCCAGAAAAAAATTTTGCAATGTTTCTGTAGACGTTTAAAATTGCATAATTTTTAAGAAAAAGGGGTCATCAGTTTCTCGTCTGCTACATCGAGTAAAAAATATCGTCGCGAAAAAAGAACAAACGTGTGCGAAAGTAGAATGTTCAAGCTTTAAAACGAGCCAAAGTTTATCGGTGTACGATTATTTTTTACGAAATGACAACGAGTTAAATATCGACCAATTTCTTCGAAAATCGAGTAAGCAGTAGACTGGAGAAATACTGGAAAACGACGCGGGATTTCAGACGCTAGATACAATTAAAATGGTGAAAAAATGTTTACAATCGACCTGCTATCGCAGAAGCATGGCGCAGAACGATTCGCGAGGCTGTGCAATCAAGGAGGATGTCTGACCCTAGCTTAGGCAGTTCCCCGGTTAAAGAGGCGGCGGTTATCGACGTGGGGACCGAAGAAAAGACATAAATTCGCGGGGAACGTCAGTTTACAGTGTCATAGGAGCGGCTTGTCGATCCTGGGTAGGACATTCGAATGCTAGAACGGCTGCGGTAAATTTCATGGGGATACACCAGGATGCCGATCCTGTTTTGCCCCCACGACAGGCTGAAGGGAAAATATTTTCCTTGGTCAGGATGGTAGCGAAGACGGCCACGTAACCTGTTGCTGGACGATCGGCTTACCGGTCGCCGAGGGGTGGGGGCAGCGGTACTTTACGTCCATCCACCTCGTAAAACGTAATGGTTAAGTGGCATGCAGATAACATCGGCACGGGCTACGGGAATGGACAGGCACACGTTGCACCGTACAAAGGAGGAGTCAGAAGTGTCCCGCGGTTTATACGCTTCGTCCAACCCGTATGAAAATTGCTAGGGATCCATTTCCCTGGCGCCATTGTCGTCTCGTTCGAGCCTAAGTCCCCAGGAAACATCTTCCAACTTTTTCCGCATACTGTAACGAGAATTTCAAATGTGTATTTCGCGAATCTAACTATGTTATACGCGCGTGCACATTTTTTCATTGTGGAACTATGAAAATCTTGAATTTAGGATTTGCGATTCATTTAAATCACAGATCTTTATGAAAAATATAAATTGTCTGCATCGATTGCAAGAAATAGAAGCCGAACTGAACGTTATTTCTTCCCTCGATGATTTCGATAGAGGCGAGATTGTATATTGACAGCTTTAATTCTTTTAATCTTCCATCAATTTTTGAATTTTACTCGATTGATTTTATCAATTATTGCCTGAACCACCGGACGCGAGATTAAAAATCTCTAACAATACCGAGGCTGTGGATAAAAGCTGTAAAATGTTTACTGCAGTATTATGTCCGATGGAACCGAGTGAAGTGCCCGATAGACGTACTGTAAAATTTCTTACCATCGCTATCAAGTGGCTCGGGGATTCCCGAGTGTAATGAGACGATCTTCGAACCCGACTGCGTTTCACGGTAAACGACAAATAATTTAACGTCTATTTGTTATTCGTAGAGTCCCCGAAAACGAGATACCCCGGCTAGCACCGTAATATAAAACGTCATACAAAGAAATATGCATAATGTAAAGTTCGAAGGCAATGATTATAATAAAGTAATCAAGAAAATAGAGAAATGTCGATGTACCTCCCTCTCTCTCTCTCTCTCCCTGCTGTATCTTGCAATTAATTTTTCATTTTCTACTTCAAAGTCTGTAACAAGTATCGATCAATACTCGGTCCGGTCGTGAACTTCCCTTTCTACTGAACTTCAAAATTCCAAGTCGCGGAACGCGCACGTACTTCCGTCTCGCGAACTATGCGGGCACAAAAAGATTGATTGAATAACAACCTGTGCCATATTAGAATTAAAAGGAAGAGTTCTTTTGGTAATTAGTCATGCTTTACTTTCGTCCGAGGAAAGGAAGAACCGTATGCTTTCGCTGGTATACTGGCAACAATAACCCGGGATCGAGCGGCGCGATACGTGAAAGGCTCTGAAAGGCATCTTTCTTTAAAATGCCACGTGTAAGAGGATCCTGGGAACCGCCCTTTTCTCTTCTGCATCATTGTTCTTCCTGGTCTCGCCCCGATCTCTGTAACGTTCGAGCGTTATTTTAGAGATCGTTAGAAACGGTGACTTCGTTAAACACGCTGAAACGAGATAGAACGACGATTATTCTTCTTCGATTAAACTTGAAATATTGCAGAATAAGGGAAAGATAGAGAGAGATTGTGGTACGAACGTTTCATTAACTTTGGAAATCCTTGCTAACCACTTACACTTTTAAATATGTTGGTGTCTAATCAATTACAAAACATTTAGAAGTATTGTACGAGGTATTGTGTCAATTTCATATAAAGAAATAAAATAAATAAAAGAATATAGAATAGAATTATCGAGTTAAACTAGCTCCGAGTGCAAATGATTTTTATGCAAAACAAAGAAAGAATTCGGTCAGGTCCGAGACCGAAAGACCTTTCGCTAACCAGCTTGATTTTGGAGCATGATTCGCCTAAAAGATCCTGATTGACTTTGGACGAAAGAGTCCTTAAGCCCTGAGATGCTTAGCTCGATTTTCGGCTAGAGGGAGGTAGAGAGACCGAGAGAGAGAGAGAGAGAGAGAGAGAGAGAGAGAGAGAGAGAGAGAGACCTGTTTTCTAAGCGAGGTTGCACAGCAGCCGAAAGAGAGGCAAAAAGTCAGGAGCAGAGTCCTTGGGAAAGGTAAGACCGAAGGAAGAAACGAAAGAAAAGAACGGCGAGCGTTGATCGCGGAGATTTGCGGGCGCGCAACATTCACCAGGTCGAGCAGGGAGGAAGGCTGACCTGGTGGGGAGGGCTTATGGTTGTTACGAAGGGAACACTCTCGTCCTGACTCCTGGTTGCAACGAGGAGGAGGAGGAGAGGAGAGGGATATATACGAAACGATTGCGCAACAATGCACCGCCACCTGCACTCGTTTCGTCACACAGCTTCAACTGGCTTGACGGTGGTTGGCCGGCTCGCATTACTTTCGCCAATTAAGTCCCGCGGACGGTCGTTGTTGTTCAACTTGAATATGAAATTCCACAATTATTCGGAATTCCAGCGCGATGAATGCTCCGGCGACCGTCCTGGACAAATCTGTCCGAAAACCTGCGCACACTGCGTGCATACTGCGTGAATCCTGGCCGTGACGCGATGGACACCGAGTTCTTCTTCACTCGAATCTGGAAAATAATAGCTCGTCAGACAAAACAGTTAAAACAGTAATGAAATTTCTGGGCAACAATGGAACATCGACCGAAATTCCTTCAACCTCCTAGTTATTTATTTGCAATATTGCCTATTAAAACTAGCTATGACAACAATTATTACGATCAAATACGCAGGTAATTTATGCATTAAATTACATATTTTTTTAACATACAATCCTTTAAAATGAGAAATGTTCCTACATCTTGGGAATATCCAGGAATCGATGAAATTGAACGCGTCCTTTTGGTGAACATCAACTGTCCGCTGAAACTGATACTGAATTACATTAGAACCGCTGTGGGATTGAACGAAACGGGTAAATTCTAAGGAAATCTAAACATTCTTCGATTCTGATAATTACGACAGCGGATCTTTATGCAATATAAAAATTCCCTACCTGAATTAAAACAAACTGGAGTGACAGAAAATACTACCTACCCATTTTTGTCATAAACGCATAAAATCCACTGTCTAGTAATGATATAATGTGAACACTTACAGATGAATTCGACTTATGCGACGAAGAGCATTGCCATCTGAAAAACGTGTCGTTTTACGAGCCTCACGCGTCTGGTTTAAACATTTTCCAAGCAGATTTGACTTATCTCATAGTGATGTATGAACGTAAGTACACAAAATCCTTATTCGAAACACCGTTTAGCTTAAACATATCATTCGCAGGGGACGCGAACGGTACAATCACAAACGTTGTACCACGTATAAAGGGAAAGGCGGCGAAAAGATGCACCGACATAATAATGAAATCCCAAATCACACAGAAAAACAGCTCATCCGTTAAATCTACCTTAAAGAAGAACCATAACAAAAATAAAGCTGCGAACTAGTTACAATAAATTTGTAAGACTACTTGAAATATATTCTCAATTTTTATATATATACTTCTATGTACAATCATTATAATATAGGGTCGTCAACGCATCAGTCAATACCAATTATCAGACTGTGGATTTGTACACGGTTGGAAATAGTATGATAGTGTTTATAAATGCATTAAGCAAGCTGAAAATAATTTTATAAAAACTCTTTATCGATTTCCTTGATAGTACTGTCTACTTTAGTTATATTGTAAAATTTTCCGTGTTTTCCTAGTCTCTCCTCTACAAATCGTTTCGCCCCGTTCACACCGTCTTCGAACACTATATGAGAGCCATTGTCCTTCTCGAACTGCAACGCCTCTTCCAATTGTTTAGCGCAGAACGTAGCATAGTACGCGGAGGCACGATCTGCGAGCAGTGCACGTTGAGGAAACTTCACGCAGGACGTGGCCAAGTTGAGCGCATCGCCTAACACTTTAAATAATTAGACGTTTTCAGATCGGAAGAAGCTACATATTACTTTGTAGATGAGCGCGCGGATTTACTTACTCGCGTTGTATGGGCCGAAACTCAGCCGTTGCGAGTAAGTAAATCCGAGCGCTGTTGTAGATCGTACCTGTACCAGCACTTGTGATTCTATTAGCCAAACCCCAATTGAACGCTTCTTGCGCGTTAACGGCTCGACCGGTCAGAATGATTTCCATCGCTCTCGAGTATCCGATCAAAGCAGGCAAACGAACTGTACCGCCGCACAATATGGGAATACCAAAACGTCTATTTAAAAACCCCATTACTGCGGTATCCTCTACCACCCTTAAATCACACATCAGAGCGATTTCGAATCCTACACCGACTGCATAGCCATTTATAGCGGCGACTAAAGGTTTTTTACTCAGCTCTATTTTGTCAGCCTGTAAAAAGGTATCAATTAATACAATGTTAGAGAACGAATGTGTTATATGTTTGTGTTCCTACCAATGGCCCGAATTGAGGTAAAGTTTCCTCGTTGCTCCCATTGTACTGTGCAATCTCTTTCAGGTCATAGCCGCTACAAAAGTTACCTCCAATCCCATGGATCAGACCAACTACAGACTTCTCGTCCTTTTCAAATTTATCTAGCTCTTCCAGTAATTCTTGTATGGTCGTGCCATCCAAACAGTTCTTTTTGTCGGGACGATTTATACCGATCATAGCTACGCCTTGGTAGTGGTCCACCAGAATGTTCTTCTCTGAAATGAAATATACATGTAACTGAGTAAATATGCGATCGGTGGATTGCGGATGTTTATACAATTCGCAATTTTTCTAGACGAACTTTAAGAATGTCTTTCTTTCGATCTGAAGTAAATTAATCTTTAATCTATATAATAAAAATGAAATGCTGTTCGTTGGTCACATCACATGAGAACGGCTGGACCGATTTGGATAATTTTTTTTTTTAATGTTCGTTGTAGTCCGAATCAGGTTTTTAGCGCAAAAAAAATTGGAAAAGTTGCCCGGAAAAATAGAAAATTCGGGAAAAACTAAAAGTGATTTCTGAATCATATTTTAATAGAACAAAAACACGAATGTCGCAGCTTTTAATCAATATTTTAATAGGAAGTTGCATTATTGACTTCGTAAGGTTTTTAGGGAAAGAAAAATTGGAAAAGTTGCCTGGAAAAAATGGAAAATTCGGGGAAAAATGGAAGTGCTTTTTTCTATGGGATTTTTGTATAAATTTTAGGACGATAACTCACGATTTGAACAATGGATCTGCGTAATTAGAACGATCTCAAACAAATTTATTGAAATTTGGACAGGACAACGTCTGTCGGGTCAGCTATATAGTAATTGTATAAACTCCGTTCTATTTACCTTTTTGCTCTTCGATCTGTGCATTGTCAGCTGATATAGAGGTTAACGTTCTCCTCAAATAACTTCTGCAAAACCGATTGACCGTTCTCGAGAAACTGTTTAGAGACTGCATTTGTGCTAAATTGCACTCAGGATTCAGGATTCACTGAACACCGTAATATGCGTCTAATAAACTCGTGGTTTATTGTAAATAAAGCAGACGCTTCCCGGCCTTGTGTATCTCCTCTCAATTCAAATCTTTGTTTTCTATTGGTGAAGGTTCACCAATGTAGACTTCAGGCGTAATAAATATTGAACCTTTTACATTCATGCCAGATGTTTAACATAAAGATCATTGCAGTCTAGTAATTAATATTATATAAAGCCGAGTCTAAAAGTATGTACGGCCTAAAGTGAATTTATTCGTGAATGTTCCCGACATTTTGGGTACGGTACTATCGTCGAGCGACTTATGGCAACACTGACAATTATTGTTATGTGAAATGTGAAGTCGAGTGAACGGGACAAAATGATAAGTGCGCCATCTGCGGACGTTCGTTTTCTTGCTCGGAAAACCGCCAATTCAATGTCGATCGTATATATATTTAATTTTTCTTCTAGCTGTTACAACAACGAAATTCCGCTTTGAATATACCATGGATCGATCCCCGCACGAACGAGACCCGAAAGCATTGATTTGACTCGAACCACCTAATATTTTGATGTGTATGGCAATGGCGGATTCTGTGTTTATCATGTATTTCATATTATTGTTGGTATTTGAACAATGTACAGGTACGTAACAATGTTTACAACCAGAGTATTTATTATAACAATGAAACGTGACATACCATTCGTACGCGATCGTCTTGCATCCTCTTCGCTTCAAGTTTGATACACAAAGAACCATCGATGAAACAGTTTGTTCGCTGTCTAAAGACTACAAACATTGTACACAATTTCATGTTTGTTGTGTTAGATTTCAAAGTATTTCAATGCTTAACACATTACCGACCAGTGATTATTGCATAATTTTGAAGAATCGTGGCTAAATACTTTTTAATAGAACTTCAGTAGCAACAGCAATTTTAATTGCGAACTAATAAGTCACCCCTCGATAACGTAAACGAAATTTTCTATGCTTTCCTTTGGTACAGCACAATTATTGAATATCCTATTAATAGGTTTCTGGTAGGTAAAGTATTAACAGGAATCTTTTTTTTAGGAGAAAAGGAGAGCTTCACTTTGGCAGAGCACGATTTCTCTTCGGAGAACGACGATACGCAAAAGTCTGTAGATATTGTAGACAGTAATGATAACTCAGCTGGATTGCAACGCCTGAAATGCCACATCTGCGATGGACCAGACTGCTCGTACAATAAGTTCTGCTTTAATGCAGTTACGGTAATATTCTCTGTATTTTCTACCATGTTTCACTACCGAGAAAGTGAATTTTAATTGATTATTATCGATTCTTTGTGTTGCAGTGCTGGAAGTCAACAGTGAAACAATCAGATGGTACGATAAGCGTAAGCAGGGGGTGTACCTCGTCGCTAGATCAAATGTTACTAATATGCAATAAGCAACAGCCGGTGCACACTAATCACAATAACAGTAACAGGAAAAGACACGTTAGCGGACCCGTAAGCGGTATCCAATATTTCGTCGAGTGTTGCCAAACGGATTTTTGTAATCGTGGGCCGTTTCCGATATTGCAAGACTATAGTGGAGGTAGGTGCGCGTAAGTCGGATCTATTTATCTGATCGCTAAGACTTGAATATATTTCGCAGATGCTGTTAAAGAAGACTACACAGTGAAATTAACATTAGCGATTTTGGGTTTGATGGTCGGATTCTGTGTGGTCGCCGGAGGACTGTTGTTTTACTTATTGGTGTGCAGAACGCGGAGAAAACGGCCTCTCACTGCTAAGCGTAATAAGCTCGTTATAGAGTCCGAAATGGAGTCGTCGTATCTGCATTTCTCGTTCTCTTCTCCAACGTCGGTCCCCACGTGCCCTGCCCACGAGCTTAGAGCGACCGCAGCTGGTGATAGCACTCTAAAGGTGAGACGAATTTTTATACAACTTTTCACTTATGAATTTTATTTTTAAGAAATAACTAGAGATCCCCGTTTTACGTGTATGTAAATACACGTGGTACGTGAACCGTGTAGTGCGAATTTAAGGATCCGTGAATACGAATCCGTGTATACGTGAATAAGGATCCGTGTACACGGATCTGCGACTACGAACTACGAATACGAATCCGCGTACATGGATCTGCGAATACGGATCCGTTCGGCACGTTAAAGTCTGTGTAAAGTACGCGGATTCGTATTCGTAGTTCGTAGTCGCAGTATTCACGTGTTCGCGGAGCCGTGTACACGGAACCGTATTCACGGATCCTTAAATGCGTACTACACGGTTTACGTACCACGTGTACACGTGCATTTTAGTACACGTTCAAAACCGCGATCTCTAGAAATAACACGAATGTTGTTCGCAGGAATACTTGGATGGAAGGAGCTTGACCAGTGGCTCGGGTTCGGGTCTGCCACTGTTGGTACAGAGAACACTGGCGAAGCAAGTGTCGTTGGTAGAGTGCCTTGGCAGTGGAGGGAATGGTGGTTTCGGTGGGGAAGTTTGGAGAGGCGTGTGGCACGGCGAGAACGTCGCAGTGAAGATTTATTTTTCACGCGACGAGGCAGCGTGGGCTCGAGAAACGGAGGTCTACTCGCAGTTACTGCCATCCAGACACGACAATATTCTCGGTTACGTTGGAAGCGATATGACGAGCAGAGCGAGCTGTACTCAATTATGGCTGGTAACGCATTACCATCCTATGGGCTCGCTCTACGATTACTTGAGTAGATCGCATCATTCCTTGATGCACCACCAGATGCTCAATATCTGTTTGAGCATCGTAAATGGTTTACTCTACTTGCACACGGAGATTCATGGAACTAGAGGGAAGCCAGCCATGGCACACCGTAATCTGAAGTCGAAAAATATTCTCGTTAAGACGAACGGGAGCTGCGTTATCGCCGACTTTGCGCTAGCTGTCACGCAAGATCGTCTATCCACGGATAGAATCGATTTGAAACTGGGTACGAAGCGGTACATGAGCCCCGAGATTCTTGAGCAAACGTATGTATTGTATATTATGTATAACATTGATCCAACGTTAACACTTTACCTGCCGGAAGCTTATTGAGGGTGACTTATTAGTTCACAATGAAAATTGCTGTTGAAGGTTCCATTAAAAAGTGTTTGAAATGCAATAATCACCGGTCGGCGATGTGTTAATAATAATAACTAACGCGTATTATATTTCCAGAATAAACATGGAATGTCTAGAGAACTTTAGGCGAGCGGACATCTACAGTTTAGGCCTGATACTTTGGGAGGTTTGTCGAAGATGTATAAGCAACGGTGTAGCGCTTGAGTACATGGCACCGTATTCCGAGTGGCTTCCTAGCAACCAAGAACCTTCCATCGAGGAAATGCGGAAGTTAGTGTGTCTGGACCACCGCAGACCGCCGCTCCCCAACAGATGGCATTCTGATCCTGTAATTAACAAGTTATAAATTATTTAATCACTCGCAGTTTACAGGATAATGAATTATTCGATGTGTTGCAGACGCTAGCTGGTTTGGGCAAACTAATGAAAGAATGCTGGCACGGAAAGTCAGCGGCGCGGTTACCTATTCTTCGAGTGAAGAAGACACTTGTTAAATTAGCAGCTAACGACTCGCGTGTCCATTTGTCTCTCGACTAAGCCTAGGCATATATTAAATTATATGTATATCATTTTATGCACATATTTATTGATAGGAAGTTGATGGGTACCGCGACAACCGGTGTTCGAGATTATCTTCATCTTTAGGACGAATAAAAATGCGTATATTTTTGTTTTTTTTATTTTATCATATACTGTTCTCTATTCATACGTTCTTCGACTTCTTTTTGTAATATTTTATCGTACGCATTTCGCGATCAACGTCGAACGAAAAGAAAAGTGCCACTTAGCGAGTAAATACGTTTCATCATTCGTTTTTAGGAGATTAGCTTCGAGTGCACAGCGACGGCCATATACTTACGTACAAATTATACATTAACTTCGGAACTGTGTTCGTTCTCTTGCCATTCGAAAGTATCGAATCGAAGGTTTCTTTCATTACTCTAGGAATTCGACTTTCTGCTTGTCGATTACTTGCGTACACTTGGGAAATTTATTTATTTTTGTACCTAATGTTAAATTACGATCGCAATATTGTTACGGCGCGAATACACATTATTTAGAAATTCGGATATAATCGAATTTTACGATGCTCTGGCGACGAAACCCACTGTTTTCATTACACTATTTGCAAATACGGTAGAACAGTCAATAAGTTAAGCGCACATCTGTCGGTCCAATTTTTGCGTATAATCTTTATTAATTGGACTTGTCTCTCGTGCAGGTCTCGCCTTGATATCACCAGCGTGTTAAATGAGAAATTATTTAGCGAATGAAAATAGAAAAACGTTTTTATTAATCGAGAATTTCTCATAGAAATCTTACACGTGTCGTTCTTCGGAGAATAGTGCAATTCAATGTGGAGAAAGAGAGTGAAAACACGTTTGTATAAAATAAGATCGAAGAGTTTGGTGCATGTGTTTTAACGTGGTTGAAATGAAAACAAGAGTTTGTATAATGAACATACGTTTATAAATTATTCGAATATCTTCGTTCGACATTTTACATGCTACGTAGACATAATAATAAGTATTGTCGTGAGAATCATTACAAACGCTTTTTCTCGTTTCGCGAGATGTTGAGGTAAGGAGCGAAGGAACGATCGGTCGTCGACCGATTTCTTATTTTAATACTACACTTTCTAGCTACAAAGATCGCATCTCTGTCCATATTTTCTCTTTAAAGAAACAAAGTGCCGATTAGCGTATAAATAATAAAGAAAGATTTTTCCTAACAGATTTCAAATATTTCTTGTACACAACCATTCTAGAAATCAAGCTCACAGTAATTTTATCATAGTTATATATTAAATGTATGAAAATTTCATTTACGACTGCTACAGAATAAAAGTCATTTGATTGATCATCGTCGCCTGCAAATGTGTCCATAAATATGAAAATGGTTCGAGTATATTTCTCGTTTCGAGATATTTACGAAGGAAAAGGATATCGAAGATTACGTTGAATGAAACTCGTGTCTCTTAAATTTTCACTTGGACCACTTTCGTAATTATCGGCACAAATATGTCACATATCATAAACAACTTTCGCTGTTTTCGCGCAATTTTACGTTTAAATTAATGTATAAATAATTCGCAGTGAATCTGGTCGACGAGAACGCGATAGAACGTCATCGTCATCGACGAATGACATACTATCGGCTGACTCGTCAGAAAGAGACAAAGTGATAACGTCTGTCTAGTACGTGGAATGTCTTTTTTTATTCTATGTGTATGAACATTTGTGTTATATACATATATTATGCGTATCGTCGTCTCTATATACGATATATAAATACAGCATTTAAATACATTATCGACAAGATTGTGGGATGACTCGACCGTGTAAAATGTTAAGAAACGTTCGCAAACGTAAATTATATCTTTGGTGAAACGCGTTCGCGCTGCGTCGATAATAATTAATAGAAAATCCGCGAAAAGATCTTGTTCGTCTTTACATTCTTTTGCTTTGTAATTCAATTCGTGGTGAAAAGATTTGATAATTAAAAAATTTATTCCCTATTCGTTTAGCACTGTACCTGTTCGTACAAGCAAACGAGGAATTTATCATTATATTATTGGATTATTAATTCTGAAATGAAATCAGTAATTATGTAGTCCAATAAAGTCATCGTTGAACGAACATTACGATTAGACAGCGGATCTTTATGTAAAATAAAAAAAAATGTTCTAACTGAATTGTTTAGTGGATTGAAAACGATGTAACAGGATTTTTGTCAGCATCCGCCGTCTAATTATGATTTATAGTTTCCTGAATTGAACGCACGATTTGTATAAAAGTCAACTGAAAAGATCATTACAAAAGGTGTGTCTGATGCGATAGAATATTTCTCATGGGTGCTCGGAAACGTTTGTTAAAAACTATACGGTCCGTGGATACGTTGGCCTAACAGGTGCTCTTGATAGCCTTGAACACGTTCTCCGTGAACTGTCCGACGATGTTGCCCCTCGGATGATAGCAGGCTACCACTACGCAACTGCCATCCCTTTTCGCCATTGCTATGCCCATCTCGGTCGTGTTCTTCCATACGATTTGCGTGAAATGACCTGTTTCAAAGAACCAAATTAAAAAATGTCTAATCAATTTATGTTCCAGAATTCTTTGAAGATACTCAGAGAAGTCAGAATTGTCTACGGAACGTTATTAATTAATTATGAGAAACTAGATTCATCTATCGCGGTTTTCTCGAAGAAATGGTGAACCACTGACGATGAGGTCAATTACCGGTGCCTGTACCTTGCATGGTAAAAGGAGAATATCCTCTCAAGGTCATTATATGAAGGGAGGGGGGCATTTCTGTCTGCGGAACGTTATTAAAGCGAATACATATCGGGATTTCTTTTTATAACGCATTCTACGCACATGTATTTAGGACTTTTGGCTCGGTGCCAAACTTGTGATCCTTCTTTTCGGAATACCATTTCGAGACCACCTCCCGTGCCGGTACAATTAGCTTCGGATCGGAGCACTGCATCGAGTAGATGTTTTCCCCATATGGAGACGATAATTGTGGGATCAGCTTGTTCGTGTTCAGCAACGTGTTCGCCCACGCCTGTCGATATAGAAAAAAAAGTTGATAATCGAGCGTTGCTCTCGCGCTGGGTCATTCGGGCTATCTAGCGTACGGATAGAAGAGGTTCCCACTAAAACATGGATTACACGAGGGAACACGATCGGAATGGTATCGTGTTTGGGCTCTTTTTAATTGGAAAAGTATCAGGAATATTCTGGTGATGGTTTTATGAAGAAAATTCTTGATTAACACCTTAGCAGCAGAAGTCAATTCAGCGCTGAGCCTCAAGTCAGGGACACGATGTCGTCTTCTATATTCGTTATGAGCCAGCAGAGCTTCCTGTTGCCACGTTTGATCGTCCATGGTGTATCGCGGCAGGAAAGATGTCTTTTTACTAGGACTGGAGCCTCCAGGTGGGAGAACATTCTCCGTGAAGCTACCCAGGTAGTTCCCGGCAGGATTATAGTTACAGACCACGTAAACTTCGCCGTTCCGGTTCCTGGCCATCCCGACGCCTAACTCCGTACTGTCTTTCCATACTACTTGGGTGAAGTGGCCGGTCTTCAGGGTGGTCGGCTCTTTTCCGTACTGGTGCTGCGCCTCTTCCGCGTACCTGAAGAACAAGTTGGGTTTTACATATTGACTGTTTATGTATTCATTGATTTTCGACATTTATGTCTGATTGATTTTTACCATTCGTTTACAGGTTCATCGCCGCTGACCACGGTCTTCGGGTTCGAACTCCACATGCAGTACAAATTCTCGCCGTAGTCGATGTTCGCCCTGTGCTCTAACCTACCCCTAGTCGCCAGTATGTTGGCCCAATCTTGACTCGTTTTGCATAACTATGAAACAAGTAAGTTACATTAATGTTTACCTAGTTGACAGCGGGTTATATGCGTTTATTGCGTGATCACGTCAAGTTTAAATTGAGGGAAATTTCAAGTTTAAATTGAGGGATATGTCAAGTTCAAATTAAGGGAAATTTCAAGTTTATATTTAAAGAAATTTCAAGTTTAGATTGAGGGAAATGTCAAGTTTAAATTAAGGGAAATGTCGAGTTTAAATTGAGAGAAATATCAAGTTTAAATTTAAAGAAATTTCTAGTTCACATTGAAGGAAATGTTAAGTTTAAATTCAGGGAAACTTCAAGTTTAAATTTAAAGAAATTCCAAGTTTACATGGAGTGAAATGTAAACAGTAAAAAATATTAGAAGAATTGAAAGAAACTGTGTGTAAACGAATAATAGACAAATTATGACATTGAAATTTATTACATTATTTTCAGCCTGTTAAACATGTTAAGAACGAGAATGATTTGACTCGAGTTTGTGGCAATTCAAGAAGAACATGTTTATTTAGCATAAAGAACCACTGTCCACTAATTAAACAGAGGGTTGGTCTCGCCAAGCTTTTCTTTTAGATCCTCCCCCCGTGTTCGCATGGCGATTCATTTGCATAACACTAACACCACCCGTGGTCTAATGAAACCGTTAGCGAGTTGACGAGAGTGTGCCTAACAAGAAAAAGGTGGGAATTCGATGATTGTGTCGTTTTACCTGTTTGCTGAGACGAAGAGGTGGCACTCCATGCCTCGAGCGGAAGTAATTGTGCGTCTCGAGGCAGACGTTGATGAATTCTTTCGGTGGGCCCAATCTGCGCACAGACGGTTTACGTGTGTCAGTCTTTGTTATCTATAACAAACACAGAGAGTGTCGCATAATTGATTTAGCCGCACGAACATTCAGCACAATGTACGTAATTGTTGCACTTCCAACACACGGAAAGACTCACACTGACTTCTAGCAAAGTTGCGCTCGAGAAACGACCCAGTTAACAGTCCAATGTTAACGCATCGTTTTTAACACGGATCTCTTAAAAGTTATTTATACACAGAGACAATGCTGTATAGAAAAATTAAGAGGAATGCTTAAGGTGAATTAATTGAAAATTTGAATTGACAGAGGTCTCTCGAGTTTAAATTGATCCGATGAAGACACAAGCCATTAGTGCTATAAATCTCAGAGTCGTTCACCGCGGATTCGCTAAGTATCACTCGAGGATGAAATCGGGGGAAAGCCAACAAGATCGATCGCCTCGATCACTTCACCAAGATAAATCGCTTTCGGCGCGGCGACGATTCAAAAACAAAATGACGCGTAGGCAGCAATAAAGACGATGACGGTTCCTAATAACCTAGATGCGGAATGGTCAATGGATAGAGGACTGACTGGCAGGAACGATTTCCCGTCGTCCTATCGGAACGCGATCATTTCCAGCACGAGCAGCACGCCACGGAAGAAAACGGTTACGGGTTTCTCCCGGAATTCGTTCGGCTCCGAAATTGTTTGAATCCCCGGGTGAAAGTATAACCGGCGATAAAATATCTGATGTTTGACAGCGGCGATGCTATCCGTTCGGATAATCTGGCCCGAAAAGAAATAAACGAGAATAGTGCGAAACTTTAGCTCACTTTAGGTATCCTCGAAACCGGTAGCACATGCAACTCTTACTTCCCCGCGAATCTAGAGCAGCGACTCGCCTGATGCTTGATAAAACGTGGCTCCTGATATCGGAGTATAATGCGGGTATCATGCGAAGTGGCACACACCAACTAGGAGATAGAGAAACTAGGGATTTCAAGTCTTCTTCTTGCTTTTTGATTACCGGAGATTCGAGAATTTGCAGAGAAACCGAGCTAGTGAAGTTAGCGAGCTGTGAACACATGAATTAATCATGACGCGGCGCGAGAAAAATCGTTCGGCGGCATCGTAACGGGAAAAAAGCGACGATAACGAGTCCTTTTTCGGACGAATTTTCCGAATGAATTTTCTCGGAATCTCACTCCAAGAATCTCTACGAACTTTTCGAAGAAGATTCGTCTGAAAGAACTGTTCCTGTCATTTTTCTTTTGGGAATTTTGAATAATCCATCGTAACGACGACTTCGAAATGATCGTTGCGTTGGCAGTTGGCACGCGACGCCTTCCAAAGTACCTACGAGCGACATCAAGGTACATTGCCATCTGTCGATGACTCAGGACCGTTCCCTTTTCGAGAGACATGTCTGAATGCTCTCGTGCATCGCCTTGGGAAATCGTTACTCTCGCAACGGTGACTAATCTACGACTGTCAGCTTCGGGAATGATTCTTCCACCGACCCCCAGCTCGCGTTTAAGGGCTGTGTCATTCCGGTGCGATTCTACCTCCAATTTTTCGAACTTTTCAAGGAACAAGCACGTATGGTATTATTTTTGTTTTTAAGTAAAAGCAATAAGGGACATTAGCCCAAGCGTAACACACTGGTTTTAATTAGGATATATTGGATTGGCAAGAAAGTAATGTTGGTATTTTAACCGTCATACGCTCCTCAAAAATAGCTTTATAAAAGAGACTAGGATAACAATTCACCCATTTTTATTTTACACCTGAAATCAACACATTATGTTTCATTTATAGCGTCACATGTTAAAGAAATACATCTCACGACGTAGATACGAAAGGATGAATAATTATACAGTATTTGAAAATATTGAATGGGTGAATTTTCACCCTGAGGAACGTATGAGGGTTAAGGTGAAATACAGCCAAATTTTTTTTATTCAAACAATCTACTTTAACGAATAAGAGATTTTGCCAAAAAGAACAAACAAGAAAATATGTTGTCGATTAAAACTCATCGCTCGAATAAAGAAATTCGGCTTCACTTCACCTTAAAATACCGGAATCACTTTCTTGCCAACCCCAATAGTTTGCTGACAGAATATTTTTTTAGCTGCTGACACTGATGTTAAAAGGGTGAAAATAGCCCTGAAGAAGTATTAGGAGAAACAGGCCATTCAGCCCCGAACTTTGAGGGCTGTCTTCATCCCCTTAATACGAATGTCAGCAACTAATAAAAAATACGGATCTAATATACTATTAATAAACTATTAACGGTATAATTACAGGCGTGGACGAGCATCTCGCGGAGTCGGGGGACGCCGAGGACGACCTGGCGCTGCTATAGGACATACCATCGCTGCCTAAACTACCATGAAAACTGCCATGAAGGGAATTGGACAGTGGTCCTGGCGATGCCGGCGACGCTGTCAAGGGGGACTTCGATCTGACCGAATCCGTCCTCGACCTGCAAAAGTTAAACAGATTACATGGTGGATGGGGAAAGACAACGGGCCTTTCATTCTCGAGACAGTGGAAACACAGTGGGAACACAGTGCAGGCTCTGACAAACAACTTCTATGGGGAATCCCTTTGGGACAACGGGACTAGTTTACGACTTGGTTTCGCGATGTGTGTAAGCGATTTCGAACTTTCGGCTCTTTGAAAGCGATGCGTTCAAGCTATTCGTGATTCAGGGTGAAAGACCTCTAACAGAGTACATTAGCCAAGTGTAACACGCTGATTTTAATCGAATTTACACAGGATCTATTACAAAGTTGCCTTTGTAAAGGCAAAACCTAAATACGTGTCAAATAGTTTTCAACAATCTATGTCCTGTAGAAATTTCATTGTGTTTCTTCACTGTGCTACACTTTGCCAATGTTCCTCGCGAGACAAGCTAGAAGAAGTAAATGGTATTTGTTCGTTCATTCGTTATACTACCTCGCTAATGTATCAGGCACTTGCATGTCGCGAAGATCTACCGTACTTATTTACCAGATCAGCCACGAAACGTTCAATCAAATAAATGAACGATTCTATCAAATAAAATCTACTGCAAGTTGCACTGATCGACCGATGTCTATATCCGCAGCAAGATAACAATGTTATCTTATCGCTGTTTGATCGAACAAAAGCAATTTCCAGGATTAAACATAATCGCGTGAATCATTAGTCGATTCGTCATGTCGTACACGTCGTTTAATCCGGCAAATCAAAATAAACAGCAAGGTGCCTGATGAATTCAGAGCTTGTTAGTTTCACTCGGAGAAAATTATTATATCAGACTTACAGAAACGATTTATAATCGTGCAAAGAAAAAAGAAATCCCGCGACGAGGAGCAACAAACCGCGGATCAATTAAGAGAGAAAATAAAAGTTCGCCCGGTTATTTTCGTTTCGGGGGTGGGGGCACGGAGAACAGCTCCATTACTTTCTCTGATTAACAAGGGTCTCTTCGGTGCAACGTTTCCAGACAGACAAGCAAAACACATTCGTCTGAGCGGCGAACGCGTCGAGTTAACATCCGTTTCTCTTCAGCCTCGTTTCTCGCTCATCAGGATGCTGAATCAAACCGAATTAAACAAGTAAGCGCGCGCATTAAAGTGGTAATTCGCTCGAAACACGGACAGACTCTCGAGAGTCCTGGTCTCTTCTCGGTATAAGCGGGACCGAACGCGGACCGTAGAAAGCGTAGAATCGATTCCGAGTGTCCATCATTAGATCCTCCACGCTTCGCCGAACAGTTCAGATAAGAGAGGCTCCACTAAATCGTGAATTACACCTTGGAAAACAATCCAAATTCTATCGTGTTTGGACTCTTTTTAACCGTTGAAATGTCGAGAACATGCTTGCGAGCGTTTCATTAATGAAACAATGATACACAAAAAATGTTATGCAAGCTTCTTTGCAAGACATGCCCGAAGCTGTCAGGTAAATGGGTTTCGATTGTTGCGGTGAAGAAAAGTCTATTGGGAATTCGCGAAGAAGGGTTCAAGCTGCATGAAAATATATTTTAATGATTTTTACCGTCAGTGGCATTCACATGGAAGCGACGTAAAGCCTTCGAAATGACAGAATTTCGAGTATGTGAGAAGCTCTTTCGAGTGTGCTCGTTTTGTCACGCAACAGCTCAGCGCGTTTACAGTGTCAGCAATCAGGTGGTGAAGTAACGTCGGAGAAGCCGAGAGAAATCGAGAGAACATGAGAGAGAGAGAGAGAGAGAAAGAGTAACGCATCGAAGAATTACGCGAAGGTTTCGCGAGCGAGTCGTTCTCGCCGCGCGGCAAACGCGATCGCCGCTCGCTTTTACTTCCTTCTTCCTACGAGCTGCCTCGACCACGGCCACGGTCGACCAGAAGAAAGGTTGCTCCATCCTCTTTCTTGCTCTGCCTCGCGCCGACCGGGAATTTATTAACCCTTTACCGAGAGATTTAACGGTGAACGCACCGATACCCATTGTTCTGGTAGCGACCGTAAATTTGGAAAGTTGCGCGCCGTCTGCTCTTCGCGGTCCGCTACCTTTCTGCGCTTCGAACACGCCGTTTCGTTAATCGTCTTTTGACCGTTCTCACACACAACATTTTTATCCGCGGAATTATCGGCCAATAGTGAACTAACAAGTTGCTAGTCTTCTTTATGTAATAAGTTCGAACAGTGTTGTACTTCAAAAGGGCAGAGATCGTTTCAAGCAGCTTCACCCTTTGCGAAAGCCACCGTGCAGATTTTCGCGAAGGAAAATGTTACTCGAAATCACTTTCTCTAAACTTGAAATTTCTTTAAATGTAAACTTGAAATTTCTTTCAAATAGTTCTTGAAATTTCTCTCAATTTAAACTTTCAGTTTCCCTTAATTTAAACTTGACATTTGCCTGAATCTAAACTTGAAATTTCTTTAAATTTAAACTTGATATTTCCCTTAATTCTAACTTGACATTTCCCTGAATTTAAACTTGAAATTTCCCTTAATTTAAACTTGACATTTCCCTCAATCTAAACTTGAAATTTCATTAAATTTAAACTTGACATTTCCCTTAATTTTAACTTAACATATCCCTGAATTTAAACTTGCAGTTTCCCTTAATTTGGGAATCAGCTGCCTCGGCTACAACATTTTTCGGACAGCCTGTTAGACCGCGGTTCACTCTCGTTTTCAGAAATTCTGAAGGCTAGACGAGAACTTTCTCTCGACTTCGCGGCCGTTTGCCTACGTCAACACTCATTACCATTCAAACTAATTAGAAGGCCATTCATCGACCCTAACGATGCCCCGAAAAGAACGATCACGTAAAAATAAGAAAAACGGAGAGTAAGGGGAGACTTTTCCCCGGCCAATGATCGAACGAAGATTATTTATAGCGTTCGGCTTCGTTGGGAGCGCTGTCTGGCCAGACTATAATTATTATTTTATACTAATTAGGTGATTAGGTGAATACCTTTCGGGCGATAGCTGGTCGACAAAGCCAACCACCTTCTTTTTCGTTCCGTTTACGCTGAGCGAGGGCATACTACAAGGGGTAACGATTTACGACGTACACAACACGATAATAGTGGTTCCGTTCAACCCTCTGACGACGGTGGTCGGGTCTATCTTGACCCAGAGTTGCAAAAGTAAGATTCAGATTACATAATATTCGAGCAGCGAGTCGAATATAATCGCTAGACTGCTGACCTTTATGCAAAATAAGAAAATGTTTGCACCGATTGCGACTGACTGGATTCACGTAAACAGTTTATTCTTACTTTAATAACGTTAACAAGCTGTTACAAAATAGATCTGCACTCTTCAATCATTGTAACCTTTTTACTGTTTCAAATTACACCCACTCGATTTTTCCAATAAATGCATAAAGATCCGCAGGTCTAATAATCACTGTGGGTCAGTTCAGACCCAACTGAAATGCACGTCACTACAATGGTCCGCCGTTCGAGGGTAACAGAGGTCCTCCTACTTTGACTTTTTTTTATTTTCAAAAAAGAAATGAATCAACATTAGTTTCCTAGTAAAACATTCCGAAATGTCAAAGTAAGGGGAATCGTTCAGCTTTCATGTTCAAGATGTCCCGAGAGAAATTACGCTTGTTAGACGAAATTATTTATGCGAACGAAATTATCTCTCCATTTTTAGAACTGTAATTTGCTCGACCAGTTACAAAACAACAACTTGGAAGCCATAGGAGATCTCCGACTGTGTTGTGCCGTGAACAACAATTATTTGTTTGTGCATTTGAACTTCCTCGAGACCGGCTGCATCGGCAAACACTGACGATGCAATATTTGCGAAGTGCATCGTTGAGAGTCGACCAGTGCGCATAGTTTATTTGCCAGTGAAACAAGCCTGCGAAGAGATGAAAGTGAAGATGGTAGACATACTGTCGGGACAAATTGAATGGCATCGACTGTATAACCAACTGCACTGGTAGCAAATCGAAATTTGTTATGTCGACTGAATATATTTGAAGGGAATTAAATAATTCGAAGATTCGATGCGTCAAGGTTTCACGTCGCGCGCTCGTTCATTAATCGAGCCGCAGAATATGCAACTCGCGAAATTATTCAGTTGCATAAGCAAGGACAGCATAAATTGCATATAAAAGTAAAGAGGTCAGGCTGTAAGGGCAAGACCGTCGATCGAGTTCGATAAAAACGACTTTTTTACCATTATTGGTAACGCTGCACTTATAATTAATCTGCGATACGTTCGATATTTTTGCGACACTCCATCGAATTTATTTAACGTTGTATATTTTGTATTTTATCGCGTCATTTTCTGCACGTACTTGTCTCGAACAATTTGCAACTTCCACGTTTTACGTAATGCAGTTTCGAAGTTTCTCTCGGGACATCTGAGTCTAACATGTGTGACTGTATTTATAATATCTACTACGTGTGTCAAAAAGTAGAATTCGTATGCGTGAGAATGATTAAAAATTGTAAATTAATGTACGTGGGTAATTATTTCCACATTTGTACAATTTACTGTTAATCGAAGAAGATTAGGAGTATAATTCTAGTATGAACTGTACACTATCATTATTTGTATTATAGTACAAATAATTTACAAGGATAATATTCTTTATGTATGTAATCGATTGTTGATTATTTGTTAGGGTTAATAATTGAGACAAAGATCAACCTGAAGCATTGTTCAACTCCGTTCACCGGTGAGCAATAAATGTCATGCTTAGTTAATATTCAGGCAACAGTTATTCTCATAGTAACAAATTGGGAAATGTTCTAATATCAATTTTATTTGAATCATGCAATTCCAAATGATCTTGACAACGAACTGATCTAAACATCAAATTATCTTACCAGCAATGTATGTACTACGAAAGAATCATCAATTAATTGAACAAACAAGATCAATCTAATCGATCTTAAGTATGTATACAGCGTGTCTGAATTAGTTTTGGAAAAATCAAATTTTAAT
This sequence comes from Lasioglossum morio, assembly GCA_916610235.2. Classification (NCBI taxonomy): domain Eukaryota; kingdom Metazoa; phylum Arthropoda; class Insecta; order Hymenoptera; family Halictidae; genus Lasioglossum; species Lasioglossum morio. The sequence continues at coordinate 20,139,940 of OU744324.1, read as the reverse complement.
TAGTATCTCTCAATTCGAACACACTGTAAACATTTGTAATTTGCACTTACAGAAAACTGGTGTACAATGACAACGTATAAATACTATAATGTATAACTGTCTGTTCTATCAGGATCTATATAAACGGAAAATCTGATTAAACTTCGCTAAACTTCTTACTGTTCTGGCAACTAACGAAACGCAAGATTATGTTTTGTAGAATGTGAAAATTAACAATGGAGCATACAGAAATTATTTCGCAATCTTGAAAAATTCTTACCCGAATGATATGTTCTCCGCGACGCTTCTAAAAATCGTATTCGTTAATCGGTCATGTTCAAATCTGAGGTAGTAGTATTTTGTTTATTACTCGAAAAATTGCCAACTTTAATCTTACGATAACTTTGTAAAAAACAATCGTACAGCATCAAACTCGGACTCGTTTTAAAGCTTGAACATCCTACTTTCGCACCCCGATGTTCATTTTCCTTGGAAATATTTTTACGCGATGTAGCAATTTAAAAACCGAGGACCCATTTTTACCATAAAAAATCTTGTGGATTGAAACCTCTGTGAAAACGTTAAAACAAAATTTTTTCCTGGAATGAATTTAACGTGGATTTGAAGAGTGAAGCTCCCCCTTTACAACAAGACCTTGAAAATTGATCTACGATTGTTTTTACCCGTTTTATGGAACAAAAACGAAAAACTAGTCGAACTGGTGGTCCTATCTAATACCCTGCTCGTAGGTGTCCGTTGACTCTGCGTTCAAAGATCGATAACTCGGTCAAAAAAGATCGTAGATCAATGCTCAAGGTCTCGTTGTAAAGGAGAAGCTTCAATCTTGAAATCCGCAAAAGATTTATCCACGAGAAAAATGTTTGAACGTTTTTACAGAGATTTGAATTTGTAACATTTTAGGGTGCGAAGAAGGGGTTGCGTCAACTTTTCGCAAATAGGGGGAAGTTACAGTTCGAACACTTTCAGGATTTATTATATTAAATTCTGTTAGGGGGAACACTGATAGGCGTCCGTCGAACATACCACTTTTATACGCGTCCCAGGAAGTTAGGTTTCCCTTACTAGTTCCCTCCGATCGTTTTGAGAGAAAACGATACATACCTGTTCGACTTTGGCGTAACGATGTCTCTGGTTTCGGACGTGTATTTCCTTTCAGCTCTACCACCGTTGAAAAGCTCGACGGTTTCCCTGGTTACCGTTTCCAGAAGAGGCTCGCCACCCCTTCGGCCCTTACTGAAGGTCCTTTGATCCGTTTTACGAACCATAACCACCCTCGACAGGGGTTGATTGAATTCGTGGCCGTGCATCGTTGGCGGGATCATCGCTAACGACTGCGAGAGGGGCCCACCTACGCGTGGGGACCTGCAACAAATTGTTTTTATTACGTTACTGACACATCGACCGTCAAATTGTGCGGTTTCGGGTCTTGGGGACCAAAAAACATTTTTATAAATCTATTTTTGTCAGAAATGCATTCAAAGAATTGTTTAATGGATTTTTTAAAACATGCATTTATGCTGTTATTTAATGCATTTTTTTTAGAAATGCATTTGAAAAGTCATATAATACATTTCTATTTTAGAAATGCTTTTAAAGAATTGTTTAATAGATTTTTCTTTTGGAAATGCATTTAAGGAGTCATTTACTGCATTTTCCTTTTAGAAATGCATTTGAAGAGTCATATAATACATTTCTATTTTAGAAATGCTTTTAAAGAATTGTTTAATAGATTTTTCTTTTGGAAATGCATTTAAGGAGTTATTTACTGCAGTTTCCTTTTAGAAATGCATTTGAAGAGTCATATAATACATTTCTATTTTAGAAATGCTTTCAAAGAATTGTTTAATGAATTTGTCTTTTGGAAATGCATTTAAAGAGTTATTTAATGCATTTTCCTTTTAGAAATGCATCTTAAGAGCATTTTAATGCATTTCAATAAAAATTTTCTGTATCCACCTCGTGGACACGTGTTTCCCTTACGTAACAGAATAAACGACTATACACAACACTCTTCGTTAACGTTCACATCGTAAGTTCGCCTAGGAAAAGTTGTTTTTATTCCCGCGTAGAAGTTTGTTAATTAATTACACGGTAAATCCCCGGGTGCATCTGAGAGATCATGCAGCCGGTTAAACTTCTCGTGTCTAAAACTCATTAGTTCGAAACCGGTAACCGTTAACCCGTCGTTAAACTCTTCGAAAATGGCGGTAACACGTGTCCCTCGGACTCGCATTTCGCGAGCAATTAAACTCGAATTTCTCTCGGTGGGAACGTTCAACGGATGAAATAGCTCCCGGACGTGGTGTGACGTTTTCGTTTTTCGTTTGTCAAAAAAAAAAAAAAAAGGATGCGAGGAAATATAATCTGGAACAAGTCTGGAACAGATATTGTCGGAGAAATTGAAAATCGTTGATCGACCGATGTTCGGCTCTAGTGAACAGGTAAAAGCAAGACTTGTTGATTCTGCAGCGAATGGCCAGCGATTATGGTTGAAGAAAGCGTATTTCGTGAACTCGGTTCTTACACCCTTGCGACTATTCGAAACACCGTAGAAAATAGGAGATATTCAAAATGATTATGGGATCAAACCAATTGTCATTTTATTTTCCAGACTTGCTACTGGAGGATTTTTATTTTAAAAATTGAATTGGATGCAAACAATTTTCATTTTATTTCTCGAACTCGTTATCAGAGGATTCTCATTCGTTCATGAAGAAATTGGCTGGGTGAAATTTCAAACAATAAAAAAGAATAATGTAAAACGAAAAGAATCATTGACGGATGAAAGGAATTATGGGACAGAGATGAACGTTTCGATCAACGAGTGTTGACTGTGAATATACAATTACTATAACGTCCTCAGATTTAGTTCAGTAATAGGAATGATTTCAGTCGAACGTGCGCACCTGTTGCAAGCCTAATCGCTGAAGATAAGATCAGGAAAACGATTGAACAAGCCTATATGTAAAAAGAACGATCGCGTTACGTAAAACAGACGGTTTTCATTGCCGCAGAAAAACGCCGACATTACTTCGGTATTTCCCAAACATGGTTAAATCGAGCAGTAAAACGTATTTTACGTCGCTGTTATGTTCGCTCTGCCATTTAAGGGAGATTTCTATGGTGTGCAACGGTATAGAGTCTCATCCTATGGTATATCATAACCTCTCTAATTATTTATAACCTCCGACAAAACTTTACTCGAATATTTCTTGTACTGTATACAATATACAAATATTATACAAAATAGAAAGCAAACGTCCACTACGGTATGCGTGTACACGCAGCGAACGTGCGCCAAAAACGCGCGTGCACAACTCGGCCGAACATAAAACTGCTCTAACCGCGTTAGGCTCAATTAAACGGCAGAAAAACAGCGACCATAGCTGCGCACACACAGAAATACTTTCGACAGTTGTACGTTAATTTGTTTTTTTTTTCCAAGAAAAGTACACACACAATCAGTGTTGAGATTTAATTAAAAGATTCTGCTTTTCACTGATTTCATTTATTTATGAAACGACCCAATTCTAGACAAAGAATTATCCGCCAATGTAAAATCATTTTCCCGAAGGATCCACGGATCTATGATTCGTCCACAAACCTGATGAAAGAACTGCGGATTTGATTTATTCATCACAGAAACGTGACAATGTGAAACAAACAATTTCTATCAATAGAATATATCGTCTTGATCGAATCAAGCAATTTTCTCATAAGAAAATCATTTTCAAAACTCCATGGATTTATGAATCATCGACAAACCTGATCAAAGAACTGCGGATTTGATTTATTCATCACAGAAACGCCACAATGTGAAACCAACAATTTCTATCAATAGAATATATCGTCTTGATCGAATTAAGAAATTTTTCCACAAGATAATCATTTTCAAAACTTCAGGGATCTATGAATCGTCCACAAAACCTGATCAACGAACTGCGGATTTGATTTATTCATGACAGAAACGCCACAATGTGAAATAAACAATTTCTATCAATAGAATATGTCTTGATCGGATCAAGCAATTTTCCCATAAGAAAATCATTTTCAAAACTCCAGGGATCTATGAATTGCCGACAAACCTGATCAACGAACTGCGGATTTGATTTATTCATGACAAAAACGCCACAATGTGAAACAAACAATTTCTATCAATAGAATATGTCTTGATCGGATCAAGCAATTTTCCCATAAGAAAATCATTTTCAAAACTCCAGGGATCTATGAATCGCCGACAATCCTGATCAACGAACTGTGGATTTGTTTTATTCATAACAAAAACGCCACAATGTGAAACAAACAATTTCTATCAATAGAATATGTCTTGATCGGATCAAGCAATTTTCCCATAAGAAAAACATTTTCAAAACTCCAGGGATCTATGAATCGTCAACGAAACCTGATCAACGAACTGCGGACTTGATTTATTCATGACAGAAACGCCACAATATGAAACAAACAATTTCTATCAATAGAATATGTCTCAATCCTATCGAGTCAAGCAATATTCCCACAAGAATATCATTTTCAACACATCACGGATCTATGAATCATCCACGAACCTGATTAACACCGGTCGCAGCTAGTCCCAGAAAAATCGGAGGATCACGGATCACTCGCGAGTGGATCGCGGCGCACAGTCCACGCACGCGTCTTCTTGACAGAACTCGACGGAGAGTCGGTTCGCGTTGACAGGTGACGGAAAATCGTGAAACAAGTTGGAATCGCGTTCGACGGCTACAGTAATGGAACAATGGTGTCGAACGAGGCGATGGGACGCGCGGTCAAAGGAAGCGTCCTCGTTTCGACGGCGACGACGCAGCGCGTGAAGAAGGCTCCATGGCTTTCTTTGCACAGCTCGAGCTCTCGAGGTACCCTCGAGCTCTCGGGCCCCGGTACAGACCGCACGACAGAACGAACAAAACTGGCACGAGTCGGGCCACGAGAAAGAGAGACGGCCCTCCTCTCTCGGAGAGGAAAGGTGGCCAATTAGCCGTTACTCGGTGCACATGCCTTAACCAACTATCCAGCGCAGCTGCAGCGCCGCTCCATCGCATCGCACGCTTCTCCGGATTCACGTTCTGTTCTGTTCTCTTCTGCTTCGCGGACGAGCATCGTGCACCATCGGGAGAGGACCGTCTTTTCTGTGTCTCTCTGCCTCCATCCTCCATCCTCCCACCACTCCGTTCGCATTCTCTCTCGACTCGCCCGGTCACCGTCAAATATAATATATAATACAAAATATGACAGAGGAATCGAAAGAAAACAATCGAAGAAATGTTGGATGAATATTGGAAGGGCGCGAATTCGGGCACGAAGCGAAGAGAGAATAGTATTGTGAATATCAGTATAATTTCGAGTTTCGAAAGCGCGAGCGATTCAAACGAGCGCAGAGCAACGATAAGTATCTAAGATTTCCCGGGCAGGAATAACCATGTCAGTTTAAAGGAAGAAACAGTCTTCAAACGATGCGGACGCGCCTCTCATCTCCGGCGTGACAAGAGCGGAGAAGAGGTGGAAAAATAAAATGGAATGTCAAAGAAGAAGACAGAGAAAAAAGGGGAAGAAGAAGAAGAAGAAGAAGAAGAAGAAGGAGGAGGAGAAGGAGCAACGGGAGAGCTCTAGTAAATTACACGGCGCGCGCTCGCTCGTGTCTCGAGACACAGAAAGCGTAGAATAGTGTGCGGCTGAGACCTCACGAGACGGTGGATAAAAACTGAAATGATTTTATCGAGACGCGTCCAGCACGCAGTTTCTTCCGCTTTCGCGACAACAGGCGTAAGAGAACGCTCGAGGAAAACAGTATAATAATTGGAGAACGAAGATGCACGGCCGAGCGAGTACCGCTATTCCGGCTGACCGGAATCACTGCTCTGGAACAGCACGGTACTCTTCTACTTCGACCGGACACGAAGAGTAGCTACCAAAACGCGTGCCAGTGAACACCTGCTCGTAGGACGATGCAACATTCGTCAACATTTGTCATTCTTCGATCCATTCAACAATAAATCCTTAAGTCTTCTGGCTACGGAATTTTAGCATTTAGGTTAGCCTCTTCTTCAACCAAACACGAAGAGTCCCAGTTGAAGACACGTGTTCGCAGAACAACATCTGTTTCCTTGGTGAAACGACTGATTTTAAGGCGATGCTCTTCAAGATTTCATAGTAGCTATATCTAAATCATTAGAAATCAATTTTTCTTCCTGGATTCCAGGACCCACATCTTCAAGATCGATGTCGTTAAACTCCATCAACTTGTTCAAACTAATTAATTAAACTGGCTACGGAAATTTTAGCATTTAGGTTCGGCTTCTCTTTAATCGAACACGAAGAGTCCCAGTAGAAGACACGTGCACGTAGAATAACATCTGTTTCCTTGGTCAAAGGACTGATTTTAAGGCGATGCTCTTCAAGATTTCATAGTAGCTATATCTAAATCATTAGAAATCAATTTTTCTTCCTGGATTCCAGGACCCACATCTTCAAGATCGATGTCGTTAAACTCCATCTACTTGTTCAAACTAATTAATTAAACTGGTTACGGAAATTTTAGCATTTAAGGTAGGGTCCTCTTCAACCAGACACGAAGAGTCCCAGTAGAAGACACGTGTTCGCAGAACAACATCTGTTTCCTTGGTGAAACGACTGATTTTAAGGCGATGCTCTTCAAGATTTCATAGTAGCTATATCTAAATCATTAGAAATCAATTTTTCTAATAAAAATAAAATAAAACCAGGTTTTCAAGATCAGTGCCGCTGGACTGAATCTTACGAGGCTTATCACAAGTGGCTAATGGTCGGGCCAGGGCATAAAAAATTTCGGAACATCGAGTAATTAGAGTTTGAACGATTGCTCGTGGAGCTGAATCTTTTAAATTCATCCTATCGTACCCTGTGGGACCCGGTACAAGTATACATATGTAAGTAGCTAAGGCATCTTTTTCGAATAAATTTGCCAGACACCTAGAGCAGGTCTCTTTCTCAACGACAGCGCCACCGATCTATTATTCGCAGCATCATGCAATCCTCGGGGTTGTCACGCGAGCATCCGCGATGCCAGCTTTGCGCAATTTCGTAGCAGACGCTGTTGCGATTATTGCAACGCATTGCGCCAGAACAGAAAATGAAAGGATCCCGTTGTCAACGAGAACGGCCGTGTTCGTCGCATTATATGCGAATTAAGATTAGCCTCCTAGCATCTTATCCCTCGCGATAATTCATCCGCGGTTACCGTATTTAGTGAAAGTATCGCCAATCTGAGAGTGTGCGAACACACGGTTGCAGTTTCGAGGCAGACGAAGAAATTATTCGGCGCGGATAATAAAGCGATGCACTCGGATAAGATCGGACAACCGAGGAAGTTGCAATTACACGGAGAGCACTGCTGTTTTGAAATTCGCGAAACGCCACGCTCACGCTACTCAGACTCGGCTAGAATGTTGCTGAGAGAGATCGTTGCCACCGGAAGGAGAAAAATATTAATTAGTAGCCGTTAATTGGTGGCTGCTTCGCGCAATTCAAATGTGTCCTTCTTTTCCCTGAGGAAAATGGAGGAGTTCAATTAGAAACGGAATAAGAAATTCTGTCGATCTATTATAGCGCCTCGTTTATCCTCAATTCTTGTGCTTTCACGTTGTTTAGATTTTCCAATTGGTGGCTGCTTCGCGCAATTCAAATGTGTTCTTCTTGTCCCTGAGGAAAATGGAGGAGTTCAATTAGAAACGGAATAAGAAATTCTGTCGATCTATTATAGCGCCTCGTTTATCCTCAATTCTTGTGCTTTCACGTTGTTTAGATTTTCCAATTGGTGGCTGCTTCGCGCAATTCAAATGTGTTCTTCTTGTCCCTGAGGAAAATGGAGGAGTACAATTAGAAACGGAATAAAAAATTCTGTCGATCTTTTATAACGTCTCGTTTATGCTCTATTCTTGTGCTTTCACGTTGTTTAGATTTTCCAATTGGTGGCTGCTTCGCGCAATTCAAATGTGTCCTTCTTTTCCTTGAGGAAAATGGAGGAGTTCGATTAGAAACGGAATAAAAAATTCTGTCGATCTTTTATAGCGTCTCGTTTATGCTCGATTCTTGTGCTTTCACGTTGTTTAGATTTTCCAGTGGCATCGCAAGCGCGAAGAGACCTAAGTGAAAATCGAATAAAGACACCGCACGGTGATTCATCGTCACTTCACACGGTAAATCGTCGTGCACGTGAGCCTCATTAAACCCACCTTGGAAACAGCTGAGGGTTGATAAAGCAAACATTACGTAATTCTCTCCTGGAGAACGCGACACGGAATATTGCCGGTAGTTCAAGGGCGAATGAGGTTGCTGTGCATACTTGCACACGTCTGTAAGTGTGTGCATACACGTGCACAGGGTACTGCAATCTACATCGTAATATCGCGCATTGCCTGTTCGAGAGCGAAAGCACACGATCATTACTGTTCCGAACATTTACTCTCGTTATTTGCAGACGAATAGAAAAACATCGATCGCCATGTTTTCACAAAAATGACAACTGAAAGGCATCTTCCTTCGCGTTTCATTTAGAACGATTAGATTATTTTGAAGATTTTGTTAATTGTTCATTCGAGTCAATTGATCTTTCGTCTGAAGTGAATCGACAATTAATTATTATTATTTATTATAGACGGACTGAAGCCCCTTTACATAAGCGTTTACAAAAAAAGAAGAGAAAGATATAAGACTACTCATCTAGTTTAAAGGAGGGAGATGCACAAAAAGAAAAACAAAATATAATAATATAATAATTCTTCGTAAAAATCAAAAAAATCAATACGATTATAAATAGTGCATGATTTTGCAATGATGCGAATCATTGGATTAATTAATCCATAAGTTTTTTCGCTTGAAGTGTTTGAAAACCAGCAGCTGTTCTCAGTTCACGTTCCGGTACATAAAAATTGATTTGCGCAAGCAGAGAGGAACAATCAATATGATTATTAATTAAATGAAAAATAAAGCTCTGTCCGGATACTATTCTTCGAGTATAATAATAATGGTCCTAGGTTCGTTGTAGTTAATCATGATCACAGAATGACATTGGATTATTTAGCTTATACGAACAAAACCTGACAAATTTATGCTGCACTCTCGAGCAGCATGATTTCGTACGTAGAGCTTTTCGGAGACCATATAATTGATGCATATTCTAATAGCGGACGAACGAGGGCAATATATCGCAATCTAAGTGTGCGGATTGAATGAAAATCAGTGGAAAGACGAAATATGAAACCAAATGTTCTAGAGGCGGAGTTAACAATACAATAAATATGGTTGGAAAAGTTTAAGGTAGAGGAGAAATGAATTCCTAAATCCTTTACCTAATCGAAATATCGTCTTGACCCTCACACGTTCTTCACAGTGAAAATTCACCGATTCAATATTTTCTACTTTACTGTACAATTATTCGTCCTTTTATGTCTACATCGTGAGATGTATTTATTTAAAATGTGACGCTATAAATGAAGCATAATTTGTTGATCTAACGTGTAAAATAAAAATGGGTGAACCGTTATCCTAGTCTCCTTTATGCAGCTATTTTCGAGGAGCGTGTAAGGATTAACAAAGAAATGATTTTAATTTCGATATAGCAGATTCGTGTAAATTTTCGATATTTCCTGCGTCTCGAATGAAATAGCAACGTGCTAATAGATTACGTCTCTCGAGGATGGTATTGTAGAATTATTCATCTTTTTATGTCTACATTGTGAGATATATTTCTTTAAAATGTGACGCTATAAATGAAGCATAATTCGTTGATCTAACGTGCAAAATAAAAAATGGGTGAATCGTTATCCTAGTCTTCTTTATGCAGCTATTTTCGAGAAGTGTATAAGGATTAATATTGATGTACACCGAGGGTAAACACGAAACAATACACACGGACAGCACTAGCATACTAAGGTCTTCTAGGTCTACCTGTATTTTATTGCAGACCTTTCCCTTGCTATAAAAGGGCCCGCTGGAGACCAAGGGTTCGTTACTCCTAGATCAGCTACAGTACAGCGCGCATCACGTCATTCACTCATTTGTACATTTAGTCTAATAACGTGTATATATTTCACAAAGGATCTATACCTGACTTACAAATAACCAATAATTAACAAAGAAATGATTTTAATTTCGATATAGCAGATTCGTGTAAATTTTCGATATTTCCTGCGTCTCGAATGAAATAGCAACGTGCTAATAGATTACGTCTCTCGAGGATGGCGCTATCAAGATCACCGGTTCGGCTTCCGGTGTCTGGATCACTACAAACACACCGCAATTTGATCCCCGAGGTCGCAATACTATAGCGGAGGAAGATGGAATAACACTGGACGATCACGCTTAGATGGATCATCCTGTAGAACAGATTAAAAAAAAAACAATGTGAAAGTGGAAAATAACTATTTCACTTGGCACGATGCGCAAGTGTAATAAATATAGTGTGCATTATTTTTATTCTCGGGCATTATGTACATGTTAAGCGAATGCTTAATAGAGCGTGCAAGAAGCGGTTAAGTGAAAATTCTGCTTTATTTTTTCAGAATGATCTTCGGGAGGATTTTAATGTTCAACTAAAAATAACGCAGATATTTCTTGCACCGCAGATCGAAGTCGGGATTTTCCGGTGGATCGGGTGAATTGATCGCATCGGTGCCTCCGAGCGATCGGATCAACAACAATTTATTTACAATTTAATTAGATGTTTGTCAAAGTGATTAATTGGCAACGATCGAGCGTTTCGATTGCACGCGTTGGTATTTAAATACGTAATAGTTGCTCGGTAGGATGGCTATTTCAATACTCGAAACAGGAAAGTGAATATCTTCAGAAAAAATCCATGGAAACCAACACACCGCACGACAAGTGAATCTAATGATCCCGCCATTGCTACTGTACTGGAACTTTCGCAAAAAGAAAGCACCGTGTGTACGTCAACGTTCCCTTAATGGCATGAAATTTTCTAACATTCTCTTGTTCCCAAGATCGCTATGACAGCACTATTCATTTCTACTTTGACCATTCCTCTCTCTTGCCGCACTGAAATTCTTTGATTTTTATTCTCACTCTTTCGCGTCTTGCCAAATAGGCTGCTGATGCAACCGGCAACATGTCAACGCGTAATAACCGATAATTAGTTTGCCGGTTGCATAACTCGTACAATACTGCATACATATGCTCGGACGGGCCAAGAAGTACAATACAATAGAATCGGCGGAAGACCTTGGAAATTTTTGCATATTTGCACGCTTCGAAATACAAGTTCAACAAAAACGACAGTGGAAAACAATTTGATTTTGAAACGAAACACTACCTCACGATACAATCGATCTATGGCTCCATGTCAAGGTAGTTTGCCTCCTCGGAATCGATCATTCAATACTTCTCGGAACAGTGTAGATCCATTCGCACTTCACAGAGAAGAATGATAAATTCGTCTGAACGCGTACACGTAAATCGTTTGAGCAAACTTATTATTGCGTGGACTCTGTTAATTGCGTGGAAACGACCGTCGCTCGTGGTAGCGGTGTGTGATTTAATCAGCGAATCTTTCGATCTTTCCAGAATAATCCAATAAATTGTTTAACGGGCTGCAATAAACTGCACTTTCGAGGCAACCAGTTCGACGAAGACTGGCAAGCTCGATTATGTTTTTAACGATTAGATTACGGGGTCGAACATTCCAGTCACGTCTGTAATCTACCGATTAGTAATCGATCGTCAGATGTCGGACGATCGCGAGGAAGGAGTCGGGTCATATTTGACCCGTATTCAATTTCTCGGTGACGTCAGCACTTTCTCAGAGTTTCATCCAAAAGTAATGTTAATAATGCACATACTTGTATAATGTATATTATATACATATTATATTATATTATATATTATATTATATAGTATATACATTATTATTGTGACTAAGTATTTTCACTACGTTTTTATTAGCTCGCTTTCTTGCGTGACGTCCGGTGGTCCAGCCGTTATTAACAATTGATACAATCAATCATGTATATTATATTTCTTTCTGAATTTCTTTTTCTATTTACTCTGCTAATGATGCACGGGCTAATGATTATATAAAACATCATAATTAGTATTTAATATTGAATTGCAAGCGATAATTAAAAGAATAACATTGCGAGGGATAGAATAAAGGAAAATCTATTTTAATAAATATATTATGCGAGCGAACAATTAAATCAAACATCCGTTGAAATTTATTCATCACCGAAGAATGTAAAAAACTAGTCTAATTAGTCACCAGTCTATTGTTACTATTTTTTACATTCTTCGGTGGTGAATAAATTTCAACGGATGTTTGATTTAATTATTCACTCTTATAATATATTTATTAAAATAGATTTTCCTTTATTCTATCGCTCGCAATGTGGTATAATATACTATAATTCAATATTAAATACTAATTATGATAATTGATATAATCATTAGCCCGTGCATCATTAACAGAGTAAATAGAAAAAGAAATTCAGAAAGAAACAGAATATACATGATTGATTGTATCAATTGTTAATAACGGCTGGACCACCGGACGTCACACATGTCTGTCTGTCTGTTCGGTACAAAATCTTGCAGTTGTTTTTAAACTAACTTCCCGATCAGCTAGAGACTTGAAATTTTTCGCGTCTAGAAGACGAAGTAACTCGGAGAACCGAGGCGATGACGTATCGGTTGCTTATCTCCGACGAATATATTGCGCAACCGATAAAAACGGAACGCGCGAAATTCCCGCGACCGCAAACAACACAGCTCGTCAATTTGTTTGACACGGTTGTTTCGTCGCACTGTTATTACGTGTGCATAACAGCGGCCGTGAAACTTTTATATAGTTCGCACGCGATTGCGTTCGATCGTTCGCGACTGTCCAGTTATGTGGGCGTAGGACAATTTTCTTTGTAAACAAGTTTTACTGTATTATTTTTCAGTACCGACAACAGTTTCACGCGTTTCGCACGATCATTCCTCGCTCTTGCGTTCGGTTTCCTTTGAATAGAGACGAGCGAAGAATGGGACAGACGTGCGGAGCCAGTCTGTTAAAGCTTTACATTGAAGCGTGACGCTGTTTAAAGTGGAAGACGTGTACAACCGATTCACACGGCGAGGAAGAAACGCGTGACGAAACCGTCGCAGTTTACGCTTTTTAAGACGGTGTTTTTGGGTCAAGTGAAATAGTAAAACGGCCGGCGGCTCGCCTTTGTCGCTTATAACGTTTTCAGATCTTTGTCAAAAAAAAGAAAACCGGGTTAACGAAAGAGAATCCTCCGTGGAGAGTGCTCTTTGCGCTTTCCGTGTTCCTCGAGAACAATTTTCGTTTAAACCGAAAACGTACAACTACCCGGGCAAATAATCACTCGAGTCTATTGTTCCGTTTATTTTCTAAAACGATTTAGATATTCAGATAAAGTATTAATGATTTCGGCGCAACGGTTCGATCAATTAAACCAAATATCTATGTTATAATTTTCATAAAGCAAGTGAGTAATATAATAATAAATCTTGACTAGATGTTGTAATCTGATTGTATCATAACCGTTTCTATCTGTTATAATTTCAGACGCAGTTTTTCTTCTTTTTTGAAAATGATCCACATAAGGATCGAAACGTTGAAAGTTTAAATTCATTTGTAAAATTGCTTTATCGTGTTTAATTGATCGAACCGTTGCGCCGAAATCATTAATACTTTATCTGTTTTAACAATCTTACGATCGATAACATTAACAACATTTACAATGATTTAGATATGCGTCTATTTAATTAATTTACGACGCAGGTGGGGCAAGTGTTTTCTACGAAACTAACGAAAACGGGTTTTTTTTAATTTATCAGAATTCGAGGAATAGTTTGTTGATTTAGCTGGGGGTATGTAATTATTACGAAAAGACTGATGTGCTAATGAAATTTTGTGATAAGATCGTGTCGCCAACTGTTGAGGTTCTCGTTAAATTAATTCTTTCTCAATTTTTCCACCGGTTTAGTAGGTCTTTGCCCAAGAAGAATCTAGGCTTGATCGATAAGAATACCACCTGCCCACTTTTATTCTATTTACAGACCTCCTTCCCGAGAAACGGTATTGATACCGATATCAATGTTGTGCCTGATTAGTATTGCGTGCTCGTGTATAGTACGTATAGAAACTTTCAATTGTGGAGAACATTATAAATTCAAGCCTTTGTAATAACGTCAAAAAATGTTTTCCTCTATTGAATCCACCACGTATTTGAAGAGTGAAGCTTCCTCTTTGAAACGAGACCTTAAAAGTTGATCTACGATTGTTTTTACCCGTTTTATAAAACGAAAATCCGCGTCGCTTCTAAAAATCGTATTCGTTAATCGGTCATGTTCAAATCTGAGGTAGTAGTATTTTTTTCATGACTTTCATAATTTCAAACTAAATCACACCTAAGTAAGTGAGTTGAAAAATTGTTGGAAAAATTTGTTCTCCTTCATGTTTAAACATTTAATAGTTACAACTTTTGAAAATTATATTTTATCAAGTTAAAAATGTTTTATTGTTCTTACAGACGCAATTTATTAATCTTGAAAATGGTCCAAATTGTGACCGAAACGTCGATTATATAAAATTAGCAAAATTGCTTAGTTAATTTATTATTTTTTGTGTATTTAACGATCGAACCGTAGCGCCGATAGCATTCAACGATTTTTTATTAACAATATTACGATCGATATAAATAAGTTTATTTGTTTATGTAGTAGTATTTTGTTTATTACTCGAAAAATTGGCAACTTTAACCTACGATAACTTTGTAAAAAACAATCGTACAGCATCAAACTCGGACTCGTTTTAAAGCTTGAATATTCTACTTTCGCACCCCGATGTTCATTTTCCTTGGAAATATTTTTACGCGATGTAGCAATTTAAAAATCGAGGAACCATTTCTACCCCAAAAAATCTTATGGATTGAAACGTCTATGAAAACGTTGAAACAAAATTTTTTCCTGGAATGAATTTAACATGCATTTGAAGAATGAAGCTCCCCCTTTACAACGAGACCTTGAAAATTGATCTACGATTGTTTTTACCCGTTTTATAAAACGAAAACGAGAAACAAGTCGAACTGGTGGTCCTACCTAATACACTGCTCGTAGTTGTCGATATACCTTGCGTTCAAAGATCGATAACTCGGCCGAAAAATATGGTAGATGAATGTTCAAGATCTCATTATAAAGGAGAAGCTTCAATCTTTAAAACGAGTCCAAGTTTGATAGTGTCCGATTGTTTCTTACGAAATTACAACCTGGTTAACTATCAGCAATTTTATGATCAAATGGAAATAAAAGTTTGGCGTGATAATCGATTCTTTGCGACACCGTCGTGATAACAGTAGAGTGATTAATGGGTGCGGCAAACTATTTCACTGATTACAGGTATCGTGTTTACACGTCTGTATCGGCCGGCCATAAACGATTACGGGGGACCTAATCGCCGCTTTTCGAATTGGGGCAATAAAGGAAGTAAGTGAAGACTACATTGGAAGCACAGGAACACTGTGCGACGCTTTAAATGATCGCGAATAATCGTTTGAATCGTAACGATAATTAGAAGGGACGAATGGTTATCGAAGAAAATTAAATATTATAAGGCCAACGACGAATAGAAGTAATAGAAAGAGAATCGTGAGTGCATAACACGAGAGTTACCTTTCTCATGCCGCGCCTTTCTCCTCGAGGAGATTGCTTCGGAATATGAGATGTTGTAATAGCTATATAAGTAACAGCATCTATCAATAAGTTCATTGTTGACTCGTCAAAACTATCAAATGGGCTTCGAAACGTTTTATTCCCAGGGGGTAGCTGTAATACTAAAACGTAATAGTCCGTGAGAATGCAGGAGCAACTTTCCCATGTTGTTCCCATCGAATTCTGATGGGGTGAACTTTTATGTTTAACGTGCGCTTCGATAGGTCACGTTTGCGCGTACCCATATATTTCTATGAAATTTTATTTCAATTTGAAGTTATATACCATATTTGAGTGCTCGAGCTGGACAATGATCATTAGACAGCGGATCTTTATGCAAAATAAACATGTTTTATGTGAATTACAATAAACTGAAATGAAATAGAGTTTCCTTCTTAATATTTCAAACATTTATTAAAAATTAAAAGTATGTAACATAATGATCGAATCTGTGCGCCGATAAGAAATTACAACATGAGTAATCAATAATGCAACAGTATTTTGAAATTCTTTTAATGACTTTACCGTATTCAATCACACCTGCTCATTTTTCTGTGCGCAATGTGGCTCCTCTCTAAAGAAACAGACGACAGAAAAACTAGTGTTTGAAGGGTGAGGCTTTCATATTTATTTTGATAGTAAAACGAACAGATGCACCTATCTAATCGCTAAGAGAAATATTCTGTTCAGATACTGGAATATTTCTACACGTATGTATGTTTCTAATATTCATACCAGATCATTTAATTTCTGTCCCGTGTTAATTTTTATTTCATTCCGTGCCTTTTCTGTAGCGTCGTTTCTTGAAAAATCTAATCTAAGTATATTGAAAGTATGAAATGTTTATAATATCAAAGACATCTGTGATTTAAATGATCAGAAAAAGTATTAAATATAAGCAACTACTAAACAATTCTAAATATTAGTTTAAGACAATCAAAATTTAAAGAATTAATTAAAAGACGATTAATGAATTTTAGTAGTGAAGTTCGCCTGGAAAAGTAGGCGATTTTCTGTAATATTATCGCATAAAAGGACGAAGGCTGTTCAACCAGGAAGAAGCCAGTAACGAACCTCTAACTGTGCTCCGAGTTCCTGTGGAATTGTAGTAAATCGCCTGATTTGATCCCGTAACGCTCAACTAACAGGAAACAAGCTTTTTTGTGTATTTTAGCCTAATGTCGAGAGACGCTGAGTCACTGGGAACACTTCGAACCCGGAAACACCTGCTGAGAAATTAACTGGGAATTTCTAAAAGACGCAGAGCCCAAGAATTCTATCTAATGAATATTTCGAATGAACAATATCCTACTTCAATCAATAACAACAATAATAATACATATAATAAGTATCTGCTTAAATTACAGTACTCAGCACAACTTCGTTCGAAATTTATCCATTAGGACTTTCACAGAGAATTAATGATCATCTATCCATTAGCCGGTAAGCCTACACCGCAACTGTATCATTCGCCTAGTTAATTTCTGAATAAATTAAAAAGACTTATAAAACGTTCTCCTCGAGCACCGTTCGCTCTCGAACTAATTGATGCCTGCGATTCGATTCGAGAAAGACATTAATCTCGGGTCATTAAGGAAATGTATATTTCCTGATCTTGTGTAAATACCGCTTTCGATATTACAGCGTTTTGCAAGCTCGTTTCACTAATTACAGAGACCGTCGATCCGTTTGTGAACGAAACCCTTACTTTACCCAATTGATCTCTACATTAACGCTACGTGATCGATGGCTCCAGGAGAAACAAATAATTAATTCACTGCCCAATGTCAAAGTTTTTGTAAAAGATTACACGGCTCATCGGAAGATCAAATGATCCAGCAACCTCCAAAAAATATTTCTGCATTACTGGCTACGCTGCTCCCACAGAGAAGAATAATTTGTTAACCGACCAATTTTTCGGATAAATAGCACGGCTAATTGGAAGATTAAATGATCCAGCAACCTCCAAAAAATATTTCTGGATTACTGGCTACGTTGCTCCCACAGAAGAAGAATAATTTGTTAACCGACCAATTTTTCGGAAAAATCGCACGGCTGATCGGAAGATTAAATGATCCAGCAACCTCCAAAAAATATTATCTGGATTACTGGCTACGCTGCTCCCACAGAGAAGAATAATTTGTTAACCGACCAATTTTTCGGATAAATAGCATGGCTAATTGGAAGATCAAATGATCCAGCGACCTCCAAAAAATATTTCTGCATTACTGGCTACGCTGCTCCCACAGAAGAAAAATAATTTGTTAACCGACCAATTTTTCGGATAAATCGCACGGCTAATCGGAAGATCAACGATCCAACGACCTCCAAAAAATATTTCGAGCCGAGGATATCGCGATCCCCGGAGCGCCTAAGCCCGCATTTAACTTTAGATCATGCAGCTCCCTTCAAAAAGCAGCGAGGAAAAGAGTCAGACCGGAAGTAAAACAGAGAAAAACGTGCGTCGAAAGTCAAAGCGAAGACGGTTATTTTCTCCGTTACCTCCCGTCTACCCCTTTGTTCTCTCTGCACCCCTGAACGATCATCTTACCTCACGTTGTAGGATCTTCCCGGTTTGGAGGTCATTGTACTGCAGCGACGGGGTGGCCGGCTGACTATATAATAATCGATTTTCCACGACGACGACGACGACGACGAGGAGGCGCCAGTCGACTTGGGAAAAGACACCCCTATATCGTTGTCGATATGCTTCCGAGACCCGAACCCTCCCTACGCGTCGCAGAATTACGCTTCTTGGCTCGTGACTTCACGTAAAAACTGCACATCCACCCGGAACCGGAGCATCCTCTCGAAAAATCGATTCGCGACCACCCACACACCGAACACCCACCACTCTTCTCTCGAATTCAGCCAGCCTTCGAGAACCACAACATAGTTTATCCCCGATGGAGGGGAAAACCACCGTTCTCCCTGCTCTGTCCAGGTTCTACAAAATTTTCATTAATTTCCAACTGGATCGAACAATCTTTAATCCAACTTCGAGGTTCCTGACGATCCTCGAGCTTGTCTGTCAGGGATCGATCGCGACGAGGCTAGATCGTTGATATAGACGACGACGATCCAAGTCCGACGTGAAAATATTTTCTTCCTTCGTTCTCACTGATTTTACAGATTCGTCGTCCGATCGATTTCCCGAAAATTTGTTATGTCACGTCTGCGTCGATCGCAACTGCCCCGCCATTCATTCAGCCCCGTCCGACTGTGTACATATTTGCGTTATCGATTATCAGAGTCGACTACGTAACGACACGTCGCGCCCGTTCGACAATGAGTCAAACCGATCCCCGGGGCCGAATCGAGACTTTAATCCAGATGTCGATAGTGATCGATGGGGACGCGCGGTCTCTCAAGGCCGGGGATTCCGCGTGGCATGATTTTTCCAGCGGCGCGGCGGCGGCAGATAGCCGGCTGCTGACGCTGACAGGCTGCCGGTTCGCGAACTGCCTCGCGCCGTAAACAGATTCGCTAAAGTCCAATGTCACGGCTTGCCACGCGGCACTTCGACCGCTTCTGTTATTATACCGGTCTACTACGATTCGGATACTGTGTCACCGGCCGGACATTCTTCGAAAACCACTCTCGATCATCCGCTTGATCGATTAGAAATTTCCTCTATGACTTAATTACAGACATTTCCCGCGTTGCTGGACACTTGTACGATGCTTGGGAATCGGTCAGTTATCGAATCAATTGGTCGCTTGATTAAAAATGGTGGAACGTTTCCTCTATAGCCGATTTAGAGTCGAATCGCAGAGATTTCCCGTATTGCTGGACACTTGTACGATGCTTGGGAATCGGTCAGTTATCGAATCAGTTGGTCGCTTGATTAGAAATGGTCGAACGTTTTCTCTATAACCGATTTAGAGTCGAATGGCAGAGATTTCCCGTATTGCTGGACACTTGTACGATGCTTGGGAATCGGTCAGTCGTTGAATCAGTTGGTCACGTGGCTCGAGTATGCGAAAATTTCCTCTACGGCTAGTTCAGGCTCGAATCGTAGACGTTTCCCGCATTGTCGGACACTTATACGATCTTAGTTTCATGCTGTCGATGTTAATCAAGTTAATCAGGTGTAACCGGCTGATATCCCTGCAGACGTGCGCGACATTCTCGGACGTTTATACGCTGTCGATGGAACTCGAATTAAACTTGAGCCACGTCTGAACGCGTTTGGAAACAGATTTTCACCAAGGTCTCTTCGTCGTTCGATAATCTGCTGATCTTTGCAGCCATTTGTGCTATCCTCGACCACTTATCCGATGTCAGTTTCATTCGAGTCGGCGCGACCGCGACTGGACAGCATTTCTACCGTAAATCCGACACTCGATTCACAGTAATTTCACGACGATCGATTAGAGAGTCTGATTAATTCTCCACCATAATTAATTGATTCGCACCGGTCAATTTCACGTCTCACGAAACGTCCGGTGCAACTGTCAATACGGCCTGGCGACGCCGTATGCGCTGCATCTTGCTTGAAACGAAATGAGGACGCAGTTAGAGGATCTCGTTGCCACCCCTGCGCGTATTAGGGGTGGTTCAAGGACGACGTAGGGGAGTTTATGGGGAAAATTCGGGATGGAACGGTGGACAGGAGGGAACGAGACTTCACGAGAATGTCTGCGGCAGCTGCAACCACCGGAGACAGAACCACGTTTTCTTCTATCGACCGTATCGCACTGCGGCGACGAATAGCACTGGCAGCTTTACCTCGTGGCGCGCAGGTTTCATGCGGGCGGACGCTCTTGGGTGCCCGCGCGCGCGCGCGCGCCCGCTCTCACACGTTTTCGCACACCCCTGTGAGAATTTTTGCATGCGTGTCGCCGACAGGTATGCGCAGGTGGCGGGTATCGTGGCGGCTCGATTCACCCGTTTTCCTATGCAGTTTTCGCGGGTCTTTTCAACCGAGCTGCTCCGCTACCAATCCCCTCTGATATCGTTGGTATTAGAAACGTTTTTATCGGACTGCGGATCGTTTGTGCATTTACGAAGAAGCAACGTTACTCGTCACGTAACCAAAGTCTGAAATGTAAGAAATTAACCCCATGTAATTTTTAATATTTTCTTTACAGTTACTTGTTGAAACACGGCAAGAAGTTAACGAACAGTTCCGAGCAAGGTGTTGGAAAGTAAAGTGGGCTTTTCAACATCTGCGCTACGCTAATGGCCAATGAGGAGCGCGTCCATCGATTTGCAAGATCGGCTGTGCCCTCTTCGTTACGGTTTTGTTTTGCGATGCCGTCGATGTTCAGTTGGGATGCCATCATCGATGTTCAGTTAATGTTCCGACACAGACAAGCGACGTAACGCATTCGTTTTGCTTCTTCTTGTTCACTTATATTTTTTGTAATGTTGAAAATAAACTATATCATATATTTATGAAATATAGAAGCGTTATTTTCAATACAAGGTTTTCTGTTTCTCTTCGCATTCGAATAATGTACTAATGCACCGCAGCGGTGAAGACTATCTTCGGCTTCGACATAGGAGGCATTCTTAGCTTTATGATAGCCTTCGATGATCCCAGGGTTGATGGCGTGTCGCAGATCACGACCGTGTTATTCTTTTTATTCACCGCGGTGAAGTAGTGGATGGTACCTGCGTGGAAAAACAGATTTGTACAATTTTCCAATGAAATTTGCATGTAGAATGGGGTTGCGAAGACGAGGAAATTTACCGTTGGGAACGGTCACTCCCAATTCCAGAGAGAAAACCTTTTTCTGGCCATTCTCGAACTCGAATTCTTGGCTGTGGACGGATTCACCTTCCATGTGCTCGCCCACTGTCAAATCTCCGATGAACCGAGTACTCGCGCGTTCAACGTCAAACTGTTCGAGATATTAGATCGATCAATGGGAAATTTTCAAAAATATCTTCCGCAAAAGTATCGTGGATATGTGTTGCTCACCAAATCAGCTGCCGGACTCGCCTGATTCGTCAACTTCAAGTTTACAGTCCTGCCCTGTACAGCGTCGCTGGCAACAGCAATCTGACAGATTGCCAGGACCACGAAGACAGTGCAGATCGAACCGGACATTTTGTTTGGAAGAGTTGACGATGAACTATGTCTCGGATAACATGCACGTCTCTTTTATAGTCGACGGAGACCCTGCAAAAGTGAATTTGTCTTATCTAAATGCTTTTCCACTCGAAACAACCTGAGTACATTGCAAGATATCTAATGTGATTTGCTCCGATTAGATTCGAGAGTCAATTAATTTCTAGGGTAATTTGCCCAATCGGTTTCTAAATGGTTTTGTATCTTGGATAGTCTAGATTGAATACATTGATATTTATCGGATCGATCCACCTTTACTCATTCGTATTACCGAAATATTTAGTTCGCGAACTTTTCTACAGATTTTACAAGCTTACTGTTTTATAATTTTTACAATCTTACTAACCACGTATCGAAGATTACCAACTCCATACCCTCAACCGAGCCAGCATATTTCCTTGTCGTTTGTCAGCATTATTGGCTTCCGTCCGTAACGAGCCCTCAATTAATACCTCCGTCGTATTACTTTGTTCGACGTTTACAGGAGGTTTAGTAGAGCGTAGAAACAAAAGAGAGACCCTAATTAGCCCTTTGATAAAAATTGTCTGCTCCTCCTGATCGACAGACAGAATGCACAATATGCACGATGAGACGTGCAGTCTCGAGAAACGTAGCAGACTCTACAGGGTGTCTAAAATTTCCCCTGAAACCCAGAAATGGGAAGTTCCTTGGGTCATTTCGCCGCACGAATGTAAGAACTAGGTAACTTGCAATTCCTTTTAGAGAAATTGATGAAACAGTATTTTAAGGTTTTAAGATTATGGTAGAGAGACCGTTATTTTAAACATAATGCCAATATCTGCTTACACTTCTTTATTTTAAGTGGAACAATAAAAAAATTTTAAACCTTTTCTTTTTGCTAAAAAAACAAAAGTTTCCTACTTTTTACATTAACAAGATTAAACTAACTTATGATTCACTACATGTCGTAGATTACTTTGGTATGTTACCCAGTTTTTACATTAAATTCTACTTGATTTCTTCTTTAATACGAAGTAGATAACTCAAAATGTAAAAATTTCAAGTTACATAGTTCTTACATTCAGCCGGCGATTCGAAGCAACATTTTCCTTAGAAAAAACGTGGTGAAAATGGTTTCCGCAGCTTTGTTTAGTTATTAACGAAAAACACGAATCAATCAGAGCGCGGCTACAGTGGATTGATTCTGACTCTGATTGGTCCGTGTTTTTCGTTAGTAACTCCTAAACAAAGCCGTGGAAATCATTCTTGCTAAGGAAAATATCGCTTCAAGTGACCCAAGGAACCTCCCATTTCAGGGGAACTTTCGGACACCCTGTGTACAAAAAGAAATACCTACAAAGGATTCAACAAGATGGTATACGCAACTGATTTTGCAATATCCAATCTTTTCTTGTAATATGCACTTTACTCGTCTCTCTCGCGTTCGCTCGTTTCCAACGTATGTATTTGGTTATGTAACTGAATTTCCAGACTACTTTTAAACTGATATCTCGCTATACACCGATTAATAATAACACGCGGTGGAAGATGACACGCGCGATAACCGCAAACCGAGTGAAAATATATGCCGTGACAATCATTGTAGAAACAATACTTGCTGATAAAACCGAAAACAATTGAACAAGCTTCTCAAAAATCTTCTGTAAAATGTCTGATCGAAATGTCTGCGAAAAATGTTTCTGCACCTTGATGTATACATCTGGAAAAAAAAATCTAGCCAGACCAATAGATCTACGGAACTGCCCTAAGCGTTCGCAACTGTTGACCGCGTGCCACGCGAGGCGAGCCGCGTGGCCGGCGTTTCTATCAAACGCTAGTATTAATAGCGTTTCCCAGCGGTTCATCTAGGAGCGATTAAGCGGCTCTTAATCAAAACTGACGTAACATCGGTTGAACGGTCGGCAAAACGACCGAGAAGATCAACAACAGCCACCGTCAAGATTTATCGTTCGCGGGAGATCCCGAATTTCTGGTGGAAGGCTGACACGCCTTCAAAGGTAAAGCATCATAATTGCATTTATCGATGTCAATGCAATCGTCGAATGCACTCAGCCGTCTTAATTGCCAATAATTATTAATTAATTTCATAGTTTCAGAAGTTTAATTTTCGCTAGAAATTTCAATTTCGGCGCACAGGTTCGATCCTATGTTTCGGATCGAATTGGAATTCGGATTCGAACATAGGATCGAACCTGTGCGCCGAAATTGCAATTTCTATTTAAAATTGCTGATCGAGATAACAGAAAACATTTATTAATTTTCGCTAATCGAAACTTTCTACTTGGATTAACGACTAACTCGAAACCAAAGGAGAGGAGACAACTCAGGCGAACAATTCGAGATAAGATGTTGCATGATCGAACGGGTGGGATTGATAAGTGATTCGCAAAGAGCCCAACGCTAAGATGGCGCCCATGATCCCCGAGGCTTATTGCTATTAACTGATGAGAGCGAGCACGCTAAACGAATACCACATTCATAACGCCCCGTGACCACCGGGCACTCGAGAATCTGGCCGGGGGCCACATAACTCCGGTTTTTCCTGTGAAACCCGGTAAATCGAGGAACAAGAAGATGATCAATCTGCCTCCCCCTCCCTCAGAGTATACCGCGAGTGCCTCAGAAGAAGTATTTTTATTTTGCATAACGATCCGCAGTCTGGTAGATGAATTTCGGTTTCTACGAGAAACCGGCGCCGGATATTAGGGCTCTAACCGAGACACATCC
Source organism: Lasioglossum morio (assembly GCA_916610235.2). Lineage (NCBI taxonomy): Eukaryota > Metazoa > Arthropoda > Insecta > Hymenoptera > Halictidae > Lasioglossum > Lasioglossum morio. The sequence goes on along the minus strand of OU744324.1, from coordinate 20,115,426 downwards.
TTGGATCCTCTATTTGCTCGGACTGCTCGGGCTGCCAAGTGACCCGGAAACTATCCGCGAACTGATTTCGTGAAGCATTGTTCGGTTGACGGAGGAGCAAATCGTTGGCCCTGATCAACGAGAGCCCGGTCGATGCCTGAAGAAACTTTTCCGGCTGACTCGCTCGGAATTTGTTGTCCTCTTTATACGTTGAATAAAGATTCGTCCGTCCGGCGAGGATAAGTAACGACTGCATAATTCAGACGGTGTCCCATAAATTCGTGGGTGTCGTCTCAATGTGTTCGGAGGTCTGTCCGGCGAGAAGAGAGTTCAGGCGACCGCCATAAGCGGGAATTCCGCGTGGCGGCGCGTGGCGTCTTCGTCGTCCAGCGGGAATTTCACGGCGGGGACGAAAACACAAAGAAAGTCGCGAGGAATGCCGGGAGTTCCAGACGCGTAAATCGCTCAGCGGCTCTCCTGCGCATAGGTGAACACCACAGGATAAATATAGAGCCCGGGTCCAGAAATATGTCTTTCAGCCTGCACTTAAAATCGTCGCTTCCGCCGTAAGCGACGGAGACTTCGTTACCTTTTCGGCCGGCGTGCCTAACCCCCGACCGATCGTTCGTGTTTGGACTCCTCGCTTCAACACCCCCTCCGATATGGCCGTCGACCTCCTAGAAAGAAGACCACGAAGGTACAGTAAGGAGATCAAACTCGAAGTAGTACAGAAGTTTTTCACTAAATTGAAGAATTTTCACCAAATTGCAAATGCAGTGTCAAACGATGATACGAGAAGTTTCGAAGTACGTGGTAAGGTTATAACAGGACGTGCAAATGTGAAAAATTCGAAAGAAGCATGATGTTATAAATATTGAAAAGATATTATAGTAATATTGTAAACCTTTAATATTTCTATCCTGTTCGTTTGTCAGCTCCAAAGCATACAGTTTGGTCTCCTTACTCGATCTTCCTGGAGTAGACATAATGACCGATAGGTGACATCGACGTAGAACGGGCCTGGGTCCCTCGTTTGCATCCCTCGATCGGTCCTGCCTCGATGCGAGGCAAATGTGCTCTTCCAGAACATAATCCCACGCGACCGATGATCGTCCGTCGCCGTTAATCTCAATCACAGGCTCGCGATTAAACGAGACCTTTATTTCCGTCTTTTACTCGAAGGTCAATTGAAACTGACCCGCCATGTTTCGCGTGTAGGATGACGCTCCTTCTTAATCCACTGTATTCTCATCGAGGTTACCGCATCGAACAGAATCGATTGACCGTTCCCTTCCGTGAACTGGCAACCAATTCCAATAATGAACGAGACCTCCCCCATTTATCTTATAGCTCTAGCGTCGGGATTAGAATTCCTGGGCCTTTCATGCGGCAAATAGTACAGCCACGACCATCTGTCTTGATAAATGTAATCCTATTTTGGCCAGTAGCACCCGCGAAAGTTCATCCTGCGTCGATCGATCCCGCCGAGTAACTGCCGCCTCACCTGCAACCACCGTGTCAATCGTAACCGTTAATAAACCATTTTTATTATCTTGCAATGCTGCGAACAATTTCTATATTTCTACATGAGAAAAGTTTTCATACTCTACCATTGTGAGACATCAAGTAGAAATGTTAGTCTTGATTCTGTAAACTTTCACAAGCCCAACCATTTTTCAGAAAATTTTTATTTTGCAATTTCTTTTGCGAAGAATACTGTAACAAATGTTATTCCACGTTGTTCTTGATTCGAAACGAACATAGATTGAATATAATTTACTAATAAATCACTTGAAGAGATTCTTTCTCTACCACTGTGAGAAATAAAGTAAAAATGTTAGTCTTGATTCTGAAATTTTTTAATTCGTAATTTCTTTTGCGAAGAATACTGTAACAAATATTATTCCACGTTGTTCTTGATTCAACGTGAACATAGATTGAATATAATTTACTAATAAATCACTTGTCCGACAGTTTCCTTTTTTCCGGCCGACGAATTCAATTATTCACGCTAATCGAGTCTAATCAATCTCGTCTCGGCTTCGGTCAACCTCCGCGAAAGTTCATCGGGGAAGGTCCGCGACGTGCAATTTCACGGTGAAACCTTTCCGACGTGGTCAACGAAACTCGATATCAATCCGACATAATGCAATTTGCCGCGGGTAGCTCGGAACTTACGTCGAACTTGCGAACTGTTGCTTCTTCAAACTGTCACGGACACGTACTTCCGAGAAACACACACCCGAAATCGTGTTTGCGTATTCGTTACAGGGGATCTCGATGATTGAACAACCATAAAACGCTCAGCCAGAAGAACTAATTGAAACTTTGTTCCCCGTTTGTGTTTCCAGAATCGGCTTTCCACGGCTCGCACAGTAGTCGCGTCGAAATTCCCTCTAACGAGGCGCTAATTAACATTCGTCTGGAATTAATTACGCGCAAGCGTGTTTACGTCCCATAACCGGGCGAGTGTCGGCTCACCATTGAACGGTCTGATAAGGAGTATACGCAGACGAGTCTCGACAGTGTATTAGAACAGTTTGGAATCTCCACCCTGACGCGTTCTCGCACGAGAGATAGTAGGAACGGTTTCGTGTCAGTCTCGGGAAAGTAGCGACGTTACAAGGTATCCATGGTCATTAACTCGGGCGAAAAAGTTGCTCCGACTGCTGCATCGTGATCGCATAATATTCCCCCCCCCGTTGAAAATAAACCATCGCCTGACCCGATTATCATTTCAGTCGAACGAGTTCGCGCAACTTCGTGGATTTATGCGAACCAATTATGAGAGGCGTTCTCTTCTCGTGCCAGTCAACGATACGTTGCACAGTGGTTCCTTTCAGCGATTTAGCTGGCCAAAATTATTTATAATGTTTAATGATCCCGCAACGCTTTCAAATCACATATAATATCATTTTTTACTTGTTTACTCGTTTCACAATAGAAATGCTTTATTCTTTAGCCTTCCGGCCATAAAAAAGGAATAGAAATTATAATTATGATATCGGCGCCAGGTTCGATCAACTTTAGAAACCTGGTCGCCCTGGTCGCCCAGATCGAACCTGGCGCCGATATCATAATTATAATTTTTATTTCAAATTTCGATCGATAAGAATTTTTCCTTTATAAAAAAGGAACTCGGTTTACATTTCAGTCTTAACTCTCTCCTCCTTCCACACCTTTCCGGGTCCATACATTTTACTTTGCCCTATCCTTCTCCCATCCTTCTTTTTGTTCTGTTCTTTCCCTTTTTTTTCTCCAGCTTCCTTAGCCAATCTATCGCTTCTTTTGACCCCCTCTCGCTCACTATTTCCTCTGTGTACGGGCCTCTTTCAATTTCCTTACATTCCCTTATCATATGTTCCAGGTTTCCAAAACTATCCTCGCAGAATTCACATTTTCTATTTTCCTCTTTTTCCCAATACCTGTTCCACCTTTCTAATGTCTCCCCTCTTGCCTGCGTGCTAATAATTGTTGACTCCCATCCTTCCCTTCTTTACTCAGGTATATTGGTAGCTCTTTAATTTATTTATTTAATGTTGCTTTAACATCTAAGGTCATTAGCAACATGGTACAGTTTCTTACAATATTTTGTACATCTTAGTATCTTTGATATACCTGATCCTCAGAACTGAACGGAATGGGTAAGGATCCAGGGAGCTTGGCATTTTTCCTTTCGTTTTCATATTTTTTGCATTCTAGTATAAGGTGATTAATAGTAACTGGTATTTTACATATATCGCAGATCATGTTTTCTTTTTTACTTAACAAAAATGAATGAGTTATTTCTGAGTGGCCAATTCTGATTCTAGTGATTGACGTTTGAATTTGACGATCTATTGGACTTGGAAACTTTTGCCACTAAAAATCCGCTCCTTCGTTATGGTATTTTTGTGTATAGTTCCTTTTAATTTTGTCTATTACATGTTTTCTGAAAATTTCGTTTATATGGTTTTTGAGGTCATTTAGTCCGGTATAATGGGTGATTTGTTTCATTTTTGTATTTGAGGCTGCCAATTTGGATGCTCTATCTGCGTTTTCACTCTGCAGTTCTAAGGTATTTATATCTTTGATTAAACCTCGCATTTTTGTATTCTCTCGTCTCTCGCTCTTGTTGTTGTACTTCTGTATCTCTTCTCCCCTTTCTCTCCTTTGTTTTACCTCTACCTGACTTAGCCCGTTAACGAATAAAATATATTGTAATTGTTTCACGGTGAGAAAATTGCATTAGGCGTGCAAAGTGCAACGAGTCTGCACGGAATGTTGCAATCGTTGGCCGTCGACGATCCCGGTGTTCTACGGATTCTAATCTATAAGAGCGGATCGACAAGTTGCACGACCTTTTGCAGCAGGATTCATCGGGATCCAACGATCCCGCCGGGGAAGACCTTTTCTCATTCACGTTTTCTCAGCTCTAACGAGCATCCATTTACACGAATGTTGCGTTACACAGGGACGGTTAATGTCGTAACTACGTTACAGATAGAATTAGAATCCATTCTATGGTAACCGGAGCTGTTTTATCTCGATGGTCGGGTAAGTGTTGCTGAAAGTATTTACACCGTTCGAGGACAATAACTCGTATACCCCCGTAGCGTTGCGTGTGTTGTAACTGAAAAATAACGGTAACACGATCGGTTTTAGTGTGCTCCGATACTAAACACTTTGCGCTAATTCGCTTAAACAATTTCGACATTGGAACAGCCGATTCTCGAACGAAATTGGTCGATACTTAACTCGTTCGAATGTTCGCAAAAATATAATCGTACATCGATCAACTTTCGCTCGTTTCGAAGCTGGAACATTCTACTTTCGCATCCCGTTCTTCATTTTCCTCTGCAATGTTCTCACGTGATGTAACAGTTTGAAAACCGAGGACCGATTCTGCCTAAATAGTTCTACGGATTGAACCCTCTGTAAAAACGTTCAAACATTTTTCACGGGATTAAATCTTCCGTGGATTTCAAGATTGAAGCTTCTCCTTTACAACGAGACCTTGACCATTGATCTACGATCTTTCTCGGCCGAGTTATCGATCTTTGAACGCAGGGTGAATGGACAACTACGAACAGTGTATTTGGTAGGATCACCAGTTCTACTTGTTTCTCGTTTTCGTTTTATAAAACGGGTAAAAGTAATTGTAGATCAATTTTCAAGGTCTCGTTGTAAAGGGGGAGCTTCACTCTTCCAAATCCACGTTAAACTCATTCCAGGAAAAAGTTTTGTTTTAACGTTCTCAAAGAGGTTTCAATCCATAAGATTTTTTAGGGTAAAAATGGGTCCTCGGTTTTTAAATTGCTACATCGCGTAAAAATATTTCCAAGGAAAATGAACATCGGGGTGCGAAAGTAGGATGTTCAAGCTCTAAAACGAGTCCGAGTTTGATGCTGTACGATTATTTTTTACAAAGTTATCGTAGGTTAAAGTTTCCAATTTTTCGAGTAATAAACAAAATACTACTACCTCAGATTTGAACATGTCTGATTAACGAATACGATTTTTAGAAGCGTCGCGGAGAACATATCATTCGGGTAAGAATTTTTCAAGATTGCGAAATAATTTCTGTATGCTCCATTGTTAATTTTCACATTCTTTAAAGGTCTCGTTTTAAAGGGGAAATTTCGATGTTGAAATCCACAGAAGACTTTAATCACGAGACAAATGTTTGAATTTTTTTAGCAGAGGTTTGAAATCGTAAGATTCTGCGGAACGAGGTTCGTTTTGGTGAGGTTAAACGTTTACCGGTAGCGTGGTATAAAGCATAGTACAATCTGATACATCATTCTGGCCGGAATGCCGGTTTCATTCTCGAGGCAAACCAGCTGGGTACATCTAATATTGCTTTGAAATTTATCAGCAGGTACAAATGTAGGTCAGCAGCCAGCGAGAGCAAGTGGTGCTCCGAAGCTGGGCCCGATTTTTCTGAACTCGCTATACATATAACCGGCTCGCAACTATGACTTTCGCCGATTGACCTCGCGACACATCTACGAAGGTTTCAGACCCGTTGACGAATTTTTCTAGCAGCATATTCGTGAGATTTTGCTGACGAGAAAACCAGTGGCGGGTTCAACGGTGATCGGACTATACGTTCACGTGGGGCCCCGGGATTAGGGACTGCAATCCCGCGCCATTTTTAATCCCGCGGGATTGATGTGGGATTTATTTGAATCCTGCGGGGTCCCGCGGGGTCCTGCGGGACTAACGATTTAGTTCTTCAATCTAATATATGTATATTAATAAAGAAACAAATTTTACTTAATGAGATGATCATCATTAATCATATTAGTGAAAATTTAAATGAAAATAAATCTCTTTTTGGAGCTACGATTGAAATATATACATATACGAATACGTGATATACGTATATATTAGGGCTGTAACTTTTCCGAAACTTCGAACTCTTCGTAGTCTTCGAAGTCTTTAATTAAATTAAATTTAGAAAATTGGATTCTATTAATTTTTGTACAAAAAATAGTACGTTGCAAACAATATTTTAATTAGTTTTATTAAATTCGATGAAATCGGCTATCGCGGGCTAAATGGAAAGAAAAGCAAGACAGGCTTGGCGCTTGACATGTTACTAAAAAATTTTAATAAATACTTTTATTGATTTATACTTTATATATATATATTTTTATCGATTTGTATAATACGTGTTTTGTTAACAAGTTTGCGTGATGTATTGGTTTTGTTTTAAATAAATGTTGCTGACAGTTTCAAATCAGCAAAGAACGAATAAAGACGTGTTGAGCGTACACTACCTACTGATAACTGTCCTAATAAATATATTTCTTGTAATCCTTTTTCAATTAATTTCGTTTAATTTTGTTTTGTCTAATAATCAAATCTCTATCTCTGTCTGAGACCACCTTGGCGATTGGAAATTTAATTACGTTAATAGTCAAGCAGGATTTGTTACTGCACGTGGACATAGTCGCGGGAACAGCTAGTATACAATAAAAGTGTGATTACGCAAAGCGTTATGGTTACGTAAGATCCTCCCGGAGGCACCTCAGGTGCGGCACGTGCGGCATAGGTCGTCGGAAAGGGTTACGAGAAAGGTTGCCAGCGAAAATGGAGGCGGTGGATAAGATCGTGAGAGGAGAGAAACGCCGGTGTGTACGAAAAATGTCGCCCGGAAGAAAAAGGCGAGTTGCTGCGTGACCAGCTTACCGAATGTGGATCGGACAATGACGTGCACCTGGCTCAAAGACCTATCTCAATGAACTGTACCTTCTTTTTTATTTTTATCACACCGGTGTCCCATTCCCCCGAACCGAACGATTTGAACTTACTCTCTTTTAACATATTACCGACCGGTGATTATTGCATATTTTTGACAAATGTATGGTACATGGCTAAATTTTCATTTAGCATTTAGTATGAACTAACTAAGTCACCCTCAATAACGTGGTATAATAGTTCCATTTAAGATTGCAATGTCAAAGAAAATTTCTATGCTTTTTTTTTGGTACAGCAGAATTATTGAAAATCCTATTGATAGGCTTCCGGTCGGTAAAGTGTTAACAGTTCTCTGTATCTCGATCGACAATTGTTCAAAACTACAATTAATGTTATTGGCGCACTGGTTCGATCAATAAGCAAATTTGCAAAATATCACATGAAATTTAATTGAACGTTTCGGTCTGAATTTAGACCATTTTCAAGAATGTAAATTTTCTGAATTGCGTCTGTAAGAATTTATCAATTAATTGTAATTAAAATGTATAAACTCACTTGCTTAGAAAAATGTACTAATTTAAATTCTTAAGAATCAAGGAACAGTGGACATGTGGAATTGTAAACCGTGAAGATTTGAAACGACAACGAATGAAAGAACACTGATCTATGTATTGGCCAATCGATATTTTGCAAATTTGCTTGTTGTCTCCAATTGATCGAACCAGTGCGCCAATAACATTAATTGTAGTTTTACTCTCTTTTAGCTTTGTAGAACCGCCGAAGACACGCCGAGCCACTTAACATTCCATTTGCATAAGAGAATTCGTTCGTTAAGGTTCCATTCGCAACGAGATCCTGTGAACTTAATGAGCGGACAACTAGAAATAACTGTGTCAGTGTCAATGCTTTTGCAGACATTTTCTAATCCTTCATGCATGTTCTCTTTACTGAGATTCTTCTGGAATTTTAACGGTTCTGTTCGTTCGATTTTCATTGATTTATAATTGGACCACGTTCGAACAACACGTCTGCGTAAACCGTGAACGGCGATTTCTATGAAAATTATAGGAAATTTATTCAAACTGTGCCAGACACGGTGTTCAGGTCAATATTTATGCGCTCCGGTGTGGACTCGTAAAGTGCAACACCCGACGAGAAAAAAAGGAGGAGAAAGAATGCTTTTTATATTTCTCGAGAAATCCGCCGAGAGAAAGTATCCGCATCTGGCAACAACCGATTAACAACGGGTACGCAACGCTGCGAACGTCCTAGTCGACCATTTCCGTGATTATTCCGCAGAATTTTCTTCTCTCGGTTGATATTTGTTGTGAGCACAACACGACTGTACCTTATATTCGATATTTTAATCTACAGTCTGATATATTTTTAAAGGACACCCTATACATTTTCTTCGATATTCTCGTAGAGCATCGAAGGAGGAGTCCGACGAGTACCCACAACTATACGAAACACGAAACAACTTAGCCGTTTTTGGAGAGATGTAATTTCGCACACTTGTTAAATGCTATCATGTGTCAATATTGACAAAACATTAATCTTCCAACATTAGTAGATTCCGAGATATAGGACCTCAAATCGCTAAATTTTTCACTGACTGACTGACAGATCATCAAAACCTCTAGAGTTAGTTAGCTTAGAAATACCTCTTGCAATACTGAAAAAAGCGTTTGTAAAAATTAGTCTAAAAGAATGCTATTTAATTTTTACAGAGTTACATTGATGGCTAAATTATTCAATGTATCGAAATGCAAAAGAGTGACTTCAGTGGCAAGTGTCACGGTCGGCAGGCTGTGTGTATCGAATAAACGATAGAGAATCGAGAACTATGGCAGTTTCGAGGCTGTTATGGTCGTCGCGGCAAATTGAAACGGAGTCCCATTATTTGTTACTACATATACGATCGTCGATAAGCTTAATTACCGAGGAACGTCGGCGCAGGCCGCGCGTAGGCGTGTTACAGCGATAGGATCGATAGAAGGAACGATCGCAGACGCGGAAACCGCAGCGGGGAGCTGAATTAACGAGTGCTTTGAATTCGTCTGCAACGATGCAGCAAAACACAGTGCCAGGTAGACCTGGAGGATGGTGTAACCCGTTTGCTTTCTACTTGGGACATGGTCGGCTTGCGGAAAATTTCCCGAGCAATCCGCAAAATGATGAAACGAAGATCCCTTAGGAATCCTCATTGTGTTACGTGGTAGATCTTGAGTGCTTCGTCTATCTTCTTTCGTTAATAACTCTTCGATGAACAACGATCGACAGCTAACACCTCTTGGAGCTGGCTCGAGAAAGCTGCCTAACGAAGATCGTAGTGATTGGCTGGGCTAGCTGCTATCAAAGATTTGACATGTTGTTAAATATTGTAACTTGCGTTATTTTCTTACATTATTCTATATCTAAATGATCTATTCTAAATTAGTTTGTAATTAATTCTTAATTCCTAATTAATTCATGGTATATTTCATTGTTAAACTCTGTAAACTATTTTATGGCGGAAGGTGTTGTATACCAACGATAAGATTCTCTCTAGCATTAGTAATCACTCATGTAATCTAAACGTTTCAGTTCGTCTCTCTGTCTTCAGATCGACATTCTATCTACTGTTATTCATCCTTGAACTTCATCCCCATGATTCATCCCTTACTGACCATTAGACCTAAAACAAACCCCACTTTTTCAGAACCAAAAACCTATATCCCCTGCTGATTACTTCTTCTCGCGAGCATTCTTTTTCTCAGTCTCTCTCCAAGATCTTTTGTATAACATCTATAGTTTGTATTTCGTTCAGAAATTGTACTTAATAAATATACATATATTAAGTATCTGGAATACAACAATGTGAGTGGATCATAGTGAGTGGTTCGTCTCGCGTTTCTTGAACCACTGTTCAACTATTTTCTAACGAACGAATGAACGACGAGCTGAATGAAACCTCCTGGAGCTGCCTCGAAGACCAAAATGATTCAAAGTCCCTGAATTCGAATTTCGATGAAGAATCGTTCGAGCACCGATCGCCCCACGATCGGAGCACTTTCGCGCGACCTTGGAAACTTGACCCCGAAGTGAAACGGCGGGTTCGTACGCAGGTGAGAGCACTTAATCGACCTCTGTCGCGAACGTCCATGCACGATTTACGTCGAATTGCGCCGGGAGACCGTTGCGGTTTTGCAAATACAAACCGCATGCGTAGAGAAGACATTAATATTCCACCGTGGTAAAGACAATGGCCTGATTAACCGTCGATATCAACGTCGCTAGCTGCATCAATGAGAGACCGGAAGTCGGTGTATACAATAGAAAAGTATGTGGGCGACGTCTATCAGCGACCTGGTGTCTGCCACTTGATCTTGAATAAACTGGGACACGATTGTTACGAGGTTCGCCATTCATTTGTTCCTGAAAAGACGATTTTTCGAATATATTCGCTGTACGATTACTTTCAAACTGAATTTATCATCCGAACGTCGGCTATGGTTTCTCCTGCGATGGTGTAAATCACAGGGCAGAAACGATATAATTTCTGATCTGACAAGTAACATTTTTAAATCGCATTACCAATACGTTATTATGGTTTCTTACGTAGGGATCGTGTGCCACGCGTGAGCCATTGAACAAAACTACAACAAATCTTTCCGTTTCAGTGACATTCGACTGGACGATCGTTCAGGATGAGGATCGCCACCGGGAACGTGTTTTCGCGGACGTGAAATCGCCACGTTGAAGAAGCAGAAGGACTGCGAACCTGTCTCGGTTTGAAGATTAGTTTCACTTTCGTGAAAAAAGTCGGGATGAAACACGGCCGTCTTCGGGAAATCGATTACAGGTTCCTTCGCGCTCTTGCTTTCCTTCGGAATCCCGATAGAGATTGTGGAACCGGTTCCACGCACGGTGTGGATCGATTCTACGGAGTCTGGTCGACTATTGGCAATTGTAACTTTACGCGGAAAACATCGGGCTTGTCGATTCCGCTGTTTCAATTACAGTTCTACCGGTAAATACGATTCTACAGCGAAACTGTTATCGCGCATTCCGGCAGCACGCTTCCTCTACCAAGAGATACATAACTGAAATCGCCTAATGCCCCGTACACCTGTTATATTAATGGTAGTCAGATGGAAATTTATTTAAACGATCCCCCGTTGACTTTCTTACCCGCATAAATTTCCGAAGTTTATCACGCTTTCGAAAGAAACTGTGATACGCGCGGATGAACTAAGTGGGCCACCAACGAACGAAAGGAAACAGGATATATATATGTCCATGCGTCCGATGAGAAAATCAATGCCGAGGAAGTTTTTATCTGTCCAGATAGAGAGATTCGCAGTCTAATAATTTAACGATTGTCCGTGAAGCAGATTTTTAGAATGGAGTTTCGGCGAGTTGAACGTTCGAGTTGAAACACATTTAAGGAGGCTGACGATAACGAGCGGAACCGGAGTTCATGACGGCCTAGTTGTCACATCGATGACACTGATGACACTGAAACCGGGTTAACCACACCGTGCATCAGCTCGTGCATGCTCGGATCTAATAGATCCTCTTGCCGAGCAGCTCAAATGCAACCAGCCACCTTTATTCGTGTATTCGACTCTTTATATCTATTCTCTATCTTCAATATAATAAAAATGAAATGCTGTTCGTTGTCACGACCTCAAGTGAGAACGACTGGACCGATTTGGCTGATTTTTTCCAAAAAATGTTCGTAATAGTCCGAATAAGATTTTTAGGGAAAGAAAAATTGGAAAAATTTCCTTGAATAATGAAAAATTCAGGAAAAAATGAAATGCCTTTTTCTATGGGATTTTTGTATGAACTCATGACCATAACTCAAGATTCGAACGATGGATATGCGTGATTCGTTTTTTGTTTTGTTCGTTATGATCCTGGAAAAGTTTTCAGGAATAAAATTCGAGACAATTACAAAGAAAATTTGTACAGGACAACGTCTGTCGAGTCATAATTAAAATAAAGGTCATACTCTTTTTCATTAGCATACGATTATGCTAGGTGACAACGTAACCGGATAAAAACGAAATTCGCTACGCCTATGTGGAACAATGTCCTATTATAATTCATATTACTATGACGACATTGCGAACAATGTCGCTTTGCTTAATTATTCGCGAGAAGTGACACACAGCTGACGCTACCATAAGTCACAAGCTGTTCGAAAGATTTTCTATGTCTTCGGCTCTACGAATAATAATTACATTAGCCGACTGTAAATGTTCATGGTTGACGGGACGTTCAACCGTGAAACAATCTCTTCGTTAATTATCTAGACTCGTTGTACGCGTTCCATTAATTCCAGACAACGACGCTCGTCTAGACGAGCCACGCAAATGGCCGATCATCGCTCGGAATCATTCGCGAAAGACAATGACAGTGGTCACTCCTCGCCACGTCTATTACGTAATAGACGGCTTAAACGAGTTTAATTGGCTCCGGCATTGTTTTTCGACCGGACGAGCTAATGAAAGGATTCGCGCGAAAGTTGCATTCACCGTGAAACGGAACATTCTTGTACGATCGTTCTGCAATCATCTTTCCACAGTGGCATCTCGTGTTTTCCAAAATCGAGTATCTCGTTCGGAAACGAGAATCGTTTGTCAATCGTATCGTTGTTTGAAACGGTTTTGAAGATAACGGAGTTTCCTTCGATCTCGTGTGAACAGAGTCGAATGGATTTTAGCGCTTTAATTCCCTTTTTGTTTTCAATAAATCAGAACCTAACCTACGGAAGAGGACATGTCCTGTGCGATGAGGTTAGACCCGATAAAATACGTCACCTAGGAGCAAATGCGAATAGTAGGATCCTGGGTGCTGAGGTTGTCGGGCCTGATGCGCAGAAGGGTTTCCAGCTGGGGTATGGGCCAGAAGTCCCAGAGGCCAAGTCCCACACTACCTCCAACTTTCATCTTAGAGGGGTGCACGTAACTGTATCTCTTCACCGCCCTAAAATGAAAAAGGACTTGTACCAACCAACCGATGAAAACGAGGTTTTGGGAGCTCACAACGAAGACACAAGGGTATCTACTAAAAATGTTGCCGTTCGAAGAAAATGCTTTTCTCAAATGTTAATTAATTATTTCGAATATTACCACGAGAATGTTGAGAGCCACTCGGTTCGGGTCGCACGGAGACGAGGTCAGTGTAGCATACTGTCCTTGTGCCATATAGCACTTACGCTTTCATAGAGTCGATTGAAACAAAAAGATAGCCGCCAGAGACGAATCCAATATTTCAATCAAGGTTTTCAGTATAAAATAGAACTTACAGTACATTTTTCTGAAATTCTTACCAAATTTCGATTCTTTTTCTCGTGGAGAATTCATTGAATCTTCGATGGCAAGATACTTAACACATCGTGAAGCATTCATTCGACTTTAATGGCACTGTATCGTTCGAGAAAGTCGAGCTATTATGTTAGAAAATAAAACGATATTAAAAAGTTTTAAAATAGCACCACTTGACGTTGCGGCGAGACGATCAAACTGATAGACAAATTTATCGACAAGTCGGTGTTCCTTGCGGAACGACAGAGATTCACATTATCACCGACGAACGTCGATGACATTATCGACAATAGAAGAATCTACATGATCGACAATCAGCAGAGAAACACGGAAACCGGTGTCGTCGACGAGATACTGTTAATTTAAGATACTTTAACAATGTTAAAGACTGCCAGTCTTACGGGAGATCGTGTCACTAGAATAATTCAGTGTTTTCTTACGCTCTCTAGGATATATTCTGGCTGGAGTAAAAAATGGAAGGCCATCGACGTGGTCTCGTCGGTACAGAAGGCCACTGAGGAGATTCTCGTCGGTAAGAAGACAAATTGTTACGCAACCATCTTGACACCAACGAGAGACTGTAAGTATCTCCTCAATGCAATCGATTATCATAAATTGTTACATTCTGCACCGAACATATTCCAAGATACGCAGATATTTCAGACGATGGTTTAGTGTTGGTTATTTAAGATTTACAATATTAAATGCAAAACTCAAAGACAAAAGATTCCTAGAAATATTAAGAAAGCATTGAAGCATAATTTTCTGAAAATCACCGATTCCGACTTTAAATTTTATATGAGATACCTCAATTTGTACTTTCAAAGTATTTCATAAAGGAGAATTATTACCTTACACTTTTTCATACATAAATGTTCGAAGAATCGATCTGTGGAAAAGGAAATTTGTTGAAGAACAGAGTAAGGGAGAGTTTACTGTAATCAATTAAAATGGCAAAAGGATTATTATAGACATTGAACAGATAGAATCAGTAAATTTATCGTAGTATTTACGTTAAATAAATTAATGCGAATGTGCATGGTTTAAAAGTTATTCTGTATCTCGAGTTCTATTATTGTCTATTTTGACTAAAAAATTAGATGGTCAGATAGTCAAGGGAGTGCTGGTTAACATCGTTGGCAAAAGGAATTGTTATAAACATTGAACAGCCAAAAATAATACATTTCTTTGTGAATTGTATCGAATAAATTAACGCGCGGAAATATTCGTGTTATAAATGTTATTCTATATTACGAGTTCTATTGCATATTTTTAGAAAAAAATTAGGTGGTCAGATGGTCAAGGGAGTGGTTGTGGGCATCGTTGGCAAAAGGAATTGTTATAAACATTGAACAGCGAGAAATAACAAATTTAACAATAATTACTAACTTCGCGATCGAATCGATCGATGGGAGAGGAGTGGGGGAAGACAGCTAAGCGAGAGCGCTGAGTCAGTCAGTCAGTCAGTCGGATCGGCGGAGTCGTCAGGGGCGGACGGGTTGCGGTATCGGTGGTGCTAGGATGTCCCGGGAGACCAGGGGTGGACTAGGAGTGGACTAGGACTGACCAGGGACTCCCTGGTGAGTTTTAATTCAAATATTCTTGCATGCTCGTTGCTTTGTTCCCTTTCAACTCTTTTCACTGAACAATCATTTTCAATGTTTACCTCCAATATTCTTATTGCAACATCAATCGGAAAAGTAACTTTCACAGTTAATTGTTCGAAACATTTTTATATTTCTGATGTTGGACTTGTGTTTTTCTTCCTGCTTCTGATTGTCAAATTCGCACTTTTGCCTATCTAATTTCTCGATTATAACTCGACGTACTTGCATAACTTGGTATAAGCTCGGTGTTGTAAGAAAGGGAGCCAGAAGAAATATCGCATTTATTCAGACTTACTTCTCGGGTCTCTTGTGCAGCAACCTCCACGTGGTGAGACCTGGGCAATCGGCATTATCCTCTATTCGTAAGAACTTCCAGTATCTTACGAATAAAGGATAATGCCGAGCTAATAGCTGCACGTGTACACTTTTTGATAGAGTTTAAAACTTGCAAAATATAGAAACACAATTTATTGAATTGATAATCAATTTACTTCAAGCTAGCTCGCAGTCGGCCAAGGGTATATTGATGCTTTCTTCGTTTACCCTTGGCCACCTTCAGGTCGTTATTTCGAAGTATATGTTCCGTCAGTGAGCATTCCAATTTTAGTTTCAAATTTTCAACTATTCAATTTGGAACTTTCTCAAGTTGCACTTCGAAAAATTTGTACATCTTGTTGAAATTTGGTATTCCTCCGATCGGAGTTCCCTCAGGGGCTCACTCACGGATGAGGACCGTGAGTGAGTACGGGGAGTCGCGTCCCTGGGGCTACCCGAATCGCCTATAGGTCGGTTAGGTTGCAGTCGTGTGTGGGGTTGGTTTTGCTCACGAGAGCTCTTTTTCTGGTTTGCTCACGAGAGCTCTTTTTCTGGTTTGCTCACGAGAGCTCTTTTTCTGGTTTTCTGGTTTCCTCTTGTCATCTGGTTTCTTGTTTCGTCTCAAGTGCGACATTTTATTTTGTTGGTGTGTTATGTTGGGATTCGCACTCGTGTGCAGGGTTTTGTGTTGCGTCTAAATGTAATTAGGCTGTTTCAGTTAGGTTACAACAGCCGACGTCTTGCATCGTCGACGAAGAGGACAAACCAAGAAGAGGAGGACACACACCGAAGAAGACATTAGCGTATATTTAAGTTGCGTTAGTCAGTAATACGTTATATTATGCGATAGTTATTAAGTTTGTAAATCGTCGTTGTATATACGTCGAGTAATTATCGCCGTAAATTCACTTTGTTCGTTTTTTTTTTTTTACTCCGACACAGTCTTCTACTGTGTCGGACACCTTTGCTCGTATGTAGTATGTACCAGATTTATTGGTACGGGAGTTCGCGGTAGTTTATATTAATGGGGGGGTCGAGACGCGTTGTTTTCGCTCTTTACCACTCAACCGTAAAATTTTTCCACCCATGTCCGTCAATGGCGGCAGGTGGTTGTTGCAGTTGGTATCGGTGTCGGAACTCCTCTCGACCATTGCTCGCGTTACCCTCAAATCTGAGCCTTCTGCTCTGGTTTGCTTAGTTTTTCTTTTTCAAAGAATCAGAGCCTTCTGCTCTGGTTTGTTTATTTTTTCTCTCTTCTTGAAAGAATCAGAGCCTTCAGCCTGATTCGCTTTCTGTCCCCTGTGGATCGGAGACTTCTTCTCTGATTCACACCCTTTTGTTCCGCGATAATTACTCGACGTACTTGCGTAGTATATTAGTATAAGTCCGGCGTTGTAAGAAAGGGAGCCAGAAGGAATATTGCATTCGTTCTGACTCCCTTTCCGGGTCTCTTGTGCAGCAACCTCCACGTGGTGAGACCTGGGCAATCGGTATTATCCTCTATTCGTAAGATTTTCCAGTATCTTACGAATAAAGGATAATACCGAGCTAATAGCTGCACACTTTGTATTATCGTTAATATTGCATACTAGAGTGTAAATTAATATCCACGATTATTTCAAACCTATTCCCTTCCATAACATTTTGCAATGGCACGTTTCATCAGAACAAAATATATTATTCAAGCTTGTTCATTTAAATTTTTTATTAACGCGCCTGTCAATTATGATGAAATGTTAAATTCTCCGCCATATTTCAGTCGATATTTAAATACTATTCTTGTCGGTGGTGGAACTTTTACCGATGTGGTATTTCAGATCACTGTAATTTCCACGTTATCCCCGCGCCCATGTCGACCACTTACCGTCCGGTGGAATAGCACGGGCGCTGGCAGTCTTTAACAGTATCTCGTCGGTGGCATCTCGTGTGTGAGACAACGGATGTGAACTGAGTTTCGCTTGGTGTTCCTATGACGGCAATCGAGTAGGTGTATTTGAATTTCGAATTGTAAACAAAAGCAAATAAATCGGAAAAATGAGCAATTCAACTATTTCCGATCAGTCGCTGATGGACAAGTCTATGCGCAGTGTTTTCGGTAAGAAATATTCTTTGTTCCTCTATCATTAATCACTTAGAGATGTTTTATAATAACATATAACCTCCAAACGGCTCCGATTTGCATTTTTAGTCGGGAATATCCCGTACGAAGCCACCGAAGAGAATTTAAAGGATATTTTCAGCGAGGTTGGACCGGTGCTATCTTTCAAGTAAGTCTCTTCTCCGCGTTACTCTTTACTGAAATTGTTCTCTTCGTTTGACACTTCTCTAAGAATTGTTTATTTACTATTTTATGAGTGTACAATGTAGCGTGTTATGGATTGCGAGGCAGCCTGAAACAATAAATATATGACTTACATCAGTTTCATAATTATGGTCACAATTCTGTGCAATTTACTCTTTCTCCAGCAACGTACATTAAGTTTAATCTTTGTTCGAACAGATTGGTGTTTGATCGAGAAACCGGCAAACCGAAAGGATATGGTTTCTGCGAGTATAAGGATCAAGAGACTGCACTCAGTGCTATGCGAAACTTGAACGGTTACGAGATTGGAGGGAGGACGTTACGCGTGGACAATGCTTGCACAGAGAAAAGTCGGATGGAAATGCAGAGTCTTTTGCAAGGACAGAACACGGAGAACCCGTACGGGGAGGCGGTGCAAGCTGACAAAGCTCCGGAAGCAATCAGCAAAGCTGTGGCATCGTTGCCGCCAGAACAGATGTTCGAGCTTATGAAACAAATGAAACTGTGCGTGCAAAACAATCCGAATGAGGCAAGGCAAATGCTGCTGCAAAATCCTCAACTGGCATACGCCCTGCTACAAGCACAGGTTGTCATGAGGATAGTAGATCCTCATACAGCGGTAAATATGTTGCATAAAGCGAATCCGATTCCAAGCGTGTTGACGCCTACCGACAAGCCTGCCGTGCATCCTATCGTGCCGAGAATAGAGGAACCGTGGGCCCCCGCGAGACCAGCACCTGTTACCAATCCTCCGGCACCGATATTTGCTGGTAAGGATATTTGGAGAAACCCTTATGTTCACGATGTTACATTCATCGCTCGATTTATTATAGGACAAGACGTTGATCTACGAACATTAGACAGACAAATGGATCCACGTTTGGCTAGAATGGATCAAGATCTACGAGGACCGCAAGTGCCACCAGCACCTGTCACCGCACCTCCACCTGTAACAGCTACTGCAGATCCTAGAGGACTAGCAACGTTTAACATCGCAGATAAGTAAGTACCGTTTCCGTAGCGTTAACTAAGTCGACGGTAATATTATAATTAAAAAGTACACTGTGTTTTACAGCGCTCTTCCTGTCGAAGGAGTTGAGAGGTTTCATCATTACATTAGATAATCTCCGAGTTTTATGTTTAAGAGTTCTTTAAAATCGTTTGTACTTTCAGCTTCTGCCGTGATCCGAGAACAGATCGATTCGGCAGGGACCCGAGGGATCCTCGAGACCCCAGGATGCCTATCGATCCTAGGATTACCAAAGCAAATCGTAAGTCTCCCCGGATTAATTTAGATAAACATCGAATAAATGTAAACGTTTTTCGGGTGAAATGTTTGGTAAATAAGTGGCAATATTTTCAGAAGATCTGACAACATGGTTATTGAAAGTTGCGGAGAAATATTAAGCTGGTATCAAAATGCTATCGATACTTTCGTAGAGTGTTTTGTATCATTGGTGTCGATGGTATTGGCTTTTGTTTTTGTTATTGGATTTTGTAAATTTTGCAGCGCCAGTGCCAGTTGCCCCGCCAGTGGTACCAAGACCAGTTGCTGCACCTGCTGTTCAACCCGCAAATGTTGGCGCAACGAATGCTGCTGTCCCTGTAACTGCGCTAACAACTTCCACTGCAACCGCAACATCGAGACTCATGGCAGGAATGCCTTCGGGAGGAAATATACCCAGCGGAGCATCGGATCAAGAAAAGGTACGCATGAATTCATTAATTTAGTGTTTTCATATAAAAATACATAAAATATCATATAGGCTATTGAGTATGTTGTAAAAAGGAACTTAAAGTAATGAAACAATTTTCTTGCAGGCTGCTCTGATAATGCAAGTGTTGCAATTGTCAGATGAACAAATAGCCATGTTACCGCCTGAACAAAGACAAAGTATTTTAGTGCTTAAGGAGCAAATCGCTAAAAGTACGCAACGCTGAAGTCTTTGATTTTAGGAACTTTTAAACTTATCCGAAACTGTACTGTATAATAATAACCAATACATGTAGCGAATAAATTTTTAGAAATTTCCATATTTCACCGTCGCGAGTCACAAACGAAAAAAATTTCATAACACGACAGTCGATAAACATAAATCAGGGATTAATTATCTCGTATAATTGTATCGATGTGTATGTTATAAAAACAAACTAGATGCTAATATTTGTAGGATGTTTATCCTTTCCTGTTGCTACAACATCGAACACGCCATCGTCGATAAGGGAACTATAAAGAAGTTCTTTGCGATCTTTGTCATCGTATAGTTCGAGACTCGTAAACTCTTCATCGATTTCCTAAAAAGATTTTTATAACATCTTTAATACTTGGAAACCTGAAATTATTCGTGGACAATACAGTACACTTACCTTAACAGTAGCTATCACAAGTCTTTCGTACATTTTTGTTAGTCTCGGTAACACAAGGTTTACAATATCCTGGTGGGGCTCCTGTATGTTCCATAATTTGCATTTTATCGCTAGAGCTGGTACACTGAACCAGTCTTTCTTCAGGGAATATAACTCAGACCTTTCGTGTAAATGAAACAGTTACGTTAGCAATATCGAACGAGCTTAAGAGAAGCTAAATGCTACTTACTTTTTACGATTAATTGTTCTGGTGTCGTAGTTGCCGAAGTCCACGTATCTTAATTTCACTACAACATCATCGAAATCGTCAACAGAGCTGGTCTCGATCAAACATCTGTACCAGATATCGTCGTCAAATGTTGCGCAGCAGGCAACGCCTGTGAATCAAATTAATAATGTGGATGCCGGATATATTCGGCGTTAGGAGCAAAAGGGTTAGATCTAAATCTTGCGTTAAGTTAGTGACAATATGTATTTGATAGCAACTAACGCTTACCAGTCTCAATAGTCGTGATCATCGGTTGCTTCGAGGCATTCTCCTGCATGTCTGCCATGATTCGTGTATACTGCTTGTAGTATTCGTTCAAGATCTAAAAAAGGAAAACCGTAACATATCCATTCGTATTGTAAATCAATTTAATTTTCTGACGTACCGGTATATGTGCGTTCTCCTTGAACTGAGCATAAAATGTTGTAGCGTGGATGTTGGCGGTCAGTTCGACTTCAATGTATTCAGCATTTTTTGGCACAGTGATTGTCTCGTAACCGATTTGAAGAGTCTCCTCAGACGCAACGTAAGGTGTAGACGCAACCAAATTTTCCTTTGCTTTCGACCAAGATAAATTTTCAACGTCGGTTGTAGCGATGCTAAAATTGTCGCTGTTATCCACCTCAAACGTATTGTGCAACACCGTGGTAAATCCACTGATAATATTATCCGGAGTTTCTTCCACGGTGTCTACTGTCTCTTCCGTTTCTTCATCCGAAGGAAGCGTCGTCTCAACGGTTACGTCTTGTGTGATTTTTAAACCGCAATTATTGACCAGAAATGGAATCAGATCTGTCGTATCCCGCTGGTTGCACATGATTATATTTATGGAAATCTGGAAGGATTTTTAAACCTATACAACACTTGTCAACCAATCGATCAATTTCGATGAAATTGAATTTTCAACGTGAGTAACAGATTTTCTATATATTTTTTTTATTACTTACGACATAACACGTATCAGTTCTATCCATGACGGACACTATACACTTCTTATCGATGAGAACACTATGTATTTTGTCTAATTCGGGCGTTGTCCATGTTCGGGTGTCATTGCTCTATTAGAAAAAGTGTTAAATAACAAAAGAACAGCCTCGCTCGCAATATTTCTACGATAAATAATACGTTACCGGTTCCAATCCGTAAATTAAGCATTTGGTACTTTGTATAGGAACATTTTCCAACACCACATGTTTTTTCATGGTTCCGACTGGACACTCTTCGACATTACCATAATCTACAAACTCCACCTGAAATATATAGCGTTCGTAGTATTAAATAGAGTGAGCGGGAAGATTGCTATACGCTCGAATTGAATAATAAAATGTTTGTACTTCGGCTACACCGTTCTCCAATATTTTCACAACCTTTCCTCGATACCATTTCTTATTCCCATGATACTGGGCGATGCACATGTCTCCCACAGACCACACAGTATCGCACGATTCTACATCACAATTTTTATACAATTTCTCTAGTTTCCGTTCGATATTTGCGAGAATTTCTGCACCTAAGAAATAATGTATGTTAATATTAAGAAATTAGTTATCCAGAGTTAAAGTTCTTGGAGGAAATTCAAATTTGTTCGGCTATTCCAGAAATGCAATAATCATTTAGAGCGTACGTACTTTGCTCTGTAGAATGTAAATATAAATATCCATCGTTGTCCAAATACGTAGGCATAGCGATAAATTTGTCCGCTGTTATATCCTTAGCTGGCAACCATGCAGTTAATTTCGGTAACGATGGAATTTTGTCAAATTCTTCCTCCGTGTCGCATTCTTCCGTGCTTACGTTACTGGAATCAGAGTATTTCATATACGATTCCGTTTCAGCATTCGCTTCATTAAGGCAATTCTTGATTCTAAACCATTTCACGTTCGTTTTCGTTTTCGATAATCTCTCTAATTTTTTTATCAATTGCGTCTTCAATTCGATAGCCAGGATCTTGTCACGCTGCTTCGCGTACCTAACGATTTAAAATGGTAAATAGATTTGAAATAAAAAAAAGAGAAACAACAAAGTACGAGCAGAAGATTTTGTACATACTCTTTGATAGGCAGTGCAACGCCTTTCTCGACGAGCATTCTATTCACAGAATTGATTTCTACTCTGGTTGGAAACAGAGGTCCGTCCACTTTTTTTTGTTTTATCCATAGCTCAACTGGGATCGTGAATTCTTTTATATCGTCCTCTTCCTGCGCGATGAGGAAAGATTGGGCAACAAATATAAAAGCAAATATTTCTTTTAATCTTCTAACAATTTACTACGGAGATTCGAAACTCGAAGCTTCGGAACTTCGATTCTCATCACTGGACTGCGAATGTTTATGCATTTAGGGGTTCGGACAATTTTCAAAACAGAGTGGAACATAAAATTCGACAGAATTTAATACAATTTTTATCTTGTTGAGATCTGCAAAGGCTACCACCACTGGAAACAAGATCATATTTATTCCACTTTCTTAAAATTCGTCTACGAATATTGAAACTTCCATAAACATCCGCAGTCTGCTCATCGCCTTCGAAGTTTCAGAAATCGAAGCTTCGATGCCGTTTACAGAAATAAAGGAGATATTTCGGTGGACAACCTTGCGTGATATAAAAATGCTTACCATCTTCGATATATAAAATTTGCAATTGTAATTATCGATGATTTCTTTGAGTGTCTCGCAGGACAACGACGGCCATTTCGTTGATCCTCCGCAAGGCAGTATGCCAGCCAATTTGATTTTAAAACCGTAAGCTGGTACCTTGAAGAACGGTGGATACAGCGACTGTAAATCTTTTAGTGGTACTGTCTCTTCGAAACCCTTGTCGTATAAATACACCACTGCTTGGTCGTTCTCTTTCATTTTAATAATTGTACCCCGATAGTACATATTTTCCTTCGACAGGAATGCTACGCACACCGCACCCTCCTCCCAAACTTTCTCCGCGGAACGAAAGCTACCGTAAAATTGTTGCATCTGCTGTATCATTCCATCAATATCGCTTTTCTCGCATATAGCATCGGACACGTAAATGCAATCTGGAGACACCACTTGTTGTACTATAACTTCCACTTTAAAAGGATCCTCATTTTCCTTAAACTCGGACGAGCTTCTAGCATCCGTGTCCATCTCGCTCGCTTCACTGAATGATTTCGACATTTCTTTCAGCTGTTCTGGGACCTCCTGCGTATTCGTTTGTATCGAACCCTCTATGGAACCTTGAATCCGTTTTCTCTTCCACTTTTTGCTCGAATTTCTTTGTTTATTTATACCTGAACTGTTGCGGGAAATAATCACATGTGACTCATTAAATACCGAGATTAATCATACGTTAACCTTCGCAAGGTAAGAACTAATAACACATAAATAGTAAGGAGGAGTTTCTTAGATCCCGACAAATGAATTTCACAAAAAGCCTCGTTTTTTAAAAATTTGGGATAGGTGGGGTCAGGTGTAGCAATATCACAGTTTAAAAGATAAACAAACTGATTTAATTTTCAATAATCTGAACTTGAAAAATCACATATCGTGTATGGTGTACGAATATTTACCATATCTTTGTGCTCATCGCAAGATTATGTTTGATCAGCATATTAGAAACGTCGCCTTCATCTGTTGTTTGTACACACGCAACGTACGTATCCCCACACTTGTCGAAAGCGATAACTCTAACAGGCATCGATATTTTCAGGACTTTTTTAAGAAATTGAACTGTCGGCAGTTCCCACTGGTCCTTGGTTCCTTTGTGCGGTTTGATGTTTTTCAACGAAATTTTTATAGCCTAACGAAAAGACAAATCGTATATCGACATGTTCGAGTTTTCAAATTCTCCGAACAATTTTGACATTTTATCTGCTCGATTCTGACTATAAACGCATAAACAGATCCGTAGTCTAGTAGTCTAGTAGTCTAGTAGTCAATTTATAAAATCATGAAATATAAGTGACGAAAGTAAACGGAACGATAATTCGAACGAATAATCTCCCAGATAGCAAAAAATCCAATTTTGGACGAGATTCTGTGCGCGCAATTAGGGTGGACTCATACGGGCGAAGATTTGAGGCGACGTCGCCGAGAATCGTAAATTTCGAGAGCTGGTTGACAGGTCAGAGCGGTGCGTAAGGTTGCAGGGAGTTCCCCAGGGTCCTTTAGGAAAACTACCGATAGCTCTCCTTTAAGACATCATGGACGTAGGAAACGTTGGTATGGGTTCTTCGTAGAGTCAAAATTATTTCGTACCCATTCTACGAAGAACACACACCAACGTTTCCTATGTCCATGATGTCTTAAAGGAGAGCTATCGGTAGTTTTCCTCAAGAACCCTGGGTGACCCCCTGCAACGTTACGCACCGCTCCGACCTGTCACAACCAGCGCTCGAAATTTACGATTCTCGACGACGTCGCCTGGAATCTTCGCCCGTATGAGTCCACCTGTACCTATTTCTGCCGTCCAATGGACCAGGGATTTGGATCTGGGCAGAAAGAAGGCACAATTCCGGCCAGTGGACGCCGAATTGTCCCTTGTTTAAGAGGCCAGCACGGTCGCACTGACTTTGCGATTTCCGATTTCCAGGGCAGCACCGCTGATGAGGATAATTCGCACAAATGTAGCAGATGTCGGCGAAGTAAATTTCTATTGTACCAACTATACAGCAGTCCTTTTTACTGACAATTCGAAATACTTTGTGCGCATGCAAGGAGAGAAACCGAAATAATAAACGCCTATGTAATATCAAAATTTTATCTATTCTGATATTTGTTATTTTTAATTAAACTGCGGAATTTTATGCGAAATAAAAATTGTCTGCATCTTTGCGACCGTGCTGCCCTCTTAAACAAAGGACAATTTGGCGTCCACTGGCCGGAATTGTGCCTTCTTTCTGCCCAGGTCCAAGTCCCTGGTTCATTGGATGGCAGAAATAGGTACAACTGCGCCCACAGAATCTCGTCCAAAATTGAGCTAACCGGGCCTTGAGCAGCTCGAAGCGTAGCTTGATCTAAATTCTGCCTGTTTTCAGCCGTGGGCCGACTTGGCCCTGGAAATGCCTGGCTATCTGGGCTGTTGAGGAATTCTCACCTGGGTCTTGCAACACATGAAATTGTTCGAAAGGGTTCTTATGTCATCGTAAGTCGATATCAGCGAGTATCCTAAGTCGACGAAGAAGACTTTCACCGTGTTCTCGGTGACTTCGCATATTATACCCCTATGCCAATTGCCGTCGTCGTCGCGCACTGCGCACGGTAAATCTGTAGACAGATCAACGTGTCCATTGATTCTCTGAGAATATGAAAAGCTAAACCACTCATCTCGCACACGTTACCTTTGCAGGGTGTAGTTATATACTGATCGGACTCTGCGTTTTTGTATGTCTCCATCATCTCGCGAGCTAGTTTGGCAAATTGTGTCCTGCACGCCTTTTTCTGTCAATAAACAATCATATACGTCTGTTAAAATCAAAATTAAATGATTGATGAAAATATAATCGACTTACCTTTTGAACGTATATGCAACTGGGTGATTCAACGAACAGAATCTCGCACTGCACGTAATTCTCTAGCGGCAGTTCTTCTTTGTAATACGTTTTCGTCGAATTAGGGTTCATTCTCTGCGAGCAGGAAAAATTATTAATATTGCTGTCTTGCAGTGTAAACCGAAGAATGATTATTATAAGCATTCGGTTGGATGCGGATATTTACCATCAGCTTGTTCGTAGAGACGCAGGTGCCATGTTTCATGAATGTTAGGGACTCTTTTGCGGATATCATGCCACTACCTTTATATGATGCAAGACAGAGATCAACGAAGAACGTCTCTCCGACCACGCTTGCGATACTTATCGACACCATGTCGTGTCTGTTCGAATGGAAATTTTGTTAAAATTATGTACATACTCATACGCACGTAAAATTAATAAAATCGTTGCGGAATGGTTCGTAGTTCTCGAAGGATTATTACTTACGTGGCCAAGATCTTTTTGAAAGCCTCGATGGCATTGGTATCCCAGTGTCCACCATTTGGAACGATATCAAATAACGAACACCTATAAACCATCATAGGCAACGTCGCAAAACGTCCAATGTTTCTTATTTTCGTTAACGGTACGTTCTCTTCTTGCATACCGTAATCATTGAAGAAAACTGTGTATGTTTCTTCATCGTTCACAGTACTTTTATTAACAACACGCCCACGATACCAGGCGCAGTCCCGGGAAGATTGTACAGCGTACGTACCATCTGTGAAACAACATTAAAAATCTTAAAGAATTCATTTTAAAAGAGAAACAGCTGGATTTTTCAAATCGAATATAGACAAGGAAAAATTTCTGCTCCTTCTTTTTCCCAATGATAACATTTACAGTTATAGAAACATAGAGAATCATTTGATTTTCATACTGATTTTCACTTCCGATGATTCAATCATTGGTTCGTTCTCTAATGTTTTCAGTCCTTCCTGCAACTCTAATAATTCATTTCGGTTTCTCATTAGCTGAGCGTAAAAGCAGAATGGATCGACCACGTGAGTGACACGGACCATCTCCGATGACCCTGGAATTAAAAATGTTTACACATCATTTTTGTATAGATAGATGTTCCAAGAATCGATCTGTGGGAACAGAAATTCAGTAAATCTTCCATGGACGCAAGAATTCTTGCTTATTCGTGGCATTTTTTCTGATTAAAATCACACGAAACACGATATAATTTCAATTGTATTTAGTGGTTTGATTGACGGTATGAATATACATTATTCTTCACATAATATGGGCGAAAATGTATCTTACTTGGTATGATTTTAATATCAGAAAAATGCCACAAACAAGTTTCATTCATTGCACGACGCGTTCTCATCGGTGCGCTAATTTTTGCTGCACTTCGGCCGTGCGTGGTCTCTCTCTCAGGCCTTACTAAATACGCTTGGTAGCAGACTAAAAAGTAGAAAATGAAAAAAAACATTTGAAAAACCACGCTTATATTAAAATGCACTAAAAAGAAGAAAATAATTTGTTTTAGATATTAGTCACTATAAATAAAAGCGTGGAGCGCTCACGAAGATTACGTTAATATAGTTTAGCGCTCCACGCTGTTATTTATAGTCACTGATATCTAAAAAAATTATGTTCTCCTTTTTCGGGAATTTTAATATAAGAGTGGTTCTTAAAAAGTTTTTTACTATATTTTTTTTACTTCTATGTTCGGCTCGATCTTTGAAGCACAACAAAAAAAATTGTGTCGCTCTTCCCGAGGCTCTTGCGTTCATCGAATAATTTACTGTATCTCGTCGGTAGCGGAACTTTTAGCGCATTTTAATATAATCGTGGTTCTTAAAAAGTTTTTTACTATATTTTTTTTATTTCTACGTTCGGCTCGATCTTTGATGTTAGTATTTCAGAACGCTGTTAGTTCCACGTTATCCCCGCGCCCACCTGTGTCCACTTGCCTACGTTGCTGATAACGTATCATTGTGTTCAGGTTTTAAGCATTACCGACGGATGGCGCCACTATCCTATTTTCAGAGATTTTATTGAAACTCCGTCGTTTAATACCGGTATTGAAAAATTTATTAACACTAAACGATGACCGGTCAAAATGACCGGTTCCAGATCTTTTTATTTTACGATTATTGAGATAACAAATCTAATTTCATAAGGAATGATTGTATAGATATTTTTAGTGGAGCACACATTATAATAGGAGCCGCACAAAGTCTAAATAAAATCAATCTTGTATTTTAAGAAGAGAACATGTACCACTTGCTATTAAGGCTCGGTAGGTTTAGTGTTAAATATGTATCTTTCCCTCGTATTATACTTATTGTTAATACTAAGCAAGTCTAGTAATTAATAATTGATCGAGATTTCTAGCACATTGTAGAGAAACCCCCAAAAATCGGTTCCGAGGACGATCGTCTTTTGTCAAACAATCGACTGTCAGCAAATGACTGTCCTTACAACATTACTAAATTAATAGTTACGTACAGGATGAGTTGTTTTCGTTCTTTGGTGGAGGCAGCGAAACAGACGTCGGATCCGTTTCTGTGAACGATTTGGCCCTGACTCCTGCGAATAGAAAAATTAATGTTACGTGTTTGCATAATTGACCGGCTTTCGGTAGCTTCGAATATTTCGACCGAGTTTCTAATCGGTGCTAAGAAAATTCATTTTACTTGGAATGCTGATGGTCTCCGTGAGCGGTTCCATTTCGTAATCGTCCGGCAACAATTCCGTTCGTTGCAGACTGAAACCTGAGACCGCTGGTACGTGTACGGCACAGTGCTTTTGCATCGTATCGACGATACTCTTGTCCACGTCGAACCTGCAAAACCAATTTCACAGCTGAAATTTTCAACACGAACACAAAACATGTTTATCGTTTACATCGAACGGCCATTTTCGTGGCAGACTTTTATTCGTGTATTTTCTGTGATAGACTTCGAAGATTTCCAACATTCTCCCCTGATAAACGATAAATTCATCTCGATCGAAATTAAGACATATAATAAATTTGATGATATCGGCGCCAGGTTCGATCATTTATAGAAAAAACAACAAATGTGCAATTATTAAATCATGTTTCTAACGTTTCGATAACTTCACGTACCACCATTGATCGATATCGATCTACCAATCATGAAACATCATTTCCTATTTATGCCATAGCCTTCTTGACTTTGAAACAGCACGTGTTTCAGTTACATATCCGCCACCATGGACTAAAGTTGTTTTTCGTGTAACTCCTCAATATTTGTTTAAATGTTTGTCCACTTTTGATGCAACATGTATGTGTACTATTTCTGTTTTCTTTTTCCGTTGAAATTACACGGTTTTTCAAACATATTGATCGTATTATATTTTTCTATATATTTTTCAGACGCAAAAATGTCTCTTTGAAAAAGATCCACATAGGGATTGAAACGTTAGAAATATGATTTAATAATTGCACATTTCTTGTTTTTTTTTCTATAAATGATCGAACCTGGCGCCGATATCATCAAATTTATTATATTCTCCCCTGAATTTTGTTTACACGTTTTCCGTAGAGAAATGGTATAAGTACCATTTTCTCTGTTCCCAGAAATTTTGCGAGAAAAGCGAAGAAATACGCTGTTTGAATAATTCAAGAGTCCACGTGCCCCCGAATAATTCAAGTAAATACACTGGCCTGTAAAGTTTAGGATACCGATAAAGAGTAAACTACATATATACCGTGATCCCTTTTAATTCCAGCTTGGACGATAAAACTCCGGATGGAGCAGATAGGAACCAGAATGGAATACAATCGTGCATCGTAAGTGGAATTTTGGAAGTGAAACTGGGAACGTAAATGGAAGGGAAATTCCGTCTAAACGGACACCGATTGAATGTAAGTGAAATTCTGTTCAAGAGCCAGTTCAAGATGGGAACGCGGATCCAACCGAATGTGCAACGCATCCGAAAGGTATTTGAAATTTAATTTACACGTTATTCGATAAACTACATCTTCAAACTTCTGAAGAAAGAAAACAAAAAAAAACACGTAAGTAAACGTAGAATAAAATCGACGCACAAGTTTTTTCCGGTTTAACGGAAAAGGTGAATCGACAAGTTCCGCGATAATACAATTAAAAAAACATTGATCGGACGAGTATTGAAAAGTTTTTCGCCGGTCTCCGTTATAGTGATTGGGGAAAAAGTCGAAATGACGTTCGAAAGGTTTCGGAGAGTTCGCGGGGAACGGAGTAAAAACTAAAGCTTTTGATAAATCAAAATCTGCCGGCGCGTATTGAACAATTTATTTTCCTCGGCACCGACGATGGTACAGAGTCAGACAAATCCTCATCGTTTATATCCGTAAGCAGCTTACAGATGTCCAAACGAAAAGTGAATGAGCGAGAGATGAGAGGGAGAGAGATAGAGGGAGATGGAGAGGGAGAGAGAGAGAGAGAGAGAGAGAGAGAGAGAGAGAGAGAGCGATAGAGAGAAGGGTGTAAGAGTAATTAATTAAAGTGAAATGCGCTACGGTTGCGTTATAAAGCCGCTTCGAAATGTGTTTCCCTTTTCCCTCTATCTCTCACTTTTGTTTTTTAAAACCGCGAACACCGAGCACAGCGTACAGTTTCAGTGGTTTCGCAGGAATAATATTCGATGCACTGGATAGATCGTGTTTCTATGGAGTGTCTTTAATTAATCAATGATTGTCACCATACCTTATCTCTTCCTCCGATAGTTCCGGACATCCTAACAAATGACACGGAATGTCAATAACCTTCTTCAACTTCTTTATCACATGTTGGATGTCGATTTTATCCAAATTTTCTTCCACCGAGCTGATTATCTGTCGAAACAGTTGAGCCGATTATAAACAATCTTTGGTATGAATTGAATTTTTGTATATTTATCTACTGTTTCTATCTATTTTGATAACCTCTGGGTTATTCTTTTAAATGAAACGCAACAATACATCTTTCTTTTTTATAGATTGAAGTAATACTGTTCCGTTTGTATTTAATTGTCAGGTAGACATTTCTCTTTGCGCAGATGAAAATGCAATTTGATAGGCGACATCCTGATGCACACAGGTTTTAATTGAAACCTTTGAAAATCGAGGCACGAAAACTGTATTAAAATTAGCCGTCAAGGGAAGACTTTCCTCGTGTCGCGTCAGCTCATTTCGATGACTGTTGCCTGTTCATAATAATATCATTATGAAAATGTGCAACCTCCCTTGTCATGGACACCGGACTGTAGCTTGCTGGGGGGAGGGGGGAGGAAGATTTTAAATTTTCAACGTGTTTTATGACACGTACGAAATTGCCGGTGTCACCTAATTTCGCTCGAATTACTCCACGGTCATTTTCGGTTCTACTTTCGAGCCATTTTTACGTGTAAAAATCATCACGGGAAAATGATTGAATTATGTCCGAACAATTTCAGAGCGAAGAGCTAATTAAAAAACATATAGATACGATCATTTTGTTCGTATTCCATCGTTCGACGAAGAACAATTTCATTTGTTGATGGAAGTCGCTTAAAATATGTATCTGAACATAATATACAATATGCACTATATCATATCGGCGCTACATGTATAATTACCTAATTGTCGTAACTATTAAATAGTCAGTTTAATGAATAACAAATTCTATTACATTAATTTTCACAGACCCGGTCTTTTCTTGATTATAGTTCAAAATTGAACTGAAACGTTGAAATTATAATACTGCAAAATTGCTAATTTCTGTATCTTTAATCGAACCTGTAGCGCCGATATCATGTAATACATATACAAAATTTACGATGGTTAAAACTGGAGATTATAATATACAATATCGTTTAAAAATTTCTCGGCTCAGATTTAAGTAAACCCGAATAAATCATGTGCTCACCATAAATGCAGTTTGCAGACGCTCTTCGTATTCTTTCAGCTGCGTCGAAATCTCGTCGATATTGTCATTCCACGTGTTCCGTTGATGATGCAACGTATCAATCATCTTTTTTTCCATATTCTGTAGAACCCCGTGCAGATGCGCGAAATGCTGCGTGATCATTGTTTCAACGTTGTCGCTGTGTTGCACGAGGGCTGGTATCGCCATGGTTGACCTCAGTTTCTGTAACATAACGCGATAAGTTATTTTCACCGAAAAATTTCGACAGATTAATGGGGGATTTTTCTCGGTTTTATTTAAATTGCAAGAATATTCGGTTGCGTATCGGAGAGAGCTCCTCTGATACCAGAGGGACGGACTCTTCGAGTATGACATTTTATTGAATTCTTTAGCTCGCTCTCATGGTCCGATGACCATGGTCTTGATAAATCGATGGGGTCACCGAATTCCGGTATACCGACATATCGAGGATGTTTGATAATCAGATGGAATTTGTTAACGTATCAGATAATGTAAAAACCTGGAACCATGATCAGTCGTTTAATATCGATGAACAAAGCTAGTTGTTCTTTAACAAATGCGGAACACGAATCAACCCACACAATGACGATGTTGATATGGTTGGATCTAACACGAGCACGATGTTGATTAGGTTGGACCTAACACATTGATGCTGTTGATTTTGTTGGACCAAAGAAACAATGATGATGCTGATATGGTTGGACCTAACACATTGATGCTGTTCATTTTGTTGGTTCTAACAGAATCACGATGTTGATTAGGTTGGACCTAACACATTGATGCTGTTCATTTTGTTAGCTCTAAAACAATTATGATATTGATATGGTTGGACCTAAAATTATGATGCTGTTGATTTTGTTGGCTCTAAAACAATTATGATATTGATATGGTTGGACCTAACACATTGATGCTATTGATTTTCTTGGCTCTAAAACAATTATGATATTCATATGGTTGGACCTAACACATTGATGCTATTGTTTCTGTTAGTCCTAAAACAATGATGCTGTTGATATGGTGGAATCTAAAATAATAAGGACCTTGATTTGGTTGATCTAAAATAATGGTTCTGTTGATTGGGGTGGACCTAACACATTGATGCTATTGATTTTGTTAGCCCTAAAATCATGATTATGTTGATATGGTTGAATCTAAAATAATAGTAACGTTGATTTGGTTGGACCTAACATATTGATGGTGTTGATTTTGTTGGCCCTAAAAAAATTATGATATTGATATGGTTGGACCTAACACATTGATGCTATTGATTTTGTAAGCCCTAAAACAATGATGATGTTGATATGGTGGAATCTAAAATAATATGGACCTTGATTTGGTTTGATCTAAAATAATGATGCTGTTGATTTTGTTTGCTTTAAAACAATTATGATATTGATATGGTTGGACCTAACACATTGATGCTATTGATTTTGTTGGCCCTAAAACACTGATGTTGTTGATATGTTTGGATGTAGAATAATGATGTTGATTTGGTTGGACCTAACACATTGATGATGTTAATATGAGACTGAAGTGGACGTCCTCCATCGTTGAAGTGTCTTCGTGGCCGCCATGAAGGTCGATCGACAAGCGGCTTTCCATCGGAGAGAGGATTCCCCGTGAAGGGAAATACATAGTGATTCCGTGAAGGGAACGGCAAAGATCGGGAATGGCAGGGAGCAAATGAACAGAGGTGGAAGCCGATGCTTGACATCGGACCAACGACCGAACAAACGCGCCTTTCCTCAGTCTTTCACGTCTCGAGGACCGGTTACCATCGTCGCAGTTACTGTGTTACCGTGTTGCATGTTCATTACGCTCTCTGCATCCTAACGATATCGTCTACCAGAACGTTACGAGGATGCGGCTCGTTCTTCAGGATTCTGGAACGCATCTATAGCCTCCGACGACGTCAGCAAGTTCTTCCAGGAAGGACCGAAGGATCAGGGTCAGGAGAGGACCATGAGGTGCCTTGATTCTCCCTGCTTGTTCGTCTGCATTGCGTTTTTCTCGATCGCTGGTGAGTCTATTTGAGATGCTGATCACCTGATTCCGATAGTGTCAGATTTCTCTTCCCGTAAGTTAGGGTGTTTTCCAGAATAGGAAAGAGCCAATTCTCAGAAAGGGTGCTTCCCCAGGAATTGGAAATGTGTGTCTTGAAAATCGTTATCCCGGAATTGTAATCAGTGATATTCAATTATGAACAGTGTATATATGTATTACCATGTCAATGTGGATGTCGCGATCTGTCATCGGCGAGTCAAGGTTCGAGAAAACAGTTGAAATCTTTCGTGTCAAGGAGAGAAATTTCGTTGAACGAACTGGAGCAAGGCGATTTTCATATGAATCTATTACATTATTAATGGACAGTTCTCACGTGTGGAAAAGAAATTGCGAGAAGGGGGTCAACAAAGATGGTATCACAGAAATTTCTCTATCAGGAAGAGTGCTGTTAATCTCCCCACTGATTTTACTATTTAACTATTAATTATTGAATTTTTATTATTTAACGACGCCCGACGAAGATGTTTAAAATGTCGTTGCACGATCAACGAGGTAGAAAATGCGTGCACGCGACGATAAGAAGTGTTTTCTTCGTCGACTGAATGGACTGCAATTGCGCGTCCCGGAGTTGCGCTTCGAGAAAGGAAAGTACCGCGAAATATTAGTGATGCAAGCCATTGTCTCTCGGGGCCCGGCATTCTGATTACCTTTTCCTCGTTGCGCGCTCGCGCTCGCTCAAGAGTACGTAGACCTATTTTCCAAACGGACGATATATAACAAATTCTCACGAGCAGAGCCTGCCAGGACCTAATATGGACACCTAATACCGTACTTTCTCTGTGTATGCCGAACCCCTCGGCGAACGGAGGCTCGCGAGAGACCTCAATTAATTCCGCGATAACAATGATTACGATTCTTTTACCTCGCGAAATCAATTGTTGCTTTTTGCGAAGCAAGGTAATTTTCTAATAAAAAAGGCAGATATCTTTCTAACGATATTTATAAAATGCTCTCTCATCCAAAGCTAGTTTTCGACTGACGAGTTCGGTAATTCGTTGATACAATTTGTTGATGCTTTCGGCGCACAGGTTCGATCAATTATTAACTCAAATAGCAATTTTGCAATTTAAATTGTTCCTGACGTTTCGATCCTGGTGTGGATCATTCTCAAAGG
The DNA here is from genome assembly GCA_916610235.2 of Lasioglossum morio. NCBI lineage: Eukaryota > Metazoa > Arthropoda > Insecta > Hymenoptera > Halictidae > Lasioglossum > Lasioglossum morio. The sequence continues at coordinate 20,080,532 of OU744324.1, read as the reverse complement.
AATTTGGTAAAAGGAATATAAGGTGGGTTAAAATTAAAAAATATATATTACTAGCTGTACCCCGCAGCTTTGTCCACGTGCAATAACAAATCCTGGTTGATTATTCAGGTAATTAAATTTCCAATTGCCAAGGTGGTCTCGGATAGAGATAGAGATATTATTTTTCTACAAGAAAATTTAACGAAATTAATTAGAAAAAGATTAGAAAATATATATTTATTACAATAAATGGGTGGGAATAATTATGTTAATGAATTTTAGTGTAATAGAGTAGTAGAGTTATTAGTATTAGATAGAGATATTAGTATTAGAATATCCTAATTACATTACCCGCAACATTTCCCCCACCTAAATCCCACCCTCAACCATTCAGGAAAAACCAAGGTGACAACGGCAGTACGTACTATTTTGACCATGGTCGGAGTAACTTCGTCCCGTTCGTTGTCACGATTTATTAACACACGCAAATGGCAGTGTTCTGTTGATCCGACGGAGGAACATAAGATTCGAAAGAAATTGTAAGTACCTATATTTGACATTAGTATTTTATAACTCAGAATTAGTATTCTTATGTATAAATAAAAGAGGATAAATAAGTTGTCTTTGCTCACTAATAATGTCACAACTTTTGAACGAATGGATTTTTTCGAATGCGGTTTGCTCTTAAGCCTTCCCAAAAAGACGCCGCGTCTAATGATTTAAACCCCAGCTTTCTACGTTGACCCTTTCTCATACAGACAGACAGACAGACATACACGATTTTATTAAATATAGAGATTACATACTTGCTATGTATAAAACAAACTATGTCAAATGAACATTAAGAATATTCATGATTTGAATATGCACGATTCATTGATACATTTGAAATCGAAACATTTGGACTCAAAGAGCCGCGACACTGACTTTGATTTCGAACCTACATGTAAAGATATCGCGAAGTATAAACGTAACTGGATCCACGGATACGGGACCTCCAACGTACATGCAACAGTTCTCGGAACAGTATTAACTTCTGTATCATACGTGATACATATATCAATATCAATTATTCCATTATAAGTACAATATCAATTACAGTAACTTCCCTATGAATCGAGAAGTTAATTATAAAGATCAAAATTTATTGAAAAGATCTGTCAACTTAATTTTCAACTTCCCATGGATCCTTCACTGATACTAGCCAAATCCAATATCAGGGCTTGTCGCTGTATGTTGTCATTTTTTAAAAGCTGTGACCTTAGGATTTAAGCGGTTTATCTCTTCTGTTTATTATATTCATGTTTCAACATATTACTACGTATGTATAGTTTTATTTTCTGTAACAATGTTTTATGTTTTCTTTAATATGTTGAAATAAATCTAATAAGATTTTCTAATAAAAAAAACAAATGTATAGGAAAAAGTTGTTCCGAATGATCACAGCTTGACAACATATTTCAAGGTGATAAAAATCAGTGAAGAAGCCCCTAATGTAAATAATTACCATAAAATCTTGTCCCAAGCCAATAGAAAATGCAACGAATAAATAAATGATGAAAGAAATATATAAACGAATTCCTCGTGGCAAGGGGCAAGAAACAGTTCCACCCATGAACAACCATAACGTCGGTAGGGTAAGAAACAGAGGAGCTCGATACTTATCACCGTCGCGATGGTACACGTCCTCGTCCATCCGGAACGTCTTTCACGCAGAGAGAAAGAGAGAAGGGTGAGATAGAGGGAGGGAGTCAGGAGCAGGAGCCCGGTGTGGTGCAATCTTGTTTACTCTGTTAAATCAGCCGCAGAGAATCCACTTTAACGTCTTCGCAGTGCACAGCGTTAATTATACTGCGTAAACAGTCAAAGGGAGGCCCCGAAGGAGGCGGAACGAGTGGGAAGTCGCTGCCGGAAGACCTCGGCTGCTGGAGCCGCACGAAAATTAAGTTCATCCTCCAGAGCCAGGAGTTCGGTCGCGTCGAACAAGGTCTCGCGAGATCGGGATCGATACCGTGGTTTACCGTCTTCATCATCACCTTCATCACCCTCTCTCTTCATCGTCAGACCCCTTCTTGTCCCCGAGGTGGCTGCCGGGATTTAATTAGCGAGATCGATCGAGATATCCCAGTTTTGCATCTTCTTCTTCTTCTTCGGTTTTACCGATTTACACGACTACCGAAAGAATTCTACTTGCCGCGTCGCGGTTAACACTAGAAAGACTGAAACTTAGTACATATACAATAAACTCTGTTTTTTTTTTTGCGTGTTTAAGGTCACATGCACCTGACTTTCGTTATTAGTGACCCCTGTGGCATGTCTATGGTTCAGCACTTGATTATATCAGATGGTATAATCCGATATCTTTCAGGAAGTTTAATATTTTTTTTGCAGGAATCCTCCGCTTGTAATATATTTAGCGGACCTCGCACGTTGTGTTGTGCTCTTTTTATTACATTATATTTTGGACAGATGAGCAAGATGTGTTCGATAGAGTTTTTAACGTAGCAGGTATCGCAGGTGCTTGCTTCGGTTTTGGTAATAAGGTGGGAGTGAGTCCAGTTTGAGTGGCCTATTCTTACTCGTGTTATTATTACTTGATCTCTTCTGTTCAGTAGTGAGGCAGGGTTTGCATCCTTTCTACTGTTTCGGACTTCATGTAACTTTGTGGTTCTCAAGTTCTTCAGGTATTTTTGGAGGTCTTGGTGGGATGTAAGTCTTGTGATGGGGTCGGCACATATACCTATATTGCCGAAAAGCAGTGAAAATGACTGCATTGTGAAAGAATAACTAATGTGTAAAGAAATTTGTGTAAAATTAATTGTTTAATATTTTTTATATTATTTACAGTTATATAACAAGTTATTAGTAAATATTAAGAATAAAAATAATTTGTTAGAACAACTTGTTAGAACAAGTATCACTGCATAAAGATTCGAATAACAAGTACTACTTTAGCTTATTGAGCAACTGCAACTTATCAAGTATACGCCCAAATCGACAATTTACATATCATGCACTTGTATGTTATCATGTGACGGTAATCGAAAAAAAAAGAAAACTGTCATATAAGAAATTTACTCAATTCAATAATAAGAGTCATTTGATTATTTAAAATTTCCCAAGCAGTCAAAACTACTGCTTTTGGCCAATATAGGTATAACACACATATATATACCGGAAATAAAGGAAGGTGGAGGTAACTACAATTATTAATAAACGCATTTATATGTTGTAGAAAAAGTCACAAAATTCTAAGAAATTGTGTCATTATGTACATAATTGTTTTTCTAATTGAAATTAAAAACCAGTCAAAATGACTTCCTTGGGCAATCTAGGGTTAATTAGGCGTGGCTCGTGAGCAAGTGGTCCGCGATTGGCAGGAACCGATCGAAAGTGTAGTGACGTGAAAGTAGTGATCACAGTTCGCGAGATAATAAGATCGAAAAGCAGGCTAGAAGAACATTCAATCGGCGTCGTTAATAAACGAAAGCGCATCGAATCGGTTACTCCGTGCGTTTCGAATCGCGAATTTCTGGGCCCGAATCTACCGGCTGTCCGAAAAATGCACTTGGAAAGGATGACTGCCCTCAGGCTCGTATCGAAGAAACCTTTTTTCTTCGCGAACATCTTCTCCGGATCTTCTTCATTTGTTAATAAGTAATCGAACTTGTTCGAGCCGATTTTTTCACAGATATTGTATAGAGCGGAATTGGTTTGCTGGCGAATTTTCGGCATAACGTTGTTGTAAACATCGCTCTCTGTCAATTAATCACGGCGAAGAGATTCGGCGAGTCATAGAAATTCCGCATAATGATGACGGATGCTATCGGATACGCGAAAAACACTTCCGTCCAGCGATCCACTGATTATACGGAGCGTTCGCACTGCATAAAGCCATATCGAACGATAACGATCTAAATAAATTTCCTCGTGGCAATTTATATCCGTGCCAATTAAATATTCTCCGTAATACGCTGTCATTTTTCTGCCTGTCAATGACTCATTCAATTATCCCTGGCCGCTTTCCACCCGACATTCTGTAACTATCGTTCGTTTCTCTGTTAACCTTAAATTAAACCGTTAAACACTAAACCTGCCGACACCAGTCAGAATAGACCGGTTCGAGATTTATTCTTTTACAATTATTGAAATAAAGGGAACACGTACCAGTTTACTTTTTAAAGTGTCAAGTAGGTTCAGTGTTGACGGGCCACTTTTTCGCAATACTTTGCGCAACGATTTTCAATATTCTCGTCGATTAGTCAGGTTGCAGGATTTCGCGCGCGGCGAACGCGTTGGATTTTTCGCGTACGCGATAAAAAAAAAAAATAAAACGAATCGGTGAGCTAGGATAGAGAAAATCGTCGTCCGTGCGCACACGCGTTCTGTCCACAAAGGCTCACGTAATCCGAAGTCATCGAAAAACATTCGGTTACGTGATCATATTCCCATCAAGCAATCGACTGGAGGTCTCATCGCTATTCACTAGACGCGGAGCGAATGGACTCGTAATAACAGCGGCGGGTTTCACAAAGCGAGAGACACACGCGTATCCACGATGAAGCGGCCCGGCACGGTTTACACCGCCGGAATTAATGAGGCAGCGGCCGTGACGTGTTCTGTCATTTCGCCGGCTGATAACAATTATAATAAACCATATCGCTTACACCCCGGTACCGAAAGATAACACGCCGATCGCATCCGATAATCGCGATCGAATTCGTTTCCATTTTTATACAGAATAAAATAATCTGCTTTTCTGTTCTCTTCGACAGAAAATTACGAAAGGATTCATCAACGTTCTATTTATCTACATCTATCTATTCTAGAATCCGAAGTTTTTGCAGTTATAATACAAATGAACAAGCGCCATTTAAAACAGTGAAAATATTAAAAGACTTGAAGATTTAATGTATTATTTTCACCAAATTCGAATGGTTAATGGAGAATGTGAATTTATATTTTGTTTCTGCGTCTTGCAATTGAAGCACAAACTTCTTATATTGCATGAACATGCGGTGTCTCAATTATTTCAGAATATTTTGATGCAAACTCGATTTTTAAGAAAATCTGATAGCTAGACTACGGATTTTATGCATTTATAATACAAATGAACAAGCGCGATTTGAAACAGTGAAAATATTAAATGATTTCAAGACCGTTAATATATTATTTTTACCACATTCGGATGATTAACAATGAATGTGAATTTATATTTAGTTCCTGCGTCTTGCAATTGATGCACAAACTTTTCATTTTGCATGAACATGCGGTATCTTCTACTAGCGCGGGCGAAGTAATTTATTTCAGAATATTTCGTTGCAAACTCGATTTTTAAGAAAATTGGAGGACACAAGATAGTAAATCATTTTTTCCTGTATTTTGTTACTTGGCCTTAGTTTTCCACCATGAGAAATAATTGTTCGACGGATCTTGTGGATTTTAATCGGACCGAGCATCGTCCCTGAGGGTAAAAATATATTCAGATGATAAATATTCTTCAGATAAAAGTGCGATAAGGTACGGGCGCGGATGGTTTGCGGAGGTTCAACCGGTCGTCCGGCGTAAAGAGAGCGAGGCTGCGAGAGCGATCCTTGAATGAAAATTATTTCTCGATCTAGACCGAGCAAATGGCTCGAAGTGGAACGCCTTTCGAATCGTCGATCGACACGAACCCAGACCCGTAGCAGCAGCCAGCAGAAGGTAGACACGGTAGGGGCACAGTGGGAGGGTTAGAAAATATCCCGTTTGTTCTCCAGCTTCCAACGCGTGACTCTGAAAACTCGATAAAGCCTAAGACGCGCCACTTTCGCAGAGAGCCGTCACTCAACCAACGGTTGTCCAATTTGCATTTCGAATGCGGCACCGTTCCGAAGATAAATACTTAGTAGTATCCGGCCGTTTGCTTCCCTCGGACCGTTTTATGCCCGGTAACTTGCTCCTCGTGATTTCCATGCCGTTATTTTCCCTCGAGCACCCTACTTATGGCCACCTTCTGCCTTGGACATACTGTTCCTGTCCGCATCCACCATTCCTCTCTTCGGAACGATTCAACGAACGTGTGGACAGTCCCTAAACAATGTCTTCAGACACGTAACGCATTCAGTAACTACTCGAACACCGAATTTGGTAAACCTTACGTTTAGGGGAGGCAGCTCCGATCACCTTGACCTTGACATATGTTGTCAAGGACAACATTATGAACAACTTTTGTCATTACAACTACCCGACGGTCGCTCTTAGTTTTCGAGATATTTGCAAAAAACTATTGCTAGTACTATATTGAATTTTCCGTATTCGTGCACGCTCCGTGGCAACGTAAGCCTGCCCCGACGCAGCGTCAGTTTACTGTTTTTGTAAACACGTTGTGGAGATAATAGTAATAACTCTATCTAGTAATAGTAATAAATCTATAACATATTTAAATTTGTGCCTTACGTTGCCACGGAGCGTGCGCGAATACGAAATATTCAATACAGTATTCAATACAGTTTTTTGCCATTATCTCGAAAACTAAGAGCGACCGCCGGGTAGTTGTAATGACAAAAGTTGTTCAGAATGTTGTCCTCGATAACATATGTGAAGGTCAAGGTGATCGGAGCTGCCTCCCCTAAACGTAAGATTTACCCCGAATGTCTGTCGAAATATTTTTCAAAAATTTTTCTCGCGAATAAATCTTTCCACGAACTTCAAGATCGAACCTTCCCCTTTACAACGAGACTCTGAAAATTGATCTACGATCTCTTTTACCCGAGTTATCGATATTCGAAGGAAGTGTGCTAGTTAAGGCCCACTAGTTCGAACTGGATCCTCGTTCTTCCTGCACAAAACAGTGAAAAAAAATCGTACACTAATTTTCAAGGTCTCATTGTAAAAAGGAATCTTCGATCTTCAAATCCCTGATGGATTTATTGAGGTAAGAAAATGTTTCACTGTTTCATGAAGGAAATACAAGGAACTAGCCGAACTAGTGAACGCACCGCTCGTAGTTGTCCGTACACCCTTCGTTCAAAATTCGGTAATTCTGCAAAAAGAAATCGTAGATCAATTTGTTAAGGGCTTCTTTTAAAGAGGAGAGTTCCACCTTGAAATCCGTGGGAGATTGATTCCCGTAGAAAAATGGTTGAGACTTTCCACCGTAAGGATTGATGTACCAAAGTGTATCGACAGAAGCTCAATTTCGACAATGCGAAAGGAACACAGGAAAAGCCGGTATGAACGGCGTTTAATGCAATTTCCTGGCGACCTCATTAGCAGAAAAGACTTGTCTTCCAGCGTTACATATCCGCGCGTTTTACACACCTTTTACACGGCCGCATGTAGATTCTAATTATACCTCGAATTCTCTGGCGTACGGTGAACGACGTTTACACGTATAACCCCGTAACGAGGCGTATGGAACGAGCATGATTTAGCCGTGGCCGCGCAAAATTATTAGCCGCACGCTAACTGCGCGCGAGTGTCTGGTTCTGCGACATCATTAAATTTAATGAAGAAATCGTTACACGAGCTGCGAGACCGTTCGCGTCGTCGGTGTCTTTAAACGTTTCTATAAACGATCGATTCCGATTCGTGGGACCAGCCGCGAATTGCGATGATAAAACACACACGCACACTGCGATACCTTCGAAGTGTCGAAGGAATGTTGCAATTAATCAGCCGGTGAGAAAAGAAACGGCAGCCGAGACGCGTGAACGTTATTTTTCCGGTTTTAATCGGCGAATCTTTACGGGAAATCAATAATTCTTCTGTATCGATCGCGGTTAAACAGATAATTGTTAAAAACGTATGAAAACCGCGTTCGATTGTTCGCGAGTATTAACATTTTATACGTGTCTGGAATCGTCGATAGTTTCTCTAGAGAGGTTGCTCTGATGCCATTTTGTTTTCGTCTGTCAGCTGCGTCAACTGCGCGGGACATCCATTCAAAACTTTTATCCAGCGCGAAGGATTAGTTTTTCTATTGATCTTCTATTAAAAAAAAAAAAAAAAAGAAAAATTGAAACGTTTTATTTAAACAAAAACCAGAGAGGGAAGAGTAAACCGTGTTTGGTATGGTTTTCGTGCTTCTATGAATAATTAACGTTGCCGAACTAATGGTTGTCTGCATTTCTGTTCCGCACGTTTTAAATGGTATCTACGATCGAGAGGAATATGTCTGTACATTTATCGTATGCGTCGAATAATAGTAGGTGATCGATATTATCTTCGTATTCGTGTTCAACGTCGCAGCTAATATTATTTGCAATATAATTTCGAAAAATAAAGATTCTCTGTGCAGAAACGTGCACTTTTGTCGATTCCGAGCGACCCAAAATTTAGTAATATCGGCACTATCTAATTATCAGCAGCCCATTAGACCCGAATGGCAGGAATAACATTAACGTTGTCCTAATTGTTGCTGTTGGTTGTTATCGCGGCGGTTTGAGGAAATCGATGGAATCGTGCTCGGCGTGTAGCGTGCTGATAATACCCCTTATCGAATGCTCGCGGACGATAAGTGATACAGGATGATTCAGTAACTGTCCGCAACTCGATATCCGGTGTTACTATGAAGATCGAATAGAGATTTTGCCCGAATAAAAATTTCCTGAACAAATATTCCAATTCCAATACGAAAGCAGCAATTGAAAACGATTTTCCAGTTAAATGTCCGAGCATGATCGTTTGGACATTTTTTATTTATTGGCAAAACATTTATATTTTTAATTATTTCTTCATGAAACATATACTAATATATCCGCGACATTTTTATGATTCAAACGAGCCCAAGCACGATACAATTCGGATCGTATTTAACCGCGTGATCCACGATTTTGTAGAACCTCGCTTATGCGAACCGCTAAGAGTGACGTCGCCATAGTGCTTTTAAATGTGCAAATCTGGAGCGAATGACACCGTGTTTGTGCTCGTTTTAATCAGAGAAACGTCAGGAATGTGCCAGTAGAACATTCTCAGCAAAGTAATATAACAGGAAAAAAATATTATTGAAAGAGGGAACATTTTAGCTTGCTAAGTAGGAATTTCACAACGAGACAATATATAGGGCTCGGTAACGGTTCGAGCGCACGTGTACGGCGCGTTCACGTGTAACAGTTGCGATTCGCGATCGCTCGATACCGATACGCGCGGACCGCTATTAATAAATCTCCGTGTATGATATCAGCACGACGGAATTTCCTAGATTCTCTCACGTCCTTGGCGAACGTTGGCTCTGGATAGAGAAGCTATAGTGATCAAAACACACAGAGAGAAACACGAGTCGCGGGGCGAGCCCGTTTCCGGTCTGTCAGATTTTCTGTTCCGTGGTCATCGTTCGATAACGTACAAAGGCTGGGGCTCTCCCCGTAAAAAGATTAAACCCGTCGATTTCTCTCTCGGACGCACGGCGCTGCGGCTCGCGCACATCACGAAAATACAATATATATTTGCCAAGCCACCGTGTTCCACCCCCGGTATTTCGCACGAAAGAAACAACCCCGATCGGTTGCTTTTGTTTCGTCGTTAGCGACGGAAACATTCGCGGACGCCGTTTCCTACGAGAACGTCATTCCCCCGTTTTCCTTCGGTCAGGTTTTTACCGATCGTTTCGACGACACGCGCCGCAAAATATAGCAACGTACAAAAACAATAACTAAAACCGAGAAACGCACGGATTGGAGATCCTGCTCCGTTGCCTCTCTCTCTCTCTCTCTCTCTCTCTCTCTCTCTCTCTCTCTCTCTCTCTCTCTCTCTCTCTCTCTCGATATCGCCAGTCGTTCCCTCCTGATTCGAAATCTGTTCTCCAAATTAATCGTCCCTTGGTTAGACTTCAGGAAGATGGATCACGCAGGATGATCAATTCCATAAAATTCCTGACTGTTCCGTGGATTACGCAGTTAAACACGAACCGAATGGTATCGTGCTTGTGCTCCTCTTAACCAGAAAAACGTCACGGACATGTTAGTAGAAGTTTCATAAACAAATTGTTGAAAATAGGCTACAACGTTTAACAGCGTCATATCTCCCGGGGAATCTTGCGATACTTGTCCGTAGCAATTTGCAACGAAATATTCTGAAATAATTGAAAGACGCCGCATGTTCATGCAAAATGAAAAGTTTCTGCATCAATTGCAAGACGCAGAAACAAAATAGAAATTCACATTCTTCGTTAATCATTCGAATTTGGTGAAAATAATATATTAAATCTTGAAATCTTTTAATATTTTCACTGTTTTAAATCGCGCTTGTTCATTTGTATTATAAGTGCATAAAATCCGGAGTCTACCTATCAGATTTTCATAAAAATCGAATTTTCAACGAAATATTCTGGAATAATTAGAAGACACTGCATGTTCATGCAAAATGAAAAGTTTGTGCATCAATTGCAAGACGCAGAAACAAAATAGAAATTCACATTCTTCGTTAATCATTCGAATGTGGTGAAAATAATATATTAACGGTCTTGAAATCATTTAATATTTTCACTGTTATAAATCGCGCTTGTTCATTTGTATTATAGCCATCAGTAGCCTGGACTGATTCTCGCAGACGAATTTGTTTAAGACGAACGACCGGCTATGGTTCCGTGTCCAATCGGAGCGCGACAGTTCGCGGATCAGAATTAAACAGGAATGGACCGCGGACCGGCTCGAGTATGCAGCGTCGATTTATTTTTATATTGCGGAATTTATTTTGGACGTTACCTACTGGTGTCCAGTCCCGGGCAAATAAATCTGCTCGCGGGAGCGACGCGTGACTCGTCGTCGTTCGAAGCCTGCCACGATAAATTCCATTTCGACGTCGCGCGGGCAAACCAACGGTGACAATAATGCATAGGTGCATAATCCGCGACTCCTACGCGTCGCGTGAATGCACCGATCCGGCCGGTACACTTGTACACATCGTGCGAACGGACACCGGTGGGATGCACCGCGCAACTTGTGCATCCTACAGAGCCCCCCCCCCCCCCCGCAGTCGCATCCTTTTTCCGCATGTGTCATTTTTTTTGTACGCTTCCACGTCTCTCTCTTTTTTATTCGTTCGACAGTGTCGCTGAAACGAAGGATTGTTTATTTTAAAACGGAAGCCGCAACCGATCGTTAACAAGTTGAAATATCTCTTTATTGTTTGATCAATTTGTTTTAAAAGTTCCACTGGTATATTCTTGACGTTTCTCTGATTAAAACGAGCCCAAACACAGTGTCATTTGCTCCAGATTTGCACATTTAAAAGCACTATGGCGACGTCCCTCTTAGCGGTTCGCATAAGCGAGGTTCTACAAAATCGTGGATCACGCGGTTAAATACGATCCGAATTGCATCGTGCTTGGGCTCGTTTTAACCGTATGGACGTCGCGGATGTACTGGTAGAAGTTTCATAAGGACATAGTTAAACAACGAACGAATTTGTTTTAAAATAATTTAAGCAATTAGCATATAGATGGTGGTGTTCAGAAATTATTGACAGACAAACAGACCATCGTAGGTGTCCATCGTCGACATTATTCTCCTAACAGCACTCGTCTCGCCGTTTTCATCTCCGTTATAATAATAATTATAGAGGCGATGTGCGCACGTTCCAGTCGAGTCCTTTTTTACTCTTCTTTGAGTATAAATGCATTATGCTCGGCAATATGTTGCGCGTTAATAATTTATTTTTGCGAGAATAATACGATCCGGTGCGGCCAGAAGCAAACGTATTAATTAACCAACTGTAACGCCTCCCCCCTCTCCCGCCCGATATACGCCGTTTCAAAGTAAAATTATAAATTTAATGCGTCGAAATTATACAAAGTTTAATCGGGGAATGTTTGCATCCGCTGCAACGATTATTATGTGAAAATCGTTTCTCCATTTTTCCGTCGCTTCTCCCGACCGTTCGCCAATGGATCTCTGAACATTCCGTTTTCATTTGTTGACACAAGAATTATTAACCACACGCACGAAATTGTTTATCCAGATGTTGTCCGCGCGTCGAAGTAAGAATTAAGTCTAGAAAAGCGATCTCGCGAAGTATCCAGCCCGATTTCTTGTTTATCCGAGTCTTTTTAAATCGGTCTCGAGACCGAGCAATTACTCCGTGTAATCAGATTAGATTAATTTTATTCGCATGCCGGCGTGTACGCGCGGAAACCTACGTCACAGGACGTATTTTGCCTTTCACCGTCTGCGCTGAATGAACGTTGGAATTCGAACGACGACGCGTGGAAAATCCGTTCATCCGTGGCGAGTAGGTGAGACCCAGAAACTCAGAAGGTTGCGCTTCTATCGTCTACTCGGGCAGATTACCTCAGAGCCCGTCCACTCTTGATCCCAAGACAGCAGGCTTGTTCAAATAGAACCACAATTAACGGGATTATATAAGGATTACGAATTAGAAATATCGTGGAAAGAGGATGTTCACATTTGTGTGTCAACGGCTAACAACCAATAGCTACTGAGACGCGTCTCCAAACGCCTCGATCGTCACGCGCTCACACGCACACAGACGCACACATAAGTCCCCTCGGAGACACCTGCATCCTCAAAAAACGTAAACAAACGCTCTCGCCCAGTCCTCTGACTTCGGGGAAATACATACACAAAACACGCGCTCGTCGTTCGACCCTTCAAGGACACGCAATTTAACAAGGCTTTTGTCCTTCGCCGTCCGCTGTGTCCATAAAACATCCAGGTTACACATAGGCGAGGCTAATTTTGCAACAAACCTCCGGTATTGTTAATGATTTTCTGATGAAACCTCCAGCAGCACAGGCGCGATATTCTGCCGATTAAAACGAGCCCAAGAACGATACCATTCGCATTCCGTTTACCCGTTTAATCCACGGTATTAGTAGAGCTTCTTTTATCCGAACCGCTGCCGAAGAGTATCTGTTCTCGCGCATCGAAACTGCAGTTGTCTTTCGGAGAACTACGAAAATTCGAACATGGTTTCAACCTATGTTCTTCCACAGAACGTGGCAGTTCTGCAACATGATATCCAACAAAACGGATGCTTGTCCGACGCGTTTTTCGTTGCTTCAGGCTTCCTTCGAGCCTTTAAAGTCCCGGAATGGCCGGAAGATAGATATTTCATTCGGAAACGAGGCTCGTAAAATGAAGTCGAAAGTCCACTTTCGACAGCTGGAAATCCTTGTTGGTCTCTCTCCTCCGTCCATCGATCTGTGGACTTATGATCGCGTAACCTTGACTGGACGGTTTCGCCGGTGGCCTTGAACAGGCTGGTTTCCGTCGAACGTATCGGATATTTGCATCGGAAAACACTTACTTTCCCGGCTGCCCACGGAAATCCGTTTCTCCTCCACTTACGACACTCGAGAGCGGCGTCGAGGGAAAACGTGAACAACTCGTTCCGAGCTATCGATACATTTTTTACATCGATTCCGCGGGAAAAAGTTACGCCGGTGAAAACGAGCAACACGTTTACGATGCGAAATGGGCCACGAACTAGATCAAAGAATGGACCAGATACGCGTAGAAAATTTTCAAAATATTGTAAAACCTTATGGGAATCATAACGAGTTGATCTCATGAAAGAATTAAATAAGCTCAATTTGTTCCCACCCTTAAATGTCAGATCATTACTTTGTAAACCAAACATTCAAGCGTGTCATTTTCTTTTACGAACAACATCTTTACGATGAGAAATGGACCACGAACTAGGTCAAACAATGGACCAGATATGCGTAGAATATTTTCAAAATATTGTAAAACCTTATGGGAATCATAACAGTTGATCTCACGAAAGAATTAAATAAGCTCAATTTGTTCCCACCCTTAAATGTCAGATCATTACTTTGTAAACGAAACATTCAAACGTGTCATTTTCTTTTATGTTATATTATATTTTAAGTTATATTGTACATATAACTTCTAAATTTTTTCAAACAATGTAACTTATAAATCTGAACTACTCAAATACTGTTAACCATAATCTAAAGCTTCTTAACCCCCTATGGGGAGTTACATTTAAGCTCAATAATGAAAACATTAAATATTGTAATCATTATCGACCATCGAGCTTCCGAAGCACCTTTCGGCGGCTGAAACGGTAGGAAGCCGTGTCGACAAGGTAAAACCAGTTGAAAGGGAAGTTGCGTAGATTATCGCAACACGCGCGTACATCGTCGAACAATGAACAATGACTACTGAGAGCGAGAGCCGTTCGTTGACGGAGGAAAAGAATGCATTGCTAGTGTCGCGCGCGCGTTTCCGACCAGAGAAAACCTTTGAGACACGCGAATAAGACCGATCACGTTCTACATTGTTACATCTATCCCTCTGCACAATCGAAATTTTAGATTGTTTTCTCTTCGATATCGTTGTGGAGCGTGAAAAGACAAATCCAACGAGTACCATGACCGTACCATTGCGATCATTCAATCTTGAGATATTCGTATCTGAAATATACAGGGCGTCTCGAAATTCACCTTGTATAACCTTTTGATTAGGCTTGTTCCCTTTAGACTCTGTAATATATTTGGTTCCCTCAGGGTTTCAAATTCATTTACCAATCCTTCTGTTTATGGTGGGTTCCGAACCACCTTTTGCCAATAACACGTGAAAAACACCCCGGGCGGGTCACTTTTCGGTTTTTTACCAGACGGTCACCCTAGTGCCGTTCACGTTCCACATTGTTTAACTTCGGTGATCTAACGAGAACCGGTGCTTTCAACGGGACTACGGTTGTTGGCCCCTTTAGACTCAAAGATCTCTAAATTGAATGATCGTGATGCGGTCATGGTACTCGTTGAATTCGTTTTTTTTTCACGGTCTAGGAGAATATCCAAGAAAATCTATAAGGTGTTCGTATAAAAAAGATGTTGGTCATCTTGAAATCTCTGTTTTAAACTTTAACTTGACTCGCTCGTTGAAACGACTGATTCCGGCCAAAGTCATTCTTGTTCGACGTGTTCGCGGTGAGGGACGAATTAAGAAGCGATCGTCTCGAAGAAATGCAATTAGCCGGACCAGCCACCAGCGAGGATTGAAATACAATTCAGTGGATTCATTTAGTTCGGTGCCTAGTAATTCGCAATCCGCCTTTCGCCTGTTAGACCACCACTCCGAGATAAACTTTCAATGAGGGAAAACGCCTGGTCGCGGTACGGTTCTACAGGGTGGCCTCGAGAAACTTGATTACCGAAGACACCATTGATCGTCTGTTGCCTCATTCGCTAGCCCCATTCAATCGGCGCCAATAGAAATTCCATTTTATTCTGATCGTGTCAGTCAATAATTAAACAACCAACAAACACACAATAATTGTTGAATGTAATAACGACAAGTCTGTCGATAACGAAGATCAAAACTATTACCATATGTACAAATTGCTTATGCTGACACCTGCCGTGTACGTATGTATAATTGGTGTATGTACTGACCCAGACAGAACGTCTTGAGAGTGTGTATGTACGTCCGAGAGAACACAACGTTTGTATTCTTCCTGTGTTACAATAAATCAGTTTATCAGTAAACCGTGTGCAAAACTAATATAGCTCGTCTCCCATAAGCAGACCTCTAATTACAACAATAATTACAATATGAATATACTTGTAAATGTATTACAGAAGCGATCGAAGCACGGTAATTGGTCTCCTTTAGCCGTGCAACGACGAATGAATGAAATTTACGAGGAGCTACGGCATTACCTCTCTATTCGGCTACATATTTACCGTTGAACTTCTTAATCTTCGAACCGAAGCAGCAATTAATTACTCCTGTTATGAAATCGCGCCGGGACCATAGCTTATTTTCATTAAATATCTAAAGCCGGAACGTCGAAGCTTTTAACAACATCCTTCGGAGTCTTTGATGCCTGGGATACGATTAAAAGTAAAGCTTTCAGTATGCATTCCTCTTTCATTGAACGCAACACTCGCTAATGAATTCTTTGCGCAATCTCGCCGGGACAAAGCTTGTCGCGATTACGCGCTACCGCGTGTAAACTTTCCGGATTTGCTCGAATATTTTGCTGGAATCTCTGACGAAGAAGAATTACACGAATTACGGGAATGCGCGATCTAAGTGATAGGACGAATCCGAAAGTGTTTTTTGGACAATACGTGAAAATCATTCTGTGATTTTGATCGAACCTGTGCGTTGATAACACCACATATTGTCTAATTAACATTTACAATCGATAGAACATAATTTGTATCGTGTTTCTTGGAGATCGTTTTAGTAAAATACAGCGAAATTTTTATATCGAAAGTTCGGCGTGTGTCGAGTCTTCGATACGCAACTATCGACCGAGCAATAAGTCAGGAACGGTATACAGGAGATTACTTTACGTCCATCATCATCTGCGAACTTCCCTCTCGGAGCAACAACATTCGGGGAACTTTTGCGAAAGCGAAGTCGGGTTCGCTTCTTCTACTGTATAATCGAGTAGTCATCGGTTTATTCCTCCGCTATGCCAGGATGGAACAACGAGGCGGTCGGGGAGAGAGCCCAGTAATGAATGTAATTTAAAATCGATCCCGCGGATGTGTTCCGCGGTGCAGCCACCACGGGTCGTTCACTATCTTTGAAACTTTGTTACGTTGGGGATGAATATCTCAGTCGAGCGGGCGAAGAGGAGCGCAACTTTCCGGGGGCCGCGTGACGAAAACTCCCGAAACTTTTGACATAATACACAGTACGCGTAATGTGATTTCGGATGAAATTATTGTTTGCACGAAGACATCCGTCCCGGTCTGGTTAACGACGTCCCACTCGCTATACGAGTATATGTATATCTCCTTTCGGAACACGCGGTGGGACTACGGGGCTGTCGAGACATGTTATTTTTTGAACCGAAGTGCCTAACTCCCTACCAAAAACTGATTTCTACTAACTTTCAAAAATTGTAATTCGAATTTAACTTTCGTTCTTATAGGAAGGAACAACTTCGTGGTTAATAGTGAGAGGCAATTTTAGATATCTGGAGACAAGCTTGTGTTTTAGGAAAATTGGAAAAATGTTAAAACATTTTAAATCGAATTTAATTTTTATTCTTATGCGAAGGAAAATATTGATGTTTAATAGTGAGAGGCAATTTTAGATATCTGGAGACAATCTTGTGTTTTAGGAAAATTGGAAAAATGTTGAAACATTTTAAATAGAATTTAAATTTCATTCTTATGCGAAGGAAAAGTTTAATGTTTAAGAGTCAGAGCCAATTTTGTAAATTTGGAGACAAGCCAGTGTTTTAGGAAAATTGGAAAAATGTTAAAACATTTTAAATCGAATTTAACTTTCATTCTTATGCGAAGGAACACTTTGATGTTTAATAATGATAAGCAATTTAAGATATCTGGAGACAAACCCGTGTTTTAAGAAAATTGTAAAAATGTTGAAACATTTTAAATCGAATTTAAATTTCATTCTTATGCGAAGGAAAAGTTTGATGTTTAATAGTCAGAGCCAATTTCGTAAATCTGGAGACATACCCATGTTTCAGGAAAATTGGAAAAATGTTAAAACATTTTAAATCGAATTTAACTTTCATTCTTACATGAAGGTAAAGTTTGATGTTTAAGAGTCAGAGCCAATTTTCTTAAATCTGGAGACAAACCAGTCTTTCCGGAAAATTGTAAAAATGCTAAAACATTTTAAATCGAATCTAACTTTCATTCTTATGTGAAGGAACACTTTGGCGTTTAATAGTGATAAGCAATTTTCGATATCTGGAGACACGCCCGTGTTTTAGGAAAATTGGAAAAATGTTAAAACATTTAAATTCGAAGATTCACTTTGAATCTTATGTAAAGAAAAATTTTTCAATTTCGTAAAAGTATTATTTAAATGACAATCGGACCGAGAACATGGAGGAATTATTTTCCTGTGTAAAGGCGGTATGTAAATCGGTATTCGCCGAATCAAAGGTGCAACGCATAGTTTAACTTAGCTAACTCCTCAAAGGCTCCGATTTTTTCCTTAATTGGAAAAGTTTTTTAGTAGTTTCTACTACAATTTGCTACATGCCTCTTCGTCCTGTTACTAGGGATCGATGCCCAGCCTCCGGGTTTTCTTTGAGACAAAAGGTTTCATCGAGGGTGGAAAGTATGGGGTGGGGTGGTGGTGAAACTTATTCCACCGCGCGTCGATTCACTTCGCCAAAAAAACACGAAAAAAAAAAAAAGGTGAAACAGTTCCCTTCGGACGGGAGCGTCAATTTTATTTAATCGCGAGAGGAAGTTGAACAAGCTCGACAATGACTCCGCCCTGCTTGTAAAACACATCGCCGAGCATTATACTGTTTGTTGGCGATGTGTATCGGATCATGTACTTACGGAATTAGCATTGAATTGTGTCTCGCACTGCAGCTTACCTGAAACCAAAAGACGAGGATGGTTAACGCGTGAAAATCTCAGCACAGAAATACAAACGTAACAATATGTTTTTTTATATCAAACAATAATTTGTAAAACGACATTTCTTCATGAATCCTTAACGAATTCGTTACAATTTTATGATTAAAAAGATCCCAATCACGATCAATATTCACCACGCTTACTCACTTCGGATAGCCGAGGCTCCACTGTATAACCGATTAAACAAACAAGAACAATCGAAAAGGTATCTTGTTGGGTATCGTTTTAATCGTCAAAGCGTGACGCATGTGCAGGTGAAAGTTTTAATTAAAAGATCATCAACAATGAACATGTTAGAAAGTATCTACTGAGCGATAACAGAAGACAGAACAATGTACACGATCAACATTTCCGCGGTTTCCGACAGAACTTCAGCAGAAAATATTCTGCAACGTCTGGAGAATACCGGAGCAACATTCGCGAGACTTGGTATTCCCCGGGGCGGTGTCTTCGTGTCCATTATCTTTTCCGTGGCCGTAAACTCGTTTATATCCATCTGCAAGCATCAGCGTCCGAAAAACCATCGGTAAATTAGATTCGGCTGACTCGATTAGAAAACCGTAGACTCGAACGAGCCTTTCTATTTACCGCTATATTCGCGAACGAAGTTAAGAGATCCCGTGGATAGAGAAACGTGGTGCCCACTCGGCGTCGATCATCAGTTTCGGGTTTGTTCCACAGGTATACCGGTATACACACATATGTCTGTATCGCCGACACGTGACTTTGGTCTCAAGCAACGCGACGCGGCGAATCTACCGGGTGAAAGGGGTTGTTGGCTGTGCGCAGCATAAAGGACGACGCATCGCCGTCGATGAAAAACATACGAAAAGCTGTGGGGCAAGCACGAAACAACAGCCATGCGTTTTCCCCGGAAATAACGTTAACTCTGACAGTGTCTGACCAGTCACGTGCGCGCACCCGAAGCCTTTTAAATTCGACGTTTCTGCCCTCGAAATAATTTTCCTTCTTTCCCGACCGCCATCGCAGTGTGTACCTCCCGCGATCGTGATCGGTGCGGCTCCGCCGCGGATCAGACCGATTATCGTCTCGGGAAATGTTATTAAAAATTCTTTCTGTTTCATCATTTCTCACCGGAACTATCATCGACACGCTCGCCACGTTTTGCCGATTAAAAAGAGCCCAAACACGATGCACTTCGAACAAACACGTGCACGGCTCGAATAAGCGAGGTTCTACTGAATGGTGGATTACTCGGGCAAATCGAATTCAAAGTATATCGTGTTTGAGCTCTTTCTACTCGGAAAAGGGCCACGGATACGATGGTAATGTCTCGTGAAA
The DNA here is from genome assembly GCA_916610235.2 of Lasioglossum morio. Taxonomy (NCBI): domain Eukaryota; kingdom Metazoa; phylum Arthropoda; class Insecta; order Hymenoptera; family Halictidae; genus Lasioglossum; species Lasioglossum morio. The sequence goes on along the minus strand of OU744324.1, from coordinate 20,060,914 downwards.
AAAATGATTGATATGAAACAAAGTTTTAACATATACTGTTCCTATTAATCATATGTTCGTATAATAATATCTGTATTTCTACAAGAAACCTATTCTGTTTTGTAATCTTCATACTCTGTATTGTATGTAGTGTATTTCTGTTTTGTAATTATGTTGTAATAAATCTCATATGAGATTTTCTATAATAAAAAAGAAACAAGTTTCAACAGTGATTAGTACAAGCTTCTCGGGCTTGATACTTCTTTACCGTGGTTGTTTTGATCCGTTCGAGCGATCGGTCAAAAGAATCCAGCGAGATGTCCCGAATATTGGATCAGTGGGGTGGGATCTTTCAGTTGTTTCCGACACAGAACGACGGGGTCTCGATTCAACTGCTCTCGCCTGTTTACATTCCCTTGAGGAGGTAAGTGACGACAAGCATCCACGGGCTACGTGCGCTCGTACACTCGAATCCGAAGCCACGGATTGTGTCGGGGGCTGCGGAAAGCCGTGTTATCTCGAATAATACGATTATACCGAATAATCGTGGCCACCAGACGAGACACCGCTCACACAAGCCTCTCTCCCTGACGTTATCCGAGCCTCCGCGCCTCCCTCGTTACATTCATTTTGCTCGAATCTTTTTTGCCGAGTGAGTGGACGTCAAAGAGCATGATGGATCCTGCGGACACGCGTGTCCCGTTCGATGCGCGATCGATAATCTTGTTATTCCTCGCCGCAAATCAATTCCTTAGACGTTCCCTCCGGAATTTTTCGTAACTGTTTTCGCCGCACAATTCGAGAACCACTGAATTCAATTGGTCTCGTACAGTGACTCCCACTAATATTCGGACACTCTTAAAAAGACGATAACTTTCTTAACACACTACCGGTGATTATTGCATATTTTTGGAAAATGTATGGTACATGGCTAATTTTCATTTAACATTTAGTATGAACAGTTAGTTCTCGCCATTATTCTTTTTCCCACGTTGAAATTCCCTGATTGAATTCCAGAAGTCCGGCTAGGATGGTACTTATTACTAAACTGCGGATCTTCGTGCGTTTGTAAGAAGGTTGAGTAGATGAAGTTGAAAATTTTGTTGGAAAAGGACCCCGCACTAATCATATGGAGAATCTATCCCGGTTAAATCAGTTGGATTTTTTATATGTTGTAGCTTACGATCTACTGAAGAAAAGATGTACTGGGCAGAAAGTTCAATAATGGACAGTTATCGAGTTATAATCAGTCAAATATGACATATTCGTGCTGCCAAATACTCAAATCTCGGGAAGTATATTTACTTAACACATTACCGACCGGTGATTATTGCATATTTTTGAAAAATGTACGGTACATGGCTAATTTTCATTTAGCATTTAGTATGAACTAACTAAGTCACCCTCAATAACGTCGTCTAATAGTTTCATTTAAGATTGCAATGTCAAAGAAAATTTCTATGCTTTTTCTTGGTACAGCAGAATTAATGAAAATCCTATTAACCCTTAGCACTCGAGTAGTGCCTCTGAGGCGCCACTAAAAATTGCTGTACTATTATTTAAATAATTGTTTACACTATCAGGTATGTCGGCACCTAACCAATTACTACACATTTAAGTATTGTATGAGGTATTATATCAATTTCGTATTTATCAAATTTAAAAAATTATAGAGAATGGAAATATTGTAGGTCAGAAGAAACGTTAAATTTTCGAGTTAAAATAGCTCCGAGTGCAAAGGGTTAATAGGATTTTCAATAATTGTGAAGCACCAAAAAAAGCACAAAAAATTTTCTTTTACATTACAATCTTAAATGAAACTATTATATGAGGTTAATGAGGGTGACTTGTAGGTTCACAACGAAAATTGCCGTTGCTATTGAAGGTTTCATTAACACTAGAACTACCGGACAAGTCAAAATGACTCATGCGAATTTTTTTCGCTTAGAAATATTAATAGTATAAATATGTGTTTTTGAGAAATTTTTTTAGTGAACTTCTCTATTGAATTACATATTTAAATATCCCGTGTACGAAATCTAAATAAATGCCATATTGTCATTATTAGAAGGCAATGTATACCAACTGCGTTTAGTGCTCGGTAGTTCTTGTGTTAAAAAGTGTTTAGCCATGTACCATAGACATTTCAAAATTATACAATAATAACCGGTCGGTAATGTGTTAATATTGTACTATACGATATGAACATTTTGGGAAGCTAGAGCAATTATTTTCTACAGGATGAGGAAAAAAAATCTTGTCAAAAATTTGAATTGATCGGAATTGTAGAAAAAAATACTAAACGTTGAATTTTACAATGTGTTTATGTGGGCCTATATTGGAAATTTAAAAACTACGTTTTGTAAATCTGTGTCAATTAAACATATTCTGAAAATTTCGTATAGTACAGTATTAAAAACGATATCGTCTTTTTAAGAGTGTCCGAATATTAGTTGGAGTCACTGTATGTATAACTTTATTGGTTCCCCTTTGGGTTACAATCATTTTTAAACCTTACCCCGTCTTTATCTTCATATTCAGAACTTTCTTAACCTAACCTTATTCTAACTTACAAACTATCTTATGCCTATGCTTATGCCTAATGGATAGATAGAGAGAGAAGAAACCTATTTACAATAAACGCTATTTACATTTACTTGTAAAGAAAGTGTACTTTCTTTAGTTGAATGTACCGCGTCTCAGTAGAGGAGATCAAGAAGGAATATGCAAAATCGACCTATAGGGATCTAGGATAGAGCACGTGTGAAAAATCGAGGCAGAATAGATAGAAAAGAAGTTAATAGTAATTGTTAGAAAAGAAGTTAATAGTGCAGATAGAAAAAGAATAAATTAATTAACTTTAATTGTCGTTTCTTTGAGAAACAAATTCTGGTTGATTATTGAAAATCCTCAGTTAATTGTCGTATATACATGTATACAAGTTTTACAAAAGTATATACAAATTTGGGACTTCCTCTTCCGGTTGCTCGTCATTCATTCCATTCTTTCCAACTATTCCTTCTCTCCATTCATCCACTTTCTTCAACCATTTCTCCACTCCTCCTTCATCCTTTAGTACTTCCCAAACCATTTCCTGCCATCATTTCCCCCCTGAATTCTATTGGTATTCAACGAATTATTTTAATTTCTTCAACGAGCCAACTTAATCGCGTTAATGTAAAATTAACGTAAATTGTTGATCGATAGTGCAGCGGACCGGCGCGTGTTAATTGTTAATTTATTATACGTATGAATTTCTTATCGGTTCATACATATTGAAAAGCGTGCCGGCCGACCTCTAATTGACAAAAACATAATTATTGTTCGCGAGCAACTTTTTGCTAAATGAATTATCGATATCGCTGCAAATTGCTCTTTGCATTAACATCGTTGCGTCAGATTATCGAAATTCAAGCATGATGTATATGACGGATTTAGTGTTTCGAACAGAAAGGTCAGCTGGTTTATTGAGCGGCTATAGTTCCGCCTGATTTTTATGGCGAACCGTCACACCGTCAATTTCTACGATTGGCAGCGTCAGATCCGTATTCCCGTACAATAATTCAGCACCGGCTTACAAGGATATTACATCGGCTTTGGAAAGGAGACCGCCAAATATCCTGTCACGTAATTACGTAATCCGTTTGCTCGTTTAAATCCCCCGGATCTGCCCTCGAGCGAGATTTTGCAATGATCGATCTTGTTCAACAGGGAAAGAAGGCTTAAATATCGCTTGCGAGAACTCGGATCGATTACATCTGTCGTGACCGACTTGTTTGTACATCGGTCGATTGTTGTCGAGACTATGTTTTCAACAAACCTCCGATCGCCGTTTTAAACAACGCCCACATATACTTCTAGCTACAGTACGAAAAAGAAATTTCGTTCGAATAGGAATCATTTGATTTAATTGTGTCGATATATGCAACAGTTAAATATTGAATTTAGCATAAATGGGATATACGTAATCAAGTACACTAGAAGCGAGTATATGTAATTTTGTATTGAGCCAACTTCACTCTACGTCCAACTCACAAGTGTGTCGCATTGAAATGTATAAGGAGTCATTAAGTATTATAATAAATTCTAATTAATTAACACAAAAATTACATTGTGTCTGTGTACACAGTTGTACCATTCCCCTATATATTTCAAATAACTATAAATTGAAATTAATTCAACCGAGCTATTTAATGAAATTCAATTTGCTATCGAGATGAATGATATTCGATGAAAACTAGAAAAATGTAAATACACGACAATATTTTCGACAAACTTGGTGCACGCTGGGCGTCTGGGTCGCGGCCGATTCGTTTTCCATTATGCTGTCTCCACCCTTTTTTTCAATTTCACCACATCCATTGTACTTTCACTCTCCATAGATCAATCTTACTTACACGTTGACGTAACGGTCCTAATGAATGCATCAGTTCGGAGATTAATCCAAATGAAAACTAATTGACAGAATGGTTGGAAGGGCGTGGCGAAGAATTATTAATTCATCACCGGGTCGTAAACAACAATTTTTATATTTTGTCAAATGATTAAATACGCGTGCATTGTTCCCGGTGGTGTTCATTGTAAAATTGATACGGAAGCCCAGCCCGAAGGAGGGTCCCAATTAGATCGTTCACATATAGCAATCGATCAGTCTCGCCGATCCTTACTGCCGAAGTCGGAACTTTTCAGTGAGCCGGGTATCTCCGGGTCTGTCGGGTCTCGATACACCAACTATAACTGGGAATTGAATTAACGTTCGTTATCAGAATTTGTACGTATAAGCGCCTAAAGACAGAAACTAATACATTGCGTTGTTAGCAGCCAATTATCGAGTTCGGGGTGTCGTACGATAATACCCTTCGTATCGCGAACTCCCTGCTAGCACAGGGGAGCATTGTGCAACCTATAACGCACACTAACTTGTAAGTAGCTACCGTCGAACTTCCCAGGACACAAAATTACAATTCCACCTAGCTAGCTCAGGCATCACTCTCTCTCTCTCTCTCTCTCTCTCTCTCTCTCTCTCTCTCTCTCTCTCTCTCTCTCTCTCTCTCCTTCTTCCTTCCCAGTTTTACATTTATTCCTACAATTCGTAATTGAAATCCCTTAATTAACACTTTACCGACCGGAAGCCTATTAACCCTTTGCACTCGGAGCCATTTTAACTCGAAAATTAAACGTTTCTTCTGATATTTCCATTTTCTATGATTTTTTAAATTCGATAAATAGGAAATTGATATAATACCTCATACAATACTTAAATGTGTAGTAATTGGTTAGATACCGACATATCTGATAGTGTAAACAATTATAATATATGCATGATAATATTATTTATGTTTATAAATATGTATAATACTACGTACTATTATTTAAATAATAGTACAGCAATTTTTAGTGGTGCCTCAGAGGCGCCACTCGAGTGCTAAGGGTTAATAGAATTTTCAATAATTCTGCTGTACCAAAAAAAAGCATAGAAATTTTCTTTGACATTGCAATCTTAAATGAAACTATTTTTTTTTTTATTATAGAAAATCTCATATGAGATTTATTACAACATAATTGCAAAACAGAAATACACTACATATAATACAGAGTATGAAGATTACAAAACAGAATAGGTTTCTTGTAGAAATACAGGTACTATAATATTAACATATGATTAAAAGGAACAGTATATGAACAGAGAGAGAAGAGAAGAGGAAATAAAAGAAACTTATACTTTAAGGCCACAGCTTTTAAAAAATGATAACATGTAATGACAGGCCCTAATATTAGGTTTGGCTATCATTACTGAGACATCCATTGGAAGCTGGAAGTCTATTTTACTGAGTTTATTAATCATTGAGAGTCTCTCATCATTGTATAAATTACATTGCCACAAAACATGATTCAGCGACTCAAAAACGAAACTATTGGACGACGTTATTGAGGGTGATTTAGTTAGTTCATACTAAATGCTAAATGAAAATTAGCCATGTACCATACATTTTTCAAAAATATGCAATAATCACCGGTCGGTAATGTGTTAACATTCATAGATTTACAAAAATTTTGTACTTCCATGAAGTCATACCCGGAAAATTTTTCCTTTGCGAAAATCTCCGTAGCTTCGTTCAGGAGTTATCAACAAAAACCTGAATCAATCGGGGCTACTACTCGTTGCAGGATCCGCAGTCCTTTCCGAAGCTTTCGAGAACATTTTCGCGGAGGAAAATGTTACTTGAAATCACATTAGGAATCATCAGATAGAAGTGCGACTTTTTATTTGGACACCCTGAGGAATCCTGTAGAGTATATTTCCCGTACATTTTCTTCCTCTGTGCATAGACAAGTTACGCCGATTTTCCACAACGTATCGGAACAACCGGTTTTTCGCGTGCCCGGTAATCCGAGAATTCGTTCGGATTGTTTGAATAAAATTTTACGAGATCAATTTCGGCCGGCACCTACTGCAAAATCGGGAGCCGTTCGCGTCCACGCATTCATCTCCGTGAAAACGCGCTGCGTGCGCGAATAAAATACGTTTATGATCGGCCCGGACCGAGACTTACGTTTATTTTCGACCGTATCATGCCGGCGAATTTTCGAAATCGATAAATCAGCTGAAAATTTCGCAAATTTCGAATTTTTCATACTTCGTGCGCCGCTGCTGTTTTCTCTGCGTGGTAATGTTTCGTCGGGCCGAGTACAGGGTTTCGTTATTTGCTAAATTGTCATCATGCTGATTCGTTGAAAAGGTATAATTCTGGAGAAAATATTCGCCATTTTTAACGATCGTATATTTTGTATATGCACTATATGATATCGGCGCTACAGGTTCGATCACAAGTACGAAAATTAGCAATTTTGCAGTATTATAATTTCAACGTGTCGGTTCAGTTTTCAATCATTATCAAGAAAAGTCCGCGTCTGTGAAAATGAAAGTAATCAAATTTGTTATTCATTAAACTGACTATTTAATAGTTGTGAAAATTATGTATTTATACATACTTGCTAATTGTGAAAAAAACAGAATGAAATCAAAATAAGTGAAATGGTACTAGTCAATAGGTTAGAACTGTACTGAACTGTAACTGTTGTGGCAAAGTCAAGACGGAAAACAGAAGAATATGGAGAATCTAGAGAAAATGTTTGGAAAGAAAAAAAAAAGAATTAACAAAAAATTGATTGCCTTATATAAAAACTAATACCGCTCGATTATACACGAACACCCGTTTTATTTATTGTTATAATGGTGTTTCTTAATTGATATTTCGAGCACGGTAAATTGTGTATTGTACTTTTTTCTGCTGTTTTGTTTTTTTTTTTATTTTTGTTTTTCGGGAAAGATGATTGTGCAGTATTTGAACGTTTTATTAACAGTTCAGAGACGGAAAGTTTGCGCACGATTTTTACACAACAATAACCCCCATTCGTTTGCGAGTATTTACGGGAGGGTTGAATTTGTCGCGGCGCTGTCAAATGTCATTAACTACCAATTTTGAATAAAGCGAGTTAAATAGTTCACCGAGATCCCCTGAAAGCACCTTTCATACCGCGCACATTTCATTTACTGCAATTTACTACGAAATCCATATGAAAATAATTTTCAAACGTCGCTAAATGCAGTTTACGATAATATCCACGCTCGACAAAAGTTATCAAACAGCATTAACGTCTTCTATACAGATTTGTTATTGCGACGGGATTTACGAGAGGAAATTTCAATATTCCGAAAAGAGAACGAAAAAAGCATACAATTGAATATTTCTTGTTAAATCTTTTACCTACGTTTATTACAATATTCAATCGGTACGTTCGTTAATAAAAACAAACCAAGAGTTGTCTGAAAATTAAGATTTTCAAAAAAATAATCGGGTATTCCACTATATCGCGGATTAAACAAACAAATAAGATCCAAACCGTATCGTGTTGGGTATCATTTTCCTCGGAAAAAATGAACAATTAAAAACAAAAAGGTGATAATGCAAAATTCGCACTGTCGGATCAAAGAAGAGTGTCTACGCGATCTAAGAGATATTTCGGTCCCGAATTTTTCGTGGATAACATCGAGTCGTTGCAGTAATAGTTACTGGATGAATTCAAGGTTATTAGCTCGGCCAGGGAACGCGTTAAATCGGATTAATGTTTCTAAATATCGAGGTCGGCCAACATCCAGAGAGCAGCTCTCCTTTCATTCGTTCCCGGTCTCGCGTATCAGAATATTATTGACGGTGTTTTGCTTAAATTGTTTTCCAGAGAGGGTGGGAGCGGGGGGCTCGGCTCTCGGCCGTTTACCGCCACATCATACACCCTCGACTGTGATTCCGTTCGCCGGTTGATCCAATTAAGCTCTCGCAGCTAGTTGCCGCGGATGATGTTCTTATTAATGCTATAAAAGTGAAGTACGTGTAACGAGCCCGCTCGCACGAACTCTGGGAAATTAATATTACCGGCGACGGGCCGCGATAAATCAACTTTTACGACAGAACTCAAATAAACGTCCCGGCCCGGACTTTTAATTTAAAGTTGCCGCGACTCTCACTTCATGCACTCGCCTCTCTCATGGACTCTCCTTCCGCCATCGTACCTCGATTCTCGTTCGGGATCTCCTTGAAACGATTGCTTCCAGCTCGAACAGCCTTCCCGATGATTACCCTGCACGCTTACCTCGAGCTTGTCGTTGTTATTATTATTATTATTATTATTATATACGGACCGAGGTCCTTTTATACAAATGTATACAGTTTTTACAATAGAACTGATAAAAACATAAAGGAGACATAACAAAAAAAAGAAGAAAGTCTTAACCTAAACTCTTAAGACTTAGGTTAAGACTTAGGTTAACTAAAATTTACAAAAGAATGGACCGCGCGAAACTAAACAAATACAGAAATACGAATGCCTGTAACGTTCCATTAAAAAAATCGATATTATTGTAAAATATGTTCGAGCTAGCAATAATGCGATTTAATGGATTTATTACTCCATACGAGGATTTGGTTGTTGATTATTTCTGTTTCCCCTCTTCTTGGAAAATTTTTCTCTTTAACGAATCTACAACAGACTCGAAGATCGAATCTTCCTCTTCGCGACGATACCTTAAAAAATCTCGTACGATTTCTCTTGACTGTTTTACGGTAGAAAAACTAGGATCTGGTACACTCTTCGTTCGAAGATCGATAACTCGGCCGAAAAAGATCGTAGATCGAGTTTCAAGGTCTCGTTGTAAAGGGGAAGGTTCGATCTTGAAATCCGTGGAAAGATTTATTGAGAAGAAAAATTTTCCGAAGTTTCTACGGACATTTGACGGTCGGGCTTTCTAGGGACCTCCTTCGACAACGCTCGATTCCAGAAAACGCGAAGCAACGGTGCATCGACGATATCGCGAGGTGGGAGGGCGCATAGAGAATGCAACAGCTACACGTATACATGCATATAACGGCGAATATTTCCTGGCTGGCGTGGTTCATTTTTCGCTGGTAGTTCGGTTTTCGTTCGACACACGGCTGTGCGAAAGTTCGTTTCGCGGCAGCCGTCGTACCCTCGCTCCCTCGCCCCTGTGAAATACGTTGAAAATTTGTTTGTGCACACGCGTTTCCAGCCAATTGGACAGCCTGGATATGCCAACGAGATACGCTGTTACGTGGGCACAGACCAACTACCGCCGACAGAAATCGAGTGCGATATGAGATTGGAATTTCAACGCGAGAAACGATCCCGCCCACTCACTTGAGGAACAATTAAACGAACACACTGTGCCTGTGCGCTATTATTTCTCCGAAATTTCCTCGCGGCGCAAACAATTAATTGTTGGCGACGAGCTATTCCATCCATTGCTGTACGATTTTCCTCGCGGTTACGATAAGTACAGCTTTCTTTGTCCCTTAACCCTCATACGTTTCTTTTTTTTTATTAACACTTTACCCACCGGAAGCCTATTAATAAGATTTTCAATAATTCTGCTGTACCAAAAGAAAGCGTAGAAATTTTCATTCACATTGCAATCGTAAATGAAACTCTTAGATAACGTTATTAAGGGTGACTTATTAGCTCACAAGGAAGATTCCTGTTGCTATTGAAGGTTCCATTAAAAAGTGTTTAACCATGTACCATGATTTTTCAAAATTATACAATAATCATCGGTCGGTAATGTGTTATGCCATGAAACTATTAGAAATAAATTCTATATTTTAAATTCACTGCGTACACTATTCCAATATGTGAAGGGATTCAAAAAAAAGGCGCAATTTCTCGGATTCCCGAAAGTAGGAGTTTATCAAATTATGAATATCAAGTAGAAAAACCCTCATACGTTCTTCAGGTTGAAAATTCGACCATTCAATTTCTTTCACATACTGTAAAATTATTCTAATTATTCTAAGAGATGTATTTAGATATGTATGAGAAACATAACGTGTCGATTTAACGTGTAAAACAAAATCGGATGAATTGTTATCCTAGTCTCTTTTATGCATCTATTTTTCAGGAACATATCAGTGTGAATAATTTCACTGATGAGAGTAGAAACTTTGTATCTGTTGTATACCTACGTTTACATGCAAAGTGTTTACGGGATAAAGCGTTGATCGTAACAGAACCGATTTTTGTCGAACGATACAGTGTGTGGTGGGTTAAAAGCAAGGTAAGTCTCGGCAATATAACGTCGCTCCGATATCCGCGAAACTTTCAATCAAAACCGAGGCCGATGTCCGATCACCGACAGCTAAAAACCGTGTCTCGGTGGTGCATCGCTGGAAGGTAATCCACCGTCCCCAGGAGCGTTTATTATTGTTCTTTTTACGGTCTGATCCTGTATCGACGCGGCGCACAATGACATTCTGCATTTACTAGTCGAAATGGGACGGTTTTGTTCATTGGAAACGCGATTTTTCCGCGCTGGCTCGCGGATGCGCGCACACTAACCCCATTCACCGATACACTAACTGTCGCCTCTAATAATGTATTGAGTGTGCCGATTGTATTTAAAATCCCAGCTCTTGTCACTCCCCGCGACACACTCTTTCATCGCACGCGGCTGCCATTGCTACCGCTCCGCCACCGCTGCGTATATCGAATGGTATTGTAACCGAACGTGTGAATAGGATTTTTTAATTTGCACCTCGATAATGTGTTTTCTTACCGGGGACAATGCGATAAGTCTACCATTGTACAACTCTCCCTGTAAACCACGTAAAAGGTTTGTTTAAATTCCCTGCACCTTAATTATAATTTACTCTACGAACGCGTCGCTCAGAGTTGGCCAGTATTTAAATACAAAATTATCTGAATCCGGATTCAACTAAAAGATGCGTATCCATTATTCGTGATCCGAGGGTTCGGATCCAAAAGTATTTTGTATCTGACTTTTAATTAGATACTTTTGTATTTGAGCAACAGATACATTTGTAACTAGCATCTGTATCTAATTCACAGATCCTTTCGGATCCTTTAACCCTCATCCGTCCCGCATTTCACGAACTGAATCTGTCCCTCGGTGTCAAATTGACACAGTGGTTGTTTTTTTAGTCAAATTGATGAGTTAACATTTACATCTTAGGCTTTTCGGTCATGTGTTCCGCATTAAATAAATAAAAGTCACACGAAATTTCCGGAAAATTTACCGAAAAATAACAGAACAGTATAACTTATTTCGGAAAAACTGTGTCAGATTGACACGAGGGACGAATGAGGGTTAAGATCCTTTTGGCCAGTTCGAGGCTTGAATTAATTAAATAAGATATAATTCAAGCTGCGTCTAGTGGTTGTAATGGTGAATCGAAACACTTTGTAGTATATGTATATTTTCCTAACGTAACGTAACCCCTAATTCTAGAATATTGATCAATGTTTCCAACCCCTAAGCTAGAATCTGAGGGTGGTATTTCGATTTTTATTTCGAATTTTTCCCCCACTTTGGACGCTCATATTATTAGATATAAACATAATCTCGTTAAATCATGAGCTGAACACCCTACGATCAACCTTCCTCTTTAAAATGAGCCCTCACACAATTGTTTCCCGCAAACACTGTTTCTACCCTTAAATCTAGTAATATTCTAGTAGTATTTAGGGGTTACGTTACCTCCTTAAAGGATCCGAAAGGATCTTTGAATTAGACACAGATACTAGTTACAAATGGCCAACAACCGTAGTCCCGTTGAAAGCACCGGTTGTCGTTAGATCACCGAAGTTAAACAATGTGGAACGTGAACGGCACTAGGATGGGTGACCGTCTGGTAAAAAACCGGAAAGTGACCCGCCCGGGGTGTTTTTCACGTGTTGTTGGCAAAAGGTGGTTCGGAACCCACCATAAACAGTAGGTCCCAAAAAGGTTATGAAAAGGTGATGGTGAGAGTGGAAAGAGGAAGAGGATTGGTAAATGAATTTGAAACCCTGAGGGGACCAAATATCATGTTAAATAGTACTAGTTACAAATGTATCTGTAGCTCGGATCCTTCTGCTTCGGATACAAAAGTATCTAATTAAACATCGAATACAAAATACTTTTCTATTTAAATCTTCGAGTAACTAATTCAAAATTTTGTATCTATTATTCGTGATCCGAAATTTGTATCTAAATACATATTTTGCCGAACTCTGGCGTCGCTGATTAATTCGATTCCGAATCTTTCACCGGCCGGGAACACGTTTCTTCAACAATTGTTTAAAACGAATTTTCGTAACGAACTTTCACTCGAACCGAGTTGGAATAAACGAGATACGAGTATAACAAACCGCGGGATTGATTTCTGTCAGGTGATTAAGTTGGAGGGTAACTAACTGGATAAAACCGGAGCTGTCATCGGTGCGTATTGAAGGCGATGGAGGTGGAATCGGGTAAGGGTTGATCGTCTACAAAATGACGATGAGGAAAGAAGTATTCCCGCTTTAACTTGCCGGAGTTCGTCGTCGGGAGAAGCGAACGGCTCCGAGCAGGATCCGGGAATATTAACCCGACGCGATTACAGACGTCAGAGGGTCTCGAAGCCCGGGAGTCATAAAGTTGGAAAAGTCCATAGGAAGAGGGGTAGTTTTCTGCGGAGCCACCCTATAGGTACATCGCGCGGAGCCCCGTACCTACTAAAGCTCTGTAGTTTACGGAGAGAAAGGATGGAGGAGGTAGGTCTGAGTAAGGTAGAGTAGGAGGAGGACTCTCTTGCAATTTCAGTTAATACTATAAAACCTTCTGCACACGTACGGCCAGTTCCGTGTCTGTGAGAGGAGCGCGCAAGTAGAGTTTAGCTGAAAAGCGTCGTGGCCGAGCCCCGTACGCCACTGGCCTCGTCCGAACTTGTCGATGGAAAGCTTTGCTTTATGACCTTCCGTTCATAGTCTTCATAGTGACGCGACGCGAGCAATGCTGCCAACTGTGCAACCCCACTCCCCCTGCGTCGCTCTTTCTCTCCCACTTCTCCCTACGAATCGTTTCCGGTCGGTGTAGAACGGTTTATTGCCGCCAGAAATTAGGACGAATTAACGGGCCGAATTGGCCGGACCTTAATTGCACGTCGCTCTGCTCTCGCTGCTGCTCGAAGATCACTCGGAGGATAACTTCCCAAACTGTGAACAAACGAACTGCACGGTCGCGGATTCTAAATTGGCGCTGTCTCGAGCTAAACAATTTTTTTTTTAGTGGTTGTTACAACTTCTTAGATTCTCGCGCGACACCTTATGGATCTTGTTCGATAGTCTTGTAGAACGTGGAAAGACGAATCCAAGGAGTACCATGATAGTACGGTTACGATCGCTCGATCCCGAGATGAAGAAATCAGTTAGGCCTTATCTGCCGGACGGATTATCTTCAGATTGGATGATCGCGATGGTAGGGTTCGTGGTTCTCGTCGGATTCGTTTATTCACGGCCTAGAAGAATCTTGAACAATACGTATCGTTGAAAAAAATACCGACTGGTAAGAATCTCGTTATTATTGCAACTCCTTCGTGCGTTTGGGAAATGTATTGTCAGAAGTGTGAAGATATAGCTTTTTTTTTCTTCTTGCCCGTGGAATTGTTTGATCGGAGGGGAGAGTCTATAGTCATGATGAAATGGGATCGTTATTCTCGTTTCGTCTTTCGACGTTCATTTGCATTTTTCGGACGAGGCAAACGATACCGAAGCGATCGGATCATAAATCCCGAAAGGAAGCCATGATTCTTTGCTGGTAGTAAAAATCGTGACCAAATGGAAGCCTGTCCTCGGACGTAAAACATTTATTCGAAGATAATGTACCCAGGATTAAGGAGGGAACGTGTACCGCACTAGCGTGCCGGCATTAATCTATAAATCATTTCTTTTATACAGAAAGAGGTTCAATCTAGCTTAGTCATTTATATATGTGCATATATGTATATAGGTATATATGTATATCGCATTATATATCGAGCGGTTTTCAACCGAGAGAATATACGACAGTGAAATTTTTCATGGTGCGATCAAAAAAAAAGTACACCCTTCTATGAATACACGATAAAATATATTTCGCAATTTTTCCAGATCATAAACTCAATTTTGCGTTACAGAGTTCTATAAAATTGGATCTGCGATTTTCATTATATCCTCGCCATTATTTTAACAATTACTAGACAGCGGATTATATACATTTAATATCTAATATCCTGTGGCAAACAGTTAGCGGGTTATTTCTAACTAATGTGATGTCACCCATAAAAGGAATGGTATATTGTATGGTATAACAAAAATATTAGTTACGATATAAACATCAAAAATCCTTAGGCACGTAGGTTGCATGTATTTAAAAAGGCTATCATATATGGCGCAAATCAATTTTTATGTACCAGAACGTGAACTGAGATCACGAGCGGGCTTTCAAACACCTAAATCGAAATCTACTTATGGATTAATTAATCCAATGAATCGTATTATCTCAAAATCATGCACTACATATAATCGTATTGATTTTTTCAGTGATTCTTTACAAAATTTTCAAACGCAACTACGCAGGATTATATGATAATACCATATCGATTGTACCATTATTAAATTTTTCTTTTGTGCATATCCCTTCTTTGTTATTACACGAGCACTATTGTATCTTTCTCTTTTCTTTTTTACGTTTCTTTGATATGGTAAACACTTATGTAAAAGAGCTTCAGTCCGTCTATAATAAATAATAATAATAATATATATACAAGCACTAATATTAGGTTCAGCTATTAAGCAACCTATGTCCAATGACAATTGGAAACCTGCTCTAATAAGGTTCTGGATAAGTTTGATCTTCTGATCTTTATATAAATTGCACTGCCATAGAACATGGTTAAGCGTTTCCTGCTCCTGGTTAAATTTACAATTGGGATTATCGATGATGCCAATGCGGCAAGTGAAGCAGCCATATGGTAATGGTCTAATGGATCACTTCTGGTGCAACAATATTGACAGAAGCTCGAAAATATACGGGACCCAAATGTCATGGCAGATCGGACCCAAATCAGACTGAAGTGGCGACGACGGTGTTGGCAACACGTTGGAGAAGGAGCCGGGAAAATATCGCGGCAGATTTTCGCCTTACTTTTTCCCGGGGAATGGGCAGTGTGCCATAGAGCCGGGGGCGCACATCCGGTGCAATCAATCAGCGGCTGATAACCGGTCGCATGTTCGCGCAGGATTCGGAAAGACATAGCGACGCGGCTGGGCATAGTGGTCGGTTCTCTCTCTCTCTCTCTCTCTCTCTCTCTCTCTCTCTCTCTCTCTCTCTCTCTCTCTCTCTCTCGATGGTCTTTCTAAAATCACCCTGTACATTTAGTTGTATCTGGGCGAGCGATTGAATGCGAATGGGCCAGCCGGAACGTGAGTATCCCTGACGTCGGCGAGCAGCCGGGCTTTTTCCAGTGACGAGAGGGATCAGGGGGACGCGCGACAGTAAAATCGAAATTGTCAGAGCTGCCGCTTTAGTTTTAGAGCCGTGGGTTACTGCCGTCGGGCCGACCCTCCTCTTCTCCACCGGTTTCCTCTCTTTCGAACCCCTGCCAGGCGTTCTTCGTCGACGACCGGTTTTCCGCAGTCATGCAGACCTCCCGTCTCTCCTTTATCTATCTTATACTCAACTTTCTCTCTCTCCCTCTTGCCCTTTTCTTCGCGAATAATAAATAGACCGAGGAACAAATAAACTCGTGAACAAAGGACCCCGCACTAATCATGTGGAAAATCTATCCCGGTTAAATCAGTTGGATTTTTTATAGGCTGTAGCTTATGATCTACTGAAGAAAAATATGTCACTTATATCGATCGTATTATTGTTAATAACAAATGTTTAATGTTCTCGGCGCTACGGTTCGAGCAATTATTACTTAGAAAATCAAGGAACAATTTTGCAGATTATCAAATAATCATCGACGTTTCGATTCTAGTTTAAATCTTTTTCAAGATGTATTTGTTATACTGTTTTAAATTAATAATACAAATTGTGAATATTGTTCGTAAAACTAACTTACTTGTTTTTGATGTGATTTAATACTTTATTTGGCTACTGAACAAAAGATGTAATGGGCACGAAGTTTAATAATGGACAGTTATCGAGTTATAATCAGTGAAATATGACAAATTCGAGATGCCGAGTACTCAAATTTCGGGAAGTATTTATTTTTTGGAAAAATGTTTGAAACAAAAATAGTACGGTTTCACAAAATCTGTTAGGTGGTGTGATTATTTTTTTTAAATTTTGAATGATCTTCAAAAAGTCTGTGAACAGAAATCTTTCACAAAAATCTTTGCGTGTCACAGCAGAGATAGGGAGCCCACGGTTCGTCACTCCCGTAGTATTTTTTCATTCCAAACCTTCTGTCCGTGGTCCGTGTGAAAATCGAAGGAGTGGGGGTTCGGCAAGCGTGTTAACACTTTACCGACCGGAAGCCTATTAACCCCTTGCACTCGGAGCTATTTTAACTCGAAAATTAAACGTTTCTTCTGACCTACAATATTTCCATTCTCTATGATTTTTTAAATTCGATAAATATGAAATTGATATAATACCTCATACAATACTTAAATGTGTAGTATGTAATTGGTTAGATACCGACATATCTGATATTGTAAACAATTATTTCAATAATAGTACAGCAATTTTTAGTGGCGCCTCAGAGGCGCCACTCGAGTGCTAAGGGTTAATAGGATTTTCAATAATCCTGCTGTACCAAAAAAAAGCATAGAAATTTTCTTTGACATTGCAATCTTAAATGAAACTATTAGACGACGTTATTGAGGGTGACTTAGTTAGTTCATACTAAATGCTAAATGAAAATTTAGCCATGTACCATAGATTTTTCAAAAATATGCAATAATCACCGGTCGGTAATGTGTTAAGTAAATATACTTCCCGAGATTTGAGTATTCGGCAGCACGAAATTGTCATATTTCACTGATTATAACTCGATAACTGTCCATTATTGAACTTTCTGCCCATTACATCTTTTCTTCAGTAGATCATAAGCTACAACATAGAAAAAATCCAACTGACTTAACCGGGATAGATTCTCCATATGATTAGTGCGGGGTCCTTTTCCAACAAAATATTCAACTTCATCTACTCAACCTTCTTACAAATGCACGAAGATCCGCAGTTTAGTAATAAGTACCATCCTAGCCGGACTTCTGGAATTCAATCAGGGAATTTCAACGTGGGAAAAAGAATAATGGCGAGAACGGGTGGGGGGGTGGGGGATCGGATCGATCGATCCTACCCCGTTCATTTAATTTTTACAACTTTTGATAGCGCTGTAGCTGCACCGTCGTCGTCCGCGCGCCGCTTTATAACCGGCGGCTTTATCGTCCGCCGGGAAATTTCAATGCGCTCCGGGAATCTTAAAACGATCTCCAGGTTAATCTATTCTCGATGGAGGACCCGCGTAATAAGAAGTAAGAGTAACGAGGATCGGGTACGGCCGGACCCTCGCGCGAGACACGGTTTATGGCGGTGGCGAGATCGAATTCGTCATTGCGCGTGATTCCCTGCCAACTGGATGACTCCAGGGAAAAAGGGAGAATCAATTCTTCCGCACCTTCATTCTCATGGAAACGCGTCCAGTCGACTTGGAAACTGTTCAACCCTTCGTCTCGATACGTCTGTCTGACTGATCTGGTCTGAATTTGTTTCACTACCGACTGGAACTAATAACATTCGTTACAGAAACATTCTTTGGAACACATCCAGCAAGAATTTCACAGTTTCCAGTCGGTACCGACACTCCAACTCCTGTTTCAAGACAGAAACAACGATGTCTCGATGTACAGGAACATGCATTTGTTTACATAACCTTTTTATGATTAATTGTTTCTTTTTTCTTTTTGTGCATGTCCTTTCTTTCTCAGTGGCGGATCGAACAGTAAGCGGACTAAGCGGCTGCGTGGGGCCCCGGGATACCGTAGGGCCTCGAATTTTAAAGAAATTTATATATTTTAAAATACATTTGTTCAATGTGTAACGGTATGAAATTTTCCATTACTTTTCTTTTCTGTTAATAAGCTTAGTTTTCTCGCTACTTCTATTTCTCACTTGAGTTTGAGGGCCCCAAAATTTTTACCGCTTGGGACCTCCACTTGACTCAATCCGCCACTGTTCTTTCTTATTTTTTTTTTTTTTAATTATTTTACGTCGCTTTGTTAACTTCCTATTAAGGAGTTATTTTCGCGACGGGGTTCTTTCTTATTAGACGAGTAGTCTTGTATCATTCTCTCTTTCTTTATTGTAAAGACTTATGTAAAAGGACTTCAGTCAATAATAAATAATAATAATAATTTGTTTGCGTGAAGGCTTCGCTGGAAGATTTCGGACTTTTATTTCCGAATAAAAATATTTCGCCTATCCGAACAGTTCAGAGAGGCTCTGCTAATTCGCGGATTGAACGAGCAACTGTGCTCCGAATTAATCGTGCTTGGGCTCGTTTTAATCGTGTACGGGGAAGGAATCGATTATTGAAGTAATCGTCACCCCGTTGCGCTCGACGAAAAACTAATCTCGCGAGGGCTAGTTAATGTTCTTTGGTGTTGATAGTGGTGTGAGTTTAAATAACTACACTTATGATTAAGGTGTACTTAACACTTTACCGACCGGAAGCCTATTAATAGGATTTTCAATAATTCTGCTGTACCAAAAAAAAAGCATAGAAATTTTCTTTGACATTGCAATCTTAAATGAAACTATTCGATGACGTTATCGAGGGTGACTTAGTTAGTTCATACTGAATGCTAAATGAAAATTCAGCCATGTACCATACATTTTTCAAAAATATGCAATAATCACCGTTCGGTAATGTGTTAATCTAAAAAACACTCGTTTAATATATTACAAACTTATCTAGTATTTACAAGTTCGGTGTAACAACTTAACGGATGATGTTCGTTTGGTGGTTGAGAAAGATCTGTCTGGTCTGTGATGCTTTGAAGGTTGGCTAGAGGGTATTTTTTTTGGAAAAGGAGATGATTGGTGGAAAACAGTGTTTAGGAAAGGGAAATTACAAGAGAGAGAGGGAAGGTTAAAGGCGATAAGAAGGAGCGGAAGTGCAAGGATAAAATGACCTGAAGGCTTGGTGGGTTGGGGAAAATCATGGTATGAAGGCTAGGGTTACAGTTTGAAGTGATTTATGGTGGACAAAGACCGAAAAATCATGGTGGTGCGTTGACAAATTGAGAATCTTCAGTTTAGTCACGATTTAGATATTATAGCGAAACGACATTAACACATTACCGACCGGTGATTATTGCATATTTTTGAAAAATCTATGGTACATGGCTAAATTTTCATTTAGCATTTAGTATGAACTAACTAAGTCACCCTCAATAACGTCGTGTAATAGTTTTATTTAAGATTGCAATGTCAAAGAAAATTTCTATGGTTTTTTTGGTGCGGCAGAATTATTGAAAATCCTATTAATAGGCTTCCGGTCGGTAAAGTGTTAAAGAAAAATAAACTGCACGTGGCTGGTCGGGTGTGCTAAAACCCGGACAAATCGGGAAAGTGTCACGAATCCGATGGCGATACTGATTTCCTGTAGATTAAATCGACAGAGTGGCCAGCGATGTTTTTTAACGAAAGAATTAGATCGAATCACGTAGTCGTCGCCGGAGTCGTTCGTCCGTTTCAGTATGAATGGGAGAGGTGTCGGTCATCCTTTCCCTCTGCTTCCATTATGTCGGCCTCCCATGAACGAAGGCCGTGGCACGGTTGTGCAAAACAAATATGATGGGACAACGACTTTGTCGGCGACGACGCCGTCTCCCGTCGTCGTCGAAAACAACTAGCGGTGTGAGTAAAGAGTGGATTTGTGTCGAGTGTGTATGTGTGTTTGTGTTAGTCTATGTGTGTACGTGGGATGGGCGTTTCTCTCTGGTAGAGAAGCGGCTCTGTAACCTGTTGCTCCATTCTTGAATTTGTCTAGGTTAAGCCTCTTTACCGTCCCGAAACCAACGTACAAGTTTATCAGTAATTCATTCCGGCGAATTTCGAAATCACGACCAGCAAATCCGATTAGCGACAAGCCCCGTCTTGCCCGGAACCTTCGTATTTCTTCGGTCAACCGTGCGTTTTTACCGATTTTCTTGCCATCCCTTCTACTCCCGCTGCCGATTAGCTGATAATGGCCCTGCCACGACTCAACGATCGCTCGCACCATTCTTTACCGCTAGAACCGGTCGCGAGCATACTGGTTCGCTCGCATGCTGCAAACCGCGAACCTTGTGAATCAGGCTTGACCCACACCCGAGCCAACCTAGTCAACGCATTCGCGAAAACTTGATTTTACAACGCGTTTCGTTCGAAATAACGGTACAGCGATGCACCCGGACTCATTTTAGAACATTCTACTTTCGCACCCCGTTCTTCATTTTCCCCGGAAATATTTTTACGCGATGTAGCAGACGAGAAACCGAACACCCATTTCCCCTCGAAAACATTGTTAACACTAGAACTACCGAGCACTAAACGCAGTTGGTATACATTGCCTTCTAATATTATTATTATATCGAAGTCCTTTTATACAAATGTATGCAGTATTATATAATATGACAGAAAAGAATCTTAATCTTAAGTCTTAATCTAAAATTCAGATAATTATGGACAGCGCGAAACTAAGCAAATATAAGTACTATTAACGAATAGTACAGCGCAATTTCATTTTAAATGCCTGTAACGTGCCATTGAAAAAATCAATATTATTATAAAATATGTTTGAGCTAGCAATAATGCGATTTAAAGGATTTATTGCTCCATATGAGTATTTGGATTTCATTGTTTGAAATCCTGCTCTATTTCTCAAAACATGTTCAGGTACACAGAAATTAATTTGCCTCTAATAATGACAATATGGCATTTATTTAGATTTCGTACACGGGATATTGAAATATGTACTTCAATAGAGAAGTTTACTAAAAAGATTTCTCAAAAAAACATATTTATACTTTTAATATTTCTAATCGAACAAAAATTCGCATGAGTCATTTTGACTTGTCCGGTAATTCTAGTGTTAATACAAACCTTTTTTTGGGAACGTTAAAAAATTTGTTCATGAAACGATTCCACAACGGAATCGAAGCCTGAAGAAGATCTTCTCTTTGCAAAAAGATCTTGACAATTCACGTGAGACTAAGAAATCGGATTAGCCGATTTTTGAACGGAGGGTATGCGGAGTATTACGAGAACCATTGAAAAAAAATGTTACGACACTTTTTAACCCTTATCCGTACCTCGGTGTCAAATCGACACACTGGTAAATTATAGTTCACATAACAAGGTAAACATTTATTTTTCGATACGTTTTTTACCCAAAAACTGATGAGTTAACATTTACATCTTCGATTATGTGTTTCGCATTTAAAAAATTAAAGACACGAAGTTTCGGGCTTTTCGTGCACAAATAATAGAACAGTATAAATAATGTTGTATAACAGTATAACAGTATAACAGTATTGACCAATTACATAGATCAGTGTTCTTTGATTCGTTGTCGTTTCAAATCTTCACGGTTTACAATTCCACATGTCCGCTGTTCCTTGTTTCTCAAGAATTTAAATTAGTATATTTTTCTAAGCAAGCGAGTTTACACATTTGTTTTCGTTTTTAATACCTTAGTGTTTTCTGCTTGTTCGAGAATGCGTTTGCCTAACCATATATTAATTAATTGATCAATTCTTACAGACGCAATACAGAAAATTTACATTCTTGTAAATGGTCTAAATTCAGACCGAAACGTTGAATTAAATTTCATGTGATATTTTGCAAATTTGCTTATTGTCTACAATTGATCGAACCAGTGCGCCAATAACATTAAATGTAGAATAACTTATATATGCACTATAAGATATCAGCGCTACAGGTTCGATCAAACCGAAACGTTGAAATTATAATACTGCAAAATTGCTAATTTTTGTATCTTTGATCGAACCTGTAGCGCCGATATCTTATAGTGCATCTACAAAATTTACGATCGTTAAAAATGGAGAATAGTATAACTTATTTCGGAAAAAACTGTGTCAAATTATCACCAGGGACGGATGATGGTTAAAAGCTCGCTCGTAGAGAGGAAACATTAAATCTTCAAATGGCCGGCAGATTGATCGAGGAAAAAATTTTTTGAACTTTTCTACAACGTAATTATTTCGGAATTTCGAGCAAGAGGTCTGGAAGAATTTGTTTCCGTGACGAGATGATGTTCGTAAATTTCAGTGGAATGTAGAAAGTCCGTAAAAACGTCTACGAATCGCTATAGAACGGATCGAACGAAAATCTGATGGCACGTTCGATCCACGACTCTAGGAGTCGACGCAGGTGTGCGTGAATGGCCTACACGTAAGTGTATACACGCGCGCGCGTGTGTGTGTGTGTCTGTGTCGTGTCAGTCGCACATGCGAAAGTGAAAGTTCGAGGCTGATGTACGATATACATTCTATCGTTCCCATAACATCGGGCCGTGAGTGTCGAATGAGCCATAATGCGGAGAGTCGAGTGTTTTCTGCGCGGGTACACCCACTCCTAGGTGCATATCTCGTTAATTGATCGATCGTGTGGTTCGTTCCGTTTATTCGTTTTCATGGCCTCGTTACGGAGGAAAGATCTTTACGCTGCTTAATCGCTCTGAAAGTTCCGAAGGATCTCGACGGTCCGTCCAGAAATATTTTACATGACCCACAAATTAACCCTTTGCAATTTTAGAGTTATTTGTTCATTGCAAGTAAAATTACAATAACTTCCCTATAAATCGGGAAGTTAAAAAAAAACGTTGGGACTCTTAATTCATTATCAATTCAATTTGTATAACTGTGACTATGAGGTTCAGGACCTTAACCATATTATTTGGCAATGTACCTTATTGGAATCACAACGAGTTGGTCTTATGAAGGGATTGAATAAACTCAATTTGTTCCCACCCTTGAATGTTAGATCGTTGCTCTGTAGACCGACATTCAAGCGGGTCATCTTCTTTTGAATTTCTTCAGACAATATAATCTACAAATTTGAAATTATGTATATGTCAAATACGCTGTTTTCCTAGTGTATATGTCAAATACGGTGTATTTATATTAACCCAAATGTAAAGCTTCATAACCCCCAAAGGGGAGTTACATTAAGCTCAATAAAAAAAAAGAAATTCAATTTGTAAGGTAGCTAGTGAAGGTCATGAAACGACCCCATCTGCCTTGCACATTTCCTTTAAAGAGGAAACTAACATCAAACCAGGTATAGCAGCAATCTCTCCGAAATGCCATCACTCCTCTTTTGATTTAGCGTTTTACAAATCCTAGGTCCGCATCTGGCGACCAAATTCGAGTCACCTTTTTTTTTAGTATTATTGGCCATGCCTTGTTCGAGTCAAGCGCCTTTCGGACTTACGGCTCGCTATGCCTCTTGCCTGGGCCATGGGGATTTTCCACGTGGGTCACTCACAGGTATGACGGTCCTGCTATGAGCCAAGAACAGGTGTGGTTTGGGGACGCATAAAACATCGGCACTATGAAATGCGAATAGCGATACGGTGCCGATGTTATATGCGTCAAAGAAGGTTGAGGAGAAGGTTAAAAGGACCTGGGCGGTGGGAGTTTAGTGGGTATGGCGGTAGACTTAGTACAGTACAGACTTGATTTTTGTCCCAGGTCCGACGACTCGATTTTTGTCCAGGCCTACTCACTCCACTGCCTGTCAACGCTGTCCCGCGCCGCAGGGCGGCGACTAATGTTCTCGGCCCGGGTATATCGGTGTGAACACCACTACATTGACTCAATGAATAGAATGCTCAAACTTCTTAATAATCATTATTTTTTCATGGGACTTTTAGAAAACGTATTTCTGGCATCTTTCTGAGTAAAACAAGACCAAACACGATATAGTTTCAATTGTAATTTAGTGGTGTAATCGACGAAGAAAGTTTCGGTCGCAATGTGCGTAGCCGTCGCCGACACCGTTGCTCTATTGTAGTCTCGCTCGCCGCGATCGGAGCGGTAGACCCAGCCATAAATCAGAAAAGCAAGTCTACATCGCGATTTTTGTCCGCTCCACGAACAGCCCCTGGGACAAAAATCAAGTGAATACTGTATTAGCTAATGATAATCCCCCCAATACCATCCAAGGGGGGGAGCCGTGTCCCACACTACCCTCCCCGAACAACATCGTAGGGGAGGGTGTCCGCAATAGGATTCCCCCGCCGCCCTTAAACAAAAAAAAAGGTATGACGGTCCTGCGAGTGAACATAGCGAGAGGCGGTCATTTACCCTTCGTATTGTCTATGATTTTAACCAATCAGCTGAGACGATTGCTTCCCTCAACTAATTGAAACCCACAGTGTTTCATTATGTTCACCGGCAGTTCAGTGCATCTCAAAACTTCAAACACGTACCATCACCTTCGATTATTTTGTAAATTCGACAGTGTTATATAAATTCAGAGTTTATTTTGTTAAAAGTGCAAG
The DNA here is from genome assembly GCA_916610235.2 of Lasioglossum morio. NCBI lineage: Eukaryota > Metazoa > Arthropoda > Insecta > Hymenoptera > Halictidae > Lasioglossum > Lasioglossum morio. Next base: position 20,036,042 of record OU744324.1, on the reverse strand, counting down.
TTCGTTTAATAATATCCTTTCCGTCCAATAGATGGTAAGGAATCGATTAATTCGCGTTCTCATTGAATTGAGTTGGAGATTTACGACCTTCAGCGACGTTTTTCGAAAATCAACGACGGCGCAACGCGATCTAAACGAACATTATTTTAACTCTAAAGTTAAACATTTCTTCTTAGCTCGAATAATTCCATTCTATATGATTTTCTCATTTTAGGAATATGAAACTGTTATAATACTTCGTGCGATACTTAAATGTTTAGTAATTGGGTAGATCCCAACATATTTAATAATATAAACAATATTGTGTAAGAATGTTGAATATTTGTGTTTGACCGTTATATGTACTTTATTCATTTATACGTTATATATATTTTTATCGATTTGTATAAGACGTGTCTTGTTAACAAGTTTGCGTGATGTTTTGGTTTTGTTTTAAATAAATGTTGTCGACAGTTCCAAATCAGCATTTACGAAGCAAAAATCCAAGAACCGGTTCGAACTAGTGGACCTGACTTACACGCGGCTTCTAGTTGTCCGTACACCGTTCGTTCAAAGATCGATAACTCGGCTAAAAGAAATCGTAGATCAATGTTCAAGATCTCGTTGGAAAGAGGAAGGTTCGATCATCAAATCTGTGGAAGATTTGTTCGCGGGAAAATTGTTCCAAGGTTTCTACGGGCGATTCAATACACAGAATTTTTCACAAAATCATTATGTTACATCGTGTGATCATAACTTTGTGAGAAACGACGATGTAACGCGAAAGTGGGTGCGTAAATACGAACACATTTGAAGAAGAAAATTTCTTGGTTCTTCAATCAGTGTTCACAAGCATTCCCAATTCGCAGTAATCCGTGGATCCGGTGGAACATAATCCGATCCCCGGGGCGTGTTTCCACGATCCTTTATCACGGAAGTTGTATCGCGACACGGAAATTCGTGTAACGTTAACCCGAGACTCGGGAAATGTGAAAATTTAATTCGGACCGGCACGCCGAAGAACTTCCTGAGGACAAGCTGCGACTAATTGCGCCGGAAAACTCGGAAAATTGGGACGCTTTGCTGCAAAACGTGGTATCGACAGGTAGCAAGAGTTCGACCGAAACAAAAACAGAAAAACTTCTTGCAGCCTAGTAATGATTAGAAGCAAATTAAGATTGGAAATGTTAAATTAAAAAGAAAAAAACAAGATCAGGAACAACTAATAAAAAACCAAAAAAAAAAAACCAAAATCATAGAAAAAGTTTCACTTCAAACATAATGAACGATCAAAATTTGCCACGCAAAGAAGAAGAGCGTATGGGAAATGCTATCAACTATGTCTCTTTCTTTCTTCTTTAGTGAATCATCTTCTTTCACAGTAGTGTATCTTCACTGACAGTTGAGTATTGATCACGGAATCGAGTAACGTAGACGTTAACCTCGACGGATTTGCTTGCAGCCCGCGATCTCTGCCGGAGGACACTGTTCTCCTGACCAGCGAATGCCGGTGCTCGCTGGCAGAAGGGATTATAGGTCACCTGACAAACTGCCACGCATCAAACACCCTTCGTGCACCTTCGAGACTATTCAACGATATCAGCTGACGCCGATATCCAACGCAATGTCATTTGTTCCCCGGCCGACGATGAGACCGATCGGAAAGATGTTCCATCGGGAAAGCCGAGTTCACGTAGGCTGGGAGCGCTGTTAACCTACCGAGCACTAAAAGCGAGAAAATTATTTTGTTTTTTTTTAATGGTTTACGTGGAGGATTGTGTTTGAAATTATATTCCTTCCTTACTGTGAGTTGTACTACTTATTTGGAATACCGAAAATTCCGAAAAGTAACCCTGTCTGACTTGTCGTTGAGTTGTACTACTGAATTTCCGAAAATTTTCGGCCGTCTGATTTATGGTCGACTTGTATACAATATTATATTAATATAATATTGTAATCTTTTAGTGAAAAATAAAGAATATTACTTACAACAATTAATGTGTTCTTCCTTTCCTAAGTAACGTCGACTTGTACTACTGAATTTCCGAAAATTTTCGAGCATCTGACTTGTCGTTGACTTGTACTACTGAATTTTCGAAAATTTTCGAGCGTCTGACTTATGGTTGATTATACTACTTACCAGTTTTCGAAAATTTTCGAAATTTTTCGCAAATTGAGAAGTAGTACAAGTCAACCATAAATCAGACGGCCGAAAATTTTCGAGCGTCTGACTTATGGTTGATTATACTACTTACCATTTTTCGAACATTTTCGAAATTTTTCGCAAATTGATAAGTAGTACAAGTCAACCATAAATCAGACGAACGAAAATTTTCGGAAATTCAGTAGTACAAGTCAACGTTGCTTAGGGAAGGAAGAACACATTAATTGTTGTAAGTAATATTCTTTATTTTTCACTAAAAGATTACAATATTATATGTGTACCGTGACGAGATGAAACGATGGTGTCTAGCATGATTGCAGTGACGAAGATACGAATGTCCATGCGAATACGAACATAGGTAGCTGCTCCCCAAGCATCGACAGCTAATTTTTATTTGAATCTACGTAATCCTGGTGAAATTGTGTATTGGAGACGAGTGTAACTTACTGCGTACTCAAGTGCTAGGAACAGAAAGGAACACAATTAGCACACGATGGTTACATAGACATAAGGGAAGGTGATAGGACGATAGTAGTTCATGGCACGAAACAATATAATTCGCGTTGATATAAAAATCAAATGAACAAACTTTGACGTATATTTTGTTTTGAGGGAACAAGATTGCAAAATTGTTAAGGAAGAGAATAGGTTTGAAATAATCGTCGATAGAGTTAGGATAGGGTTAGGATTAAAAAAATGATAACAAGATCAGGAACAACTAATACAAACAATCATAGAAAAGATCATAGAAAAAGTTTCACTTCAAACATAATGAACAATCAAAATTTGCGACGTAATTTTGTAGTTTATATACATACCTCTTGTTTTTTAAATATATATCTAATATATGTGTAATATATATAATTATATTACAGTAATGAACACTTCAAATCACTTCAATAATGAAAATGAAAACGACACTTTAAAACTGTCGTTGCACGTTGTGTCGAAACCATTACATAGACTGCGCGGCCTGTACGAAGCGCTGAAGCCCACAATAACGGCGTGGGTTACAAAGAGTGAGAGAGAGAGCGCTATAGATCCCGGCTAATGCTTTCTCTCTCGCTCTTTGTACCCCATGCATCTATATGTCTGTAGTCGTGACATAACCATGTATTTCTAACCTTTTCGTTTGATCCTACTACAGAGCATTTTATTCGTTGCGATATATACCAAAATATTCGCTACCATTCTAAAGATCGTTGGTTGTCCCCAATCGGTGGACCGGGGTTCGAATCCCGTCGGGGTAAGAAATTATTTTTCACCGTTTATTCTCCGTTTAAATTTTCGTTCCGACTTTCGACTTCCGTAACATCGACTTCCGTTGCATCAGAAAATTGTTACCCTCGGCAAAGTAGTTTCACATCAAAAACAACGAAACACTTGTTGTTCCCGATATCAAACATTTTCGTTTCCACCTATTGTAAACTTTTTCCGTCGCCATGACAGTACAAACGCGCGGCCACTTCGTTGATATCTCGCACTAATATTCCTCGAGTTATGCTGGCCAGTAATTAAGGTAAATTGTTACCGACGTGTCCACTGTACGTCTCCGGGAAAGGATATTTAATTACGTCCACATGTTCGTAATGAAATTGTTTGAAGCTTCCGTGTGTAGCTCATAGGCGGTTAATTAATGCACAGTGTGTGTGTACGTGACCGTCGTAAAGTATCTCGGAGCAAGGGTTTTTCAGGAGGAACTTGAAATGTCTTCGATACAAATGTTGAAGACTTTAAGATCCCCAATCTATTTACAAAATAACGATAAAACATAATTACTGTATGAGCTCGATTTAAACGGCTCGTTCGGGAGACGAACAAACCAGGATAAATTAAGGTCCCTATGGATAATCGAGAGACCCTAGGGAAATAATGAAAATGTACAATGAAAAGTCCTACTGTATGTTCAAATCATTACGGTGTAAATTGTAAAAATTGTAAAAACGAAACGCGTTGCCACGATTTACCGGCATTGTTTACGACTGCGGATCATGCTCGATCGTTACAGATTGCGATTCCGGCACGGTAGATTGTTCGTGGATCGAATGCGCGAACGCGTTGCGATACCGTGATCGAACTCGATTGCGAAGTATTCGGCAACGGGGTCAATGTCGTGCGAATGTTTTCTCGTTTCTTTCAGTCGGATCGCGAGGCGGGGATTTGTGTGACGCAACATACCGGTGGAATTGCCGTGTAACACTGCCATATAATAGAAGCCAGCTGACCAACAGCACCGGAGACAAACGAACAGAGGACTCAAGAGAGAGATAGAGATAGAGATAGAGATAGAGAGAGAGAGAGAGAGAGAGAGAGAGAGAGAGAGAGAGAGAGAGAGAGAGAGAGAGAGACAGTGACCCATACTTGGTCGGGACGGCTCGGCCCGACCCGGCCCGGCTTCACGGAGCTCGATAAATCCCTGTTTTTCACGGCTTTCCGCGTGCCGCCGGCACTTTGTTCCCTGAATCCTGTTTCATTTAACGGCTCGATGATCTTGCGCTAAAACAAATAGCACAGAACTAATCCTGGTCTCGTTACAAAGTTTCGGACTTCTACTTTCCAGCCATGGAAAACGCTAAAAAATTTTGTCGTCGGCGAATATGTTGTTGATTCGAAGATCGAAGCTTCCTCTTTCCAGTGTTACGTCCTAAGATGGATCCCTAGTAGCACAACAATATTAGATATTTTTTTCAAATATTGGAATAATATTTTTGAAGCCACAGTTTTTCGTATGAGAAAAATATTAGATCTGAATATTGTATACATGTACAAGAATAAATATTATCTGTATATTAGGAAGGAATATTCTATTTCTAATATTAAATAAAATAAATAATATTATTTAAATATTAAATTATAAATATTAAATAAAATAATATGAAATAAATATCATTTGTATATTAGGAAGAAAATATTCTACTTCTAATATGAATCCCATGTAGTAATGTGGTGTAATACACGATAATTCAATATTAAATACTAATTATGATATTTGATGTTGTTATAGTTCTCGTGCAACATTAATAGAACAAATACGAAAAGAAATTCAGAGATTATATAATATATATGTGATTGATTTTATTAATGACTTGTATTAATTTTTCTTTCACTGTCTGATGGACGAAAAACGAGGAGCTGAAAACTATCGTAGATCAATGTTCAAGATCTCGTTGCAAAGAGGAAGGTCCGATCTTCGAATCCGTGCACGAGTGATGCACGAAAAAAGTTTTGTTCACTTCTCGTCACAGTCATTTGCATTTGCAGGATTTTCGAGGGAAAACGTTCGAGGAAGCTCCGTCTCGAGTACAGTTATTGAAGAGTAGTTGTTTCGGAGCTTGTTCGATCTCCCTTCGATGTTCCTGGATTAGGATTAAGTGTAGATCGACATAGTGTGTGGCGTGAGGAACAGTTCGCACGCGCTAATCCGAGTCAAAGGATGCGCATTAATTCGCGGGTCGCTGTGTACTTTGGAATTCAGTTTAATTTCGGTCGCCTCTAGCAATCGCATTTCATTCCTTGAAGTTCGCATAGTGCTCGGGAAAACAGTGATTACTGTTACGTTTATCGAACTCGCGAAGTATTTGCTTTTGGAGCCGAACGAGGGCGGAGGCTACGCGATTCGCTGGACGCGGGGAATTCTTTCCGGTAACTTTTCTAGTCGTCAGACGATAATATCAACAAATTATATAGAAATTATATAGACGTACCATTATGCGGTCCTCTGTTAATTAAATCAGTGAATACACTTCGTGATCGATAAATTGTTAAAACAACACACTGAAATGTTTACAACCACTGTAACTAGCATAAATAATATTTCGCTGGTTCCGCCTGTCGTACTTTCCGAGTATTACGAGACAATCGCAATGTCCACGGAATGCCTGCTTCTTATTTAAACAATATACGGGCAAACAGTGCGCGCAAGTGAACTTGTCATTGATTTTCTAGAGAAGGGTTCGGTTAATATCGCCCAGTCGCGGGGGGAGGGGGCGGGAGGAGTTCGTTTCAAATCGAGCTCGCTGAATATGGCCGGTATTTGTTTTTGCCCGGGGCAATTATTTGCACGAGTTTTAATGAAACAATTATCTGAAATAATATATAGAACAAATGCTCCGGTGAAGGATGACTGCGTCCGATCGTTTATAAGTGCTCGGGATGTATCGGGGCTCCGATTTATTAACCGTGCTATTGAATTACATAAATTTTATAGAAGCGCTCGCGAGCGTCCAGAGTTCGTTTCACAATTAAATTATGACGCGTGCAGCCTCGTAAATAACGCAAAGTACCCCTTTGCTTGCTCCCGTAACTGATTCGAATAATCTGGAGTACCTTAATCACCGTTTATTCTCGCTGTTAATTATCCTCCACCGACGGACTTTATTTTTGCGATACGGACCGTTGCGTACAACGCGAACAAATAATGTCTTTCTGGAAGTAGCAGATTACCGAGGTCATTCCGAGTCACTTTTCCCGTTGCGACAAATGTTCAACGAGGCTTCGTTAACGGGGTAACGTAACCCATGAATATTACCAGATTTAAGGGTAAAAACAGTTTGTCCTTGAAACAATTGTTTGTCCTTGTTGCGAGCTGTGTTAGGGCTCTTTCTGAAGAGGAAGGTTGATCGTAGGGCACTCAGCTCATGATTTAACGAGATTATGTTTATATTTAATACTATGAGCGTCCAAAGTAGGGGAAAAATTCGAGAAAAAAATCGAAATAACACCGTCAGATTCTAGCTTAGGGGTTGGAAACATTGATAAATATTCTAGAATTAGGGGTTACGTTGCCCCCTTAAGAGGGTAACGTAACCCCTGAATATTACTAGATTTAAGGGTAAAAACAGTTTCTCCGTAAAACAATTGTTTGTCCTTATACGAGCATGTTACGAGCTGTGTGAGGGCTCATTCTAAAGAGTAAGGTTGATCGTAGGGCGCTCAGCTCATTATTTAACGAGATTATGTTTATATTTAATAATATGTGCGTCCAAATTAGGGGAATAAATCGAGAGAGATTCCCATGTACTTTTCTAGTACAAAACGTTTCTTTTTACTTAAATCATGAGCTGGGTGCCCTACAATCAATCTTCCTCTTTAAAATGAGCCCTCACACAGCTCGTAACATGGTCGTATAAGGACAAACAATTGTTTTCTTTTCATAAACACTGTTTTTACCCTTAAATCTAGTAATATTCAGGGGTTAAGTTACCCTCTTCAAGAGTTATTCGCGAAAAACGAGGATCAATGGCTACAATAGACGGAGAGAAGCCTCGAAGAAGATTTTTTGTAAGGGAGAAAAGTTCCTTTGAATCACCTCGGAAATTACCTACTTCAAGTACAACGTTTTTTGCGTTAGCCTGTTTGGTGATACAGGCGCCCAATAAAAAAAAAAACAACCAGTTGCAGTCGAGCGAAGCGGTGGAGGTTCGTCTTTGTCCCCGAGGCAGGTTTATCTGAAATTTCACTGAATCCTGCGGCACTGTTCGGCTTTATTTCGTAAAGATAACCGACGTTCGTCCGCGAAGTCGGGGGACAGCGGCTGCAATCATCTCGGGAACGGTTTTCTCCGCGGTGCTGCGCGATTAATCATCGGGAATTAAGCCGCGAGATTGCGGGAATCGCAAGGAAACGCTCGAAAGCAATGCCTAACGTGCGCTACAATAAAATGGCCACGACGAAACCTTCCCCCAGCCCATTGGTATCGACATTTTCGGCTTCGAATTGCGCCCGCTACCAGAACAGCATTTCAAAGTTCCGTGAGAAGTTTGGAAAATTTTTCTCGTCACTGAATCCACCGTAGATTTGAAGATCGCACCTTCCTCTCTGCAACGAGATCGTGAACATTGATCTAAGATTTTTCTCGGCCGAGTTATCGATCTTTGAACGAACGGTGTATGGATAATTAGAATCCGCGTATAAGTCAGGTCCACTAGTTCGAACCGGTTCCTGGTTTTTGCTTCGTAAAACAATGGAAAAACAATCGTACATTAATTACACTGTCCAACAAATTTCAACTTTCTTCATGTTTCCATATAACTGTTGGGTGAATCTTATAGAGTTTTTCGCGTTGATTCCAAGTCTGGTCTTAATTTTTCTCCTACACGCACAGTTTTTGAGAAACATGAGTTTGAAAAAAAGACATATTTTGTTTAAACATGTTCAAACAATCATAATGTATTACTATAGCACATCGCTGAATTCGGGAGAGTCTAGAGAATCTTTCGCTGTAAAGAACAATACAATATCTTATATAATAACATCACAATATTTTATTCTCTATTTTTAACGATCGTAAATTTTTGAATAATGGTTCAAAACAGAACCGAAACGTCGAAAATATAATTCTGCAAAATTGCTAATTTTTGTATTGTTGATCGAACCTGTAGCGCCGATATCATTTAGAGCAAATCACAATATTTGTCCAAAGTCGAAAAATATGTCTTTTTTTCAAACTCATGTTTCTCAAAAACTGTGCGTGTAGGAGAAAAGTTAAGACCAGATTCGTAATCAGCGCGAAAAACTCTTGAAGATCCACCCAACAGTTATATGGAAACATTTTTGTTGTTGGACAGTGTTATTAAGCTCTCGTTGTAAAGAGGAATCTTCAATCTCGAAATCCCTGGTCGTGCAGTTCCCTTTTTCTCGTATCCAACCTTCGCGCGACGAAGAGGATTCACTGTATTCACGGAGTCTCCATTAATTTTTACAATAATTCCGAGACGAGGGTGAAAAAAAATCGTCGCTAGTCGATCAGCGAATCGCGCAGTTTCCGTGGCCAGTGTTCGTCGGTCGATTGCGAAACAATCACAGTGGAAAGAAATTTCATTAAGCCGCGGGAATAACGCGACAGGCTCGCCAACAAAGGCGACACACGCCCGTCTCGCGGAATTTCGCAACAGTATGAAACGAGAGGTCCTGTTATACGAGCTATGTCCTCTCGTTCTCTCTTCCTCTCTCTCTCTTGAAACGTTTACCGGGAGAGTCCAGAGGACATTCTCCGTCTCCTTTTCGCTTTCCTTTCTTCAGCCAGCGAAGAAAGGCGCGGAGTCGAAGAATTATGACCGAACAGGTTCCCCCTTCCCCCTCGCTCCTCGTCGACATTCGACGCCATAGAAGAATCCTGGGACGATTGTAACGCCCGCGTGTCGAGAGTTTCGTTTCGCGAATTCGCTCGTCGCTACTCGGAAATTGTTTAGCGAACGGCATACTTGCGAACAACTATTGCATCGCCTCACCTCTCTCGCCGGCGGGACCAATTCCTTCAGATAACTGCCTTCCTCCACCTCCACCCACAATATATGCAGAAAAATGGACGGCTACGCTCAGCCGACGCCATCACGCGCCGCGAATACTCCCGCGATCGTCGCTATCATAATAAATACAGGGTTAGTACTTGACCGCGAATTTATAGGCCGTAAAACTTTCCCAAAGACGCCCGAACGCGAACTTTGATAGAAGTTAATACACCCTTAGGATGCTTCCGACACGCCCCACACTGTTCCTAGACCGGAGCCTCCTTTATCCGAACCCCGGAACGATATTTATCCCCGAGAATCCGCGCCATGAGCGATCACAGCTTTTCTAATTACAATGAACGAGAGCGTGCTAGCCATTTTATTATTTAAATGATTTTTATCTGCAATGCTTTCGCATAAATCATTGTTACAGGAGCCCAAATCTGCTCTTGCAGTAGAGTAGATATTTCGAATTCGAATAAACGTGGGCTAGCTAGCCATTTTATTTTCTAAATCATTTTTACATACAAAGCTGAACAAATTCGAATTGAACGTTTCTGAATGACTGTGGTTTAAAGGTTTAAGAAAACAGTTCGTCTTTAAAATAGCTTGTGTTTTTGGTTCACGATTATTTATAATTTGTATTATATTATTCAGAATAACACAATGTATTGTAAAACAATGTACGGCAAAATACTATCTACCTTGAGATTCAAATTGCACTAAATAAAAAAAAAATTCGAATGAAATATTTCGAGAAGTATTTTAACCCTCATCCGTCCCTCGTGTCAATTTGACACAGTTGTAAGTAAATTTGTCCGAAACTTGGTGGCTTTTATTTTTTAACGCGAAACATACAACCGCAAAAATCAAAGATGCAAACGTTAACTCATTCAAAATGTTATTATTGTTATCGATCGTGTGATTGTTAAAACAGAAGAAGTATTAATAATTTCGGCGCAACGGTTCGATCAATTAAATACGTTAAAGCAATTGTACAAGTTCATTTAAACTTTCAACGCTTCGATCCATATGTAGATCATTTTCAAGAAAGAAGAAAACTGCGTCTGAAATTATAACAGAAAATTTTTGAAATATAATAAAATCGGATTTCACTACATTTTCAAGATTCTGCATTCTATTTAATCACTTGCTTTATGACAATCTTAATACATTACCGACCGGTGATTATTGCATATTTTTGAAAAATGTATGGTACATGGCTAAATTTTCATTTAGCATTTAGTATGAACTAACTAAGTCACCCTCAATAACGTCGTCTAATATTGTAGTTTCATTTAAGATTGCAGTGTCAAAGAAAATTTTTATGCTTTTTTTGGTACAGCCAAATATTTAATTAATTATTGAAAATTCTATTAATAGGCTTCCGGTCGGTAAAGTGTTAAAAACGAAATTGAAAACTGTAACCCATGTTGTTATTAAGCCGTTACACAAGTTAACTCATTCAATTTGAATGAAAAAACCATCGAAAAGTAACTGTTTGACTTGTTGTTTTATCGATTTCAATTTATCACTGTGTTAATGTAACAGTTTGTGAAATGAGGAACGAATGAGGATTAATGTTTCAAGGAACAGCATTACAAGTGCGACTGATTGTGACGGTGGGGAGGAGAGTTAAGCTAAGTAATCGCGTTCCTTTGATGCATATTAATAGAAATATCCCATCGGGATTAATCGGGGTTCCAGGAAATAATGAAGCGAATTTCGATTCGGTAGCTCAGGTGCGGTCGTCGCGCGATGTAAAATCGAGAGGGTGGGTAAAGGGCTATGGGAGGGTCGGGATCGATTATTTAGCTAATGATTAGCCTTATTGTAACTTTCTCAGTCCATTAAGAAACGTCAAACGCCGGTCAGTAAAGAATTTTATTGGTAATACGAGAACAGCGCCCGGCAAACCGAGAGCTTATTTGTCTTTATCGATTTTGCCCAGCCGACGTGAGTTATTATGGCGTTACGGAAACGCGAACGCGAACCACCTCTGCGGAACTCGTTCTCGAACGAAAATTGTTCTGACGTGTTTTCTATACATTTTATACGGACGGTACTCTGTTGTGTCTCCTTGCTCCGTTAGGAAACATAGGTCATTTTAAGGTTCCCTGCACGTCGGATTCTTAGGACGCCGTATAACCAGAAACTCACCTCTGCGAAACAATTTTATTTGCGAGACAACGGGCTGGTCGACTAATTTCTAACTTTATATCGTCGTCATTTCTTTCTTTATAGTTCGTTTGTTTTTAAACATTACGAAATATACGAACCGATTACTGGCACTCTCCTGATTGAAAAGAGCCCAAGCACGATATAATTCGGGTTCGGCTGAGCATTTTATCGTCCGAACACTAAGTGCTCCACGGAGCTGTTCGGATAGTCGAGGTTCCACTAAATCGTGGATTACGCGGACAAATCAGCTCCAAATTGTATCGTGTTTGGCGTCATTTTATTCAGAAATATGCCACGAGTGTTTCCATAAAGGTTTCATCACGAAATAATTAAGAATAACGCGACGTGCAGTTGAAAAGTCTTGTATAAATTAAAATTAAATGCTGTTCGTTGGTAAGCGCATCACTTGAGAACGGCTGGATTTGGCTAATTTAACACTAGAACTAGCGGACCAGTCAAAATGACCCATGCGAATTTTTTTCGATTAGAAATATTAAAAGTATAAATATGTTTCTTTGAGAAATTTTTTTAGTCAACTTCTCTATTGAAGTACATATTTAAATATCGCCTGTACGAAATCTAAATAAACAATTTTAAATTCAGTTAAAACAATAAAAGATCAAGGGCTACATAAGGGTAAAGCTTATTTTCAACGATTCTATAAAGATATTCGTTCACCTTGGTTTAGGCATAAAAAGCTAACAAGACAATGTATTGTTACAATTAATCGATGCAGGGCGGACCATTACCATATGGCTGCTTCACTTGCTCGCGTTGGCATCATCGATAATCCCAATTGTAAATGTAACCAGGAGCAGGAAACGCTTAACCATGTTCTATGGCAGTGCAACCTATATAAAGATCAGAGGATCAAACTTTTCCAGAACCTTATTAGTGCAGGTTTCCAGTTGCCATTGGACATAGGTTGCTTAATAGCTGAACCCAATATTAGTGCTTATTTATATATAATAGCCTTTTTAAATACATGTAACCTACGTGTCTAAGTATTTTTGATTTTTCTATTGCTTATAATATTTTTGTTATACTATACAATATACTCTGTACTAATACTTTGTTATGTAATACTCTGTACTAAGCATTATGTTGTAATAAATCTCATATGAGATTTCCAAAATAAAAAAAAAATCTAAATAAATGCTATATTGTCATTATTAGAAGTCAATGTATGCCAACTGCGTTTAGTGCTCGGTATAGTTCTAGTGTTAAAAAAAGAATCCTTGCCCACAATCGTTAACAGATATGTACAATGCTCACTCAGAAATCCGTGTTTTCCCCCAATTTTTTACTCGGTTTATACATTTCCAAATAGCTTTTCACAAATTCACAAAACGACCGCAAACAAATTTATTAAAATTTGGACAGGAGAGCGTATGTTGGGTCAGCTAGTTCTCAATAAATAAATGAAGAGCAACACGTGTCGGAACAGCTCGGACAAGCTTGGCTGAGTTTCTGAAATTGTACAATATATTTGAAAGAGAATCTATGTGCGATTCATAATGGAGACAAACCGCGAGCTGATCAATCTCGAACGAATGAATTAGTCGTGAGGAAAGCGTGTTGTACAGCGGAATATGAGAAGCTACCGTGGAAGACGGTAAGAAGAGAGAGAGAGAGAGAGAGAAGACTCGAGGGAAGAATTTTAAACACTTGATCGCGTGTGTTCCGCCATTCGGTCCTCGAACCCCGCAACCGGTGACGTAATGATAGTTAATTCCGACCGGTTGTTAATACGAGGCCTTCCAGCAAAACGAGGAAGAGCGAACGCGGAAACAATGGCTCTCAATTAAATTCCTCTCTTATCCGGAGTGTCTATCTAGCGATAGAAGTGCCGGAACAGGAACCCTCATGAACTCCGTTGTTCGAGCCGGGTGGTCTCTCTCTCTCTCTCTCTCTCTCTCTCTGTCTCTCGCCGTACTTTTTGGACACCCGTCATACAATCGATCGCGTCCAACACCCCATTAAGAACATCAATGGATTCGGTACTCAGATGTAATTATCAAGACTTCGTATTATCTGATTAGTTCACATGGCCCGCTGTAATGACGTCCGCGAACTATTTTCCGCTCTGCTAATCTCGTTCTCTTCCATTTCCGTTAAATTGCGTAAACAAATGAAAATTTCAAGGATTTCCACCGTACCAGAACGAAATCAACAAAAATCAAGAACAATTGTTTAGTCTGTAAAACCTGTAGCAACGTACTCCTGGTGTTTTACCGATTAAAACCAGTCCAAACACGATACAATTCCGATCGCATTTACTATTCGCATAATAGAGGTGTTCCACAGTATCCGTGGATTAAACGAGCAAACGAAGTCCGAATTGGGTCGTGTTCGGACTCGTTTTAATCGGGAAAGTGTCAGCGATTCGTTGATGACAGTTTTATTAGGAAATGATACTAAAGAAAAGTCAAACGCCGAGAGTTTTCGAATTCAGTGGTGGATAGAGCTCGTCGAAAAAGGCTGTGAAAGCCGGAAATCGCGATTTCCGAGATACACAATTGCTGTAAATGATCGTGCACGAGCTATCGGCCACGTATTGCCGAACGGCACGGTGACACGCATCGCGTGCAACGTTCTCGGTTTCGAGTCGAGCCGGCAATCGACTGGTTTTCTACGCGTTAAAGCCATATTTATACGTTGCCGTTGGCGGGGAAGAGATTCCTCATGGGAAGCAACGGCGAGCCTCGCGGGAGAGCACACGAGGAAGGCTTTATCCGCGATAAGTGTCGCGAGCATCCACCGGTGCCCCACGATCCCGCGACGTGTGTCCCAAGCCTCGAGACTTCTTTCATGGCTCGGTTTACGACTGTCAGCAAGTGTTTTTCTCCCTGTCGCGAACAATTAAACCTAACTGCCGCCATTAACCCTTCCCGTGACAGGAGCGAGCAATTTCTGCGGCGGTGATCGTTTTCTTTCTCCTCTTCCTCCATCGTTCTCTCTCTCTCTCTCTCTCTCTCTCTCTCTTTCCTTTCGTTCTAGTCGTCCAAGGAGCCCGCCGTTTATGGGCCTTAAAGCCCGAATTAAATCGATTCGCCAAAATGAGACGGCTGACGATAAAAAAAATTCTGCGACCGATGCAGGATCGAGATTTTATCATCGGTCTCATTTTATATTTTATTCGAAGGATTGATTAATGGTCCGAGAGGATATTCAGTCTCTGACGTCTAACACACCCAGAGATATTTCGAATATTTAAAAAGTAGTACAGTACTGCCTCGATACATGTCCATCAGCTTTCCTAGTTCTGAGAAACTGAAGCATAGTATATGCTGTAAATTTCTGGGATGCATCTCGCGTGCCGTTTCTCGTTCATCCCCTTACCAGAAAGACCCTTAACTTCTTCTAATGTTGGCCTGATCCTCGACGAACAATATCCTTATTTTATATTTTATTTTATATTTTATTCGACGGATTGATTAACGGTCCGAGAGGATATTCAGTCTCTGACGTCTAACACACCCAGAGATATTTCGAATATTTAAAAAGTAGTACAGTACTGCCTCGATACATGTCCATCAGCTTTCCCAGTTCTGAGAAACTGAAGTATAGTGTTTGTTGTAAATTTCTGGGATGCAACTCGCGTGCCGTTTCTCGTTCATTCCGTTATCAGAAAGACCCCTAACTTCTTCTAAGGTTGGCCTGATCCTCGGTGAACATTCCTTAGTTTTTAGCAAAGAACGTCAGGATCGCGTGCCGCCCCTAGATTTCACTGAGCCCCGTCGAATAAACATTTCCACGTGATATCTATGCAAAAATAAAGTTTCCTCGGTGTTCGCGACGATATCACCTCTGTCAATAATTTTAGCACGCTATTTCTGAGCCAACGATAACAAATCATCAATTATACCTAGGATCTCACGAAATATTTGGAACATTTTAAAAATTTTATTAAATTTAATAAAAACATCATCTGTTCCTCTACATACGAACCTGTCTCTCGACAAAATTTGCAAAATGCGAAGACCTAGTTAATTGCTAAAACAAATGAACCAATCATTAGGAGCGTTAATGCGTTGGCTGGAAATCACCTGGGACAAGCATACTGCAAAACTAATCTTCATGAATCAAGCTAATGTTACGCCAGCGAATAAACACGCGTTCTGTTATTCTACGCGACGCGGACTGACCACACAGACGAAATAAAATTGTATAATTTTCGTCTGGCTTGCTGAAATGAATATATACAAATGTCATATTTCATTTCGTATCAAGTTAAGATGCGTACACAGAATTTGGTGGAAGAAAAGAAACGATAGAGTAACGAAAGACGAGTCGCGGCGATTAATAATGCGTACAGAGGAGAAATTGCGAAATTGAATCGTGCCCCGGGGGAGGGAGGGGCGGCTCTTGTAATAGTTAATGAGGTTAAAGCCCGTGTGTCGAAACGCGGGGACCGCCTAATTATGAACGAGACCAGACTAAGTGAAAGAGTATGCAATTATCTAGACGCAGACCACGAGTAGCTAGTTAGTTATTCGACGATTGCCATCGGATCTATTTGCGCCTCGCGTTGTATCGACTCGGCCACTTGTAATGCGAATCACGCCCCCCTCCCTCCCTCACTCTAGTTTCCCCTCTTTCATTCTCCCTTGTCATCAACCCCTCTCTCTCTCTCTCTCTCTCTCTCTCTCTCTCTCTCTCTCTCTCTCTCTCTCTCTCTCTCTCTCTCTCTCTCTCTCTCACTCTCTGTTTGTGCGTCGCGCGAAAATATTGCAATGGAAACATGATTACCGATGACACACGGTTGTGCCAGTCGCCGCCATGTTTTCCACCCCTGCGCCGTGCACTTTTTCCCTATTTATGGCAGCCATGATTAGATCAACTCTTCGAATCTTCGCGCATCAATCCCCTGTCAATTGCTTCCCGGAATATTTGTTCAGATCAATTGTTCTTGTTGGACTCTCGGTGCAAATAATTTTTTAAATTCTCGGTGAAAAGCGGACCCAATCGTTTTACCATATTAAACATAGTTCCTGTGAAAAATCAATGTATCTGATAGAAATCGATTTTTTATACTAGAAAATATGTAAATTGATGTAAATATTCGTGATTCTATCAGAGTTATTCAACGACGTTCTCAGACACTTTTCGAAAGAACAATTTTTTGGAGTTTTTTTTTGTTTAATCGACTGTTCTAACATAATAATCTGAAACACACTTGAAATATCTGAAATACCTAATTGAACAATGCACAACGTCCCCCCTAGCTCGAATTATTTCTCATCCGAAACTCTGATTGAGTATAATAAATAATAAATAATTCGAGAGAGAGAGAGAGAGAGGGAGAGAGAAGCTAATGCTTAATTGCAGTTTAATTTGAAAGAATTTGTATTTCGAAGTGATGCTCCCACTAATTAATTTACGGTGGAAGCGACGTGCTCTCGAACGCACTCTTACAGGATTGCTGGAATAATCGATCCATCGAGTCAATTAAAATACCGTCGGGGACAAAAAGATCATCAACCGCAACAATCGCGCAAGTGATTAAACCCGGCCGCATAATTATCGATACTATCATTCGCTAATACGCGTCCGCCGACTGTACCCTCGGCTTAGCCCTGATTAAATTGTTTGATCAAGAACAACGTCGATTAATTTTCAATATATTTGTGCGACGGCTGCGACAATTTCCATATTTTCTTCTTTGCGCAAGAAGAAATTTCATCTTGCGCTAATATAAATATGTCATCGCGAGATTATGAAGATTGAAGAATATTAAATATTCAACAGCATATCCGTCTTTGTTACGACCGGTACAGATCTTTTATCCGCGTGAATTCGTTTTCTCTTTTCCGTGGATCTCTCTCTCTCTCTCTCTCTCTCTCTCTCTCTCTCTCTCTCTCTCTCTCTCTCTCTCATTACTTATCGTGATTTTGCAGGCGATCTCTCATCGTTAGAATCTCGCGGCAAAACGATATTAAGGCAATTACTGTAATATTTTACAAATGAGGGGTTAGAAATGATAATTTATCTCTCCGGGCAATCTGCGAACTTATAGCCGGGGCTATTGCGAGGAGATCGTCTACAACTTTGGAATTGTTATTCGTGTGGCTTGCAGATAAATATTTCAAACCTTGAAACCGTTAGTTTCGGATCGTTACGATTAAATATTAAACATTCTTCCCGCGAATCTCAATTACAGGAAAATCGTGCATAGAATAATGTCCATTCGAAACCGAAAGACACGTAATCAGAAATATTATTATTCGTCTGTCCATATCGAGGATTTTCGAAAAAGGCAAAACTCCACGTTCGAAGACCGCAAATTGAAATAGTTTACGGGACTGGTAGAATTATCAAAAACAAATTTATCGGGAGACCCATACGGAATTTCTCGGACGAGAGTTCTCTGCGCACTCGGAGAAAATTAATAAATCTCCGTCGAGCGTCGAACGCGTTCCTATTCAAGCTAGAAAATGTCTGGCTACCATCAAAGCGACACGAAATACGATAAAACATGTATCGAGGCCAGTGGCCGAGCGAGCCGTCGTTGCTGTAGCGAGAAAACCCTTATATGCGCTGGAATTGCAAGGATGTGCTAACAAATCCTGAGTAAACAAGTCCGTAGGATGCGTTTCCAAGTAATACGAGTGTTATTAAACGTCTACGTGGTCCGCTGTGGATACACGTGGCCGGGCTACCTCTGAAATTAATGCCAATAATAAGCTGGCGCTCTCTGTTTGCTCCGCGTAACCTCCGTTAACCGAACCGGGCCTGCTGCTCCGAGCACAAGCGCAGTAGTACTTCAATGAGAGAAACTTATAGCTAAATTCAATATCGCGTGTTTATTTCATTAATCATTTTCTTATAGCAAATTTATAGCATTAAACTTATAGCCAGACTGAGGATTTTATTTATGTATATTACAAAAATGGGCACGTACAATTTCAAGCTGTGGACACGACAAAAATATTTAAAGGCACGAATGTATTAGTTTCAGTTCAATAGGATAATTAAAAGAAGAATACAATTTTCATTTGGCTCCTGTGTCCTGCAATCAATGCGAACAATTTTTTATGTACTTATATAGCATATACTTACACTACACTTTGTACATTTAATTTTGCTACAAGAAATAGAAACTAAATTCAATATCACGTATTTCTTTCGTTAACGATGATCCAACAATTTTCAATTTCGTCTATACAATTCTACTATAAACGCATCAAAATCTGCAATCTATTCCTAACTTGTAATTCCCAAAATTCATTGATTCTCCATTCTCTGAATCGACACGTAAGTAACAATATTTTCCGAAAGACAAAATATCAATCGAGGAGAACGTCAAGTTTAAATTAATCCTTGGCACTCGAGTGATGACACCAAGTCACCGCTAAAAATTGCCGTACAATAATTCAAAATTTCGTTTACATTATTAAATATGTTGGGATCTAACCAATTATTAAACATTTCAATATTGTATGAGGTATTCTATCAACTTCATATCCACAAAATGAAAAGAACCATATAGAATGGAATTATTTTAGATACGAAGACATATTTAATTTTAATCCATCGCAATTAAGAGGAATTTTTGTAACTTTACATCTCTGCACACTCGGCTAACGGTCCGCACGCGGGGCCCGCATGTAACCCTTTAGTATTCCGGTCGCGTGCTAGAAGTAGTAACTAAGTTTCTGTAAAGTTACACAGCGCTGGGGCGAAAGAAGAAAAATAAGAAGAAGAAGAAATCCGCGGGAAAATGAAGTCGCAGGGGGGTGTGTCTTTTTGTTCGTGTGACTCGCGATTCTCATGCTGTGCGGGGGACTGGTGGAATTTTTTTCTCCGTTTTCCAGCCACGTGACAGGGTACGTGTGCTCCTTCAACGTGACTGTTTTGCTTACGTTGCGCCGAACGACGACGACGACGACGACGACGACGACGACAACGACAACGGTATGCTGTCGTGTGTGCATGTGCGTGTTACGCGCATTTCACCTCTCCCACTCGAAGGGAACTATACTCGAACAGTCCTTGCCAGGGAATTTTATTCCGGGATCAAAGCTACGCGCGATTATGCGTCCCGGGATTTTTACGAGCAACCGTGGAATATAAATGCGAGCTTAACTCCCCACCACCACCCCAGCCTCCCAGTTTCAGTCAAGGGAAATTCGATTATGTGATCGCACGCCACTGCCCACTGACTCGCCCTTACGCGAGCTTTGCGAACTTCGGAGCTTCTGTTGGATTATTAGAAATGATAATGCAACTGCCAGAGCTAAAAATGAATTTCGTTGTGTTGTGAGAAACGCTGCAGTCTGTAGCATAGAATAATAGACCGGATGTAACCGGACCCATAGGCCTGGTATTTTTCATATTCAAGGGCTGAGTATGAAACTTCTTCTCCGTCGAATATAATTATAAAAAATCAAAGTCTCCTCGTCACTCGACATCTTTGTTTTCTTTTACTAATTAACGTGAAGTTTGGTACACGCTTCGCGTATAGACGATTACGCGACGATGACGCTACGCTCCATGGACAGAGGGCCTCAAGGGGGTAACCTACCCATGGATTCTATTGTATTAAATCAGTGTTACCAACCCTGCAAGCTAGAATGTGAGGGTGGTAACTCGATTTTTTCTCGATTTTTCCCCTACTTTGGACGCTCATATTATTAGATATAAACATAATCTCATTGAATCATGAGCTCAGGGCGCTGCGCTGAACCTTCCTCTTTAGAATGGGCCTTCACACAGCTCAAAACATGCTCTTATAAGGAAAAACAATTGAATCTCGCAAACACTGTTTTTTGTGTTGTGTGTGCGCCATCTAGTCTTCATAGCTGAACTAAAATTGGCTCAAAACTTGTTCTCTAAATCACTCTACGTCCTTAGAATTGTTCTAATCTCTGCCTGTATGAACGAAATATGGGAAATCACGGGAAACCACTTTTTGTCCTCATATGAGCATATTTTGAGCTGCACGAAGGTTCATTTGATAGTGGTTGTCTCGATTTTTCCCCCTACTTTGGACGCTCAAATTATTAATTATAAACATAATCTATCTAAATCATGAGCAGAACGGGCTACGATCAACCTTCCTCTTTAGAATGAGCCCTCACACAGCTCGTAACATGTTCATATGAGGACAAAAACTGGTTTCCCGCAAACACTGTTTTCACTTGTTTTTCTAGTAATATGCTAGTAATATCCATGGATACGGTACCCCCTTAAGGTTGTGGGGGTTGTAGAGAACTCTTGTAGATTTTCTCAGATTAATTTCTACCGCAGCGAGTTTCGTAGAATCTTCGCTAATTCGCGACATAATTTCTACAGAGCCGGTGCACGTTCTCCACCGACGAATTTACCAGCAGGGGTTGGATCGAAGCGAGGCGGAGGGGGCGGTCGCGTTCGTCGTGAAAATTTTTGCGCCGTCGGGCATCGCCGTCGCCGCTTTTCTTTCCGGCCCCGTAAAAACACCATATAACGTGGTTTAAAGACAAACGCGCGTCGTAACAGAAATCCCATTTAGCCAGTCGGTTGCTTTCATTTTTACGTGCGTGGAGACGGCATAACGGATGCCGAAGCAGAAGCGTAATACCCGGGGCCGCCGGGTTCTATCGCGGAACGTGTCCCTGGGCGACGCCGAGCCGTTCGTTTCGCGATCCTATCAAAATCTGCGACGACGTAACCGCTATTTTTCGCGGTACGTCGCGTAAAGAGATTCTCTCGTTCTCTCTCTCTCTCTCTCTTTCTCTCTCTCTTTACGGCGTTCTTCCTACAGAAATCAGAAAATCGCACGATCCCCAGAGAAAGAAGCTTTCCCCGTGATCCGAAACGAATCGACGTCGCGCGACAGTACACGAAAACCGAATAACTCGAAAATGTAGAGCAACATTGTTTCCCTGGCGCAACTCTATTTTTGCGAAATCAATTTTGAATATTCATGAGCGGCACGTGACCAGCCTTTTTTTTTCGAAAAACTACCAGCATACGGATTTTGTTATACACACGCGGCACACGAGTCGCATACGAAATGGACTCGTCGAGCCGATCTATACTCGAAGGGGCGCGTGACACTGAGCTCGGGAAGCTGCCACTGGTTCCCGGTTCCAAGAATAACCGGGGAATTTGATAGTTTTTTCCTGGTCCTCATTGTTCTCGCAGCGAGCCGAAGGCTATAACAACTTTTCCACGAAACATGTTTCGTAAAGGTACGTGTCCATCTGAGAGCGAAACTATCGCGAGTTAGGCCGTCCGCACACGGGTCAATCGTCGATTTTATTGACGCGATTCCAGTCGCATACGACTCTCCCCTTCACATTTTTTCACGATTGAAACTGATTTTTCACGATTGAAAAATGATTGATCGCGACGCGTGCGATCGGAAGCGCAACAAAACCGTCGACTGGATCGTACGATTCGTGCGATCCCCTCATGGATATACGGATATATACATGTGTGTGTGTGCAGATGACAGTCGCATGAATCGTACGATCAAGACGTACGAACTTCAAAACGCAACTGGAATCGCGTCGACCAAATCGACGATCGACCCGTGTGCGGAAGGCCTTACTCTCGAGATTGAAAGGGTCTAGCAGGATAAGCATGGTCAATCGGCCACGGCCACAATGTTTATTGATATTGTGTGGAAAGCAATGGTTTTCGGTTGAGAGATAACCCCCTAAAATTTTAAGTCGCAAACCCTTCAGATAAAGGTGATATGAGGGTGAATACCCTAAACTGTTTCATTTTTTTTCTCGGTTATATATTAAGATATTCAGATAAAAGAAAAACGAAAAACAGTAACTTCCCTATAAATCGGGAAGTTAAAAATACTCGAACTTGCCTCCTCTATATCATATATTTTTTCAAATTTGTGATTAAATTACTAAGGATAGAAAAAAATTATGAAATTTGACAGTGTTTACGGTATCGAGAGGGCTATGGGGGAGCAAACATAAAGATGAAAAAAGCTCAACACATGAAACTCTTGGGTAGTCACGTACCCTTAACATGAGGGTGAATACCCTAAACTGCTTCATTTTTTTTCTCGGTTATATATTGAGATATTCAGATAAAAGAAAAACAAAAATACTCGAACTTGCCTCCTCTATATCATATATTTTTTCACATTTGTGATTAAATTATTAAGGGTAGAAAAAAAATTATGAAAGACAGTGTTTACGGCATCGAGAGGGCTATGAGGGAGCAAACAAAAAGATGAAAAAAGCTCAACACATGAAACTCTCAGATAGACACGTACCCTTAACATGAGGGTAAATACCCCAAACTGTTTCATTTTTTTCTCGGTTATATATTGAGATATTCAGATAAAAGAAAAACGAAAATACTCGAACTTGCCTCCTCTATATCGTATATTTTTTCACATTTGTAATTAAATTATTAAGGGTAGAAAAAAATTATGAAATTTGACAGTGTTTACGGAATCGAGAGGGCTATAGGAGAGCAAACAGAAAGACAAAAAAAGCTGAACACATGAAACTCTCAGATACACACGTACCCTTAACAAATGACTCGTGAACAGAGGAGACATCATTGAAATTTTCTAACCAATCAGAAAGCCCAGGGGACTTAGCCCAGAAGCAAATCGATCTTCATCGAAGATCCAACGACAGTTTGATTCGCCAGAAAAAAATATTCCAAAGTTTCTACAGGCGTTTCAACATGTAAGACAAAGGAATTCAGGATTCCTAAGCAAAAACGAGCCTGGGTTCGTTGCTGTGCTATTGTCTTTAACAAAAAGTGGTCGCATATTCGACAAAATCAGGAATCGGTGTGGTGACTTCCCATGGTGTATCGTGAAAAAAGGACCGTAACCTCAGGGAAACGGCTCGGCACAATTAAAGAATATTAGGCGAGCTCGCAGAAAGTTCTTGCGTCCGACCATTTCGCTTTAGCGATCCCTACGAAGGGGGTCGTGAAATCTTTTACACCGATTTCTTCGGCCCCTATTATCCCCCATAGAACCGAGCGAGCGTACGCTGCTGGAAAATTGAACCCCGTAGCCTGAGGTTTTCTCGTGTAGCCGTCTCACGCATATTCCTTTTGTCCAGGAGTTGGTTGTACGGGTCGGGTCGTTCTGGATTTCCGGGCATATATCGCGCGTGTTTCCCAGCCCTCTGTCGACACAGAAGAAATTCGCCGGTTTCGATTTCGCGGTAACGACGAGCTCGATTACTCTCGAGAGCTGCGCACGCCGGCCGAAGCTAGCTAGTTCTTCGGGGTTAGGGGAAATGGGTATGCCCGGAGACCGTGTGGGAGGGGCGTGTTGCGCTCGGAGAACTGCCGTCGTGTACGGAAGGAGCTGCATAATTCGGTAGACGATATTAGATCTCATTGTTAGCGGATTCGATAGACACGTATTGAGCCGTGATGTTGCTTGCTCTCTCCCACACAACTGCGCCTGTACTGGCTGCTGTCCTGCGCAGCTGATGCCAGCAACCCTCATTTTGATGCTTGAATACTCTGTATTCGCCCCCCCCCCCCGTTGTCTTTCTTCTCTCAAAGATATTTTTACGCGATGTAGCAAATCGGAAACCGGTCACCCATTTTTTTTTTTATTATTAAGCTTAATGTAACTCCCCTTTGGGGGTTATGAAGCTTTACATTTGGGTTAATATAAATACAGCGTATTTGACATATACATTAGGATCAATAGGAAAACAGCGTATTTGACATATACATCATTTCAAATTTGTAGATTAGATTGTTTGAAGAAATTCAAAAGAAGATGACACGGTTGAATGTTCGGTTTACAGAGCAACGATCTAACATTCAAGGGTGGGAACAAATTGAGCTTATTCAATTCCTTCATAAGACCAACTCGTTGTGATTCCAATAAGGTACATTGCCAAATATGTAATATGGTTAAGGTCCTGAACCTCATAGCCGCAGTTACACGGTCACCCATTTCTCCTCGAAATTATTATAAATTCAAAGTCCCCGAAAAACGGTAGAAAAAAGTTTTCTGAGATTCTACCTACCATGGACTTGAACAACGAAGCTTCCAATTTACAACGAGACCTTAACACTTTACCTACCGCAAGCCTATTAATAGGATTTTCAATAATTGTGCAGTACTAAATAATGCATAGAAATTTTCTTTTATATTGCGATCTTTAATGAAACTATTTGATAACTTTATTTAAGGTAACTTGTTAGTTCACAATGAAAATTGATGTTGAAGGTCTCATTAAAAAGTGTTTAGCCATGTGCTATAGATTTTTCAAAATTATGCAGGAATCGCCGGTCGGTAATGTGTTAATAAAGTGTTGTACCATTTTTTTTCTTCACCGTTTTACGGATCAAAAACGAGGAACTGGCTGAACTAGTGGTCAAAGATCGGTAACACGGCCGAAAAAAAATCGCACATCAATTTTCCAAGATCTCGTTATAGAGAGGAAGGTTCAATGTTCAAATCTGTTGATTGTGAGGAGATGATCTGAAGATTCGTTGAAGAGAAAACATTTTGCCGAACTTTTTACAGACGGTTCAATATGAAACATTATGGTGTTTTCCTTCACCCCTGTAAAACACTTAAAAATCATGCTGTTATCGTTGTCGAATAAGCTGCAACGCAATGTTTGGAAGCAGTATGGGGGTTAAATGGTATTGGCGAGCGCAACAAGCAGAATCGCGTTTTTCTAACGAAATTACCGAAACGGCAAGGGGTACAGACTAAAGCCATGTGTCTGGGAAACAACCGGAAGGAAGGAAGGAAGGAAGGAAGGTAGGTAGGGAGAGAAGAGAGGGTGAGAGGAAGGTGAGAAAAGGAAGAGGATCTTCGAGAGGTGGAAATGACATTTGTATGCATTGCGGCCCGTATTACAGTACAGCCAACTCGATCCAACACCTTCTCCCGAGTCCTCCCCGCTTCCTACGAGTTACTCCGTGATTACTGTTTTCCTATGCCACGCCGTGTTGCCTCGGTTACTCCCAAAGGGAGCTGGAACGTCGCCATCGTCATCCTCGAAAGACTCGGCGAACATGAGACTGACCTAACGGGGAATGAGAATCGACAACGTAGACGCCTTCCCGCAGATTACCGAGGACTTTCCCAATCCTTGTTTGCAATCGCAAGTGTTTCCAGGTGAAATACTTTGTCACCGGTGAATGATCATGATGATTTTATTACTGGGACCATTTAGATGCTGGCTAGAGAATCCTGGGAAATTAAGACTAGTATTCCTCCCCTTTCAATAACCAACATGTTCAATCATTTTTATAGAAATGCAGTTTTAATAATCCCAATAAATGTAGAATTTGAAATTTAGACATTAAATGTTGTTAAAAGGATGAACAAATGTGTTTCCAGGTGAAATACTTTGTCACCGGTGAATGATCATGATGATTTTATTACTGGGACCATTTAGATGCTGGCTAGAGAATCCTGGGAAATTAAGATTAGTATTCTGCCCTTTTCAATAACCAATGTGTTCAATCATTTTTCTTAATAATCCCAATAAATGTAGAACTTGAAATTTAGACATTAAAGGTTGTTAAAAGGATGAACAAATGTGTTTCCAGATGAAATGCTTTGTCACCGGTGAATGATCATGATGATTTGATTACTGGGACCATTTAGCTGCTGCAAGAGAATCCTGGAAAATTAAGACTAGTATTCCTCCCCTTTCAATAACCAATGTGTTCAATCATTTTTCTAGGAAACAGTTTTAATAATCCCAATAAATGTAGAACTTGAAATTTAGACATTAAAGATTGTTAAGAGGATGAATAAATGTGTTTCCAGGTGAAATACTTTGTCACCGGTGAATGATCATGATGATTTTATTACTGGGACCATTTAGATGCTGGCTAGAGAATCCTGGGAAATTAAGACTAGTATTTCCTCTCTCTACCTTCCCTTTCCAATAACCAATGTGTTCAATCATTTTTCTAGAAATGTAACTTCAAAATCCCAATAATTGTAAACTAATGAATTTAAAACCTAAACTGTAGAATTTAAAGAATTTCAACGTACTACAATATCGTTTTGCTTCGAGCTTTTCAGGATTATTAAGAGAACGAACAAATGTGTTGAATAGTGTTCCTATAAATGCATCTTTACAACCCAATAATTGTAAATCGATGACTGCTGAACCTAATTCCTCACTGAATGCATTTTTGCAATCCCGATACATCGTAAATTAATGAATTAAGAAAACGAACAAACGTATTAAAGAATTCTTCTATAAAAGCGAAAACTACTTATGTATTAATAAATCCAATGAATCACATTAATGCAAAATCATGCAGTATTTATAATTGTATTGATTTTTTCATTGAATCTTTGCAAATTTTTAGCATGCAACTACGCAGGATTATATGATAATACCTATCGATTGTACCAGTATTATATTATTATATTTTGTTTTTTTTCTTTTTGTGCAAGTCCCTTCTTACTTATTATACGAGTACTCTTGTATCTTTCTCTTTTTCTTGCAAACACTTATGTAAAAGGGCTTCAGTCCGTCTATAATAAATAATAATAATAATAATAATAATAAATGCATCGTCTAAAATTCCAATGATTGTAAATCAATGATTGTAAAACCTAAACTGTAGAATTTGAAGAATTTCAACGTACTACATACTGTGTCGTTTCTATCTCGTCATGATTATTAAGAGAATGAAGAAACGTCGTAGGCTTGTTTAATAGCTCCTCATTCCGGAATGGTCCCGATGGTCCCGCGGGAGGGAATAGGTTCGGTCAAAGCGTGAACGGTTTTCTGACACTCGGTGGGTTACAAAGAGCATGGCCGGAGATCTTTCTCTCTCTCTCCCTCTCCGTTCTAACTCCATCCTTGCCACGGAATTACGTAAAGGCGAGGTTTACGTAAGCGAGCGCGCGGCACGATTCTGTCTATAAACCGGCTCATCCATCTTTCGCGCGTGTACCGACCTGTAAATCGGCCGAGAGAGAGAGAGAGAGAGAGAGAAAGAGAGGATCTTAACAGTCCAGTACCGAGGGGACGCGACACGCTTTTCCCAGAGGTTTTCGGGAGAAATTGCGATGATCGTTAGCGATCCTGTCGAGAGAAGGCCGAGGGAAAACCGAGAAGGAAGAGGTGGCGAGCTGGGAATTGCTCCGGAAGTCGAGTCGCCTCGTATCGAGAAACGACACGACGACGCTAAGAGTTCCCGGCGATCGAGACCGGGAAAATGTTGTTGGAATCCGGGACGATTTGTAATTCTAATGACAGCCATGAAACTGAATCAGCTAAACGTTCAGGCTCCCCACACGTATTTATACTACATTATTATTATTAATAATCAATTATATCGATCGCAAATGTTGAATATTTTTAAATTCATGCTTCCGGCGCAACCGGTTCGATCAATTTTTAATCTAATACCTATTTTGCAATAATGCCTAACGTTTCGATTCTAGTTTGAACCTTTTTCAAAGGTACATTGTGTCTAACAACCCCCCCCCCCAAAAAATATATATATATTGAAAAGTATGTAATATAGATGGATTGAAAATGAACAACGTTAGGCATTATTGCAAAATAGCTATTAAATTAAAAATTGATCGAAACGGTTGCTCCGAAAGTATTAATTTAAAAATTTTATTATTGCTTTATTTCAACCTTACAGCCAGAGCTCGGCAAACATTTAAATCAACGATTGACGAATAAATTTCTACTCGAATCGTTAATCGCAATTGCTATACTATAATTCAAAATATCGTTTACATTATTAACTATATTGGGATTTAATCAATCATTAAACATTTCAATATTGCATGAAGTATTCTATTAATTTCGTATCCACAAAATAAGAACAAATCATATAGAATGGAATTATTCTAGATTTGAAGACATGTTTAATTTTCGAAGTAGAATAGCTCCGAGTGCAAAGGGTTAACGATAGAACTCCTGCTTTGTCGCGGTTAACGATTATATTCTTTGCCATTGTGATTCGTCAATCGGATAATTAACTTGATTATCGTTGACAAACGGTACGCGATTCGTTACAGGAAAAATGGTGGAAGAACGAGCCCCGTTACGGGTCCCGTTTGATCCGGGAAATTATGGTTGTGTCTTTGCCGACGCACACGTCGCGGCCATTCGTTTCCGCTAATCATATTTTTTCGTGCGACCGCCGACACGCTCGCCGTAAAAGACCATTCGCGACGATATTTGCACGGGTATTTTGTAATGTTTTTTCGCGAATTACGCTCCGCGTTTTCGCGCCCCTAGCACGGCGTAGGATTGAGTGTGGCGCGTTCGGGGTGTTCGCTTTTATGGCACCGCGCGGCGCGAAATACGATATCGAAACAAACAATAGTGTTAAACAATGTCCACCCTCCCCGCGCGCGCTCGCGTGATGTATAGAAATCGTGTACAGAACGGGTGGAGGGGAGGGACGGGGGGGGGGAAAGAGTTTCGAAACGGAGCATCGATAAAAATAAAAACTGTAAACAAAAAAAAAAAGAATAAAAAAACAACATACATACAAGTGGACACGGACCGCCGGCGCTTTTTTGCTGCCTTTTTAAAACGTGACTACTCGGACTGTCATGCGCGCGTATAAATCGTTGGCCTCCAGTGCCGGTCATTAATTACACCAGACCCTTTGTCTGTACTGAAAAAAATCTCCTCGCGAGCCCCCGGCCTTTTTAAATATGGCTCCGAGCCTTTAACCGGTTTTCCGAATTTTTTCCCT
Organism: Lasioglossum morio; assembly: GCA_916610235.2. Lineage (NCBI taxonomy): Eukaryota > Metazoa > Arthropoda > Insecta > Hymenoptera > Halictidae > Lasioglossum > Lasioglossum morio. The sequence goes on along the minus strand of OU744324.1, from coordinate 20,006,834 downwards.
CGGCGATATTTATCGCGGATTAACCCCCAAACCTTCGAGTGCGACGCCATTTTCTACATTCTAACGTTCGCGCACGTGTAAGTTAAATGTTCCCGCTATAATTCGTATCACAATAAATTACTCTGGGCCATGCCTCCCCCCCCCCCAAACTATCAGTATAATTTTGATAAAATATACGTACAAGATTTCATCGGACTTTATTTTACACTAGCTGACCCGACAGACGTTGTCCTATCGAATTTTAATAAATTTGTTTGCGAAGCAATTTCAATTTGAATCTTGAAATTCAATCGTTGACATCAATGTTTTTCTTATTGGGAACCAATAATACTTGCACCGTTTCAAAAATTATCATTTTTGCTGTTTGTCCGAATTTTCCTACTTGCCTTTGTGATTGCCACGAATTTTTTTTCTGAAAGCTTTTCGAGAACTATAACGAACAAAACAAAAAAATAATTATGCATATCCATCGTTCGAATCGTGAGTTATGGTCTTGATGTCCATACAAAAATCTCATAGAAAAAAACACTTATTTTTTCCCGAATTTTCCATTTTTCTGGGCAACTTTTCCAATTTTTCTTCCCCTAAAAACCTTAAGACGTCGATAATGCAACTTCCTATTAAAATATCGATTAAAAGCTGCGACATTCGTTTTCTGTTGTATTAAAATATGATTCAGAAATCACTTTTAGTTTTTCCCGAATGTTCTATTTTTCCGGGCAAATTTTTCAATTCTTTTTACGCTAAAAACCTGATTCGGACTACAACGAACATTAAAAAAAAATTAGCCAAATCGGTCCAGCCGTTCTCACGTGATGTCGTGACCAGCGAACAGCATTTCATTTTTATTATATAGAATTATAAAATTTCCATAACACCACACTGCGAATGAAAATTTGCTTGATTTCTGTGCTAGCTCGTAGAGGGGAGAATTTTTTAAATTTGATTCCCGGTTCATCCATTTCTCGATGCTTTATTTAAAATAAAGAAACTGTTAAATGGCTTGCGCAGGGGTCTGATCGATTCATTCGAAAACGAGCACTCGAACAAATCGGTTCCGCGAGCAATAATCGACGCGTTCCGTGCACGGACAATAATCACCCGCCGGTGTACAGAATAATTTCATTTTTCACCTGTAACGTTTCACAAAGTCCGGATAATAATGAGCATCGGGGTCCTCCATATTCAAAGAGAATCGTCAGTTTATTAACTGGTAGAGGGTCGACGCTTCAGAATCAAATATCAATTGCCACACGAAAAACAGCAACAGCAACACGAAGACAGGATCGATAGCCGCGGCCCCCGACTTTCTGCGCACCCATGAATATTGATAAATCCATTGTCTCGATGGTATATTATAAAACCGACGTGTATCATTTTCATTCGTGATTTCAGCGACGTTTCGAATCATAAAAGACATTTCACGGACATTTCTGCGGAAATGAATAACAGATTCAAGCGAAACGCGTAATACCGGGTGGAGGCCAATAAAAGGCCAATTGCGGGGCCAACCACCCCCCTCCTCCACCGCCCCTCTCCATCCTGTACCGAAACAAAAGAAATAATTTGGAATTTTGCCTCGCGGCTTGTATAACTTGACACGAGTCCCCCGGTAAGTAGGAACAAGCCCATTCGTTCGGCGAAAATTTATTTCCGCATTGTCAGAATCCTGTGAGAGACAGAGAGAGAGAGAGAGAGAGAGAGAGAGAGAGAGAGAGAGAGAGAGAGAGAGAGAGAGAGAGAGAGAGACGCGTGCGTATTCGGCTCTCATTGAAAACCGTCGACAAAAGCTTCATAGAATATCCGCGGGGGCCGGTTTTAAATGTTACTACAAATCTGTATTTAACCGCAAAATTGCTTGTCAAATCGGTACCCGGGGTCGGCTAACAATGGCGTATATTTTCCTTTGAAAAAAAAAAGTTACAGAAAAGAACATCGCACTGTATTGTTCACCCCCTCCGGCCCCAACGATCCTTCTCGTCTCTCACTCTCTCGCTCTCTCTCTCTCTGTCGAAAGCGTTTAAACCGCGAGCGAGAAAAAATAAAAATTTCGTTTTACGGAAAGTCATACACTTTAGTTAACCGTTGCATAAAACGGCCAACCCGTCCCCACCCCTCCGGCCGGCCGGAACGTTAAATGAAAAACGGTGCACGCCTATCGATACGGTAAATAGAAAATTGAATTTTTTTCACCAGGGATTTTTTTTTCTTTTTTTTTTCGACGACCGATATTCGGTCGAGCGAGCACCACGGAGAGAGAGAGAGAGAGAGAGAGAGAGAGAGAGCGTGTGCCGCGCACGACCGTTTCTCACCCTCGTCCCGTACACGGTGATCGCCGCGTGCCCGTTATTTTTCGCAGGTTTTTGTCAAACAGTACCCCCTCCGGCCCCGGACATCGGTTCTGTAACCGTGTATCGGCGAAATTAATTTTAAAAATTGATTACGAACGCGCGAGCGCAACGCCTCTGTATCGCCGCAATTAGTGGTGCCGGCCGGAGTAATTGATGATCCCGTGCGCAGAAGTAAATCGAAAAAGAAAAAAAAACACACACACGAACGAAAACAGGGAATCGGGTTTTCGCGTGCGAATCGAGTTTGAAATTCACCGTCCGGTTCGCGGGCTTTCGCGGGGGCCGATTCGATCCATCGACTATTTCCAGCCGTTCCACCCCCGCTCCGTGGTAATATGACAATTATTTACACCACTTTCGGAAATGACGAATCCGCTGTTTCTGATTTCAGTAGGTACTTAATGAAAATATATCTTTTTACTTGACATCGTTAAGTACAGTAGAAAACTGTATGCTATCGGCGCACGGGTTCGATCATAATGAAAAAACAAAGGAATCTTGCAGAAATTAAATTATTCCCAACGTTTCGATCCTGGTATGGATCATCTTCAAGAGAATTTTGCGTTTGCTATGTGTATGTTATGTTTATGCTATGTCAGTTCTCTCTTAACCCTTTGGTTACCCTGGACGAGATATCTCGCGTCCCGATACTTCCCGATAAACGCTTTTGACGAGATATCTCGCCACCTAGCACCAGTGGTTTGACATTATAGACGAAATATTTTCTGTTCTGTTCGGTCATTTTGTACCCAAGACTTTCTTGTATCGCTTGTGGTATATTGTGTGCAGTTTGTTGGTAAATATTCATTTCTCCCTTTTACAAATCAGGATATAGTTACTTATAAAACATATTTGTCTATAGTGTCTAGGTGGGGCGGCGAGATATCTCGTCAAGAACGTTTATCGGGAAGTATCAGGGCGCGAGATATCTCGTCCAGGGTAACTACAGGGTTAACAGTCGTTTGGTTCAGTTGCTGTCTGAGTCAACATGGAACTCAATTTTAAATTTACACGTTTCTAAACATTTTTACACATAGCAAACGCAAAATTCTCTTGAAGATGATCCATACCAGAATCGAAACGTTGGGAATAATTTAATTTTTGCAAGATTGCTTTGTTTTTCATTATGATCGAACCTTGTGAGCCGATAGCATACAGTTTTCTATTAATTCATTACGATTGTAGGGACCAGTCGAGGAAACTCGAAGTCCTTAGAAATAAGTAAGCATAAAAAACAGCTGAACACGATGTATGGTGTGCGTGACTAGACAAAGCTATTTTTGAGAAAACTGTTTAGTTTCAGAGTTTGCCAGGGTTTTAGCGTTCGTTAGTCACAGTCTCAATAGCGCATACGGGTACCATAAATCGTGGAGGACCGAAGGACCTTCGACGAAAGGACAGCGGACGTCCGCGTCCGGAAGAACCTCACGTGCGGAAGGTCTGGAGGAAACCCAGCGTAATTGGGAGGGATTTTTCCCTTCCCCCCAAAAATGAAGTTAGGATAAAAAGACGAGACGACTCGGACTCGAGCTCAGTTGTCTTACAAGAGTCGGTCGCAAATTTGTCAAGGCTTAATACATTGTAAACAAATAAATCCGCACAACGAAAAATGTCGTGATATTATTAACACGCAATCCTATAACGATCGACAAAATGGAATAGTTACAGTTAAAGGAATTGCAATAACCTTTAAAGGGGCGTGTCGAGAGCCAACGATACACGCAATCGGTGATTCTTTGTTACCGCTAGGAAATAAATAAGTTATCGTGTCCCTCAAACGGAACGAGAGACAGAATAAGGAAATAAGAAACGAGGTTTTCCAGCAAAGAAAGCTGCGGGGTGAGAGAGAGAGAGAGAGAGAGAGGGGGGGGGGAGGGTGGGGTGGAGGGTAGTGAGGGAAACACTTTTCCTCTATGTCCCCGCGAATCAGTATACGAGAATGATCGCGGATTGTGAACAGGAAAAGCGTTGCTTTGAGTCGCGAGGCAAAATAACCGTGTTCCCGGGGATCTCCCTTTCTGCGCGCAAGGAGAGATTGAAATATCGCGGACTCCGGTTGAAAAAGTGCCCGACGCTCCGCGCCGTTTTCTGCATACACACGTATATGGTTTTCTGCACGCTACGGACCCCACCCGATTCGCGCGCTGATAGAGAGAGAGAGAGAGAGAGAGCGAGGGAGACGCTCGGTGTAGCTTCCTTCCCTGTAGGGGATCGTATAAACTCGCATGAATTCGGGCCGCATTTATTCGTTCCAGCGACGGGCCATTTCTTCGAGTGCAAGGCGAGCTGCACACACAAGCCAGCGGTGAGGAGTTCTGGGATCAAACCGCTTCCCTTGGCGCAACTCCCGAACCTCTTTATGGCCGAAACCCACCCCGCAATCCCCCACAACCCCGGGAGAACGAAGAATATCGAGGGAAACGTTGTGTGTCGGAACGCTGCGACAGTAACCAGTGTACTCTTTCCAATTTTTTTAATCCTCCAGACTGCAACTATTCGACTCCTTTGTATTTGATCGATCAGCTTAATCCGTCGGTTAAAAAACCACAGATTTTTCAGGTATTTTCTTCCGTCGCTCCGGGGCACGCGGTGGCGTTCGTGAATTCTTATTAAACTAATCTCATTTCATTGCCCCTCCACGCCCCCCCTACCCGCATACCGAAGAACTTTCGCAACTTCGATTTTTGGTATAAATTAATGATTCGATAAGTTTCGTAAGAATGCATAACAGTTTAATACAGCCGCCAAGTGTAGGTATTAGCTTCCATGTTTTCAACTGTTCAATGAAAGATGGCGACCGATAGGTATTCGGCCGAACGAGGAGGCTGGATGTTTAATTTCCGAGTGAACAATGGCTTTGAGTGCTAAGGATTGATACAAACAATTGAATAAAAAATATATGATAGAACATTAAAAACTGTATAATATTACTGAACGAACTTAACAAACTGAATTATTATTTTGTTACGTAATTCTTTTATTGTGTCATTACAACCTCGTTCGGTGACCATTGTTCTTGAACCGTATAGAATGATATTAGAAAGCTCTGGAGTTTGCGATTAATTTGATATAAAGTACTCGTGCTTAAAAAAATATATATTCGGTTGATACAAACAATTCAATAAAAAAATATATGATAGAACATTAAAAACTGTATAATATGACTGAATGACCTTAACAAACTGAATTATTATTATTTTATTTCGTAATTCTTTTATCGTGCCATTACAACCTCCTTCGGTAACCGTTCCTTTTGAACCGTATAGAATGATATTAGAAAGTTCTGGATTTTGCGATTAATTTGATATAAAATACTCCTGCTTAAAACTACATGTATATTACAAATGACTTCGTTTGAAAAACTGTGGCGGTCGTGCACTTAGTTGACAACCTACTTAATTCAAAGAAGTTGAATATTTTTGGTCCCCCGAGTGAAAGTTTCATCTACATGTTTAAGCACACGAGGAGACTGTATAAGAGGATGAGGGTCGAACGAGGTTCGCGCTGTTGACGAAGCTAAGGGTGCATCCGCGTGTATATCGCCGGTCGATGATCGTTCTGGATTCCATAAATTCCGCGCGACGATCTCTATTCCGCTAATAAAGCGGCCAACAAGTACAGGGGGTGGGGAGGGCCGGATAAAGGACACCGCGAAATTAGACTGCAACCCAGGCTCAATGGAATCCTTTGCATGCATTAATGCACTCCTGTGCCAGCAGAATCTGGGAATACACGTTGGAAATGAGAATACACATCGCAATCATTGCGGCTACATTTGATTCCCATGCTGTGTACACACAGAGCCGTGTCGACCTACCCTCTCCCCTCCTTCTCGATGGTTCGACGAAGACCGCCCCTGTGCAATGGGGAGAGGGGGTTGGATATATGATTCGGGTTCATGGGAGGGGAAGCAGGACGGAAAGGGAAGGTGCACGTGCGTGCACTTTGCGGCCACCCACACGCACATCCTGATCCTGTGACTCCATGTCGAACCGACGAGTCAATAATCCACCGTTTACCTGTTGCGTAAACTCTAGCCTAATCACTCTCCTACGTCTCCTCGAGGGCTCCATTCGAACCAACCCCGAGAACCTACCCCCAACATCGTTTTCTTTTTATTCTTTCAAGGTCTTCTTTCAATTTCTGTATTGAAGTTATAATATAGTCCACCGGCCGGATCCACCGACCATTTTTACAATTAACCCTTTGCACTCCGAGCTACTTTAACTGGAAAATTAAACATTTCTTCCGATCTAGAATATTTCCATACCTTATGATTTTTTGCAATTTTATGGATATGAAATTGGTACATTACCTTATACAGTACCTAAATGTTTAGTAATTGATTAGATACCGATATATTTAATATTGTAAACAATATTTTGAAGAATGGTACAGCAATTTTTAGTGGTGCCTCAGAGGGGACAGCCGAGTGCTAAGGGTTAATTACTATCAAGCTAATATTCCGTGAGTAGCTTCACTTTGATGAGACGCCCAACTTTTTCTCTTGTGGTAGCTCGATTGTGGTAGCTAACAGGGGTAGCAGGGATAAAATATGTCGATTTGACGATTCTCAAAAATTTATTGCTAACTGGGTTTCTTTTGTTAAATTTCAAGATGATTATCTAAATTATTCGAAAAAATATTTCTCCTAGAAAATGTATGGTTTGATCAACGAGCCCCTCCTTCCAACATGTATCGATAACGAGGTCATCAAAAATGATTACTAACCAGCTGATTTTTTTACTGTTGCTTAACTCCAATTGAATACATATTTGAATATGGTACCCTAAGCAACGTTGCCACGATGATTAATTTCTTTTTTTATATGTAAAAACAAAAATTTTTGTACTTAGTTTACTAGAAAATAAAGTTATTTAAATTTCGAAAAAGATGTTTTCACTTTATGTTATGTTACAAATAGAAAAACGAAAATTATACAATTCTTGTCGGACTAGTGATACATACTTGTTTTCTTGTAGGACATTGTTTCATTTGGACAGAGAAGATACTAACCTATTACGTAATATTTTTGTCCTACAGTTAGTAATAAGAAAAATGGTTTTGTGGTATTAACAATTTCTGAGTGTAGGACCGAGATAACGTACCACGCAATTTGTAGGACAGTGCGGCTGTTAAATTATATAAATATTAACTAAGCAACAGTAAAAAAATCAGCTGGTTAGTAATCATTTTTGATGACCTCGTTATCGATACATGTTGGAAGGAGGGGACTCGTTGATCAAACCATACATTTTTTAGGACAAATATTTTTTCGAATAATTTAGATAATTATCTTGAAATTTAATTTAAAAAAAACCCAGTTAGTAATAAATTTTTGAGAATCGTCAAATCGACATATTTTATCCCTGCTACCCCTGTTAGCTACCACAATCGAAAACGATTACTACCACAAGAGAAAAAGTTGGGCGTCTCATCAAAATGAAGCTGCTCACGGAAAATTAGCTTGATAGTAATTAATTGTAAAAATGGTCGGTGGATCCTGGACTAATAGCACCTTCTTGTTACAAATATTCTTGGGGGAACTGTCTCGAAAAGAGAAAAGGGGGCACGGTTCTTTGATCGCTAGGACCAAGCATTATAGTTCCTCTATTTGTCGGAACGGCGGAGAATCGAGAGGAACACGTATCCGCGGATTCGAGACGTCCCCGCGTGGGTGGAGCCTCGCGGAAGAGATGAAAGGCGAAGTGGCCCCAGATTAAAAGGTCCGCGAAATCGACGAGAGCCTCTGCACGAGAGAACCGTGTGGGGTGAGAGAGAGAGAGAGAGAGAGAGAGAGAGAGAGAGAGAGAGAGAGAGAGAGAGAGAGAGAGAGAGAGAGAGTCGAACGGATACGGTGCCGTATTTGCTCGCAAATAGAATGAGTTTCGCGTAAAAAGCTTTTCTTGCTCGTTCCCCGCGAAATTTCATTCGCCGGGGCCGGCTGACTCGGCGCCGCAAGAAAGGAGCTTGTCACGTGTCCGCACTCGCACCCCTCACCACTACTTCTCCTGTCCGTGTTCTCTACATGTTGTAAAAATGCGGCAAGAAAACGCGTTTCCGTTTTCCGCGCGACGACGTGGCTGACACCGAATGGAAAACAAAGTCGGTTCACGTAGCTGTCGCGTTATTGCCCGCGGCGATCGTCTGTCACGAATATTGCGCATTATGCCGTTTAAGTCGGCCAAATTCTATCTTGTCCCGACACGTCCCGTCTGAACAATGACAGCTAACACACCTGGATCAAACCGAGACGTGCGATACTCGCTGCGATCTTTATTATTGGGTTAGCAAGAAAGTAATTTCGGTATTTTAAGATGAAATAAAAAACTCAATTTTTTATGATAATTTTGAAGTTTTATGAGAGCGAAATTATAAAGCTACCAGAATGATGGTAAAAGATCATCGAACTAAATGGGAAATATTCTATTCATTAAAGTTCATTACTTGAATAGAAAAATTGGATTTTATTTCGCATTACAATACCGCAATTACTTTCTTGCCAACCCAATAAAAGATCATTTTTAAATTAATGTTTTCGGCGTAACAGTATTCATCAATTCTTAATCAATTAGCTATTTTTGCAAATAAGCCTAACGTTTCGGTTCTAGTTTGAACCTTTATCAAAGATAAATTGCGTCTAAAAAGAACAGAAAAATATATATATATAATTAAAAGTATGTAATATACATGGATTGAAGATGAAGAAAATTTTAATACATACTTGCTATTAATTTTAATTATGTAATTTAACATTTATGATAGTAATAACAACTTGTTGGATGATTGCAATGTTTCGAACACGAATAACTATACTTGGTTAAAAAATGTAACGAACATTGCTGTACCGAAGGCAATAGAAAATGTCTTAAAATTAGCTCCTAAATTTGCACTTGAAGTACCAAAAAAGTTCATCACCTCTCCCGCATTCATAGCGTCAATAGGTAAATTGCGCCTAAAAAAAGGAAAAAATCAAAGAAAAATTATATACAATGAAAAGGATGTGATACACATGAATTGAAGATGAAGAAATATGAGGCCTGAGTGAGGGCTCATTCGAAAGAGGAAGGTTACACGCAGTGCGCTCTTCTCGATATTTTCGCGAGAAAAATCTTTTTGTGAACGAAAAATACATTAGAATCTCCGGAATTTTTCTTCCTTTTTTTCGCCTACTTTGGACACTAATATTACTTCATATAAACATCATCTAAAAAAAAACATGAGAAGAGCGCACTGCGTGTAACCTTCCTCTTTCGAATGAGCCCTCACTCAGCTCAAAATATAATCATATGAGGACGTGAAACTACCCCGCGTAAACCCCTGTTTTGGGCCAAAAATCTAGTTAGATTCTGGTTAGATTCTAGTAATGTCACGTGGGTACTCTACCCCCTTAAACTGATGCGTCACGTGACCGGCCCGTGGACGAATGGTGAGGGAACAACGCGGTGGAGGGACAAGTCCTAATCTGTCGACTCCGAACCGACCCATCGCGCATTTTAAACGCTCGGCATGCTCTTTTATGTGCGTCACCTTTCTAAAGCGTGGCTCGCATGCTAATCGCCGCTCCTTAGCGGCGAGAGTGAAAACGAACCTTGAGCCGGCTCGAAACGAAAATCAATGGCCGAACACCACGATCGGCACGATTAACACGTTCGTGTCATACACGCCGCTGTTAGGCAACAATCCTCGCGCGCTTTCACGGCGATTCGTTGCAGAGTCCGGGAAAAAATGAATCAACGATTGACGAATAAATTTCAACCACTACCATTAATCGCAATTTCACGATTGAACTCGATCGAATGAATCGACGATTTTCCAATTATTACCTTCTCAACAATATACTTTTTCTCTCGCCGAAGCATTTCTTTGCTCGATAGACACGAATTGATTTGCAGACACGAAACCTCATTTGACACTAATTACCATTATAATGCACACACGAATGTTTGGAACCAGTCGAGGGGTCGGGATCGATAAAACCAGAACGACCGTGTTGCTATTATTCCAGAATTTCGACGAAACGTTTCATTACTTTACAGTGCAAAACGCGCGAACCGAATTCTAGCCGTTTCTAATGGGACCCGTCAGTCTCAGCCATTTTTCTCGGGCGCTTATAAAAATTTTACGGACGTCCATCGGAACGGAACGGGTATAGTATTTTCCCGGTGTTGGCGCGAGATTCGGAAATTGTTGGAACGGACATTCCTGTTCGAACAGAGAATTCCGAATATATTAATAAAAAAAACTCTGTCACTCATCACAATCTTATACGCATTGTTTATATCAATCGGAATTCAGTTTTTCACATTTTACTGATCAAATGAATTAAATATTCGGTACTCGAACGACACTATTCGATAGGCAAACACGTAAAAATAGTTTCATCGAGATAACTGTTTTTCTTTGCCTTAACTTTGCCAATTCGATTTACTGACTCGTATGAGAAGTTCAAGAGAAATGCGTATATACAAAATCAAAAAAATTATAAAAGAGCAAGGCTTGAAAGGGAAAATATTTTTCAATGAATATTATACTGGAAGGTCTAAGCCATGGTTTAAAAATGAACGTCTCTCATGAGAATTTATTGTCTTTATTCCATTTATTAACTATCAACCGGTGCAGAGCGGATCATTATAGTCTTAATGCGTCTTTATTTCGTGTAAGAATTATTAGTCAGGATATTAACACATTACCGACCGGTGATTATTGCATAATTTTGAAAAATCTGCTACATGGCTAAAAACTTTTTAATGGAACTTTCAATAGTAACAGCAATTTTCATTGTGAACTAACAAGTCATTCTCAATAACGTCATCTAATTATTTCATTTAAGATTGCAATGTAAAAGAGAAAATTTCTACGCTTTCTTTTGATACAGTACAATTATTGAGATCTCCTATTAATAGGCTTCCGGTAGATAAAGTGTTAATCATATTGTTTGGTAATGTAGTCTCTTCGATTTACAGCGATATGAACTAATTCAACAGTTGCATAAAATTAAGCTTCAGTTATCCTTAAGTTTGGAAACGTTGGTTGCCCGAACCAAATATTGGGGCTTGTCTTCTTATTTTTAAATTCTTGAAAAAATGTAAACTGCGAATTCGATTTGATGTAAGTAGTATGAACTGAATAGGTGCGAATGTGAAAAATATATGCTGTGTTTTGTTATCATATTTTCATTCTAATGTTTTTGTACTTTCAATATTCTGCTGCTTAAAAATTTTCATCAGCCTGTAATTTTCGTATTGTATTCTCCATCGTGTTGAAATAAATCTCATATAAGATTTTCTATAATGTACGAATGAATTGTAAGAATGATATACGTATGCATGTCATATGACTGAATGTGAGTGTGTATATATCTTGTAGTGTTATATATGTTTTTATTGATTTACGTCGCGTTAATGTTTTATAAAATGAATGTTCTACGTTATGATTTTGTTAAAATAAAAAACGGCAGTCCTCCACGAGTGATTGACGAAACATGACGTCGCGTCGAGTATGAATTCCGTGTCAACTCCTTACAATAATTAAAAAAAAACTGTTTTTCTAGTTAGAACAGAGTTCATATAGCAGAGGTTCCCACTTGACCGGGTATTACTCGGTGAAGTACAGACCGAATACCGTCGTGTTGGGTATCGTTTTAACCGGAAAAATGTGGCTCACAATCTCCCGCAAGTTTCTTGAAAAAATCACGCACGAGAAACCGAGGTGTACGGGGTAAGCCTGCGAGGAGAGGTTCGGCGAGAAACGGCTTTTGTCCAGTTGGAATTGTCGATTTGTGGCTTGGCGGCTAGTAAAAGCGGGATTCTCGTTCGTGAAAGACAGCGGCGGTGGTGCCGTGTGTAAACGTTGAGCGGTGGCATTGTCAGGGTTGAACCGTGACATCTGGAAGACGAGCAGCGGGTGCTAATTTTGATGAAAATGAGAATACACACCGGGGGCCGAGCCGCTCGGTGTTATACCGCGCGAGTACTTCATTTGCGGTTTCCATGGAAATGGAGCGCGCGCGAGTCTACAGGGAAGAGAGTAAAGAGAGCAGAGGATCTGCCGCTGCCAGTGCGGAGGGACGCGAAAAGGGAGAATAAGCCATTTGACGTAGAAATCAATAAGGCAGCGGCGGTGTGTTTGAAAAAAAGCAGCATCGCGATCCCACGCGTCTGGCAAAAATGCCCGGCTGCTCGGAAAAATAAACCGAAACGAGAGTTCGACCATGGTACGGGGGTGGCTGATTTACATTGACAGTGACGAGTCGTATCGCCCAACAGATCGTACAAAAGCCTTCCTTCCTTCCTTTCCTTTCCTTTCTTTTACCACGAACCTTTCCCTTACCCAGCTTTTTCCTTTTTGCCAGATAACCGTCCTGCTTTGCTTCTCGCGTAATGTCCGATAATGCGGATATTTCACTTTGCCTCTGTTCAAGCTTGAAAACGGAATCGCTCCAATTGGAACACCCTCCCCACGCTGCTGGCCAGGGAATCGCTCGATGGAATCGTCTTATCGTGATTTGTCGCGGAGTCGGGGTCGAACTACCTCTCGAACGCTTTATTACGCTTGCATATGAAATATCTAGACTTTAAACGCAACAGGAAATCATTTTTTCGACAATTTATATCTGTTGTATTGCTATGAGTTCTTGTTTGGAAACGTCTTTCTCGATTCGAATTGACCGCCTGTCAAGGTAAAACATCTGGCCTTTTACCTTACTTTGCGAAAACCCAACATCTAGGTATATTGGGAAATATGTACCTGGTTCCCCTTCATTTTTATAACAATGAATCTTCACCTTCATCCCTTCAGGTATGGAGGTACGTACAGCCGCCCTTGCGTTTAGGCAGTCAGTTCTAATCGTGCGCCCGTCTTGTAGACACCTCCGACAACGCTTTCTTACAACTAAATATATTTCTTCCATCGTCCTCGTATATAATTATTTACACGTAACCTCTCAACACCGCCAAACATCCATCGACCAATGGTTTGATCTTTGTCATCTGATTTGTCGTCTCCTCAAACAAAGAACCTTGTTCATACCATAACGTTTGTAATTCACCTTACTACGTATCATGCCGGCACATGGTCAACAAGTGTTTGAAATATTAAATCTAAATTAAATTTGTTACTAAGCAAGTAAGTTTGCACCAACAAACCATTGGTTTTTTTGTTCTGTATTTTTCTCTTTTGTTCTCTTTTTGTTTTTTAACACGGAAATATATATTCTCATATTAATTTGTTACAGACGCAATTATATTCTTGAAGATGGTCTTCACCTAGACCGATACGTCGAATTATTAATTTGTAAAACTGTTTAGGAAAATAGTAGCATAGGATCGAACCTGTGCGCCTAAATTACTATTTCCATTTAAAATTGACGATCGAGATAAAAGAAAACATTTGCTATGAGTTCAGTTTAGAAATGATTCGTTCGAGCGATTACACGCACGAGTATATTCGAGTCGTAAGGATGAATTAATAGTGTACGTGAAAAAAGAATCGTTCGAAATATTATGTTACTTTAAACTGCACTAGTCACGAACACGACAAATTATTTCTTTCAGAGCGATAGCATTCAACATGTCTTACTCGAATGTCCTAGATTCTCTACGCAACGAACCTGTTTTGCCATGAAAAATTACCTCAAATCTAGGCGAAGACAACATTAGAAACGTTCACCTCTTTTTTTAAATCCATCGATTTATATAAACTGTTATAAATTCGCCTTTGTTACTTCTATCACGATATAACTATTAACTGTAACCCTCGCCACAAATAACAAGTATATATATATATATATATATATATATATATATATATGTAACATGATATTTGGTCCCCTCGGGGTTTCAAATTCATTTACCAATCCTCTTCTCCCTCTTTCCACTTTCACCATCGCCTTTTCAGCGGGACCTACTGTTTATGGTGGGTTCCGAACCACCTTTTGCCAACAACACGTGAAAAACACCCCGGGTGGGTCACTTTCCGGTTTTTTTACCAGACGGTCACCCATCCTAGTGCCGTTCACATTCCACATTGTTTAACTTCGGTGATCTAACGAGAACCGATGCTTTCAACGGGACTACGGTTATTGGCTATATATATATATAACTTTTATTTGATTCCCCTTGGGGTTACAAATCCTTACATCAACCCCCCTTCTCATTCGCCGCTTTTCATTTCATCTTAACTAAGTATCAAGTGAAATACTTAATTGTAAATCGTGTGGTCACTAATGAGCTAGCTGTTAATGCGACCACATTAATCCTTTTAGTGGCAGGCGAAAAAGAGGTGCCTATGCGAGAATAATCGGCCGAATTTCACGGTTTCACTAGGGTTTGGGAAAATGTTCATAAAAACCAAACAAGTACAATATTTACATGATTCAAAAAACAATATATTAACACTTTACCGACCGGAAGCCTATTAATAGGATTTTCAATAATTCTGTTGTACCAAAAAAAAGCATAGAAATTTTCTTTGACATTGCAATCTTAAATGAAACTATTAGACGACGTTATTGAGGGTGACTTAGTTAGTTCATACTAAATGCTAAATGAAAATTTACCCATGTACCATACATTTTTCAAAAATATGCAATAATCACCGGTCAGTAATGTGTTAAGGACGAAATAGAGAACAAAACAATGACACTAGTTTTTCTAAATTCATTGAAAAGTAGAACTATTTTTTTTAAATTCTCTCATAATGAAATTCGACCATTTATAACGTATTATAAATTTATTTTGAGATAGAATTCTCCCGCAATGCGAATAATAAAGCGCTACAAGGCGCGGGCCGATATATCGGCTCTGCCACTTTTTGCCAGTGCAGCAAGGGCCAATATATCGGCCTCCGGCACTAAAAGGGTTAAAATAAACAATAATAAATTGAACAATCTATTTTAGAAAGGACCATCGAGTGCCTTGACTCGAAGAGACATTAAATTAGTTAATTCCGGGGGAGAGCGATGCTATTGAACGTGGCCGGGAAAATTCGGCAAAGTGTCGGCAGCTCCGTCACAAAGATCCCCGGGGGTTGATCGAGCTGCCTCTGAAAGAAAAATTGCTTTCGTTCCATTCGCGGGGCGAGTCGAACGCGCGGAATCCGTTCGGGGGGAAAATTTTTTCCGTGCGAAAAAATCGTCGTGACAGGTCGAATGGCTTGGCCAGCATGTGAAATTCGTGAGTGGACGAGGCTTTCTCGTTCGGAAAAGTCAACGATTCAATCGTGACGGTGCGCAATAAACTCGAGCAAACGGTACCACGATAAAGGACGCGAGCGCCCGAAGAAACGGGAAGTGCCCAACTTTGAACTGTATCCAGACGACATGGCCTCCCCGGTTTGTTAGAAGTTTCGCGAATTCTAAAGGGATACTTTAAGCGGTTCACGGGTGCGTGTCACCGGTCTCGACGGTCGAAATATTTTCGAAATCTCTCCGAAAGTTTTCGAGCTTTATTAATAATTTCGGAGGAACAAAAAAAAAACACCGATGTCAGCGAAATTCTCGGGGAGAGACTGTCGCGGAAACTTCTGTGGATTTTACTTACTTCCGGTTTTCGTGGCTACGCATCCGGTTTGCGAGGATACACATCGATTGCGTTCTTACCTGGAACAGACAAAAATAATATGGTTCAATGAATTGTTCGTTTCTTGAAAAGCGAAAGGCTACCGCGCATGTTTAAAATCTTTTCTTTTTGAAACGTTGCAGATACATTTTTAAGTTCAAACGTCTGTAGAATAGTTAATACTTAGCATTCAAGTAAAAATTACTGTACTATAATTCAAAATATCGTTTACGTTATTACATATGTTGGGATCTAACCAATTATTAAACATTTTAATATTGTATGAGGTATTCTATCAATTTCATATCCACAAAATAAATAAAAAATTATATAGAATGGAATTATTCTAGATAGGAAGACGTGTTTAATTTTCGAAATAAAATAGCTCCGAGTGCAGAGGGTTAATAAATTTTGTCTCGGGAATGAATCTACCATGAATTTCAAGATTAAAGCTTCTTCTTTGCGACTAGTCCTTGAAAATCGATGTACGATTTTGTTTTTCACAGTTTCACGGAACAAAAACGAGAGGAACTTGAGCCAAGTTATCCGTCTACTCTTCGTTCAAGGATCGATAAATCGACTAGAAAGAATCGTAGATGAACGTTTAAGGTCTGATTGCAAAGAAAAATGTTGAATATTCTCCATTTTTAACGATCGTAAACTTTGTATGTATATGCACTATATGATATCGGTGCTACAGGTTCGATCACAAATACAAAAATTAGCAATTTTGCAGAATTATAATTTCACCGTTTCGGTTCAGTTTTCAACCATTATCAAGAAAAGTCCGCGTCTGTGAAAATTAATGTATTAGAATTTGTTATTCATTAAACTGACTATTTAATAGGTATGACAATTATTTAGTTGTACATACTTGCTAATTGTGAGAAAGCAGAATGAAAATAACGTAAATAAAATGATACTTGTCACTACGAAGGTTTGAACTGTACTAAACAGTAACTGTTGTGGCAAAGTCAACACGGAAAACAGAAAAATATCGTAAATCTAACTAGCCAATCGTATGTCAAGAATCGCGAACCTAAGAATCAATATATTTCGCGAATTAAGGTTTACGACATTAAAAATAAATAAATATTAATAAATATATTCCGCGAATTTCAAATCTCAAAGTATTCATCATCGCACTTCAAAAAATGTTGAATCTTCGAAATCCCGGTGGATTCGTTCGCGGGAAGAATATGTCACGGTTCTTGCGGACGTTTGGAAACTGATTTCCAAATTTTACAGACAATGAGTAGCACGAATCACGAAGTATACAATCGTTCTCCACCCTCTCTGTCAGTCCCTCTTTCTCTCTGTCTCTCTCTTTGCTGGTCGTGCATTCCGCAAGAAAACACAGAGAGGCAGCCGGTGTCTCTGGCCGTTATAAAACAAGAATTCACGGCTCCTTCGGTGCCGCGGCAGAGAGCGGTCTAAATAAAAACTCGCAGTATGTATCCTGGCTGTAGCCTGAGCAGCCAATTTTTTAGCCTTCGTTGGTAGGTATCCCCCCCCCCCCCTATACGTGTATATTTCTCTCCCTCTCTCAATTGCCTCGCGAAATGATACTTCTTTGCCCTGCCTATTTACACACGCATTCTCCATTATTTCCGGTGAAATTAAGCCGCGAACCGTGCCGGGTTCTAAACGACATTCGCTGGATGCGCGAACACGCTCGGGTACGCGCGCATATTTTGTAAAACATCATAAAAGGGAGCGAGAGAGAATGATAGAGAAAGAGAGAGAGAGAAAGAGAGAGAGAGAGAGTGGGACAGGGAGACGACGACGACCACCGGTTTCGTTCTTCTTACCCGCTCGATGCCACCCGTGGAAACGAGCAAAAAGACCGACGAAAGAAAAAGAGTCGCGCAGCTATTTCCTGCGTTTCGCGACGCGCAAATATCCCAAGGAAACGGCACTTTAATATCGCGCGGCTCCGCGGGAAAATTTCGCCGTACGCAAAGAGGAACGAGCGAGCCCCGGTTACCGAGCGCACAGACAGACACACGCGCGACGACGACGTCTACTCTCGACAGAGACGCCCCTGGCCGAAATCCAATTTTCGAATAGCTGCTTTTTTGACGACGCCGCGCGCTGCGCGGCTCTATGGAAATCGCTGTTTCAATTTCGCTGGATATTCATTCGATATATTGTTTGAATTCTTTTTGGATATATTCACGTTGCTCCCGGAGCCGGACCAGTTCATGCTACCTACGTCTTCGGAAACTGTTTAATTTTTTATTCGGCAGCGCAACGAATTTGTGTTCGTACATCGGTGAAAAGCGCGGCTTGAATTGTTTAAACTCGCTGAGTGGTCGTCCCGTGTTACAGGCTCGTCGCTGATCAATTTTTAATCGTTAAACTGCGAATTTATGGGCAAGAATGAATCAGCGAAACACTGTTGTCAGACTGCGGACCTTCATGCAGCTTACAAAGATGTTCAAAAAACGCTCGAGTGTATAAATTCAACGGGATTCAGTAGGACTTTTATTTATTTCGGATCTTAGAAGTGAATCAAATAATAGAAAACGTATTTAGACGGATCGCGTAAGCGCGGTTACAATTCGATAATTCGTTTAGAATTGAAAATTGAACCATTGCATTTTATTTTCAAATCGGCCACGAACTTGTACAATCATCTGATGTATATGTACAGAAGTAAAAATAATTGTTTTTTTAATTAATCTCGATCGTAAATTGTAGCTAACAAAAATTTTTAAACGATTTCGGCGCCCAGGTTCGATCAGTTGTTATTGACAAAATGGTGGACCATTCTTTTAATGTCTTCATTGTTTCAATTCCAAACCGACTTTTCAATGACGGATAAAAACTTGTGTTTGCTGTGGATGTTTCGCGTTGCATTATAAATGTTTTTTTAATTAATCTCGATTGTAAATTGTTGCTAACAAAATTTTTTTAATTATTTCGGCGCCCAGGTTCGATCAGCTGTTAAAACAACGGCGCCGAAATCATTAAAAATTTTTTGTTAGCAACAATTTACGATCGAGATTAATTAAAAACACATTTATAATGCAAGGCGAAATATCCACAGCAAACACAAGTCTTTATGCGTTATTGAAAAGTCGGTTTGGATTTGAAAAAATGAAGACACTAAAATAATGGTCCAACATAAATTTGTCAATTGCAAAGGTAAACAACTGATCGAACCTGGGCGCCGAAATTATTTAAAAATTTTTATTAGTAAAAATAATATTCCACTTTTGGTTCCCGCCGGAAGAACCGAAAATTCCCGAATAAAATGTGACGAGATTCTGCAGAGTGATTGTATAATTGCCGGGGCCTCTAATGAGAACGCTTGTATCAACACACGTGTCCGTGAGGTTCGCGGAAATAACCGGGCCGAGATTATAGTTGAAAGTCGTCGAGAATAATGGTCGAGTTGTTCGCGGATTGATCTCGTCGGCAAGGTTACTCGTCCAAATTTACTTTGAAAAGGCAACGGGATCGAAGTAATTTCTACACCTAATATTATATCGCGAGAGTACAGACGCGTACACACACACACACCGAGCGCAGGTGCATGTACCCGCGTGGGTGTTCTCTCCGCGAGTAAAAATGGCCCCGCGTTTAACCGTTTCAACACACTAATGAAACGAAATTACCGTTAAACTACCGAACAAAAGCGATTTTAAATACACAAGTGCTACCCGACGAAGACAGATCCAAAGAACACCCTCGAGCCAACAGCCGCCGCCTGCCTCCGCCGCCGCGTAAAGTACACTGCTACAGAACGTTTTTCTCTCTCTCTCTCTCTCTCTCTCTCTTTCTCTCTCCATTTTTCGTTTTACCATCCGTTTCCTTCCTTTTATATGGGAGCCCGACGGTCTGGGAGTCGACTTTCAAATAGAACGATTAATCTCGCGGAACGTAGGTAATATACCGTGGTTACGAAGAATGAAAATATTGTAATAGTCGGGGGGTCGAGTATAATGAGCGGGGAGAACGCGCTCGCGCTGCGTTATTCACGATACACCGCACCCGAAACCTGTTTCAACGCGAAAATTTCGGGAAATCGCGAGTCTAGAAAAATTTCCTCCTCGTCGTCGTCCAGCTAACCTAACCATCTCCACACTTCCAACGATCTTGAACCGAATCCCCTCAATTACGAAAAGATTACACTGTCCAGCAAATTTCAACTTTTTTCATGTTTCCATATAACTGTTGGGCAGATATTATACAGAGTTTTTCTACACGCACAGTTTTCGAGATATTTGAATTTGAAAATAGAAGTTGTTTTGGACTTTGAACAATATTGTGATGTTATTATTTGAGATACTAGTTTTTCCCCGCGGCTTCGCTCGCACAGGAAACTGTTTAATGCCCTCGAAAATTTAGATTGTTTCTCCATAAAAATTTGCAACTCCCCATTCACCCCATTCGGATTGTATAAATGAGCATTAAGACCAAGTTTCAAGCAAATCGGACCGCGAACAAAATATTCCTCATACAAACGTTGCAACCCCTTTTCACCCCCTTAGGGGTTGAATTTCGAAATATCCTTTCTTATCCTTTGTATAGATCATAAAGGAAACCTCTGTGCAAAATTTCAGCTTTCTAGGTCCAAGGGTTTAGCCTGAGCGTTGATAGGTGAATAAGTCAGGACATCAATTTTATATATGTATAGAAGATTGTAATATCCTCAAAAATGTGTGCAAAAGTGGTGGTCTCTCCGTCTTTAATGATTGCTTAAACATGTTTAAACAACCATAAAGTATTACTACTGCACATTACTGGATTCGGGAAAGTCTAGAGAATCTTTTGCTGGAAAGAACAATACAATACCTTATAGGTATAAGTTAAATTCTTCTCGATCGAAATTAAGACGTATAATAAATTTGATGATATCGGCGCCAAGTTCGATCATTTATAGAAAAAACAACAAATGTGCAATTATTAAATCATGGTTCTAACGTTTCGATCCCGATGTGGATCTTTTTCAAAGAGACATTTTTGCGTCTGGAAAATATATAGAAAAAAAAATTAAAATATGATCAATATTTTTGAAAACCGTGTAACGGAAAAAGAAAACAGAAATAGTACACATACATGTTGTATCAACAGTTGACAAACATTTAAAACAAATATTGAAGAGTTACATATCTGCCACCATGGTTTAAAGTTGGTTTTCGTGTAACTCTTTAATATTTACCATGGTGGCAGATATGTAACTGAAACACGTGCTGTTTCAAAGGCAAAAAGGCTCTGGCTTATAAATACATAGATGATGTTCAGTGATTGGTAGATCGATATCGATCAATGGTGGTACGTGAAGTGCAAAGCGGCAATTTTGAAACCACACTGTTAAAACATATTCGAAGTACAGTTTTAAATGTAACACCACTGTATAAAATATAAAGAAAAATAACTAATTTTGTAAAAAGAAACAAAAAATATCCATCTTTATCATGGTGTCTACCATGTTTGAATACAAACTAAACATATCAATGTGTGTAAAAAAGGGAAAAGAAAAAACAAATTTATAATTTGTGAAGAAGATAAGTGAAAAACTACGTAATAGGCAGAATCTAAATTATATTGGAAATACGTTACATAATAACATTACAATATTTGTTCAAAGTCGAAAAATATGTCTTTTTATCAAACTGAAATTTCTCAATAACGAATAGGAGAAAAATTAAGGACAGATTCATTATTATAATATTATAACATATTATAAGATCCACCCAACAGTTGTATGGAAACATTTTTGTTGTTGGACAGTGTTATTGGATTCTCTTGCACGACAGTGCAGCTAGGACAATTATCTCCACGTTAAATCGTCTGTAAAATCCGTAAAAAATTCTTTCCAAGAACGAACCTACCATGGATTTGAAGATCAAAATTCCTCTTCCGAATAATACCTTGAGAATTGATCTACGCTCTTTTTTTCTCTCACTGTTTTATAAAAGAAAAAACGAGGACCAAGTATGGACCGGAAAGTGGACGATACACCTCTCGTTAAAAATTCGCTAAATCGACTGGAAATGATCGTAGATGAAGGTTTAAGGTCTCGTTGTAAAGAAAAATGTTCAGTCTTCGAAAGCCCCCGGTGGATTGGTTCGCGGGAAGAATTTTTCACGGTTCCTGCCGGTCGTTTCAATATCCCGCAGTTTCCCTTCCGCTTATTCGTTGGATTTGTGCGCGCAGACAGCCAGATGGAAGCAGACACGCGGCTGCGAGATGAGCGATAACAACAAATGGCCACTCCTTTCGAAAGTGATTCCGAAATTTTACGTCGTAGCCAATTCCCGTGCGCGAACAACAGGCTTACTCGACGCGAGTTCTCTCCCGTAAGCTGATGAAGGTGGGCGAGGGAAACGGTTCGTAATAAAGAATTCGCGGATTCCTCGGGCGTAGGGTAGTTCGGGGCTTTCGGTATAAATAAAACGTGACGAAATTCTTGAGAAAAATAAGCGAAAACCGTCCGTCGCTCGTCCGTCCGTCCGCTACGGAGGAAAACGATGAGCGATAACGACGAACGGAGGGAGCTGTATTCCCGTAACGGGCAATCTCGTTTCGACCGCGCCGCCGCTCTTTCTATTCCGCAGAAATTCTCTGCGGTAAGGAAAGCATAATTAAAATCGAGCGGCAGAAATTCCACGGATAAAATTATTCCCGCAGTACACGTTTCGTTTGCGAAAGACACATTGCTCTCTCCAACTATTTTCACAAAGGGTCAACCCCCTCCCGGACGCGCTCTAGCAAACCGGAAACGATACGGTCCACCGTGAAACCCAACCCTCCACGTATACCCCTCGATGCCTAACCTTCGATTAAAGCTCTTCGTCCACTTAACTTTCTGCTACGCGGAATTGTTCGATTCCAACGAGTCCAGCGTAACACCTCCTACGTTTATCCACCAAACAAATTTATTTAACTCTCTTTCACATACAAAAATTTTGATGATTTCACTTCTACACTATTCTTGATTTTACTTCTACACTATTTGCGAATTATCGCAATATCTGTGAAATTATTTTCGATCGAATTTTAAATACATTATGAAATTGATGATTTCGGCACCAGGTTCGATCATTTATAGAGAACAACAAGTGTGCAATTATTTAAACATGTTTCTTGACGTTTCGATCCCTGTGTGGATCTTTCTCAGAGACATTTTTTGCCGTTTTCTGTGGCAAAAAGTAACAAAACATTTGAACAAATATTGGCGAGTTACGACTATCAGAACTCTACCTCATGGTGGCAGATATGTAACTGTGTATGTAAAAAAAAAGTAATTGTTACATATCTGCCACCATGAGGTAACTCGCTAATATTTGTTCAAATGTTTTGTTACTCTTTGCCACAGCGAACGCAAAAAATGTCTCTTTGAGAAAGATCCACACAGGGATCGAAACGTCGAGAAACGTGTTTAAATAATTGCACACTTGTTGTTCTCTATAAATGATCGAACCTGGCGCCGAAATTATCAATTTCATAATATATTTAAAATTCGATCGAAAAGAATTTCACAGATATGGCGATAATTTGCAAATAGTGTACAAGTAACAACTGATCGAATCAGTGCGCCGAAATCATTAAAACTTTTATTAGCAAAAATATACGATCGACGCAAGGAAACATTGATCTTTCACAGACGTTTGAATTTGCAGCATTTTCGATCGAAATCGTTTCGCGAAGATCCCCTAAACATCTCACCCCCTAAACTAGTTAGGGTAACGTTGGTGTACCTCGTTCGAAGGGTTCGCGGGCTCCTGAGGCCGGTTCGAGGATCGACGGGGAGTCATCCTGGATCGTTGCGTGGGCCGTGTGCGTGTGGATCGCGAGTTTTCTCATCAAAGGCGAACTAATTACGCAGGTATCCTGGGCTCCAGGATTGCCGGACCTCCTCCCAGCCCCTGTTACCCCCTGATGCGTCCAGCGTTCCCGGTTACGAATTTCTCCCGGTTCACGATGAAATTTCAGGCTGCGATAGAGAGAAGAGAGCCCCCTCGCCACGGTTTGGCGAGGGATGAAACAGGTGTGGGAGAGGGATGGTTGGTGCGAACAAGGGGGTTGAGAGAATCGGGCAGAGGATCCGGGGGATGGGGGAGTCCGGTTAACGGAGAAGCTGCTGGGGTGGTGGAAGGATGTGCAACGGGTGGAAATACAGACGGAACGAACGGACGTTGCTTCGGGGCTAAACAGTACGATGAGAGAGAGAGAGAGAGAGAGAGAGAGAGAGAGAGAGGGTTGGGAGAGAGGATTCCGCGGGGGTGGATCGCGAGGGGAAGAAGGTTGAGGAGAAGGGGGAACGGGTGCCGAGAGCTTCGTTAAATAATTAATCGATCCGTAGCCCCGGCCTTCGCTCTCGAGGATTCCTTTCCATTCTCTCGCAGTTCGCACAAACGTTGCGCTTTCTGAGGTTTCTCTCGTACACCCTCCCCCCTCTGCTCTCCACCCCTCCGCCACTCTTTCGGCGACGTCAACGGCGAGGTTCAAAGGTGAAATCGCGCGATGCCGGACCCGGAAGCGGCAGAGGGAAACTGCAAAACGATTCGACCATCCTACCGACAACGTTTCCCTCGGTTCTTTGCCGAACCGGTAGCTATTCTATGAGTTTTCGCATGGCAATGGCGCCGGGATCAGTCATTTAGGTATGCAACCGACTGGATTGCTTCATCCGATCTATTCGGACATTTTAGGCGACCTGTATACCAGCGGGATGCAAATCGTTTCACGAAGCAGATCTTTCAAATGTTTTTTTTTTTTTTTTTTTAAAAGCTCGACACACGCTTTCGAACGTCTGTGAAAGTATCGAAACATTTTTCTCGGCGATCAATCCACCATGAATTTGAAGATTGAAGCGTCCTCTTTATAACGAGATCTTGAACATTGATCTACGATTTTTTTTTGCCGAGCTATCGATCTTTGAACGCTGGGTACACGGACAACGATCTACTTCACCGCGACCAGCGGATAGGTTTGAACCAGTTCCTCGTTTTTGTGCCATAGCACGGGTAAAACAATCTACATCAATTTTCATGGTCTCGATGGAAAGAGGAAGATTCAATCTTCGAATTCATGGGAGATTTATTCTCGGGATAAATTTATTAACGATTCTACAGACGTTTCAATGTACTCCATGCAGCATTCAAAATCCGATGGATCGATCAAAGAAAAAAATCGGACATTTTAGGCGACCTGTGACCGTGCGGGACGCAAACAATTTTTACGTAGAACAGCTCGACGTCGCGTAAAAATAAACGGCACACGCCGGCATATTTCATTATTCCTAACAATCACAGACGCGAAAAGAACGTCGGGGAAAACACCGTTTACCACCACCATTGTTTCACGTTTCTTGTTGTTCCACTTACTTCAAACACGCGGCCGGTATTTGCGTTTCCTTCGCTAAAAATTCAAGTTGGTCTAACGAACATTTGTTGCCAAATAGAATCTTTCATTCGCTTCTGTAGACTGTGAAATCGTTCTATTTGAACGAACTGATCTTTCGGCATTTTTAATACGGAAACGAGTGGGATTAATTAATCCGGTACGGAGGCATATATTTTTGTTATACTTTCATTATGTTGCTGAAATTTTTTCCAGTTCCATTTACTTAAAAATACAGCCTTGAACTCGCGAACCGAAACCTGAACTGCCGACGCCTCAAATATTTATTTACAGTCTTAAACAATCCTGGAAATATCTCGGACAAAAAATACGCCAAACTGTAAAAACATTGCAGCGAGAGAGGAAACACGTTTTTACTTCTGTTTCAATTTCCCATAGAAATCTTTTCTTTCAGCGCGACAAGAAAAAGTTTCGCGATTTCTGGATCCGTCTCTCAGCTGAATTGAAGACGTCGGTTGAAAAAAAAAGATGCTAATCTGTTAAAATAAAGGGACCACTAAGCTCGAGGCAGGATGGGGGGAGGGGAGGGTGAGAAACGTCTCCAGAGCGTCCTTCGAATCTTTCTATTGCGTTCTCGTGTTCGTGTTGCTTTTCCTACAAAATTGGATCCACCCTTTACAAACTCTTCGCCAGATTATCGTCGTCCGTCGGTTCTCCTTCATTTCACCGGCGCGATTATTTCCCTGGATTTTCCACGTTCTCTCTGTTGTCCCGCGCTTTTCCGTTTCCCCTCGCCCACTCCACCCGCCCCGCTGCCAGACGAAACGAACTTGCTCGTACGCTCGAAGAATTTCCTCGCGAACGGCTCTCCTCGATCTTTCGAGTCTCGTTTCCGAGGAGACGTCTTTTAGCGGAGTCAGCTTCGAATTTTAGCCCGGCGAGAACCTGCTACGCTGCCTCGATCCAGCTCTGCATTCTCCTCGGAAAAAGCCCCACCCCCCTCCGGAAAAACTCGCAAAAATTTCATTCGAAAGTTGCCAGCGTGCAGCAACGTGCGTCTTCGTTATTTCAAGAATCGAAAAAAATCAGGATCCTCCATTTTGTCGCGGTCTCTCACGAACATGTGCGCGACGTTATGCTGATTAAAATGATACCCAACACGACCCTGTTCGCGTCACGCTCGCTCGAGTAATCCACGAGTTTATAGAACCTCGCGTAACCGAACTGATAGCGAAAAACCACTATACTGATAACACGGGAGCAAATCTGCTGCGAATGACGTCGTGTTTGGACTCGTTTCACTCGGAGAAACATCGGGAACACGTCTCTAACAATTTCAGACGTTAAATGATTAAAGAATATTTTGCAAATAAATTTGAAGATCGCGGCAGAAGGTTATTATTTACAAGGGGTCGCGTTAATTCAGTTCCGGCGTTCGGGTTGAGGGGGGTGTGTGGTCGACCTGATACTTTCGCCGTTGGGAGCGCAGCGAATCATTGATAATTATTTGGTATTCGCCTGGCTGCCGAATAATTACACCTGTTTGTTCGTGGCATTTAATACAGCAAGTATTATTTGATTTCGCGTCTCTACTTACTCGCGCGTGTTTTATGAAATTTGGTAGGCGAAGCGCAACGATATTGCCCGGCCCGCGAGAGAGCGACCTGATAGAAGAGGACAACAAACCAAAGGATAAATCGAACGCGAATGGGATGCCAGGAGCCGAAAAACCGTGCAACGTTCCCTGCCGCGTACGAATCAAAACAGCTTGTCGTACGTTGCATACCTGCCGCGCGCGATTGGCTTAACGCATTCACCGCGATCGACACCCCTTTCGCATTCCCCTGCCAACATTATCCTCCATTTTTTATCAAACGTTTTTTTTTTATTATTATTGAGCTTAATGTAACTCCCCTTTGGGGGTTATGAAGCGTTACATTTGGGTTAATATAAATACAGCGTATTTGACATATACATTAGGAAAACAGCGTATTTGACATATACATAATTTCAAATTTGTAGATTACATTGTTTGAAGAAATTCAAAAGAAGATGACACGGTTGAATGTTCGGTTTACAGAGCAACGATCTAATATTCAAGGGTGGGAACAAATTGAGCTTATTCAATCCCTTCATAAGACCAACTCGTTGTGATTCCAATAAGGTACATTGCCAAATAATATGGTCAAGGTCCTGAACCTCATAGCCACAGTTACATTTGGAATCATTTACAATATTTAGTCATGAAAGGGACGCTGCAAGATGGTAGTGATCTGATCTACAACGATTGAATGTAACAATATATTTTCGTGATAGACCTCTGTCCGGGAACTGACCCTGTTGCATTGTGAAATCGTTAGTGCTTTTTATACATTTGTATTTAAAAGATTCTCTTAAATCGGTGAAGGGAGTGACAATACGTCTATCAGCTTGTTCTAATGTTGCCAACTTAGCTAGGGCATCCACCTCATTATTTCCAATAATGCTTGAATGGGACGGAATCCAAACAAATTCTATATTGCTTTTATTCGTAAATTAATCATTAATTTCGTAAATGTAGAAGTTAGTCTTTATATCTATCTTTGAGTTTTGTAGAAATAGAAGAGCGCTAAGGGAGTCAGTAAGTATTTTATAATTATGGTTTGCGTCCAGAAGAGCAATGTCAAGTGCATCAACTAGTTTATCAAACGTTCTGCAAGAAATTTCGACAATGTACAATTTCGTACCAATGTTCGAACGTCTTGACAAATCGGGAACTTCGAAATTAATCGCGTTCTTCTCGAATATTATAAAAGACGTCCGCATTTTTTAAAATTATTATTACTAGCTGTCCCGACAGACGTTATCCTGTTGATTTTTCAATAAATTTGTTTGTGATCGTTTTGTGAATTTGTGAACAGCTATTGGAGGAAATGTTTAAACAAAGTAAAAATGAGAAAGAACGTAGTTCTGAGTGATCATTGTATCTATCAACGATTGTGGCCATGGATATTCAATTTAAAATGATGATTTCTGCAGTTCGCCTAAATTTTCCGATTTTCCTTTCTAATTGTCGCGAATGATTTTTTTTCTGAAAACTTTTCCAGGACCATGACGAATAAAACAAAAAAAGAATTACACATATCCATCGTTCGAATCGTGAGTTATAGTCTTGAGTTCATAGAAAAGTCCCATAGAAAAAGCACTTTCATTCTTTCCCGAATTTTCCATGTTTCCGGGCAACTTTTCCAATTTTTCTTTACCTAAAAACCTGGTTCGGACTACAGCGAACATTAAAAAAAAAATTATTTTTACATAAGTGTTTGCAATATCAAAGAAAAAAAAACAGAAAAGAGAAAGATACAAGACTACTCGTGCAATAACAAAGAAGGGACATGCACAAAAGAAAAATAATGGTACAATCGATATGGTATTATCATATAATCCCGCGCAGTTGCATTTTAAAATTTAGTAAAGGAACAATGAAATAATCAATACGATTATAAATAGTGCATGATTTTGGATTATGCGACATCAAAAATTTTTCAATTGTAAAGGGTTTCTCTCCGATACAAGGCAACGGTTGGGGACCGTCTTTCGTCCTATTTCGAAGGAGGATACCTACGATGGTACATTTAATACGTTCACCAACTTTTGCACTGGAATATTTCTATGAAAGCAAGAAACGGCGAGATTGCCACGGTAATTCAAGGGACCATCTCGAATTCAAAATTCAATTATCCCACGTTTCGTTACTGTTTGCGCGCCATATGACAGGCGATCGATACACCTCGGGGAAAAAACGAGACAGAGAGAGAGAGAGAGAGAGAGAGAGAGAGAGAGAGGAGGGAGAAGGTTATCGTTCCACCAGCGGCGTCCCGAAATTAGTCAAAAACACGCGTTTCATTCCCCGTTTTCCGAAGTATTCCCAACGTAAGCCGAGTGCCGTTCCGCGTTTCCTTTGTTAATTAACGATCGTTTAATTACCCGGCTGAAATTGGGTTGCCGGCGGAGAACGATGATTCGTAAATTGCCCAATTTTTCGAGCGGCCACGTGGAACGCGTTCCCGTGTACCGCGCGATGTACTTCCTCCATCGAATATCACGATAACTAGGATACCCGATGAAAATAACCGATCCTTATCGACTCGATACTTCATCCGCGAACCATGAAAAACATATACGTGGTTCAGTTATTCATAAAACACTCGAATAACAAAGAATTCGTGGATTACACGCAGGCGTAATCATTCTCCGTGCAATCGTGCCGTGTTGGGTATCGTTTTAATCGGAAAAGCGGCAGGAATGCGTGAACAACAGTCCAGTAAAATAATAATGAAACTCAAAAAAGGTTTTGTCAAATTTTGCGCAAATCAATTTTTATGTAGTAGTCTTATATCTTTCTCTTTTTTTATTGTAAACACTTACGTAAGAGGACTTCAGTTTGTCTATAATAAATAATAATAATATTCCGAACCTACTTTTATTTCGGAAGATCAGAGTTCTCACTACGCGAAAAGTGAACGAAAATCCAGGAGTAGTCATTCAAAATTGAAAGCTCATCGTATAAACGTATGACCAGAGTGAGAGGCCCGGTTTTCACTCGCATCTCACAGCGTGTTTACAGAAAACAAAAGGTAAAAAATTTTAATACAGTATTAGCAATAGTTTTTTGCGAATATCTCGAAAACTAAAAGTGCCCCCCTATATTGGAAAAGGAAAAGGTTGTTCAATATGTGTTGCTGCATAACATATTTAAAGTTGATGATAATCAAAGTACAGTAACCCTTTTGCAATAATTACCAAATTATGAGTTGTAGAAAAACAGCTAGCACAATTTAGCAATAGTCTTTTGCGAATATCTCGAAAACTAAAACCGACCCCCCAATATTGTAAAAGGAAAAGATTGTTCAATATGTGTTGCTGTATAACATATTTAAAGTTGATGATAATCAACGTACAGTAACCCTTTTGCAATAATTACCAAATTATGAGTTGTAGAAAAACTGCTAGCACAATTTAGCAATAGTTTTTTGCGAATATCTCGAAAACTAAAAGCGACACTTCAATATTAGAAAAGGAAAAGCTTGTTCAATATGTGCTGCTGCATAACATATTTGAAGTTCATAAAAATCGGAGTATAGTAACCCTTTCGCAATAATTATCAAATTGTAGAAAAACAGCTTGCACAATTTGAAGCAGCACTGGCCAACGGAAGAGGGCCAGTTCGCGGAAACGGGATTGCGATGATTGCGGCGGCTACAGGTAGCATATGAACACAGAGAGTAGCCGAGTCGTTTTCCGCATATCCAGTAAATTATCGTGGCGCGATCGTGATCGGCTTCCGAGAAATATTTCGAGAACCAGGATGGAGTTGCGCGGCATTCCTAATATTTTCGGTATATTAATGGCAGGCGAGCGCACACATTCATTTAGTTTGCCTCGGAATTTCCGAGCTCTGCTGTATTGTTTGCAAGCATTGTCGTGTACGTGTTACTTCAGTAGGAAAGGTGGATACGATCCCGCGCGTTCATCCCATTTGATACCGGTGCGTCCGTGATGCGGAAGCTAATTAACGGCTCATCGACCAACCCGAACTTCATGCGTCTAAACGCAGTGGATTAATTCGTATATGGACAGCACCTCGGACCTCCGCATACAGACTTACAAATTATGACGGATCACCGAGCATTGGTTGCAACGCGACGAATTATCAAAATTCATTCGAATTTTTGCTAACAGACGCGACTCCACGTCTTCATTCTTAATTATTTATTTGTGCAACACTCACCAGAACAATCAGCGACATTTTCCCGATTAAAATGAGCACAAGCACGACACAGTCTGCATCCATAAACCATCATATTGGATATGCGGGTCAATAAATGCACACTGGTATTTGTAAAATAAAACTTGTTTTTCTTTTACGACGCGAGAGGAAGTTCTTTACTATGCGAAGTCTCATCTTCGACTGACTCTTAGAAGAAAATCATTGGAACCCAAAAGGGAAACCAGGGTCCTCTGATTTCTCATATTTCTGGATTGTTTATATTAGGCCCCACAAGTCGGCTCTTAAAACAAAATAACAATTGGTATACTTTGAAATCTTTGTTTACAAACGATTCTGAGAATCGTTTCATCGATACTTCTTAATCTCTGTTTATTAAACCGATACGGAGATCGTTGATTCATTTTTGACAACGAACAATAAGCTCATTGTGCTGGTAATTTATTGATAATCCAACACATTTATATAAATAGAAATTAAATGCTGTTCGTTCGTAAGCGCATCACTGGAGAACGGCTGGACCGATTTGGCTAATTTTTACCACGTTTTTTTTTGAAAAAATGTTCGTAATAATCCGAATAAGATTTTTCGGGAAAGAAAAATTGGGAAAGTTGCCCGGAAAGAAAGAAAATTCGGGAAAAAATGAAAGCGCGTTTTTCTATGGAATTTTTGTATCACGATTCGAACGATGGATATGCGTAATTCTTTTTTTGTTTTGTTCGTTACGGTCCTGGAAAAGTTTTCAGGAAAAGAAAATTCGAGACACTATATAGGAAACTCAGAAAATTCGGACAAACTGCAAAAAATCATAATTTTTAAAACGGTAAGTACAAGTAGCACGAACAAACAAACACAAAACGATCACAAACAAATTCATTGAAATTCGGACAGGACAACATCTGTCGGGTCAGCTATTTCTACCATAAAAACACTGCTACCCTCCAGATCAGTTCGGATAAGCGAGGATCTACTAAATCGTGGATTACTCGGGCACCTGCGATCCGATTAGAATCGTGTTTGGTGTCGTTCTAAGCAGAAAAACGGCACAGATAAGTACCGAAAAGTTTCATAAAGAAAAGTAATTAAAACCGCAGATGTAGGATTGAAAATGATTCGTTTGTATGGATCTGCGTGTTGATTATATAAAGTCGTACAGGAAGAATAGATCGTATCGCGACACGATCGCGGATTCAATTAGCTGACTATTTTCTACGAGCTCTACGATAAATCAATTGTCATCGGTGGTGGCCGTCGCGGATGCCCCGATGCATCGGCGATGCGTACGCGGCCGATCGAGAAAGTAGAAAGTTCACGAGACAACCGTGCCAACAGAAAGTTTTCAAGTGTAAACAATCCTCTCGGATCTGCTATCTTAAATCCGTCCGGAATGCCTGTGTATCAAACTGGAACAATAGCGGCCACACGAAAGGTCTATTGAACACCGTTCATCCCACTGATCTTCACCGATAGACCTAGATCGAGGCCGCTCTCCGCGTTAAAGCCACGCTCGAATGCCGCTGGTTCAGCACGATCAAACAACGCCTTCCGTTATATTTGTTACACATTGAAATGATTTCGACTACTTCGCGCAACAATTTCAACCATCTCACACAATCCAAAAGTCTTGTAAAATACATGCGTTTGCTGATCAAATTCATGCAACTATTTTATTAAAAACAACAATTAATATTATTGGCGCACTATTGAAAATTATCTAAATTCAGACCGAAACGTTCAATTAAATTTCATGTGATATTTTGCAAATTTGCTTGTTGTCTGCAATTGATCGAACCAGTGCGCCAATAACATTAATTGTAGTTTTGAACAATTGTCGATCGAGATACAGAGAACTGTTACTATTTTATTAACCCTCATCCACACGAGTAATTTTTTGTACTATTCTAAATGAATTTGAAATAGGTACCCGGGTACCACGTCGTGTGGATGAGGGTTAAGCAGAAACAACACATCATTCGGAGAGTACACCCTTCGTTCAAAGATCGAGGAAGGATCAATCTTCAAATTCCCGTTCCTGATTGATCCATGAGAAAATTTGTTTAACGTTTCTACAGACACGTGCAAACTTTGCAGCATTCTCGAGAGCAAAAGGGCTTCCCCAGTTCTTGACCTGCTGATATCGTGGAAAAATATTTTCGTGAAAAATGAACGAGGCGTTGTGAAAGTAGAGGGTTCAAGCTTTGAAACGAGTGTAGGTGTATCGTCGTGTTACTTTTCTCAATGAAGTTATAGGCAGATTAGTAACACGTCTCGATTCTCGAATTCCATTCGTGGAAGGAAGGCGCTGCTTGACCCAGTCTCGATCGGGCACGAAAGTTGGCCCTCTTTCATTGGACGACGCCGAGGCCTGGCGAGGAAAGTTTCTGGCGCGAAAGAGCAGGAGGAAGGACGGTAGGAAGGGGCGGCTGAAGTTCTGCGGCCACGTCGCCCGCGATTACGCGAACCGCAGGATCGTAGCTGTTGCGTTATTCACGGCAGATTCGTACACACGAATAGTGCCCGGCGTACTTTATCGAAGCTAACAGGTTCGGAAGTCTGCACCTAATTAATTTCAGCTTTGTATACCGTTGTCGTTAAACATTTCCTCTGTCGGACAGCCCCCGTGATTGCGTTGGCCCGCCCGATGAAATATTCAACATTTCGAAATCGTTGGGGTTAACCCGTGAAACACAGACTCTGTAATCGCGGTTGCTGTCGAAATGCCCTGGGAGGAGCGAGTTCTGGGATCGCTAGAGGACTCATTCTCGATCTATCTAAGTGATCCCCCCTCTCTCCGCTCATTCACGTGACCGGGAGATAGTTAGAGCGGAGAGACAAGTCCCAATTTAGCGTCACAAAGGGGGCTCTGGGACTTGGGACATGTTACTTCACGAGGAGGATCGATGAGTGATGATCGGTTATGATGCTTGAGGATTTTGGGGATCTGAAGGGTAAGCAGCAGGTTGGAGTACAGGAGGTTGGGGAACATGAGAGGTTTCGGGCCTGAAGGTTTGGTGATGAGAGGTTTGGGGTGAGGACGTTGGTGTACAGGAGGTTGGGGTATAGAAGCTTAGGGATATTAAGGTTTAGAGATCGGAAGGTTGGGGTACAAGAAGTTGAAGTACAAGAAGTTGAAGTACAGGAGTTGGGGTATAGGTGCTGGGGACCTGAAGGTTTGGAGATTGGAAGGTTGGGGTACAAGAAGTTACAGTACAGGTTATTGGGGTATAGGTGCTGGGGATCTGAAGGTTTGCAGATTGGAAAGTTGGGGTACAAGAAGTTGTAGTACAGGAGATTGGGGTAGATGAGCTTGGGATTTTAAGGGTTAGGGCCATGAGGATGGGGATCTGAAGGTTTGGAGATTAGAAGGTTGGGGTACATAATGTTGAAGTACAGAAGGTTGGGGTATAGGAGCTTGGGATCTGAAGGGTTAGGGCCATGAGGATGGGGATCTGAAGGTTGGGGTACATAACGTTGAAGTACAGAAGGTTGGAGTATAAGAGCTTGGAATCTGAAAGGTTAGGGCCATGAGGATGGGGACCTAAAGGTTTGGAGATTGGAAGGTTGGAGTACAAGAAGTTGTAGTACAGGAGATTGGGGTGGAAAAGCTGGGGATCTGAAGAGTTAGGGCCATGAGGATGAGGATCTAAAAGTTTGGAGATTGGAAGGTTGGGGTACAAGAAGTTGTAGTACAGAAGATTGAGGTAGATGAGCTTGGGATTTTAAGGGTTAGGACCATGAGGATGGGGATCTGAAGATTTGCAGATTGGAAGGTTGGGGTACATGAAGTTGAAGTACAGGAGGTGGTAGTACAGAAGATGGGCATCTGAAGGTTTGCAGATTGGAAGGTTGGGGGACATGAAGTTAAAGTACAGGAGGTTGTGGTACAGAAGATGGGCATCTGAAGGTTTGCAGATTGGAAGGTTGGGGTAGAAGAAGCTGAAGTACAGGAGGTTGGGGCAGAGGAGGTGGGGACGCAAAAGCTCGAGGAACAGGACTGCTAGCATAGAAGGAAACTAGCAGACTGGATCTTGACTAGCAGAGAAAAATATTCGAAAGCCTCTGACCCAACTCCGCACACATTCTCGCACCACTTCAGGTCAGCATCAAGTTAATGACGTTAACGTCGAGGCAGCTCACCAGCAGGCTAGCTGGCGGGTATCCACGCGTTGTCCGAGGAAACTCAGCGGGCAAAGTTTCCGTCGAGAGATGGAGGGGAGAGCCTCGCGACGTTCCCCAACTTCCGGCAATCAATTTCCCCTCGGATAAGAGCATCGTCCAGGTGAAAGGACACGCGACACTCGAACCGTCTCCTTCCAGAGAGTAGGAGAGAAAAAAAGGAGCGGGTTGTAGAGGGGTTTGGGGGAATCGATCCTCTGATTCACGTTTTAAATAGCATCGGTCGTGTTTCAGAGAGCGTGCGGGACTCTGGTGGCGACGAGAGAGGAGATCATCACCGACCTGGCAAGGTGTCGAAGAGAGCGAAACCCCTGAACCCGGACGAGAACGAGCACGACAACGACGACTACTACTACGAGGACGTGGATGAAAGAAACAATCCGACGAACGAGGCACCGGCCGTGCCGCCCGGATTCCTCAGCCCCTCTGTGCGGGAGTACCTGGATCTCGGTAAATCGATACCCGGTACGTAAACAAGAACATCTCGCGGAAAGTTGCCCCTTTGCCGAGGTGCCTTTCCTGTCTCTAGCTCTCTCTCTTTCTCTCTCTCTCTCTCTCTCTCTCTCTCTCTCTCTCTCTCTCTCTTGGATCCTCTCTTCATCTAACAGCTGTTAACAGCCTACCTCTCCTGGAATTTCCTCTTTTCTGTTGTGTCCCTCCCATGCCTTGAACGTCGAGCGCGTTCCAGGCTCTTGACTGGTCGCTTTCTTAGCTTCTTCTTTTCTGTTTCGGTGATTTTTCTTCCTCTGTGCTATGTCCACCTTCGTTCTTGCCTTTTACTCTTTTATATACCCTCTGACACCTTTGAGATCTTGTACAGACAGAGGGATCGATGGGTGACGATCGGATGCGACGCTTTTGGAGGATTTCGGGGGTCTTAAGGGTTGGTGTACAGGAGACGTGGAGTTTAATGAATAAAATTAATAAGTATCGATAAATATTTTTTAAATATCGATGAAAATGATTTCGGAATGCAACAGCAATTGGAATGGGATTCGAAGGTAAGCCGCGCGTCGCAGAAGATAATACGCCTCAATTTTTCCGAGACATCGTTGGTCGCAATAAAAACAATCTCGTCGTCGGTCGGAGAAAATACACGGACATACCTGTCTCTCTCTCTCTCTCTCCTCGACATGCAATAATTGTCTATGTATCTTACGGTCTTGCTTTTCGTTCAGCTCGGTCGGTTCCCACAATTACATAAAGCGCTCGTTTAAACCCGAGGAACTTGTCGAAGGATCTCTCTCTCTCTCTCTCTCTCTCGCTCGTTCGTATATACTTGGACGTATAAAAGAAAAACGAGAAGAGACAGAGGAGAGAAGACGAATTTAAACAAGCCGCTCGGCTCCTCGTGAACCGACCAATCTACACGATTTTACTTACGTTTCCGCGAGGTTCCTTCGTGATACTGTAAAAAAAATACAGGGGAAATTGTTCACCGTTTTCGAATCTTAATAAAAACCCACTGGAACCTCGGAGTTGCGTGAAACTGTCCAGCTTGAAATAATAAATTCGTTTCGGGATAGTAAGTCTAATAGTGAACTTCATCAGAGTGAAAAATAATTGAACGTTTAAACGAACTTACCTAAGTGAAGTTCTATCGTAATTGTATGAAGCGTCTCCCCTTCGATCAACTCGTAGATGTTTAAAGAAGTACGGCAGCGTACAAACAAATACGTATTTCCTTTCTTTTACCCTTTGATTGAATAGAATCTAAAAATATTAACTTAATAACTCTAATAATAATTCATGTTATAAAACAAACAACTTAAACTCGATACTTTAATTTTGGCTTAATTTTTTTAAATTAAGAATGATAGATTCGAACATAGCGCTACGGACCATGGTTTCCTTTCTTTTTTTCCATCTGTAAACACTGTGGCGATACTGGCGTAAAGTAGAGGTACAACGAGTTGATCAAAGGAGGAGACGCTTCATACAATTGTAGATGCATTGCGATTAATGGAACCGTAGTTTTCGCAGGGGCCGAATAATCGCGAAGGATAAAAAAAGAAGAAAATAGAATCGATCGATCGGTCGATTCATATTTAGCCACGTGCGGTTAAGTAGAAGTCACGCTAGTCTGCCTTTCCCATTAGCTTCTTTGAAAGTGTTTCACTGACCTGGCCTAACGCAGGGCTCGGAGATTTTTTTCTTGCCGCCCTTTGTGCAGTCTCTGTACTTTCTCTATTTCTCTCTCTCTCTCTCTCTCTCTCGTCCCTCGATAATCGATCGATCGTGAAATATCCGCAGCCGCCGCCAGCAAGGTTCCCGGCCGGAAAATTCCTATAATGTAGTCTGCGAAGGGTCGACGGAGCTTTGTACGGTAGCAACGTGCGTCGCGCTAAAAAGCCTCTCGTCGAAAGGAACGGGATTTATGCGAATACGCGTGTAACGGCCGATTAGAAGATTCACGCGGTAAATTAAATGTTATTAAGCGGAAGAGGATGATGCGTTCGGCGTTTTCTTCTGGCGCGCTGCTGATACCGTGAAAAGTATGGCCGAGGAGATAGCGGGAAACGAGGTTAACACGTTCCACCCATCGTGCCGGCCGGGACTAGACGCTGTATTTTGCATCCGCAGACAACGTTGAGATACGACCTCCACTCCACCGTGAACTAATACACCGACAAATTACTGTAACACCGGTTTTACAAGCCGTACACCTGTCGTATACCCGACAGCCCATCTAGGCGCCGATAGGTTACGATGACCAAGCCGCGGACACGTCAGCCCGAACTCATTACTAGATAAGATTGTACAACCCTTAGACATTGTTCTTTCACGTCTCATACTTTCGACAACTCATCTTTCCCACTCCCTTCCACCTTCTCCTCTCCGAAATAGGTTATACAGGGTGAGTCACCAAACGTTAGCACCTCAAATATCTTTGTTGTTTCGAAAAATACGTAAAATATGGTAAGGACAAAGTTGAATGGTACAATGGGGCTGACACGATGCAAAAAAATAATTTTGTTTTTATGTCATTTTTTTGGAGATATCAAGGTCACCTTCATTTTTTTAAATGGGGTGAGGTATTTTTTAATACATCAATCGATGCAGCTGGACATTCGTTATAAAAAAGTACTAACCTATGTATGTCGAAAAGTTAGTAGTTCAGGAGATATTTCAATTGAAATAACTCAAAAATACCATTGCGATCGTACTAAGACGTCAGCGTTTACTTATTTACTAGTGTAACGTCTTAGTACGATTGCAATG
The DNA here is from genome assembly GCA_916610235.2 of Lasioglossum morio. Classification (NCBI taxonomy): domain Eukaryota; kingdom Metazoa; phylum Arthropoda; class Insecta; order Hymenoptera; family Halictidae; genus Lasioglossum; species Lasioglossum morio. Next base: position 19,968,441 of record OU744324.1, on the reverse strand, counting down.
GTATTTTTGAGTTATTTAAATTGAAATATCTCCTGAACTACTAACTTTTCGACATACATAGGTTAGTACTTTTTTTATAATGAATGTCCAGCTGCATCGATTGATGTATTAAAAAATACCTCATTCCATTTAAAAAAATGAAGGTGACCTTGATATCTCCAAAAAAATGACATAAAAATGGAAATATCTGGCCAAAATTTACCGAAAAATTTTGCTATCCGACACCAACTATTTCATTGCAGATGATTGCAAAATGCAATGCCTATACATCATATTACCTGATATATATAAAGCTATGACCAAACGATGATTTTGTTTATGTGCAATTACGGTTTGAAAACGAGAAATCACTTTGTACGATTTTCATGATGTTTTATATTTATGTTATTCTTATGATTTTCAATGAATATCGAAACACAATTGGCGTCGTTTTATTCTCCGTTTATTTCGCAATATACTGCTTTTTAAATTTTGTTAATATCACTCCTGCTTTCGTTTTTACGAGCATTTTTGTTAGGTACGCTTTTGTTGGGACTCTTTTTCTTAGGTACGCTCCTTTCGCTCGGTATTAAAAGGGTTAAAAATTACGAAAGAAAAAGCTAGAACACGAAATTCCACAGAAAACATTTTACGTGATTCCACTTTCTTAAAATTTCCTGATAGAAATTGTTTCGAATTCCTGTCTGTTTGTCCGATCGAGCTAAAATCTTTGTTCGATTTGTTCGCACAGCGTTGAGCAACTGTAAAATAGTTCTGTCAACTCCGACGATTAACTTTGCGAATGTCGAAAGATGTCTTTCTTCGCGGTGAAGCCAGAATTGCATGAAACGGCGCGGCAGCGCACCTCGGTTTATCGAATCGCTTAATCCGGGATTAGAAATTACGAAACATCCCCGTCGGTGCAGGGATGTTACGCGTTTGGAACGGGGCTCACCAATTTGTGGACAGGCTGCCGCCACTGTAAACGCCTCCATTGTCCCGGAATTCGAATAATTGACATAACACGGAGCAGCTCGGTGCGCGGCCGAGCGAAACATCGAAACCCTCCTGGACACCCGTCTTGAGACAAACCGTTAATCGGATCGCCAACCAGAAAAATAGTTACGAAGGATTAAGCGTCCTTGTCGCATCGACGGACCATAATCCGATATTACAATATTAGATTATGGCTCGCCGATAAGAAAAAGAGGGAGGACCGGGGGTGGGGGGATCGGAAAACGTTTAACCGTTCAACCTTCTCGACCAGTCGATTATTCGTAATATTGTTAATCCTTTGCACTCGGAGATATTTCAACTCGAAAATCAAACGGTTCTTCTGACCTAGAATAACACTGTCCAACAAATTTAAACTTTTTTTATGTTTCCATATAACTATTGGTGGAAGCTAGTGGAACAGCATCACTGGTGTATTACTATCGGATATCACTGTATTCAGGAAAGTCTACAGAACCTTTTGCTGTAAAGAACAATTCAATATCTATTATAATAACATCACATACAATATTTGAAGCGCGAAATATGAATTGCTTATTTCAACAGAAAGGATAGAACAATATCGTGAAAAGTAAAAAATAGTTTGCAATAAAAAAAAAAAACAAAATAAAGTGAAATTACCGCACGAAGACCGCCGATTAAGTTATAAGGAAATTGAAATCGAGACTGGCTTCGTATAAGTGGATAATTACCTATCATTTTTCTCAGAAAGTATTATCTTTATGACAAAAATCAATAGAACAAAATGTGTATATTTTGATGAGACCTACAACATTTATTTTAAGTATTTCAAAATTCTCATTATGAGAAATACGTAAGAATTCAGAGTACAAAAAAAATAGTAATCGGAGGTATGGGCTTCTCGAAAGTACACCCAAAGACACTCCTATCAACTCCTTCGACGAGAAAATCATGTCTGTGTTTGTTCCTCCGCATTTCTTGTGAGAAAGCATTTGTCAGTGAAAGAGGCAATCGGGAAAGAATTGCCGAGAATGTGGAACAGTCGACGAGAAACGTTTGTCGGCTTCTAGTGAAACTAAAGTGTCTCAAGAGACCTCTCTCTCTCTCCTCTTTAAGAGTGATCATTTGCATAATCTTCTGCGGTACAGTGGTGTTGAAACCATCGAACCCGTCCATTCCGATGGTATTTGAGATAATAGTACAATTATTGTGATTCCCCGAGCTTCATGGTTCCGGGGCTTCTCGGTTCTATCTCGAGGGGTTGGGACACCGTTAGAATACTAAGGCTAACACTGTCCAACCGGTTTTCAAGTTTCATCGAGGCAATTTATTTCAATGCGAAGAACGAAATTCTGTCGGATCATCTTTCTTAGACTAACATCTAGAATTAGCATGAAGTTCGGTAATCTAATGGTCCAAGGTATTACACTGAATCCGATTCCGAGTGTTGTTTGCCTAAGTCCTCGACTCGCCTAAGCTCCGAGCGATAGTTGTCGAATGGCTATAATAAGGAGGCATATTTCTGGAATCCAACGTGGAAATCCTCTGGCTCCGTTAGTACACCACCCAAATGCCTACACATTATTGTTACCAGACGTGAAATGTAATCTATATAATAAAAATGAAATGCTGTTCGTTGGTCACGACATCACGTGAGAACGGCTGGACCGATTTAGATAATTATTTTTTTAAATGTTCGTTGTAGTCCGAATCAGGTTTTTAGCGCAAAAAAAAATCGGAAAAGTTGCCCGGAAAAATAGAAAATTCGGGAAAAACTAAAAGTGATTTCTGAATCATATTTTAATACAACAAAAAAAAAACGAATGTCGCAGCTTTTAATCAATATTTTAATAGGAAGTTGCATTATTGACGTCTTAAGGTTTTTAGGGAAAAAAAAATTGGAAAAGTTGCCCAAAAAAATGGAAAATTCGGGAGAAAATGAAAGAGTTTTTTTTCTATGAGATTTTTGTATGAACTCAAGACCATAACTCACGATTCGAACGATGGATATGCATAATTATTTTTTTGTTTTGTTCGTTATAGTTCTGGAAAAGCTTTCAGAAAAAAAATTCGAAACAATCACAAAGGAAAGTAGGAAAATTCGGACAAACAGCAAAAATCATAATTTTTGAAACGGTGCAAGTATTATTGGTTCCCAATAAGAAAAACATTGATGTCAACGAATTGAATTTCAAGATTCAAATTGATATTGCTTCACAAACAAATTTATTAAAATTGGACAGGACAACGTCTGACGGGTCAGCTAGTCGGATATAAAATAGATGGATAATTCCAAGGAGTTTTCGAAGTGAAAACTAAAAAATAGCAGGGTAACCGGAGGAAAACTTAGATCCTTTTGAAAATTGCCGCACGCCGCGCACAAAAGACCGTCGCACTTATTAAGAAACCGCTACCTTGGAACGGACCGCGACCATTTGAATAGCAAATTCCGTATAATGAAAGTGGGGGTCGCCTTGTAATGTAAAATAACGTGATATAACGTGCGCGCACACACACAGACTCCTACGTATTAACTACAAGAGTTATTTTCTTGGGAAGGGTTCGACCTTTCGCAAAATTGCATGGTCCTAGCGAATTAAACGATTTTTCACTCGTATCCCTTCTAACGTTTAACAACATATTTCCTTGGAACATTTGCACCAGCGTACTCCCTACACTTTCCTGATTGAAACGAGTCCAAACAACGGCATCACACGAAACAGATTTGCACGTTTGAAATACTTCAGCGACATCCCTCTTTGGTGGTTTGGTTAAGCGAGGTTCTACAAAATCGTGGATTACACGGGCAAATATGGTTCGAATCCTATCGTGCTTGGAATCGTTTTAATCAGGAGAACGTCACGAACGTGCTACTATTTTTTTCATAAATAAAACATTAAAGACGAGGAAGTTCTACCACGAAATTTGATTTTTGTTTGGATTCGAAGGCCAAATATCGACGGATTAAGCGATGGTATAGAGATACCGTGTTACAGGACGCGTGTCGGAATATTTCCAGCGTGTTCCGGTACGATTGTCGTGTGCGTAATTCCGGTATCGTAGCCTCGATTCCCGATCGAAGGGAAGCGAGGGGCCGTTGCGCGGCAAATGAAGGACAAACAGATTCGGGTATGCGTCAGGAAGAAATGTCTCCATCCTCCAGCTTTCTCTGTTTTATGTTTCCCCGTGGCAGCCATCGTCATAAAGTCAGTCAGACGAATGGAACGAGAGGTTCGTCTCTCTTTCTCTCTCGTTCGTCTCCCGGCTTTGATCCTGCTCTGTTCGTTCGACGCCCTCTATTACGCATTTCATTCGTCTTCGTCGGATTCGACGACGCCTGCATCCACCCCTAAGTCATTCGTGCATCGAGAACGAGACCTACGAGTTAGTTGATGAGAACAAGGATCACAGGGACACTCTGATGGAGGGTTCTTCCACAAAAAAGAACATTCAATAAATTACGAAACTTTGGGAACATGTAGTGTACCGAAAATTCACTTTGTGAACGTTCTAGCATCCCCTTCCACGACGCTGCACAGTGCGGTACCCTGTGCAGAAACACCTAAAAATCCACTGGACTCTACGTTAAAACTATGTTTTAACATCTAAATTATCATGTTTATCAATAGACAATTCAAATGATTTAGTAGGGGATTAGTTACAAGCGTTTTTTTTTCTCTCAAGAAAATTCTATATCAAGCAATTTATGGATTCAAAGCGTTGCTTACTTTCATGGTATCAGGAAAAAGAATTTTATGAAATTATGTCCTATGGAATATGGTAGCTTAAAGTACAGCTAATGTGACTGAAATTTCAAAATTTGTAAGTCTCTTATATGGAGTATACTGTTGTAAACATTTACAACAGATCCACGTCTTCCGATTTTGATGAAATTTAAATATGTTATAGACTTCGACATTTTGAACAACTTTTTCCTTTTCCAATATAGGGGGGACGCTTTTAGTTTTCGAGATATTTCAATTTTTGTCTGTATTGAATTTATGAATTGTTAGGTTATTATTTATTATTGCTAATAACCTAACCTAACCTAATCCAATTTTCACTATCATATTCGTAATCAGCACGTCAAAATACGTAAAAATCTGGAGTATAATTTAGAAACACTGGGCGTGTATTAAGCACTAAGTGGGTGTGTGTGTGTGTGTGTGGTGTCAAGTCGGCTCCTTCCGCCCCCCATGTTTGTTTATCATTTCTACAGCGTCAAACCGTAAACAAACGCCACACCGGGACAAGCTTACGTTGCCGTGGAGCGTGTAGAAATACGAAAAATTCAATACAGACAAAAATTGAAATATCTCGAAAACTAAAAGCGTCCCCCCTATATTGGAAAAGGAAAAAATTGTTCAAAATGTGTTGCTGCATAACATATTTAAATTTCATCAAAATCGGAGGACGTGGACCTGTTGTAAATATTTACCGTTTTTTTTATGCTTGTCCCAAATTCCTATCAAAGTACCGCACTGTGCGCTGTCCCCTTCTCGCCATGTTTTAGAACGAGGTCCCAAGACTCGAACAGAGTCTACTGAAAAGTTAGCCGAAGTATCCGAGTGTCGCACTCGGTCGCGTGACTAACAACGCAGCAAATGACGCAAATCGATCGTGGACTTGCCTCGAACGGTTCAATTTTTCAGCAGGAAATTACGAAGCCGGCAACCGGATTTCTCTCGCGAGAGAGAGAGAGAGAGAGAGGGAGAGACAAGTGCAAACAGACATTCTCGTGTCGCAGGCCTGGAATTAATAAGCGAACCTGGGCGGCGTGCACGCGAGAGTCAAAGCTTATTATTCTCCGACCGATTTCTTCTGCCGGTTCTCCTCTTTGTCGCTCGTTCCTCGCTCCCACCACCGAGCAAATTCCTCCTAACGAGTCCCCAAGCAATAATATATACTTCCTTTGATCGGGGGAGGGGAGGGTTGCCAATGCTCCCCGTCATCTCGCGGACAATTACGGAAGGATGCAGATACCCTTGCATCTTCGACTCCGTTTCTTCCGGTTCTCTCTTCCTCCCCCTCCTCTACTCTTCCTTGTTCCACCTCTTTTCAACTCACTTTCGATACGAAGGGAAAGCTTCTTGCGAACGCGAGAGAGACTTCTTCGTGTATCGTTCCAGGCTGTAATGCGCCTACGAAGAATGAACTCCTTGTTGCCAACAGCGTCCATTAACGAATGTATGCCGAAGGATTTCATCGACTTCCTTATAATAATGAGAGACGATCGCGCAAAGACGATTCCTGTGATATTCCTTCCGCCTTTTAACGTTTTAAAAACCCCCTTGTCGGATGCTATTGCTACAGTCTGCTAGGCGAAATCATTTCTTTCGAATCCTCTTAGTTTCTCATCTGTTTGTTATCAGCAGAGCCGAAGAGAAGTATGTAGCCTTAAGGGTCTGGGTAAGCTTAAATAAAAAAAAAAAAAAAAAAAAAAAAAGTATGTAGCTTCAACCAGTGACTAGTCCGTAATACTCTGGCGGGGAGGGGGTAACTGTATTCCCCTCCATTCGAATCAATTCCATTAAAACAAATGTCATACCCTCCTAAAAAATGCTGTATAAAAGAGAATACGATAACAATTCACCCATTTTTATTTTACACGTTAAATAGACACGTTACGTTTCATTTATAGCGTCGCATCTTAAGGGGATAACGTAACCCCTGAATAAATTTAACACGTTGGTCGGCCAGCGTAATTCGGCTAAGTATCCCGCGGGCCCAAATTCGACCGTCGGTACGCAGAACGGTATAATGTGTTTTTAATATTTTTATGTTGTATATCCTATATATAATAACCTATATTTAATTAACTCGAACAAGAAGAGCGTCACCCATATTTGGGTGACGGGGCCTCCACGGAAGCATACCCGTCATCCAGATATGAGTGACGTGGCGACGAACGTGTTAAGGGTAAAAACAGTGTTTGCGAGAAACAACTGTTTGTCCTTATACGAGCATACTTGGAGCTGCACAAAGGTTCATTTGATAGAGGAAGGTTGATCGTAGGGTGGTCAGCTCATGATTTAAGTAAAAAACATCGTTTTGTATTAGAAAAATACATGGGAACTTTGAGGGTGGTTGTCTCGATTTTTTCCCCTACTTTGGACGCTCATATTATTAGATATAAACATAATCTTCCTCTTTAGAATGAGCCCTCGCACAGTATGGCGAACTTTTTTTACCCTTAAATCTAGTAATACTTAGGGGTTACGTTACTCTCCTAAAGAAATACATCTCACGACGTAGACATCAAAAGATGAATAATTTTACAGTATGTGAAAATATGGAATGGGTGAATTTCTACCCCTAGGAACGTATGGGGCTAGTAACGCAGGTGTATCGAAACGCAGGTATGAGATTTAGGGCAATTTTCGAGCAGTAAATACAGCGAATGAAAAACAAAATGGAGGATTTAGTTCCTACGCGAGGTACAACAGAGTAATTAATAGATTAGTTGGTTACAGGAGGTCGTTTCGAGTGGGAAAGCTTCTTACGGAATTATAACCGGACCGTGACGAGCTTTTGCTCACGGTCGTCGCTGTGTCTAAACAACTTTGCATCAATATGGTGCCCTTGCACAGTTCGTCCGACCCTCCCACACCCACTTCAGCCATCTCTGGCACCGCGTTGCCATTCTCCCCGTAGCTCGTCGCTTCTGCCCCATAGCTATTCGAATCTCATTCGACGAGCAGCATAGTTTCACGTGGCGGATCGCGTGGATCTCGCCCGGCCCAGGTATACGTATATACGCTTGTTGTTACCGTGAACAGAGACGAAGCTAACAGCCGAGAAGAGAGAGAGAGAGAGAGGGGGAGAGAGAGAGAGAGAGAGATGATGCGATGAGACTCTATAGAGAATGGAACGTGCACTTTCCACCGTGGTCGCAAACTCGTCCGTATCGCAGTGACATCCATACGAAATTCGCACCTTCCGCCAGCTTGTCCGACCTGTTTTGTCACAAGGAAGAGATTCCGTGTACCCGCATGGAATAAACGTCCCCGATGCCGCCCCCATCTTCCTCGCGCCTGGCCCACCCTTTTCAATCGCTTCCTCCACCTTTGTCACCCCTCTCAGAGAAGGAGAGAAGGAGAGAGAGTTCTCTCTCGCTCTCTCTCTCGCCCTCTCTAGGTGCCACGATCCCTCTCGACTCGCACGGTGTCGTCCAGGTAATTATAACTTTGCCATGCTACGCGTCGACGCCGCGAAACGTATCCATCGCGTCCTCTTTTCATCCACCGAGACGCAAAACTTCCACTTTCCGATTATTTCGTTCTTCCTGCTCCCCTCGCGTAACACATCGTGCGAGAAGTCAACGATTTTTTATACCTTCTCGATACACAATTATCGCCGGAGAGATATCGGTTCAAGTTCAGAGACATTGAAGAGTATAGGTTGAAATTGAAAACATTGCATTAAAAAACTTTAAGAAATTGTTCAAATTAGCAAAACTGTGGAATTACAAAAAAAAAAGATTTATCAGTATTTGTTGCGACTTCGAAGCTAATAAAACGTATACTTATGTATGTTATGCTGCTATGTTCTACCTTACGTACCTATTTCGTAATGTTCTTTTTCCAATGCAGCCCATTAAGGGGTAAAATTTCGCACTTTGATGCATAATAATCGTGAAACGTTAGGCATGTTTGCGAAATAGCTAATTGATTAAAAATTGATCGAAACTGTTGCGCCGAAAACATTAATTTAAAAATTATTAAATATGTTGGGATCTAACCAATTATTAAACATTTCAATATTGTACGAGGTATTCTATCAGTTTCGTATCCACAAAATAAATAAAAAAATCATATAGAATGGAATTATTCTACATAGGAAGACATGTTTAATTTTCGAAGTAAAATAGCTCGGAGTGCAAAGGGTTGCATATAAATGAACAGCGTTGTTCGAATAATTTCAAATAACAGTTCTCAAATGGATCACCTAGCGCTACCAACACACCCTCTGCCCGTTAAATCGAAGCACCCCACGTCGCTGAATTTTTCCCTGCCGTTCTCCGGAAGCATCCGAAGCGACGCGTTCTCCCCGAGGCGAAGCCCTAAACAACCTAATTCCTTATGCGGAAACCGGTGTCTCAATAAAAGATGAACGCAAAAATTTGTCGGCGACGGTTTTCCCGGGGACAGTAACTCAAAAAGAGCACGACACTCTAGGAGAACGAGTGAGATAAAAATGGAAAGACAAAAAAAAAGAAAAGAAAAAAGCCGGGTGTTCGAGAGCAGCGAGGAGACATCGGCCGGCGTAAAGAGACTCGAAGTGCACTCTCGCAGTTCTCCTATGAAAGTGCAAGCAGAAAGGAATGTCTTCGCGGAGAAATGCCGTCGTTCGTCTAATTTCGCAGCACGGTCCGACGGTTCGAAATGAAATTTCGCACGCAACCGAAGCGGATGACGAGCCAGCCGCGCAAAATACGGGAACATTTTTACGACGGAACAAAGTTTCCCGTCGTGCCGGCGGAACTTTTTACGCTCGTATTTACGGGGCAAGCCGTCGTAAATCCGCGGGCGGCAACGCGATGCCCCCCACCCACCTTTCCCCACCGTTACCGACGACCTGATTAACCCTTTGGAAAGCTGGAGACATGTAATTACCGACTTATCCCCGAATAACGCAATCGTTAAGGAGAAATCATCGAGAAATCTGAACCTCCCCCAGCAGCATTTCCGCCCTTGACGCCTCGTGCCACGAGAAATTATGCGAAAACATTCAGGGAACTATTTGTTCAAACCAGGGAACAAATTTTTCCGTGATTTTGAAATTCCAACAGCGACGTCACGCTAATCGAATCTTTTCGACGGATCCCCAAGGCGTCGAAACAGAGGGAAACTATTATTCGGGCGTCGGGGCAAGGGGCTGTTCCGGGATCCAAATTTCGAGCGGAAATCTCATTGAACGACATAACAGGATATAGTACGATTCCGGGGTTTGATAGTTGCCGAAGACAAGGGGGTGGAACTGGCAAGGGGGAGTTAGGTATCCTCGCGATGATCCCTAGGAACCAGGGAGACCGATCCGCTTCTGGCTGCATGATTTCCGTGAGCGGATAGACTGGAACGTGAGCAAAGCTCCTATCCGCAGACTGCTACCCGGTTTGATGTATCCTCGATTAATCGGTGGAAGTGCCAAGGGGCGAGATACACCGTACGTGCTCGACTCGCCTGACACCTGTATTACCTGTACAAAGCAGGCGCCCCACCAGGTATCGACGTTCGATTGTCAACTCTATAACTATGTCCTGCACTTAACCGTCGGCGCCCGGTTACGCGCTCCCTTGATTAGTCATTACTGCAATTATAACAATAACCGTTCCTTCCCCTCCGACAATCCCCGGAAATCAATAACGAACGTGTTACACAATTCTGGCAAGTTCCGGTGTCGATGAAATTTTCCCTCGGAGAAATTTATCGATGCGCTTTTGCACGACACCCTATAGAATTTCATCGATAACCTTGTAGCGCATGGAAAGACGAATCCAACGACTACCATGACCGTACCATTACGATCATTCGATCCGGAGATATTCCTGTCTGAAAAGTGTCCTCTGCGTCAGGTTTGCCTCAGTTGTCTCAACTTTCGGACACCGATTATTTCGAGATCGAATGATCGTAACTATATCGTCATTATACTCATTGGAACGGTCTCTTCGCGCTCTACAACCACACCTGAGCAGAACCGTAACAAATATTGTCGACTGACGATCCGATTCGGTCGAGACATTCGTGTACAGCGTCGAAAGGCTAGATATTCTCGGAGAGGAGTGCTCGCAGACCCAAGAGACACGTTTTCGCATGGTTTTTTGAACGGTTTGCTCTGAAATGTTCGCAGGTCGGCCAGGCACGGACTACCCGGTGCTCGGCAAGGTACCATACACGAACTTTTACTGCGACGATCAACCGTATCCGGGGTTCTTCGCGGACGTCGAGACGAGATGCCAGGCGTGGCACTACTGCGACATCGACGGCCGCCAGGCGACATTTTTGTGCCCGAACGGCACGCAATTCAGCCAAGCGGTGTTCGTATGCGACTGGTGGTTCAACGTGAGGTGCGAATTGAGTCCTAAGCTGTACGCCATCAACAGCCGGCTTTACGGCAGGCCCACCGAGAGCCCGACCCGACCCCATCGACTCATCACCAAGGAGCTGCTCGAGAACATTTTCGTCAGACGGAAATGACCGGCCTCCCCGAACCGTCGACCTGCTCGATCAGCTGCTTTCCGACTGCATACGAATGCACAGAACTGTACACAACTGTGCAAAAACCGTATGCAACTATGTACAACTGTGTGAAACCGCATAGAACTCGTCCAGAAAATATGTTGAGCGAATGGCGCGAAGAGGAATGAGAGTTGTGACACCGTTTAGGGAAATTCTAGTTGGACTTACGTGTTGTTTGAAGTTGTTATAACGATATTCGCGGACATGGAACGACGTAGCCACGTGACAAATAGATTGATTGTTAAACGAATGCTTCTTCTCGACGACGACCTTGTTTCAATCATCCGACATTTGTCGCATTTAGAATTCGTGAATGTTTAACCGTAATGCTTCATTGCGAAATGTGCGCGAGCCACAAATCGAACAAATTTAGGTTTATAAATGTTAACATTGATTACTAGGCCAGACGAAGTAAAATAAACTCTGTTTCAAACTTTTCGTGTCGCGAGTTCGATCTTTTTCCTATTCAGAGTACAATTTTCATACTGAACCTAAATGTACACTTAAGGATGATTCTTGACGTCGTTTACAGTAACTTTTTCCTTTGCAAAAGTGTTCTTCATAACGAGTTATTCACGAAAAACATAGGTACAACTGGTGCGCGATTACGTCAGGCCCCACTCAGCGTGGTGTTGGCATTTGCGGGGGTAACGTAACCCCTAAAAATGACTACAATATTACCAGATTTAAGGGTGAAAACAGTGTTTGCGGGGTTCAATTGTTTGTCCAAATACGAGCATATTTTGAGCTGTACAAAGGTTCATTTGATAAAGGAAGGTTGATTGTAAAAAAGTAGGAGAAAAAATCGAGAATAAAAAATTTAAGAAATCACCCTCAGATTCTAGCTTAGAGATTCGAAACACTGATAAATACTTTTAATTAATGTTTTCGGCGCAACCGTTTCAATGAATTTTTAATCTAATAGCTATTTTGCAATAATGCCTAACGTTCTAGTTTGAACCTATTTTCAACGGTAAACTGCGTCTAAAAACCAAAAAATATATATATAAAAGTATGTATAATATAGATGGATTGAAAATGAAGAAAATATTCATACATACTTGCTATTAATTTTACTCGCGTAATTTAAACATTGTACTGATACGATTTGATTTGTATAAGACACTGGTTGGAAACGTACTGCGGTGAAAGTGATCGTTAGGACAGAATCAAAAACCAGAAACATGGAAAAACTGTATATATATAGACACCCTAGTCTACACATAAGGATCGACGTTCTTAAAATCAATATATGACGGTAAATTTGAAAATGTACAACCATTTTAGCCCTTTGCACTCGGCTGTCCCCTCTGAGGCACCATTAAAAATTGTTGTACCATTCTTGAAAATATTGTTTACATTATTAAATATATCGGTATCTAATCAATTACTAACCATTTAGGTACTGTGTAAGGTAATGTACCAATTTCATATCCATAAAATTGCAAAAATCATAAGGTACGGAAATATTCTAGATCGGAAGAAATGTTTAATTTTCCAGTTGAAATAGCTCCGAGTGCAAAGGGTTAAACACATGCTATTATACCAAAGTGGTAATACTGGGAATCAACATTCCCAAACTGATAAATACTCTAGAATTAGGGGTTACTTTACCCGCTTACGGAGCCGGGGCCCGTGCCCAGTAGGGCCGCTGCGATTGGCCCGATGTTTTTCGTTAATAACTCGTAAAGTGAAGGGCGGTGAAAATTTTCGCGTAGGAAAATGTTGCATGAAATGACCAGGCGAATCGATCGGCTATCGACAAAGCAATTATCTTTGCCATTGCCGTACCAATAAGGGTAAGTATATCTAAAACAGATGTGCCGAAATTCGTTCACGGAAACGATTCGAGGCTGCGTTCCCGATCCAAAGGACTTCCGTATTTCGTTACCGTTTCGCTTTAGCCATCTCTGAACGGTGCACCGTTCAGGACGCATGCAACCATTTGATCAGCTTATGTCTTACAATCGCTCGGGCATTGCGTAATTGCTTCGCGCTCGCCCGAAGGCATGACGCTTCAGTTAGCAACGAACCAATTGACGATCGGTCATACGTGCAACAATTGCGATTACACATGGAACGATCGCGATTATACGTGCAATAATGAAACTGGGGAAATTGTTGTGCCGCGGCAAACAAATCGACACACCCCACGCCCACCAACATACTACCTACTCCACCACCCCGGAAACCCGCGAAAAGTGAATTATAAACAGGAAACGAGACCGGCGCGCCGGCCCCGAAATTAGATGACTTACGATGACTCGAAAATGCGACCGCTCAATTTTATATTGAAACAGAAATGCCGGAGAATGCATGGTTAATTTTTAAGCACCGGAGAGGGGAATTATTAAGCTCGATTTACCTGGCCAGATTAAAATATTGTTGATGCGCTTGTTGGGTCTTCAGCAATAAATCATTTTATTCCTTCGCCACACAGATGAGGAGAATGATGAAATTTTAACCCTTAGCACTCGAGTGGCGCCTCTGAGGCGCCACTAAAAATTGCTGTGCTATTATTTAAATAATCGTTTACACTATCAGATATGTCGGTATCTAACCAATAACTACACATTTAAGTATTGTATGAGGTATTATATCAATTTCATATTTATCAAATTTAAAAAATTATAGAAAATGGAAATATTGTAGGTCAGAAGGAATGTTTAATTTTCCAGTTAAAATAGCTCCGAGTGCAAAGGGTTAATTGATTTTCGAATGTGTTCTTCAAGGTAGGAACAGGCGTGTCAAGGTGTTCGGAATCACTGATAAACGCGATTGAAAACACAATGTTGACGGTGGAGAAGAGGGGCGCGGCGGGCGAGAGCGAAAATTTTACCATAAAAATGGACAGGCCGGAATATAGCGTCGAGTTCGGCAAAAGTCAATGCTTTCGAGAATCGATATCCGCTAATACGATTGTACACGCACGACGAGCCAAACGAAATACGACAACGACAGGTTTGCCGGCAATTAGTAATGGCGTGTCGTTCGATCGCGATACATATTGTCTGTGTGCTCGGGCTGTCGCTCGAAAACGATCATGGCGTTACCAATTTCTCTTTTCATCGATTCTTCAACAGCGACGCGCCGTTACTACTGTCTCGCGCGACTGATCCGTGTTATCTATGTTTCAAGAATGATTCCCGCGCCGACGGATTTTCCGTGACACCAACCGAATAGCTCTATTTCCAAAACGGAACGTGGACGCCCTCCATTAACCGCTCAAAAACTGCATTTTTCGCAATTACTGTGTACGTCGCACTATGGGCCAAAACACCGATGAATTCTGTGTCAAAATCAAAGAACTATCATATATAATTAATATATGTTCTCGGCGCACAGATTCGATCAATGATAATATGTAGTATGGTTCTTTTGAAAAGATTAAAAGTTCCTTCAATTTCATTATTTCGAACTTGAAACGCTACATCTGCTCTGAAAGCTATTCGAAAGACCTAATATTTAGAATTTCGAGGTTTCAAATTATTCTTATTTGATAAAGAAAGAAATTTTGTTGAAATTTCAAAGTCGCAAAATTGAATTTTGGCCCCAAAAAATGGGCTCCGTTTAGGAGTCTCCGTTCCACGCTTCTCCCCCCATTTCCGGTCACAGTCACGAGACTTGCTCCGTTTACAATGTGTATAACTTGTTCCCCTAATCTACCGACTCCGCCAAGTACACTAATATTCCACGACTGTACGATAACAATGCTCGTCCGTATTATTTCCTCGATTAATTGAAGTTTGCATCTCGGTTGAACTTGCGTCGTCGCCGTGGTCCGAGCGAGATAATTCGGCTGATTAAATTATGCTTCCACGGAGTAGTTATTTTTTCAGCTAATTGAAAAGTCATTTCCATGCGTTTGTCGGAGAGAGGGCGGCGCGCACCACGGACAAATCGTGTCGCGTGTGCGCGCCCATGGTGGTATGAAATTTTTTATTGTTCCGCGACGGCATAACGAGAGAGAGAGTACACCCCGGTATACACATACGTACGTATCCGGAAAGTTACTTCGATACTATTTTTTGATACAACCGGTCGCGCGAAGTTAATCAGAATTTTATGCACGCCGCCCGGATAATTACAGCACTCAGCCTCCCCGAAAGAGTTTTAGAACTAATTGCATCACGCGCATGACTGAATTATATACCGGGGCCGGGGAATATTTTATTATTAATTTTGCGGCCTCTAGTTAGCGCGCGTCCTTTGAATTAAGGACAATTAAAGCGTAAGCTTGCGATATTTTATTTGTTCGTCGACCGTGTTGCTCATCGTTTCGCGTTTCCCCTTTTCTCGCTCGCTCTCTTTCTGATCACGAGAAGGTCCGGAAGAATCATCCCCGATTCTTTTCCGCGAGAAGACGAGAGAGAGAGAGAGAGAGAAATAAATTTCATTGCTCGAAGGAGACGGATTTCAGCTTAATGGAACACGGACCCGTTTTTCGGGCTAACACCCCCGCTGGCTCCGCGAATCTGGCAATTTTCAACAAAAGCAACTTTTAATTATTCCCGCGATTTTCTTCGTTAACCGTTCCTCATTAGCGAATGGCTACTAAAGGGCGCGGCGGCCGTCTCTTATTAAAGTTACATTCCGTCGGGAGTTTTCGAAAACTAATTTACTTTGATTCAGCGTAAAGTCTACCCACCCACCCGCGCCCGTTGCATTAAATTCGAATTCCCCGGATAAACTTGCAATTTCCCGCACCGAACTCCGTCCGGGCTCTCTCCGTGCATTTTATTTATTCCGTGTCCTCGCAAACGAATCAACGAAAATCAATCGCCTCGATAGGATGATTCATCGATTGTCCCTTGTTAATCGATATATCAAGCGTTCCAAAAATGTTGCACTTCTTGCATAAATTCTTGAGGTGATTTCAAGCAATTTTGTCCTTTTCGAGAATTTCCTCCGCCGCTTCGTTTAGGTGTCATTGACGAAAAAACGTGGATCATTGGCTATTGCGGAGGGGCTCCGCCTCTGCGCTCTCATTGGTCCGTGTTTTTCGCTAATACAGTAATGTTTCTATTAGAGCGACAATGCTGCGCACGGTTTATGCGATCAAGTTATCCTCCCCAACTTACGAGGGAACATATTCAGTTGATACAAGCCGATTTTCATGAGATATAGTTCTTCGAAAAATATTTGACACGTGTTTTATTTATCGGCAACCATTCACTCCGAAGGGGTGAAAACAGCCCTCAAAGTTGGGGGTCAAAGCCATATTTTTTGAGATATGTCGGAAACCAGTGGTCGAAAACATTCGATTTTTTTCTTTTGAATTGTGTTTTTTTAATGGAAAATGTAGTCGCGCAAGAAAATTTTAACATGGATGGTTGCCGATAAAAAAAACACGTGTCAAATATTTTTCGAAGAACTATATCTCACAAAAAATCCCCTATTTTATATACATACATTCCTTAAGTCTCACTGTTTATTTCTCTAGTGTTAATATTGTATTCGAAAATGTTCATTATATTATTTCAGTTCTAGTCTATAAGTTATCCTTTTAATGTTTAGCATGCACAGTCATGCGCATGCTGCTAATAATCCCATTTGGGGTTTCATAGCTTATTAAAAAAAAAACTGAATATGTTTCCTTGTTAGTAATCTGATCTCGACTCGGTATATCCGTATAGAAAAGAAAAAAACGCGGACAGTCCTTTGTGGACAAAAACTAGTGTTTGCGCACGGTTTATGCGACCAAATCCACCCGAGGCTGTCGCTCCGATAGAAACAGTACTGTAACTCGTTAACGAAGCTACGTAGAAGATTTCTGCAAAGGGGAAAGAACTCTTTCAATAAGGAAGAATATTTTTGGGAACAGCCAGTAAAAATTTACATCGAGATGAACAGTGTGCCGGTAAGAATATTGCTCGGGAATGTTCGTCAGGATCGCGTAAAATCGTATCAGGTGAAAAAAGGTATTCCTGGCCGCAGGTGCGTGAACTGGGGATGGAATCGGGCCGGGCTTATCCCGAGTAAATCGGTATAATTTATCCGGACACAAGGAAATCGTTTATCATAAAACCGGGGGCATAAAAGGCCGGGCCAGAGGTTAGGTACACGCGAGGAACGATTGCGACAACCGGCAGCGGGATGCGGGTCGGCGAGACGAAGCAGAAAGCAGCTGCACCGAGAGGGTTACTCTAAGAATCCATCAACGAAACTGGTAATCAGCTGGAGCTCGCACGAACGACTTTCAGGGATCCAATCTCGTCCAGCATTTTACCCTCGACCCCTTCTTATTCCGTTTCTTTCCACGGATTCGGCAACCCCTCGAGCTTCCCGTTTACCTTAGCCGATTCTCGTTGCTGTTGCGGCACGCTGAACGGCCTGTTGCCTCTCGAATTTAATTCTACGGACGTTAACCGGCAGGAATATCAACGGCAATTAGATAATCCACCCTTGAAGTCAATGTACACTTTGAATTATTGATAACTAGCTGACCCGACAGACGTTGTCCTATCCAAGTTTCAATAAATTTCTTTGTGAATTTGTGAAAAGCTATTGGAAATGTTTAAACGAAGTGAAAATGGGAGAAAAACGTATTTCTGTGTGATCATTGTATCTATTAAAGATTGAGGCCATGGATATTCAATTTAATTGTAATTGTCTTTAATTTCATTTCCTGAAAACTTTTCTTCGACCATAACGAACAAAACAAAAAAAGAATTACGCACAGCCATCGTTCGAATCGTGAGTTATGCTCTTGAGTTCATACAAAAATCCTATAGAATAAAGCACGTTCATATTTTCCAGAATTTTCCATTTTCCCGGGCAACTTTTCCAAATTTTTCTTTTAGAAAAATCCTTGTTCGAGCTATTACGAATATTCTTTTAAAACAATTACCCAAATCGGTCCAGCCGTTCTCAAAGAATGCGCTTACCAACGAACAGCATTTAATTTTTATTTATATAGATACGTGTAAATTTCTTATTTGTTATTCTGTTTTAATTAAACCTTCGCTAGCTTATGCGTGACGCTTTTCCGCGTAAAACGATACCTACCACGATACAGTCACGATTGTACATGTCCGTGTAATCCACTATTTAGTGGGGCCTCTACTATCCGAATTGTAGGAATGGAGATTTTGAATGTTTTCTGTATGCATGTAATTATATTCTCAGTTGTGTACTTTTATTAAATAAATATTTAGAGTTCAATGTTTATACTCTTACAGAATAGGCAATATTCGAAGTGTGGAGGAAGTCGAGAAAATAAACGACTGCTTGGGTCCGTTCCTCAACACCCTTTATCTTTACTCGTGTCGGTATCGGTGGAGAATTAAGTGTCTCTTGCGACTCGAAAAAACAGACTGGACTTCACTCGTCAATCTCCAGGAAACTCCCCAGGAAAAAGAATGAAAATGGAAAAGTGGAGGGAGATTGCGGAAGGGTCCTGTAAAAACCGAAGGGACAGGCAGTAAAAAGCAATCGGGAAAGGGTGAACATTAAGTACGGATTAAGTTGACGGGATAAGGAGTTTCCTAAATTGGCAGAAGCGTATGGCAGCACCAAGGCAGCCACAGAAGAACTAGTGTAGAGTCGTTCACACGAATTTTTCAATAAATGCAGGGGTTCTAGAAAATTATAAAATTAAGTAGAGGGAGGTGTCTGGCTAGATAATTAATGGCGAAGATATTTAAGTCTCCCGGTTTCGAAGAAATATTCTGGCGACGTCACGCTTGATCTGCGTTGTTCGCTCGACGATCATGATTGGAACGTGTGCACAGGTATGCATGTACACACGCTTCCAATTCCTCGTTGGAACGATGGATAAGTGCGTTTGCCACTGACGTCGGAGGAAGAGTTTGCCTCGAAAGTTTAAGTGGCTGATTAAAAGTTTTAGAAAGGGGATCGTGTATCGCGTTCGACCTGCACAGCGTGCGCACGGGCTACGGAGACATCATTCTTGATAATGCTGTTCACAGATGGGCAAGATTCGGTTCGAATTAAAGCTGACACGGTTGGGGGTGACTGGGAACAGCCAAGGATAATTGGATACGTCTACGACCGTTCATATCGATGCTGAAGAAATTTTAATAAAATTCCCAATCTCCCTAATCAGAGTACAATAATACGGAAGCTAAATTAGAATTTGCTTTGTTTCACTAATACAGATAAGAAATATCACTTGGTTCACATTAACCTATCTGTAAAATTCTCTCATTCTTTTTTATCTTTTATTTTTCTCATACTTATTTACTTAATTATTGCTTCCTTCCCCATCCCCTAACTTTGGCATTTTTGTTAGTTCGATATGTTCTTTCAATTTCTGCAACCACTTTTCAACATTTCTGTCTTCTATATAAACCAAACAAGGTTTACGGCATTAATAAATAAATAACATTTCTGTCTTTTTTCCCGCTCGCTATATCCTCGATCCTGATCATTTCCTCTATTATCCTGCATTCCCTTGTTAAATGTCCTAGGCTTCCATTCTTGTCCCTACATAGGTCGCCTCCACTGGGAGCTAAATGAAAATCCAATCCTGGAGTACCCCGAAAGGATTTTTGTATTTTTAACAATTTACAAAACAGACTGTAACGACAAGAGCAACCAACGGGGGATCAGCGAATAATAAGACAAAAGATAAATTAAACTCGAATCCCGTAGTCCCCCGAAGCGATTTTCTGATCTTCGAGAATTTCCAAAAAATCGACTGTCATCGTAAGATCGTCGAACAGGACTCCCTGGTCTACCTAATCAGAGCAAAACGTGGTGATAACCCAAGATCTAAATGAAACTCTTCAGTTTTCAGGTACCCGTCACCCGGGTAGTGCAATGAAAAGAGGGGTGGAGGGGTACAATTGTTTGTCCTTATACGAACATGTTTTGAGCTGTGTGAGGGCTAATTCTAAAGATGAAGGTTAATTGTACTGCGCTCAGCTCATGATTTAACGAGATTAAGATTATAACCAATAATATGAGCGTCCAAAGTAGGAGAAAAAATCGAGAAAAAAAATGGAGAAATGACCCTCAGATTCTAGCTTAGAGGAGCTAAATGAAAATCCAATCCTGGAGTACCCCGAAAGGATTTTCGTATTTTTAACAATTTACAAAACAGACTGTAACGACAAGAGCAACCAACGAGGGATCAGCGAATAATAAGACAAACGATAAATTGAACTCGAATCCCGTAGTCCTCCGAAGCGATTTTCTGATCTTCGAGAATTTCCAAAAAATCGACTGTCATCGTAAGATCGTCTAACAGGGCTCCCTGGTCTACCTAATCAGAGCAAAACGTGGTGATAACCCAAGATCTAAATGAAACTCTTCAGTTTTCAGATACCCGTCACCCGGGTAGTGCAATGAAAAGAGGGGTGGAGGGGGATAGTGATTCGGGGATCGGAATGGGAATGAACCGTGATTCGGAGGCGAGTGGTTTTTTCCAGGTGTGCGAGAACGAAGGTGGTTGAGGGGTTTGGAAGGAGAGAATAGTAAAGACTGAAATTGTGGAAAGTGGGACCCGTCAAAAATGCGGGATGGGTCTCGGTCGCAGGAGGATCTCTCTCTCTCTCTCTCTCTCTCTCTCTCTCTCTCTCTTTCCCCGGGATCCCCGGACCAGACCAGCCAGAAGCCCGGGGATGCAGTGGGCGCCTTTAATTGCAGGACTCGCGGCACTTTTAAAGCCGGATGCAAATGGCCCATAAAACTCGCCGGCTCGGAGGCTGGCTCATTTACGAGCGCGGAAAGTTTTTAGGTTCGTCGTAGCCTGCGAGCACGGCCTCGAACGAGAGGGCCTGTTTTATCGGTCTGCGAGTTCGAAAGTAATTCTACTCGTAGTTGGCGGTGAGACCAACAGGCAGCGACGCCTTGCCTTCGCGGGGATCGCCGATCGACGTCGATCTTTCTTACCGATCGTGCGAAATCTGATGAAGGGTTAGTAGTTCCTCGCGTCAGAGTTTTAACACTAGAACTACCGAGCATTAAACGCAGTTGGCATACATTGCCTTCTAATAATGACAATATCGCATTTATTTAGATTTCGTACACGGGATATTTAAATATGTACTTCAATAGAGAAGTTTACTAAAAAAATTTCTCAAAAAAAAAAAACATATTTATACTTTTAATATTTCTAATCGAAAAAATTCGCATTAGTCATTTTGACTTGTCCGGTAGTTCTTGTGTTAAATTCAGCTTAGGAAGTGGAAACATTGATAATACTCTAGAATTAGGGGTAGGTTACCCCCTTAACACTAGAACTACCGAGCTCCAAACGCAGTTAGCATACATTGCCTTCTAATAATGACAATATGGCATTTATTTAGATTTCGTACACGGGATATTTAAATATGTACTTCAATAGAGAAGTTCACTAAAAAAATTTCTCAAAAAAACATATATATACTTTTAATATTTCTAATCGAAAAAATTTGCATTAGTTACTTTGACTTGTCCGGTAGTTTTAGTGTTAAATTCAGCTTAGGAATTGGAAACATTGATAATACTCTAGAATTAGGGGTAGGTTACCCCCTTAACACTAGAACTACCGAGCACTAAACGCAGTTGGCATACATTGCCTTCTAATAATGACAATATCGCATTTATTTAGATTTCGTACACGGGATATTTAAATATGTACTTCAATAGAGAAGTTTACTTCTCATATACATAACATATAGAGAAGTTCTCTAATCGAAAAAATTCGCATTAGTCATTTTGACTTGTCCGGTAGTTCTAGTGTTGATCAGGAAAAAATTAAACTTCAAGTGGATACATGTCTGCTTATACTTCTTCGTTTCACTCGGACCAATTCCGCAGCTTCGTGTTATAGCGCGGAGCTTATTTCCCGGACTTGTGTGGTGAACACTCGGAGAACCGGAAGGAAACGGTTTCAGATACGTTTGCCTTTGATGGACATCGGTGTGGCAGCCGCGTGATATATTACGCGGTGATTTGAATCCTTGTCTGCAGTGGTCTGGCAACGAAAGGGGGATAGAGAGAGAGAGGGAGGGAGGATATCGCCTTTTCGGGTCAGATATAAGTGAACGGATCCTCGTGCCAAATTCCGTTCTTAGAGACTATTTTGCTGGGCCGGATATGATGAATGTCTACCCCTAATCGCGGGAACCAGTCCCGTCATGCGAGACCTAGGTCTGTTGACTGCAAAGTCGCTTCGATCGAAGCACTGTGATTGTTAGTGAAGGATGCACTTGAAGCGCATCATCCATTTCTTCCGCTAATAATTATTAACCCTTTGCACTCCGAGCTATTTTAACTGGAAAATTAAACAATTCTTCCGATCTAGAATATTTCCATACCTTATGATTTTTGCAATTTTATGGATATGAAATTGGTGCATTACCTTATACAGTACCTAAATGTTTAGTAATTGATTAGATACCGATATATTTAATAATGTAAACAATATTTTGAAGAATGGTGCAGCAATTTTTAGCGGTGCCTCAGAGGGGACAGCCGAGCGCTAAGGGTTAAGAAGATTGACAATCATTTAAAATTGTCGAAGAAAGAAATTCTCAATTTTCAGAGAGTATTTCCGACGAAATACTCCAGAGGACCTGTTACTCTTCGGGATCACTGTAAGTGGAAGAAAAGAAGAGATCGTGTGTGGTTCCCGCTGACGCAGCTCCGCCACCTAGGCCACCCCTAATATAGGAGACACGGGTTATCGCGCTGCGGACAATGCAAACTAAAGGGGGAGGAAAAGCTACAGAGGGAAGAGGACGCTGAAGAGAAAAAGAACGGAATCAACGAAGAAACGTCGATAATTTGAGGGGCGCTTGGAAGAGTTGGTCGTCGGTGCTCTGGGGTTTGAAAGAAAGAAGAGTCCGGGGCAAAAGGAGAGAGGTTGAAATAATCTAGGGCGTTATTTTATTCGTGGCTACGGTGCAGTCGATGCACAAAGTTTTCATAAACGTTGCTCGTGGCCACCGTCCGCCTCCCTCTTTCTTTCTCTCTCTCTCTCTTTCTCTCTCTCTCTCCCTCTTCATCCCCCGATCGCTCTTCTATCCCTCTCTACTTCCTCTATATTTCTGTTTCCTCCTCCGTCTCTATTTCGCTCACCGATCCCTTCCACCATCGTGCAACGTCGGATTCTTTCTCTCTGTCGCTCGCAAACCGGGGGTATACTGGCAACATGCAGCAGACAACGGTTAATCAATGGGCTTCAAGCGCAGGCTCGCATCCCGGGATCTTTCCTGATGGACAGCGGGAACAGCACCAGTAACAACGCCGGGTTGGCTGGGGTCCCGGGAGCGACGAGGAGACCGAATCACCAACCCTGTTGTGCACTAGGGGGGCTGAAGAGGGGCTGCGATAGAGCCCCTAGGTCGGACGATGAACGCCGGGGTTTGTTGCGCGAGAACAGGAGACCCACCAACGAGAGAACGAGGGTAGGGAGGGAGGGGGCGACGAGGGGTGCAGAAGGAGAGAGAGCCGCGGGCACGTAAAACTAGCGAACAATTTAAACTCCCCTTTCAAGTCGTGACTTTGTTTATGCGAACGAAAATAATTCGCTCGCAAGCAGCTACTTCCATCGTCCCGGACCGGACCCACCGCCACGGTCAACCCGACGGATAAATGGATCCTCCCGTAGGTTCACTTGATCGATCCTGCGGTTCCTTACATTTGCATCGCTACAACCAAAATTCGACCACATACCAATTTCATTTCAAATATGTTTTTCCAGAGTTACAACGTTTTTCTTGCTGAGGTAGCTAAGATAGGTGTCACAGTAGACAGGATTAATTCTTGTAAAATAGTTTGGTACAATTATTATCAAGCTTGATCGATCCTGTTGTTCCTTATATATTCATCACTGGTGACCGAAACACAATTCCATCCCAAAATTTCATTTCAAAAATGTTTTTACAGAGTTACAACGTTTTTCTTGCTGAGACAGCTAAGATAGTTCCATGCTATCCAAGATAGATCCAAAGAAAATTCCATGTTCCATTTAAATTGTGGTGCCAAGGTGGTTCGGAACCCACCTTAAAACTGTAGGTCCCGTCGTTTAATAACTATAGCAGTTGAAAAAGCGACGTAAAATAATCAAACAAGAAAAGCTAAGATAGGGTCTATAGTGGACAGGGTTAAATACTTAAAACTAGTGTAGCAACATTTTTCTGTGACGCATCCACTCATGATGTATTACCAGGCTGTGAAAAGGTTGTTTTAAGCATTGTTTAATTTTTGTCGAGAGTCTAGAAGATGCTTAATGCAGGCAAACTTCCGCGAGCAACCTCGCTAAAACCTCGCAGTCTGGAGCGTAGGCGTTGTCCTCGCCTACTGTTTTAAAATCGTCGGACCGATCGGTACGGTTTACTTTGTTTTAAAATTGTTGCCCCGTCAGCTTAAAACCAACGACGGCCGGCGATGTTTTAAAGGATTTCCGCGAAGAGGGGCGACTCCGAGGATTATTGTTTAGTCTACAGCGCGACGAGTTACACGGTATCAGAAAGGGAAACTCGCTGACGAGATGGAGCGCCTACCGCGAGCACCAGATTTTATACGTTTATAATGGAAAACGGGTATGCCGAATCGTTGACAGCGAAACATTTTGATGAATTTCAAAGTTACCTGAATTGTGTGCCTGGCACCCAGCATCTAGATCGTTTATAAATCAGCAGAAATTCCGAGTCAATTAGATCCGCGCGTTACCAAATCGTCGCGGAACTCGGTCCGCTCGTTCGTTGCCGCGTCGAAAAAGGTTCGCAGCCGATTGCACATTAAAATCTAACAACTACATTCCCGGATGATCGACGAGATTCCAGGCGTGCAGATATAGTGTAGGGGATGCTGTGTAGGACCGCTGTACAGGGATAAGCAATTGTACGGTTGTACGAGGGGTGGCGAGAAAAACACGTAGGCGAACGGAGAGAGAGAGAGAGAGAGAGAGAGAGAGAGAGAGAGACACGCGCAACGAGAGAAATCTAGATCGAGAAAGAGAGAGAGAGAGAGAGAGAGAGAGAGAGGAGAGGGATCGCCTGGAGCCCCTCTCTGATATATATTTTTTTTGTGTTTCTCTGCCCGGGTGTTTTTTTGGCCCGGAACCTCCCCCGTTCGCGTCCTCCCTTTTTTTTCTCCTGCGCCCATTTCGTTCGGTTTTTTAATTCGTCCGATATTTCCTGGTCGTTCGCATGTTAATTTTCGGCGACCAATGACGCGGCAGGCCCGCGGGCCACAGACGTCGATGATATTTCGCGGCCACCGACGCACCGAGTGCCCGGTAAAATTCTCGATCGGCCGAATACGCGTATTTTGCCCACCCTCCTCGCGCCACCTACCCCTTGTACAACGCTTTTGCACCCTCTCCAACATCTACCCCTCTCCACCCCACTTCCAGCTCTTGCATTCTCCCTGTCTCTCTCTCTCTTTCTCTCTCTACATCCCTGGTTTCACCCCCTTTTTGGCGTCGATGCCCATTTCGTTCCTCGTTTCCCACACCCCTTCTTGTCCCTGCTGCTAGCCTGTTTACCTCCCCATTTCCCAGCCACGTTATAACTTATCAGCGAAATGTTATTCAATCGCGAAACATCCACGAAGACTCGACGCCGGAGAACCGGTTGACGATTCTCTCGATGTTTATTCGACGTTTGTGATTCTTTAATTAACGAACGGAGAGATCTTTTCGCGGGCAAAGTATTTAGGGGCTGGCATTTCTTGGCCCAGAAACCAATTTTTATCCACGACTACCTGAACCCGCGACTCTTTGTCCACGTGCAATAACAAATCCTGGTTGATTACTAACGTAATGAAATTTTCAATAGCCAAAGGTGATTGAAGAATCCGCAGTCTCGTTGCTATAGTTCAAATATATCGTACAGTCTTCCTTAATTGGAGTAGGTAAGTAAATTGTATCAGAAATAATTGAAAGCTGACGAACGAATCAACTTGTCCAGTCTGGTTATCGATACAAGTAGGAAAAAAGCTGATCATTACTTGATTTAATTGTGGAGGCAACTAAGTGTAACTCGTTCTCGAAGATATTTGTTCTCCTCGGATACGTTCGAACGGTTCGGCGAGTCGCCTTTTGCGATCCGTGAAAGTTGCAACGAGAGGAGCCTCCGAGAGAAAACAAAAATGACCCCCATTCCTGCGAGACCAGTTTATCTGTTTTCTCGAGCATTCGGGACAGCTTCTGACTTTGTGAAATGAGAGAAACCGCGGCCACGACGTCCGACCAGTCATTCCACTTTGGCGGTCTCGAGACGATGATGTCTTTTCAAGAAACTATTTTTCAATTTTTGTAAACCCGTACCACATACACTGTATTAATATTAATGTACTAATGCATCAATAATATAGAGAGGATTAACGTTAACTAATGTATTCGTGTCTGGAGACGATGATGTCTCTTCAAGAAACTATTTCTCAATTTTTATAAACCTGTACCACGTACACTCCACTAATATTAATGTATTAATGCATTAATAATATAGAGAGGATTAACGTTAATTAATGTATTCGTGTCTGGAGACAATGATACCTCTTCAACAAACTATTTCTCAATTTTTTATAAACCTGTGCAACGTACACTGTATTAATATTAATGTATTAATGCATTAATAATATAGAGAGTATTAGCTTTAATTAATGTATTCGTGTCTGGAGACGATCATGTCTCTTCAAAAAACTATTTCTCAATTTTTATAAACTTGTACCACAGACACTATATTAATATTAATGTATTAATGCATTAATAATATAGACAGAATTAATATTAACTAAAGTATTCATGTCTGGAGACGCTGATGTCCCTTCAAGAAACTATTTTTCAATTTTTATAAACCTGTACCACATACGCTGAATTAATATTTACGTGTTAATGCATTTATATAGACAGCGTCAACATTAATCACTACATTAATGCATTAATAATATAGAGAGGATTAACGTTAACTAATGTATTCGTGTGTTCAGGATGAAAATACTCTGATGCAGTCGCTGGAGTGCAGATTTATTTCTTGCTGTTCATTTCAAGCCTGTTAGCGTCGCGTTTATCGTTCCCGTATGGGAGGCAATGAAAGGCTGTTTTTGTAATAGTGCTGGCTCAGAATACGGAGATTTCGATGCCCGAGCAAACGCCGGAAGTGGATCTCCAATACCAGGCGTTGCAGTCCCTTTTATCTCTGTCAGCGACTCCGTAGCCTGCAGGCTTGAAACGCATTAACTGGACCGAAACGATAATCAAAGGATTCGTCCGGAAAGTTTCGTGCGAGCTGAACAATTTAACGCTGTCGCAATTAATCCGCGCGAACCGAGTGCACACACACACACACACACTATATCAAAAATGAATTCGCGATTGTGCTCGGCCCGCAATTATGCACTTCTTAATTTTTATGAGCGTGATGCCTCGTCAGTATTAAATTCAATTGTGCTTCTTCGTAATTCGTTCGCTGAAATTGATCGTCGCATTATTATAATAAAGAGAACACATATGAACATTAGATGAATCAGCATCGTGCGAATTTATGCAATTAATAATCGAGGGTGTTACATAATTAGTTTCATCTTCATATTCCCATTTTTATCAATTAGATAGACAACGGATTCTTATGGGAATGTAAAAAAGAATATATAAAAGAAACTTGTTGAAAACCACGCTTACATTGAAATGCATTCAAATGGAGAAAATCATTTTTTTAGATATTAGTGACTATAAATAAAAGCGTGGAGCGCTCAACTATATGTAAAAAAATTATTTTCTCCTTTCCAGTTCGCTTTAATGTAAGCATGGTTTCTAAAAAGTTTTTTATATACTTTTTTATTTTCTACTTGTTAGTCCTTACTACCGAGCGTATTTAGTAAGTCCCCAGTACCATTCGCGCCGAGAAACTCTGCTGAGATTTCTGTTTGATCTCCTAAACGAACAGTTGGTTTTTTGTTTTTAATATTGCATTGTCATCCAGTTCTGCGCTATGTTTAAAGTTTCAAGTCTCTGGCTAATCGGAAAGTGGTTTAAAATTCGACAGAACACGGCAAGGTAATGTAAGCGTGGTAAAACTGGATTAATTACGAAATTAATAGAACCTCGCGTTATTATTATTACGTGCAAAACCGACGAAAAAATAGAACTTGAGAATAGTGTTACACTGGTTCTTGTGAATGTGGTGCAGAGGCACAAGACCTCAATCATATTACATATCTGGCAATGTCCAGAATATGATTCAGAACGAGAACACCTGTTTGAACTGCTCCTGAATCGCAAACATTTTTCTCCCTACACTATTAATTCTTTTCTAAGCGTACGAGACATCACAGCGCTAATGTTTATTTTCAACTTCCTCAAAAAAATGTAAGATTAGGATTTAACGTCCACCATTTATAATAATTTTTTCATTTAATAATTGTAAGCTGTAATTTATGTTACATGTATATGATATTGTATATTTATGTTACATCTATATGTATAATATGATGTGTGCTATATAAACCAAACAAGGTTTACGGCGTTAAAATTAAATAAATAGCGTTACACTGTCGACTAGTTGTGGTTGTTTCACGAAGAAGGAAAATAGTAATAAATAGAGAAAAAGTGGAGGAAGTGTCGTGTACTTTCACCGGCGCGGTGGGCAACGTATATCGATTCGGCTGGCAGAGAATTCGGGGACACGGGCGACGAATTTGTGCCAGAAAAGAACAGGCTGAACGCGACGGCCTATGTCGGCCAATGTCAAGCTCAAGCAACAGGCATTCCGTCTCTCTCTTTCTCTCTCGGGGAGAACGAGGAGGGAAGAAGATTCCTCTCCTTTTCTGAACAAGGCCGTTTCCTCTATCCTCTTCGACGACGAATCTTCCTCGAGCCGCCGCCGGCGACGACGACGCTCGTCGACAGTACGGCCGTTCGTTCGCCTCTCACGAAACGTGATTCTTCTTGTAATGTTGTTCATTTGTATCCGGCGACGTTCGCTTTCTACGAGTATCTGCGAGCGGAAATAAACCTGCTGGGACGAAATCCCTCGTGGAGAGCGGCCGAGAATCGGTCCAGCAGCCGGCATTTTCTATTTATTTTCTATCTGTATCGTCTAACCCTCTCTTCGACCTCAGTTTTCCATATTTTCGATCATCTACAGGTTCAGAAATTTGCTCTGCGAATTTATTTGACTATGGAATCTTCGTCGATGATTATTTGATAATCTGCAAAATTGTTCTTTGATTTTCTAAGTACTTAATAACACTGTCCAACAAATTTCAACTTTTTTCATGTTTCCATATAACTGTTGGGTGGATCTTATAGAGTTTTTGGAGCTGATTCTTTGGCGCTTTTCTTTGAACAAATATTGTGATGTTATTATATAAGATATAGTATTGTTCTTTACAGCAAAAGATTCTCTCTTAACATGATTAAACAATCGCAAGATATTACTATTGCATATCGCTGGATTCGGGAAAGTCTAGAGAATCTTTTGCTGTAAACAACAATACAATATATTATATAATAACATCATAATATTTGTTCAAAGTTGAAAGATATGTCTTTTTTTCAAACTCATGTTTCTCAAAAACTGTGCGTGTAGGAGAAAAATTAAGACCAGATTTGGAATCAGCGCGAATAACTCTATAAGATCCACCCAACAGTTATATGGAAACATTTTTGTTGTTGGACAGTGTAATTGATCGAACCGTAGCGCCGAGAACATTAAACATTTATTATTAACAATAATACGATCGATATAAGTGACATATTTACTATAAAATCTTGCAATAAAACGTTGTGTATGCGATGAATCGTTTTAAAGTAGTGAAAATAGTATATTCATTAAAGTCTTCGAATATTTGAACAGTTCTTGACAGAATATATTTATTTAGTAATTTGTACTAAATAACCGGGTTTTCAAACACTTAAAGCGAATTCTACTTATGGATTAATTAATCCAATGAATCGCATTATCTCAAAATCATACACTATTTATAATCCTATTGATTTTTCCAGTGATTCTTTACAAAATTTTCAAATGCAACTACGCAGTATTATATGATAATACCATATCGATTGTACCATTATTAAATTTTTCTTTAGTGCATGTCCCTACTTCGATATTACACGAGCAGTATTGTATCTTTCTCTTTTTTTTCTTTTCTTTGATATTGTAAACACTTATGTAAAAGGGCTTCAGTCCGTCTATAAATAATAATAATAATAATTATCTGTAAGTCTTATTTAGTAATACCTCCATTGATTATTACCCAGCTCGTACGAGCTCGAAATAATAGTTTTAGTTCGGTAATAAATTCAAAAGTCGATCTAGGATTTTCTTAATATAATCGAGCGAGAGATGTCACAGTTTTGCAGGATCGATGCGACGATGACGAAGAGCGTGGGATGAATGATGGGGTCGAGAAGAGAATTGTCGTCGGTCTTTTTACAGACTGTTCTTTCGAATGAGAGAATCAGTGGCCGGGTCGAGCCGGGTCGGTGCAGCGCAGCGCACGCACAGACACGCGCTCGAGGAAATTACATTTCGAGCTTGTTATCCGCATTGTCCCGCGGAACTGCGTGACATTACAGACTGCCGGGCAGAATTACGTTCTCGTTGAAAAATTGCACTCCATCGCGGGGGCCGCTTGTCTCTCATCCGACACACGTATTTCCTAAATTATACGACTGACAATTCTCCACTACCTCCCTTTTACCGAACCGTTCCTTTTCGCGACATTCAAGTCGTTCGGCGAAGAGTAATGCAATTCGCAACAGCGCACCGCCGCCGCCGCCGCCGCCGGTAATTTCGCTCCTCGCTGAATCGTTACCTGGCACCGCCCCGTTTTCTTTGCCCCTCTCGCGATCGTGATCATAATCCCATTCAACGGCAAACTAACTCTTTCGTATTTGTTCTTCGATTTTCTCTCCGGACTATTTTGTTGTGGCGGATTTGTTATCCGTTCGCCAGCCAAACGATCGATTACAGGAAAAACTGATAATGTTTGAAACGTTTAACCCTTTGCACTCGGAGCCATTTTAACTGGAAAATTAAACATTTCCTCCGATATAGAATAATTCCATTTTATATGATTTCTTTCATTCTATGGATATGAATTTAATGGAATATTGCGTACAATATTTAAATGTTTAGTGATTGATTAGGTAGCATTATATTTAATAATGGAAACAATGTTTACAATAATAGTACAGCAATTTTTCGAGTGCTAAGGGTTAAAAGTGCTGCATCGCTTACCTACAATTATTTAAAAAATCGACAAACATCCACGCGATTAGCACAAATAATTTTAACCCTTAGCACTCGAGCGGTGACTCAGAGTCACCACTAAAAGTTGCTGTACATTATTGAAATATTGTTTACATTATTAAATATGCCGGTATCTAACCAAGTACTAATCAATTTAAGTGTTGCACGAGGTATTATATCAATTTCATATCCATAAATTGAAAAAAATCATAAAGAATGGAATTGTTCTAGGTCGAAAGAAATATTTAATTTCCATTTTAAAATATCTCTGAATGCAAAAGGTTAAAATATTGTTTACATTATTAAATATGCCGGTATCTAACCAATTACTAAACAATTTAAGTGTTGCACGAGGTTTTATATCAATTTCATATCCATAAAATGAAAAAAATCATAAAGAATGGAATTGTTCTAGGTTGAAAGAAATATTTAATTTTCAAGTTAAAATATCTCCGAATGCAAAGGGTTAAAATATTGTTTACATTATTAAATATGCCGGTATCTATCCAATTACTAAACAATTCAAGTGTTGCATTGTATTATATCAATTTCATATCTACCAAATTTGAGAAATCATAAAGAATAGAAATATTCTAGGTCGGAAAAAACATCAAAATAGCTCCGAGTGGTTAATTCCAAATTCAACTGTGCAATAACAAAGATGTCCTAGATTCCTTTTTGTGCAGACCCTCTCTTTGCCCCCTATTTTATATACATTCATTCCTTAAGTCTCACTGTTTATTTCTCTAGTGTTAATATTGTACTCGAAAAGGTTCATTATATTGTTTCAGTTGTAGTCTATAAGTTATCCTTGTGTGCCTGCTGCTAATAATCCCATGTGGGGTTTCATAGCTTATTAAAAAAAAAAAAAAACGAAGATGTCCTCGGATTGCGACTGGTCTTGAGAGAGAGGGTAACTTGTTCCTCTGATCTGGGACTCTGGGCCCACTAGGCCATAGTGTAACATTGATTGAGCCCAATCGAAGAGCCGATCCTTTGCTTATTTTCGATCAGCAAAGTGTTCCTTCGAGGAAGAAAAGATGGTGGAGGAAAAAAGCAGAGGGGGAGGAGGAATTAAAGGACAGCAGAGGCGAACAGAGGCGAAAGTAATCGCCGGTTGGTGGTTACCGGGTGCTGCTCCACTGGCTTAATCGCATTCAAACGGCTGCGAACACATCGAGCTGATGCCCGGGTACACGTGTTCCTCTGATTTCATCGGATGTTACCGTCCCCAACCCCTTGCCTACCGGGGTTCGACACCGACCATGGTCTCTCTCCCTCTCGTTCGGCCCCTGACCGTCCACGTGCACACACAGAGAGGACACAGAGAACAACGAAGAGAGAGGACCTCGACACACAGAGAGAGAGAGAGAGAGAGAGAGAGAGAGAGAGAGAGAGAGAGAGAGAGAGAGAGAGAGAGAAAGAGAGAGAGGATCAGAGCCGCGCGTTTAGTAACTCCCGCGTGCTCGAGCATGCACGCTTCATGGAAACGGATCGGGTGCAGACCGCGCGCTCGCGCGCGATTTGCCGCGTTTGTATCCTGCCCGCGGACCAAAGGCAGACAGAGGAGCCCTGTTCTGGATCGCTGCATACCTGTTCGCCTGCTTGCCAAAGGATATTCAATCGCATTGCTGTCTCCTCGCCCGACTGGCCCCCGTTTTCTATACCTATGCCCCCGTTCCCGGTTCTTGTTCGCGTCCATCCACCCCTTCGATCGACCCTCCCAATCACCACCCCCACCTCTCTTCCGATCTAGCAAGTCTCTGTGTCGCCTTTCTTGAGCAGCTCGCTGGCGAAACAACCGCTCGATCCTCCGATGGTCGTCGCGATGGCGCAACAACCAGCGTTTCGTTGCTGCAGCTTCCCTCAGCAACGACGAACTAGAAGACACGCGAAGGTCAACTCCGTTTTTTTTCGCATTAGAACGATGTATTAGCATCCCTTTCACGACTAAATATTGTAAATGATTCCAAATGTAACTGTGGCTATGAGGTTCAGGACCTTAATTATATTATTTGGCAATGTACCTTATTGGAATCACAACGAGTTGGTCTTATGAAGGGATTGAATAAACTCAATTTGTTCCCATCCCTGAATGTTAGATCGTTGCTCTGTAAACCGAACATTCAACCGTGTCATCTTCTTTTGAATTTCTTCAGACAATGTAATCTACAAATTTGAAATTATGTATATTTCTAATACGCTGTTTTCCTATTGATCCTAATGTATATGTCAAATACGCTGTATTTATATTAACCCAAATGTAAAGCTTCATAACCCCCAAGGGGGAGTTACATTAAGCTTAATAAAAAAAAAAGAACGATGTATTATGTACTATCGAATAATAAAAATCCGTGTCAAGACTGATGGTACATAAATTTCGAACAGATTTCTGTTCGGCTGCTCTTTTCCGTCGTTCGTCGAGAAAAACGAAAATGGGGGTGCACTAGCTAATGGAGTAGACTGCGCTCTTGATGCGCAACCGCGCGGCGCAATTTTCTTCTGGAGGGATTAAAATTGGAAAAAAAGATTGTCGGTAGAGTTAATGAGAAAAGGGATGATGATACGGCTGGCCCGAGAAATATCTGTGTGCTACAGCGAACACCTAAGTGCGAGAGAATGAGAAAAGGCAAGAGGGTGGAGGAAGAGGGGAGCGTGTGTAATTTGGCCGAAAATGGATTTGCTTTTCATCGACACCCCCGGCGGACGGGTAGCGAAAACGCGGAGCCGCGAGGACCGCGTATCGAGTGTCATATATATGGAGTGTAGAAAAAATTGTCGGAATTACAATGGGATTTGTTTTCTGGTGTTTCACGTGCGAGCCACGTTCGCCGATAATACGAAGCTCGTGTTTCTCGACAAAAGCCCGCGCGTCGAAACTTTTCTGCCCCGTTCTCTCTCTCCTCCTCCACCTCCTTCACCCCCGTCGTGTACCGACGCCATACAGCTAGGCGTGTTTAGTATGTTTCTCCGCTGATTCGCCGGCGATACGGGATACACTATTCCAGGGAGAACCTTTTCCTTTTATCTGCTAGAGTGGGAAATTCCGCACCGCGTCGGAACACGTGTCGTCAGCGTAATTTAGGGTAAAGAACCACGGCGAATCATTCCGCTAACACCCCATTCGAATCCGCCATTGCGTTCTTTTTCGCGGAGTCAAACTTGTCTCACCCCCACTCCCAGTGGCGGATCTAATGGTAAGCGGACTAAGGCCCCGAATGTCAAAGAAATTTATTTGATTCGCAACGCTATGAAATTTTGTCATTACTTTTTCTTTCTCGTTAATAAGTTTAGGAGATTTCTCGTGCAACCTCTATTTCTCACTTGAGTTCGAGGGCCCCAAAAATTTTTACCGCTTCGGGCCTCCACTTGACTCGAGCCGCCACACAGTAGGAAAACTTGACCTAGCTCGATTCAAAAAGATATAACTTTCGATAGAAATGAGGTAGAACGATGAATTTTTTTTTTAATGAAAGCTGAAACTTTGCTGAATATGGGAAAATAGGGAGATTACAGTACGAATGGTTTTTAACCTTGAGAAAATTCGTCAAACTTGCACAATTTCAAGAAAATTGTGTTTTTTTCGTTACCACGAGCAGAAAATTCTTTTTTAACATGCTATGTATCATTTCCCGTAGATTTTTTCACACTGATTTCAAATCTGACCTCAAAATTTGTCTACGACCTCTGGTTTTTCCAAAAAATCAAATTATAGTTAAACAGTTAAACTTTTATTTTTTCAAGGTTAAAACCATTCGTACTGTTATCTCCCTGTTGGTCCCATATTCTGCAAAGTTTCAGCTTTCATTTAAAAAAAAAAATTCATCGCTCTACCTCATTTCTATCGAAAGTTATTCCTTTTTGAATCGAGTTAGGTCAAGTTTTCCCACTGTGCGCCACTCCGCCGTTCTGGCGATTACAATTACTGTTGTAAGAACTTTAATTTGGTTAAATAAGATAACATTATTTACTCAACGCAAACAAAAAGACAAAAGTGGATTCCAGTGTGCGTAAAAGAAAAAAGGCTATATTGTAGTAATATTGCTGTAGCGTAAACGATGCTGTGGTGTGGTCTGTTCTGTGAAACGACAACGACTGACTGGTTCGTCTCTGGAAAAAGCCTTCGGTCCCTTTTCTTAACACATTACCGACCAGTTATTATTGTATAATTTTGAAATATATCTATGGTACATGGCTAAACACTTTTTAATGAAACCTTCAACAGCAACAGCAATTTTTGTTGTGAACCAACAGGTCACCCTCATTAACCTCATATAATAGTTTCATTTAAGATTCTAATGTAAAAGAAAATTTCTGTGCTTTTTTTGGTGCAGCACAATTATTGAAAATCCTATTAACCCTCATCCGTCCCTCATCTCACGAACCGAATCTGTCCCTCGGTGTCAAATCGACACGGTGATAAAGGACCGACGAAATGTCAAGGAAAACAGAAATAACAAGAAATTTTTCTATTCGAACTGACGATTTAACATTTACGTCTTAGGTATTTCGGTTGTGTTTCGTATTAAAAAAGATAAAAGACACGAAGTTCCGAGGAAATTTACTGGAAAACAATAGAACAGTGTAACTTATTTTAGGAAACCTGTGTCAAATTGACACGATTTAAAGATTTAAAGTGATGTACTTAATATGTTATATACTTAATGTGTTCTACTGTACCTACATTACTAATGCTCAAATGTAAGATGTATATTACTATGTATAGCTTTATAACCCCCTATGGGGAGTCCTAATTAAGCTTTCAATTAAAAAAAAAAAAAAAATTGACACGAGGGACGGATGAGGGTTTATAGGCTTTCGATAGGTAATGTGTTGAGTGGGGGTGCCATAAACCACTTGGACCGGAGTCGCACCACTGCCTGCTTCTATACATATCATCGTTGGATTCCAACAATTTCTAATAGCTTCACACAGTTTTGTATATTGGATCAATCCGTTCTTATAAAATAAATAACGCATAGGAGGGTATATTCCCCACGATTCCTTTTACCTCCCCTGATTCGGCGCTCCGGTTGTGGCTTTGACAGCCGCGTTTTCCTCGGGAAACTGCCGAGTAATTCCCGCGTTTTTCTCTAATCGGTAAAACCGCGGGCGCAGCGTCAACTTGTGCGCCTGTGCGCGTCCGCCTGCACATACGGGATGGATTTTGTCGCTAGCTTTTCTCTCCCTCTCTCTTCTCTCTTTTACTTTCCTCTTTCGATTCTCCTATTTTTCGCGTTTTTATATATATATATATATTTTTTTTTGTTCGCGCCGGTCGTTTCATGTGCACACGCGGACAATCGGAACACACGCGCGCGCGCTCGCGGACGCGGGGGGAGAATTAATATTTCGCGTCGCAGCCAGAGGTATCTGTATCGTTTTCAGGTTGGCCCGTTGGCGCGGAAAATCCCGATGAAACGCACCTTTTCGGCCAGGCTTTGCCCAACCGTATCCCGGCCCCGGCCCAATGTAACGAAATAATGGCCCGGGCGCTTGATCAACTTTTCGACACTGCTGTTTAGCCCGATTTCAAAGTGGCTCGCGAAATCCGCAAATCGTATTCCCGAAGCTGATTGTTTGCCATGCAAAATCCATCGTCCAGCGAAATTCCTGTTTGACGAGTGCGACAAACAACGTTTTTTCCCGAGAAATACCCGGTGAAAATTGTTATTTTTCATCGCGCTGTAATTTAGAATGGATCAGCTGTTTCTTCGTCGACGTTTCTTTCGATGGATGCACTGCACGAGCTTCTGGTTTCATATAGATATGTAATTTGATCATTATTATTGGCAGAGATCAGACAATCCGAGACTCTCAAACGAAGACTACGATCACGCGGAAACACTAATGAGGGTGACGATGAGCGGAAACCCTTATCCGTCCCTCGTTTCACGAACAGAATCTGTTCCTCGATATCAAATTGACACAGTGATTAAAAATATTGATAAAATAACAAATCAAACAGTTACATTTCGACGTTCTTTTCATTGAAATGGATGAGTTAACATTTACATCTGTAAGAATGTTGAATATTTGAATATTTATAATACGTGTTTTGTTAACAAGTTTGTGTGATGTTTTGGTTTTCTTTTAAAAATAAATGTTGCCGACAGTTCCAAATCAGCAAAGAAGGAATAATGACGTGTTGAGGCTTACACATCTTAGGTTTTTGCGATTATATGTTTCGCATTAAAGAATAAAAGTCACCAAGTTTCGGACAAACTTACAAATAACAGAACGGTATTAACTTATTTCGGGAAAACTGTGTCAAAGTGACACGAGGGACGGATGAGTGATAATTAATTTATTCGTTGCTATATTTACAACTACCCTGATCAGTGTACTGTATTGTTCGAGGTTCGAATTGTTCTTATTCTGAAATAAATCGTTTTCTTGGATGTTGCATTCCATCAGCCAAAAGGCAAAAATGAATTTGGTTAAATATGCGAATCACTGTAAACAGGTGATATACAAGAGGTCAATGAACTCACAGGCCAGCTTGATTTTTTAACCCTTTGCACTCGGAGCTATTTTAACTCGAAAATTAAACGTTTCTTCTGACCTACAATATTTCCATTCTCTATGATTTTTTCAATTTGATAAATATCAAATTGATATAATACCTCATGCAATACTTAAATGTGTAGTAATTGGTTAGGTACCGACATATGTGATAGTGTAAACAATTATTTAAATAATGATACAGCCATTTTTAGTGGCGCCTCAGAGGTGCCACTTGAGTACTAAGGGTTAATAACTGAACAACGTGTGGTTCTATTTTGTTTTTTCTCTACCGCGTCTCTTCATTTCGAGTCTAGCCGTCAATGTAATTCGACGTCCTTCGCTCGCGTTTCAAATAAATTTCTATTTAAATTAATTGACTTTTGTTCGGCTCATTTATTAACCCATTCCAATACGTTTTTACTGGAAGAGTGGTATAATGTTAGAAATTAATAGAGAGCTGAATAATATATTTTGATAGTTGCGGAAATTGTACGAACGTGTCGGAACAAAGTGAAAGGCTTAATGGTGGACAGGAAAATGGTTCGGGGGTGTCTAAGGATGGGCGACACCGTAATTCTCTGCACCCCCGTCGCCCGGCAACTTCGCGCTGTCAAAAAACGAGTAGGGAGGATCCCGAACGGCGGTGAACGCCATTTTTTATTGGTCGGCGAGCGTACATCGTGCATAGGGAAGCAGGCCAGGATTGCAGAGTTTGACGTAGCGCGCGCCATATCTCCTTTTTAATCTTTTTTTACCCCGGCGTCGCTTCATTCGGCACGCGATTCGCGCAATTGAAAACCGGCTACCCATATAGCGACAAGAGAAAGAGAGAAAGAGAGAGAGAGAAAGAGAGAGAGAGAGAGAGAGAGAGAGAAATGGTACACGCATACAGACACAGGGAAAAAAAGGTCCGGTGAGGTTCTCGCCCCAGCGCACTATAATTTTCAATCGTGTATATCGTTGTAATTTATGGGCACCGGTTCTGTTCACGCTGAAGTCCAGTTTCCCTACGTTCTGCGATCCGACCGACTCATCAATCATTGATCACCTGTTAATCCTTGACGAAAGAAGGCTGAATCATTCACGTCGTTCACCAAGATCCATGCACGATACGATTACAACTGTAACGAACTCTTGCAATTTATTCAGAGGTAGTTCAATTCATTTGACCGAATCTAATCTTGATATCTCTGTTAAACTGTTGTTGCACTATTTCGTAAAACAGCTGCGACGAATTCCAATAAAATATTTTAACAGTGGTGGGAAACGAAAGAAATAGTGGAACTGTTTCTCGTAAAGAAATCGTTAATTTTTAGTTGACTTTACCGAGGTTTTATATTTTTACCGCGAGGACCGTAATTTTTACTCAAGAATTTATTGAGGACCACTCGTAATTTATTCTAGAATAGTACTATTACATTGTTCAATGGAAAATAAAGTTGAACGAGCATTGCAACGTTATTCGAGAAATAGAAACGTTTGAGATAAACGTAAAATATTGAAGGACCAGCTGGCATGTTTTATTTCTTCCGAAGAAAAACATTCAGTAGCTTATTAGCGAGCTTTTGTTGAGATCATAAACATTTTATATATTCACCGCGAGGACCGTAATTTTTACTTGAGAATTTATTGATGACCACTCGTAATTGATTCTAGAACAGTATTATTACATTGTTCAATGGTAAATAGAGTAGAACGAGCATTGCAACGTTATTCGAGAAATAGAAACGTTTAAGATAAACGTAAAATATTGAAGGACCAGCTGGCATGTTTTATTTCTTCCGAAGAAAAACATTCAGTAGCTTATTAGCGAGCTTTTGTTGATATCACAAACATTTTATATATTCACCGCGAGGACCGTATATTTTAATTGAGAATTTATTGAGGACCACTCGTAATTTATTCTAGAACAGTATTATTACATTGTTCAATGGCAAATAGAGTTGAACGAGCATTGCAACGTTATTCGAGAAATAGAAACGTTTATGGTAAACGTAACATATTGAAGGATCAGCTGGCACGTTTTATTCCTTCTGAAGAAATACATTGAGTAGGTTATTAGAGACGCGAATGGTTCCGACGAAAGCGACGGAGAAATGAAAAAAAGCGTGGCTGGTCCTCTGGTTATTGTTATTATTTTCGACGCGGACTTAATACGGTTTTAATCGCGAAGGGTCGTGTCTCTTTCGTGATAATAGGATTTCATTGGGCTCTCGGTTGAGCACGTACCCGGCCCGTGTACACGGGCGAAACGTGTAGACGATCCGACACGAAAGATCACCCGTGTATTGCGCGCTGGAATCTTTCCCGTGGGTACGTGCTGCTGTTCACCGCCCATCGGCTTACACTTTCCTTAGGCGGCTTCGTAAATCCTGACGAACGAGATTGCGAAAACACTGCCGCCGTTCGCGCAAACCACCACCGCGACAAAGAGAATTAAACGACTTGTAAATAATTTTTATTTTCCGACGGCCAACAACGCGCGCCCGACGCTTCGACCACAGCGAATCTTGAAATCTTTCAAAATAAACACACTCGTATAATTTATTGTTATATAACTAACACTGTTGTCATTCGTTATTGTTGAATTTTCCTTGTTATATAGTTTGTACGAGCTTCGAACAATACGTTTTTATTTCTTTCTTCCACCGAAATTGGCCTGTCAGAGTGAACGGTGTCGAGAGACTCTCAAGTGGATAACTACGGTCAGCTGACACGCTAATAAAAGTGATAATTAGAATGCGGATCTTTACGCGTGATGGCTTCGAAAAATTTCAAAAAACGCTGGACTATGAAGTTTGACAGAATTTCGCATGATTTTCATTTATTTTGTATAAACATCCGCAGTCTATACATTTCAGCTGGAAAACTCGTTTGGAGAAACAATATTTGAGACAGTTTCTGTAAGAGATTGGAATATTATAAAATTGTTTCGTATTTTTATAAGAATAAACGATTCAGTGAATCGGCGGCAGAAATTGTTTTTCGCGGAAAACAAAATTCTGTTAACCGGTCGAGCCAATGCCGTCATAAAATGCAACGGGCGCGCAGTTATTCGGTTCCGCGTATGGTCCTTTTGAGTTATTATTTGTCAATGTCGGCGACGCGTGCAATAAACTTTAAACACCGCTAGCTTATCGCAGGGTCGCGCGCGCGGTTTTGCCGTTGTTTTTCACGGTTTATACTCGCGCGCATTACGTATCGATCTTGCCCGCGTCCGGTAGGTGTCATATTTTTCGTTAATATTGGATCAACCGATTGCTCGTAAATCCTGTACTGGCAAACATTGCTGCCGGCGTGGAGAAAACCGACAAGGAACATTTTTTAAACGGGATTTCTACCTTATAAAACAAGAGGTGCACAATAAAAGTAAAATACATTAACGTTTCTTTCCAGATTCTGCCATTTTATAAAATATGTGAACACCACAAACGCCCAAGGACCATTATCAATGAAAATACATTTTAAAAATTTTCTAGTGGCACAGTTTCTCATGAATTTTCAAAAATATCAAATGAATTATTAACCCTCGTACGCTCCTCAGAAATAGTTGCATAAAAAATTCTATGATACTTTCTCATCCTCTTTGGCTTCACACTTTAAACTAATAAACAATGCTTCATTTATCACGTCAGATTTTAGAGAAATACGTCACGCGACACAGATAAAGAGGGACCAATCATTTTGTAGTATATAAAAATAGTGAATGGGCGTATTTTCACCCTGACGATTGTATGAGGGTTAAGAATATTTTAGTGAGAATTGATTCATAATTTTTCTCAAGCAACAAGAGGTACAATAAAAGTAAAATACATTAACGTTTCTCCCCAGATTCTGCCATTTTAAAAATATGTGAAGACCACCAACGTTCAAGGACCATTATCAATTAATAATTTTTTGTTACATGTTGTAGTGGCACAGTTTTTAGAAATATGTAACGACTGCAAATACCCAAGGTCCTAATCAAAATGAATTTTTTTACGAATTTTGTAGTGAAAATCGATTAATAATTTTTGCTACCTAACAAGAGGTACAATAAAAGTAAAATACATTAACGTTTCTCCCGAGATTCTGCCATTTTAAAGATATGTGAAGACCACCAACGTTCAAGGACCATTATCAATTAATAATTTTTTGTTACATGTTGTAGTGGCACAGTTTTTAGAAATATGTAACGACTGCAAATACACAAGGTCCAAATCAAAATGAATTTTTTTACGAATTTTGTAGTGAGAATTGATTCATAATTTTTCGCTAGCTAAGCAATAATACACTATACAAAATTAATGTTCCCAGCCAGCCAATATGAACGAAGCATCGGAGTAATATGCGAGCATGATCAAAAAGGGTTAAAGCTGACATTTAAGCGGAGGTTTTTTTTATATACCTGCCTAGGTATATCCCTCTTACAGGAAGTTCACCCTCCGACTCGTATAAATAATGTATCCCAGCTTCAATGGATAATTAGATTAAGGATTCGAGGCA
Organism: Lasioglossum morio; assembly: GCA_916610235.2. Lineage (NCBI taxonomy): Eukaryota > Metazoa > Arthropoda > Insecta > Hymenoptera > Halictidae > Lasioglossum > Lasioglossum morio. The sequence goes on along the minus strand of OU744324.1, from coordinate 19,926,101 downwards.
GAAGTTCTTCGACCCGTTGTTCTTTCATACGTGCGCGCGCGACCGCGTCATCATTCAGCCACCATTGACGCAAATTGTCGAGTGGATTCTCGCCGTTGGTGTTGGTCGTTGGTGTTGCTCTGGTGTCGGTGCAACGGTGTTGGTGTGAGCCCCGGGTTGTACGTGAGTTTAAGCTGAGTCTGAAGTTTAAGCCTTCCCGATGAAATATTCAGACGGAATTATCGCGGCAGAAGCTGCTGGTATATCGAAGCCGTTGGTCGACTAAAGAATATTAATGTACGATGACAAAAACAGGATCAATTGTTCAGCCGAATCCCTTCTGCACCAGGAAGTAACTATACCGAATCTACTGCGAGTAAATTGTACGCTACAGTTACTTCTAATGTTTGAGGTCAACCTCCAATTTTTGATACAGCAATGTAACATAATCTAATCAGTGAAACTCGAATTTAACACTAGATTGCCCAAGGAAGTAATTTTGACGGCTTTTTAATTTTAATTAGAAAAACAATTATGTATATAATGACACAATATCTTAGAATTTTGTAACTTTTTGTACAACATATAAATGCGTTTATTAATAATTGTAGTTACCTCCCCCCTCCTTCATTTCCGGTATATATATGTGTGTTATACCTATATTGCCTAAAAGCAGTCATTTTGACTGCTTGGGAAATTTTAAATAATCAAATGACTCTTATTATTGAATTGAGTAAATTTCTTATATGGCAGTTTTCATTTTTTTTCGATTACCGTCACATGATGACATACAAGTACATGATAAATTGTCGATTTGGTCGTATACTTGATAAGTTGCAGTTGCTCAATAAGCTAAAGTAGTACTTGTTATTCGAATCATTTTGCAGTGATACTTGTTCTAAGAATTGGTTCTAACAAATTTTTTTTATTCTTAATATTTACTAACAACTTGTTATATAACTGTAAATAATATAAAAAATATTAAAAATTTATTTTAAACAAATTGCTTTACAGTTTTATATTATAATAACAAAAGTTATTCTTTCACAATGCAATCATTTTCACTGCTTTTGGACAATATAGGTATATACTAAGTTTCAGTCTTTCTAGTGTTAATGTTAAAAACGATAGCATAGTAGAGTAGAAACAGCACAGTGACAGTGAAGTAGAATACAGGTAATATTCTGCGAGAGATTTTCAAGTGAAAACTACGGTGACGCTCGAAAGCGAAGAAAAGTCGACGATAATTATTCACGGGGGGACACCGCGATGCGATTTAACCTAGTTTTGATAAATGCATCGGCCTGTAGGAGGTTCAGGCAATATGTTATCATTTTACAATGGACAATGAACGTTTTACAAACATTTTTTTGACAAAGACGAGCTAGACCACGGTGTCGCCGGAGCTCGAACAAAAGCCTCCGCGAAAAATCAATTTCCCGATGCTGCCCCAGCGAAACATCATCCTCTTTTTTGTTCCGCGCGAGCAAATTATGTCGCGTCCCGTGTAAATGCCACGTCAAAGTAGCAAAGTTCCCTTCGAAGACAGCTTTTCAATAGCTGGCTGCCTGTCGACTCGTTCAAGTAATTATGTAAACCCGGTGTAAGTGACGCGGACACGTTGTTACGCCGACGCGAACTCGACGATTTATAAGTTTATCGTCGGCTAGAAGTATTCCTCGGAGTTCCGTTGGAAACTGGGTATCGTCTACGAAGGCCGACAGTCTGCTAATTAGAGATCGCGTAATGTCAGTAGACGAATTCTGAAGGGATTTCAACTTTTCCGATTGCCCTTTCAGCATCCTTCGAGAAAGGTACCCATTCTTTTATTTATTGGTATCCGTTCGATAGAACGATCAACAAAGAAAATCGTAAAAGACTTTACCAAGGTCTCGTTGCAAAAAGAAGGCTTCAAGAAACATTCTCGGAAAAAACTTTGTACCGTTTTTACAGGATTTTGAATTTACAGCATTACTGAAGAAAAATGGGTCCTCGGTTTTTAGACTGCTACATCACGTAAAAATATTGTAGAGTGAAATGAACAACGGGATGCGAAAGTAGATGCTTCAAGCTTCGAAATGAGCCTAACTTTATTATTATACGATTATTTTTTACGAAATTGCAATAGGCTAAACATCGTCAATTGTATCATTCAATATTCAATATTCTTATATTGAGTATCTGCTCTGTCACCTTCCATTCAAAATGCGATAAGTTGACTAAAGAAAATCGTACATTGATTTTTAATGTCTCGTTCGAAAGAAGAAACTTCAATCTTCAAATCCGCGATAGAGACTTTCTCAGAAAACACTTTCTACCGTTTCTACAGGATTTTGAATTTACAGCGTTTCTGAAGAAAAATGGGTCCTCAGTTTTTAGACTGCTACATCACGTGAAAATATTATAGAGTGAAATGATAAACGCGGTGCGTGAGTAGATGCTTCGAGCTTGAAAACGTGCTGCAGGTACAGCATCGTGCTATTTTTCCCAGGGAAATGATCGCGATTTAATTTCGAAACTGAGAAGTTCGGTGTTGAAACAGTTGAATGACGCGTGGACTCCGAGGTCGGCAGATAATCGCGTCGGAGTAAAAGGAGTAAGAGGATCGATCGGAACAGTTTCGTACGGTTACAGCTTCTAACAGGAGAAAGAGAAAGAGAGAGAGAGAGATAGAGAGAGAAAGAGAGAGAGAGAGATAGAGAGAGAAAGAGAGAGAGATAGAGAGAGAAAGAGAGAGAGCTGGGAGGAAACCGTGGTTCGCGGAGATCGGCCAGTCCGCAGCGTGCCGATTAAATTAGGTCCCAACTCGACGCTGCGAATGGCGTGTTCCTTAAGGCTGTTGTCTGATATCTTGCTCGCCGGATAAACTTCGTTCACCGCAAGGATGAAGTACCCGTTGATTAGACGCGTCCGACGTATCCCGGTATAGATCGTATAAGTAAATTAGCAGCGAGAGAAATGTATTGGTATCCTCTTCTGTTCCCGTCAGCGCTCGCGCACATCTTCCGAAAGAACAATAATTCGGAACGTCGATCCCGGAAAACATCGTCTCACGTTAATAAGCATCAACGTTGATACTGGTATCCGAACACGGGTCCGTTGTCTTTTCTTATTGGACACGAGACTTTTCGTAAAATACCTGCTCCACGTCCACTACAAATAAATGGTCAGCAAATGATACAGAGAGCTAGGTAGTTTTATTGCTCGCTGTTGCAAAAAGAATATTATCTTGGTGCAGAAATTTCATATGTGATATTTCGCAGGATGAAGTTACGGGGGTTCGAATTGTTATAACTTTCTTATGGGAAATGGTACGGCGATGTTCCTAGGCTCATTTCGAAGTGCGAAGACTCTGCTTTGGAAGTACTGGGTTCAATTTTTATTGTCGAAAGCTTGGGAAACACCAAAAAATGTTCGACCGACGCAAGAGAAAGTTTTTTTTTCCGATTAGATCCCATTCGATTTGCGAACCGCAAAAATTTTCGCCGGAACCGAGCGGTATCTCTGTTTTTCCCGTTTTTCTGGTCAACTCTTTTTTTATTAAATGATGCAGGCATCGACGGGAGCCGCGGGTTTTTGGGCGCGTGCTCTCGACGTAGCGCGTGTTTACGCCACCGCAAAAATGGGAAACGGAACTGAGAGAAAGAGACAGAAACTGGGAGAGTAAACAGAGATGTCGAACAGAGAGCTAGGGGGCAGGTTAGCTGAACGGTCCGTTGAATTTGCTAATTAAAAATGGATATTAAAATAGTCGGCGCAACGAGCAACGCTCACCGTTTACAAAAATCATCAATGAGAAAACACTATGATGACGACCGAACACATTTCTCCTCGTTCATTCCTTTTCATAAACGCTTCCTCTTGACCAGCACAATTACACTGTCCAACAAATTTCAACTTTTTTCATGTTTCCAAATAACTGTTCGGTGTATCTTATAGAGGTTTTGGAGCTGATTCTTTGGCGCTTTTCTTTGAACAAATATTGTGATGTTATTATATAAGACATAGTATTGTTCTTTACAGCAAAAGATTCTCTCTTAACATGATTAAACAATCACAAGATATTACTATTGCATATCGCTGGATTCGGGAAAGTCTAGAGAATCTTTTGCTGTAAACAACAATACAATATCTTATATAATAATAACATCACATTATTTCTTCAAAGTCTAAAAATATGTCTTTTTTTCAAACACAAAATTCTCAAAACTGTGCGTGTAGTAGAAAAATTAAGGCCAGATTCGGAATCACCACGAAAAACTCTATAAGATCCACCCAACCGTTATATGGAAACATGAAAAGAGCTGTTGCTTTGGAATTTTACAATTTTCTACTTTGCAACTTTAAAATGATACAATTTTGTAATTTCACAGTTTTACAATTTACAACTTTGCAACTTTAGAATTTTACAGTTTTACGATTTGCTGCATTGGAATTCTACAATTACATCGTTTCACAATTTTCTACTTTGCAACTTTAAAATAGTACAATTTTGCAATTTCACAGATTTACAATTTACAACTTTGCAACTTTAGAATTTTCCAGTTTTACGTCTCTCATATATGTCTCTCCGTCTTTAATGATTATTTAAACACGTTTAAACAATCACAACGTATGTATTACTATTGCACATCACTGAATTCGGGAAACTTCAGAGAATCTTTTGCTGTAAAGAGCAATACAATATCTTATAGAATAATAACATCACATTATCTACTACATCCTACACAATATACTACATATGTACACATTATATAATAACATTATAATATTTGTTCAAAGTCGAAAGATATGTCTTTTTTTCAAACTCAAATTTCTCAAGAACGTGTAGGAGAAAAATTAAGACTTGAATTCGGAATCAGGGCCCAAATCTTAATAAGATGCACCCAACAGTTATATGAAAACATTTTTGTTGGTGGACAGTGTTATTAACACTTTAACGACCGCCCGTCTACGCAGTCAAACGTCGCCAGGGGCCGGCAGTATTTTTAAAGAATTAATTTTAAAGAACTTTATTGAATTATTATTAATAAAGAACTTTATTGAATATTTTTCCTTCGTATGATAATTATTAAAGCAATCACCTACATGTAATGGTATTTTACATGTCTTACACATAAAACGGTTGTTCCGGCTATCGCACACATGTTGTGTGAGCGGTCGTTAAAGTGTTAATAATAGTACATTGTTGGTGCGACGTAAAAAGGAAAAAAGTAGTCTGAATTTCCGTACTCTAGCAAAACCGTGTACCACTCTCAGCACAGGACAGGAGCTTGACCAGTGGAGTCACAACAAACTTATGGTCCCTGTGCAGGTGTCGAAGCGCAGTGACAGGTTTTTCCGTTGGGTTAGGCCCGCGTTAATTACCAGGCACGCCACGTGGGCGGCAGGACTCGTTCCGTATCCTCGTAATGATAAAACGTGCGAATCGATGGGTCGTGCCCACAGTAAGGCCGCCATTATTGGTCGTGCCGGTGCAGATCCATTGTTTATCGTGCATTTAGCGGATAAACAGCGAATTGAAGCAAATACGTGCGATCAGAGGTGGGTGGTTGGGTGGTGGGTTGTTGCAGGGAGGGAACAGACACGCGGAGAGGAAACAAAGGGGGCGGTAAAGGGGTAAACGAGAGGAGGAGGGGGAGATATGGCGAGGGTGGGGCAAGCAGACCACGGGTATTGCCACGTCACGAAATCGTGGTGTATAGTAAATGCCATGCATGTTTAATCAGTCAGAATTATGGCTCGTCATGTACCAATTTTAACGGATCATCCGTTGCTATGCGATCACTTCCCGGGCTCCCCCGCTCCGCTTTTTTCGCCGTCAGTCGACAGAGAGAGAGAGAGAGAGAGAGAGAGAGAGAGAGAGAGAGAGAGAGAGAGAGAGAGAGAGAGAGAGCGAGAGAGAGAGAGAGAGAGAGACAGTCGATTGGCTTGCGAAGCGAATGAAAAACCCTCAAGTTACGTGCGATGTACGTTGTTGAACCCGACGCGCGTCGCACAGCCCGCTGGACATCTGTTTTTCATCAGGGAAATCCAGTTTTCCCGAAAAACGCGGACTATCAAGAGCGAGCCTCGTCGGAGGGGCACGTCCTGGAGGTCCACCGCTGTAGCCCCGCCCTGATTAGCAACTATTTCTCATAAATAAATCCTAAATACAGCGTCTGAAAAGATTTCCTCAAAGGAAAAACACGTTTTTCATCAGGGAATTCTGTTTTCCAAAAAACGCGGACGAACAACAGCGCGCCTCTACGATGGGGCCCGTCCTGGAGGTCCATCTCTGTAGCCCCGCCCTTATTAGCAACTATTTTTCATAAATAACTCCTAAACAAAGCGTCGGAGAAGATTTCCGCAAAGAGAAAAGTTGCCTGAAATCACCTGACTTTCTAAATTGTGAAAAATCTCAGTCAATTCAATTTCATTATCTGTTTGTTGTTTGATAAATTCGTTGGCTGAACCGCTTCCTCGATTCTCACCGACCCGAGTCGAGAACGGCGAAGATCGCGAACGTCTGACCGCTAATTAGTCCAAGTATCGCGCATGAAACTAGCCCGGGAAGTTTGCTCGCGTAGGAACGGTGTTGGCAACTCCGAAGGAACACTAATCCTCCACCGAGATTCAGAAGGCTGTCTCTTTCTCGAAAATGATTGTTAACTTTTTGCGCTCGAGTGGCGAGAGAGACTCGCCATTAATGATTCTTGCACGGTTATACAAAATATTTCTTGCGTTAGTAAATTTGTATTCAACAAATTGCTAAACACATTTACCACTTTAATGAACTGATGAGAGTATTAAGAAAATCGTAATATTTCCGAATAGCTTCGAGTGTAAACAGTGAAATGTTAATTACCAATTTCAAAAACGTTGTTACCTCTCTCTTTCTTCGCAGGAAGGTAAAATGTGCAGCAAGGGCTTCGTGTAGTTTTCAGATCGGTTTTCAAACCGATAATTTCCGGCCGGCCATGTTTTCCCTCGAACTTATTAATTCGCGAATTCGGCCGCAGTTCGCCCGGGCTTCGGCTTTTAATCTTTGCTCCATTAATTATTAATCCAGCGGCTAATTAAAGACTCGAAAAACAAACGCCCGGCATCCCCGCCGTCCGAAGAAAGTAATTTCGCAACTCCTCTTGCCGGTTGCTCGCCGTTTTTCTTAGACATTTGCCGACGGATCTAACAATTGCATTGATTATTATCGAGATTGGAAAGAGTTTCCTGATAAGACGTCACTCGGCAATATTATTATTATTATTATTTATTATAGACGGACTGAAGCCCTTTTACATAAGTGTTTACAATACTGCTCGTGTAATAACAAAGAAGGGACATGCACAAAGAAAAATTTAATAATATAATTTAATAATAATTTAATAATATTGCTTCCTGGCGAATTCATTGAGAAGATTAATTTCCACATAATAAAAATCATACGAATCCGATCGTCTTCGAAAATCGTAAAGCATCGCATTGTATTTGATTTTCTCGGTAAAACGGTTGAAATTTATTTGTCATCGACGTTTCTGATAATTTCCAGAGAGAGAGAGAAAGAGAGAGCGTCCGGGCGCACGCTAAACGTCAGCTAGAATGCCATGAATTATTCGAAACCGAAAAATCCGATTGGATTTATTCCGCGGCGTATTTTTAGGTATTCGCGAAACAGATTTTGGAATCGAGAGCAGATTTCGCGAGAACTCGACACGGTGCGTTCCGATCGCTCGATTTTCACCGGCTGTGTCGAATTACCGGTTCTCGAATCCGCTTTTAGGGATCCGCTATAATTATTCATGTTTTCCATTAGACACGGTCCGACCGTCGGTCCAGGGAAAAAATCTTCTGGTCACTTTTATAATCCGTCAACGTTTCCAGAGATCCCATTTGTTTAATCACCGGTCTCGCGTATCGAATTCGAAACGTGTGACGACGATCTGCAGGAAAATGTTTGAGGGGGTCGCCGCGAGTTTAGCGGAACTTAAAGAACAAGGTACTTTACCGCGAACAATGTTCAATACCCCGGCCCGAACTGGGAGAATATGTTTTCACGAATACGAGGCTCCTCCGGTGGGTACGAAACTTGGGAAATATTGGAATCGAAGAGGAGAAGAATCGCAATCTTCTTTCGGGGACGTTTAAGCGTCGACACGTCTAAGCGGGGGGTGGGGGGAGAGAGCGGCGGGGGAAAAGCAGTTTCCAGAGAGAAGAAACGGTAAAAGGCGAGGAAAAAGGCTTGAGAAACTTTACCGAAGCTCGACGAATTTTTCAAGCGACTTCGTTAATCCGGTCCCCGGAACTTCAACCATGGACGACGATTCACTGAAAGAAATACTTTCCCGGCCAACGGCGAACCGGACGGAGGGGGGGAAAAAAAACCTATTAGAATTTAGAAATTATTCACGACGACGCCATGGAGAAACTGCTCCCAAATAATTGAACTGTAATTCCTCGAGCGAGAAAAGAACGAGCTCGCTGCATTGTCCATCTATTCCCGATACTCGCGCCCCGTTAAACTACCGATGGCTGCAACGTAAACTGCGCGTGCCTATCGATCGGTAGAAATATTCCATCGTCTTGTAAATTGTTCATAATCGTTCGAATTATTTTATTCGATTAAAACTTCGATGCATTCGATTCACGAATTTGTATGTATAATCAATTTTATTGTTATTCGTTAGAACTGTACGAGCTTCGAACGCAATACGATCTCATTTTTCTTTCACAGTCTGAACTTGTTATTTGAATTTTTATCGAAACAATTGTTTTAAACTATTGAGACCAGAATTCATGGAGAGTCTGTTTTATGTGTGGTACTTTACTGAAATCAAACATTCCAAAAATCGGAAAAGTCACTGCTTCGTATCGATTGAAAACTATGTTGTGGAGGACTACTTAGTTTGAAGGAATATTTATTATAATTATGACACCACAATATGCAATACAATACGTCAATATGTCAATGTCTATTCAACTGAACAGTGTTGTTACACACCATTATTCCCCACAGTTGATACTATGTCAGAATGTCTAAATAAATCATTTTTTGAAAAAGAGATTCAGTAGGAAATTAATTATAATTGAATCTGTAAGCGAAAATTTGGAAGATGAAATAGCACATCTGTGTTATGAACAAAAGACGTTTGTGAGAAATAATTATAGCTAAGGGTTGGCTAATTATAATTCATCTTCAAAAATTTTATAATACTTATGCGCAATATAATAATTCACCTGAAATGAAACCATTAAGTTTTATTGGTTTCCCTAATCTTTAGAAAAGGATAAAAGAAAAACACCTCAAAACACTTTGGGAGTTTGATTGTGTTATATTATTAAGATAGTATATTTTGATATTATATAAATTTTAATTGATAACTCTTGCAATAAACAGAGTTATTTAACAAAATATGTAGTAAGAACTGATCAGGATATCCACTTGTAGAAATATGAAATTCGACTACGGTTATTGAATAAATAAAAGAATTTTGATATTAAATACATTACAGATACGATTAAATAAATAAAAATAAATGTCCTAATGATCATTGACAAGAAGGTAACACCCTCTGATCTCGCTTATTTTTTAATATGTGTCCAGGTCATCGCTCCGAATAATATTGTAAATGCTTTACTCGCCGGTAGTTGTTTATAAAATAGTTATTAGAAAAAAGTTGATCTACTTTTTATTATAAATTTTAAAAACACGTTTCACAACTTGCTCCTCGGCAGTTAAAGTGTATAAATTTTCCCGCAGTATAATGAGTGTGTTTACGAATTCTGATATCAAGTATAGTTTGCCAGGTTTAGAGGTACACGCTGAGGCACACTCAGCATTTATAATAGGTCGATGCTATTGAATTGGAAATCGGTAATAAAGTAATTTTCGAGCCCTGACGAAGTATGATAAAAGAATGTTTAGTTCAGAGCGAACAGTCCTACTTTTAGTTAGTTGCGGCAGGCATAGCAGCCAAAGAGTGTGCTTGTGTTGAGGAGGCGAATGTTATAAGCGTTTAAAACGAAGTTTCAGTTTCGGAAGAACTGATCTAAGAATTCATCTACTGAAAACCAGCAAGAAAACAAAATTTTCTTTATAAATATCGTTTCACAATGTTTAAATAAATTACTACATTCATAATAGTATCAAGTTCAGACTGCTTTCAATATAAATAAAGAAAACCCACTTTGTTTCGTGTCTCTATCATAAACAGAACAAAAATTATGAATTTTTGTCCAAAAAACAGGCATTTCGTGACACTGTGCGCCGTAGAAGAAAAGAACTCGATGGACATGTATGTGAAAATACACGACGCTATCTATCGTCGAATCTATCGAAATAATTATTTATTTAAATATTGCCGAACAATGGATCGGGGAATCCGAGAGATTCACAAGTGGAAACCTACCGGGCACGCGTGAAAGCGGCAATAACGATGATTGTAGCGTTTCAACCTTGGATGTTACAAGCGTTATTGAATAATTTAGGCGTGTTGGCATTTCTCCAGGAGCAATCGTGAGACGGTAGACAGAACGTCGGACATTTTGCAGCGGCGCGTCACCTTGGAGTCGCTCTTGGAGAACGGCGAAACATAAAATATTTCACGGCGTCTAAATGACTTCAGCGAATTCCTTCGCGAACGGAGAATGCTCCATTGAACTGAAGAGAACCCGGTCGCGCGAGCACGCAAAAGGAACCGACAGAACTGGCATTGTCCCGTGCGCAATTACCCCTCGCAATTACGCGAACTTATCCGAAAATGGCACGCACCCGGCCACCTACAATAGAAATAGTTTAATACTCTCGTAACGCGTTGCGAAATCCTCGGCGATTTTCGTCACACAACATACAGCCGCGGTGTTTCCCTGGAAATGTTGCAAGTTTGCACGTCTGTAGAAACGTTAAAAAATGTTATTGTGCAGTGTTTAAACAATTACAAGTGACGCACCGGATCTACGATCGTCCATGATAATTTTCTGAAAAAAAATCACACCGCGATGAACCTGGTCTCGTTTCGAAGCTTGAAACCTCTATTTTCACAACGCTTTGTTCATTTCCGCATAGGATATTGTTGCACGATGTGACAGAGGGAATTATGAAAATATGTTGCAAGGAAAAATTGAGACATTAAAGTGATGCATATTGAAACGCCTGTAGAAACGTTAAAAAAATGTTCTCACGGATCAATCGAACGAGGATTTGAAGATGTAAGCTTCCTCTTTGCAACTAGATCTTGAACAATGATCTACGATTTTTTTTCACCGAGTTATCGAGCTTTGAACGAAGTTTTTGTCCCATAAAACAGTGGGAAAAAATCGTACATCAATTTTTAAGGTCTCGTTCGAAAGAGGAACCTTTAATCTCGAAATCCGCGATAGAAACATTCTCAGGAAACCTGTTCTACCGTATCCGCAGATGTTCAAACTTGCAGGATTTTTCGGAGAAAAAATCTGTTCCGTTTTCGACGTGCTACACCATGCAAAAAATCTCTCGGGCGAAAAAATGAGTGAGGCTTCAAGCATCAAAATGAATGCAGGCTCGTACTATTTTTTTCTTATCGAAACTACCGCAGTTGGAAATCGAGAATTTCCCAAAATTGACGATTGATGGACACTGTTCAGTTTTTCTGAAACGAGCGAGGATTTATTTTCGAGCAATGAGAATTTCGCGTTGGGGCTGGTTCCCACTGTTGACAGTGTGTTTGTCGTGTCGTCTGGAGAGCTGGTAGCTAATGTCAAGGTGAACGGAAACCGAAAATCTGTCGATAACCGAGCTGCCGGTTTGCGTGTGGTCGGCGGCCTTTAAAATCGACGGTAGTTCCGCGAACTGCGACGGCGGAGAGTTTGCAGGTATAAGTTGAGACATCCCTTCATCTCGAAAATGAAGTGATGGACAGTTAATTAGAGACTTTAGCATCGAGTCAGGGCCGGAATTCCTGCGGGACTCTCTCGACTGCCGCCAGGAGCAACCAACTGACTACTATCGTTGGGGTTGAGCCATGCGCCGCGCGAGTCACATTCTTTTTAAACACTCCCGCTCTCCTTTCTTTGCCTTCTTCCTTCCACTCTTCTTCTTTTTCCCTTCTGTTTGTTGTTCAACGAAGTTTCTCATTGTTCCCGACACAGGCCCGCCAACCACGAAATAGTCTGATGGATATAATAGTTTCCTAGAGGTGGAGGGGATGGGGTGGCGACGTCTAAAAAGTAATTTCAATCTTACTCGTACTACGTTTCCCAATGAAATTACCTGACCGTTCACTTATTAAAGATTTACTTTAAGTCGTTCCGTAACAACTTTCTCGAGGGAGAACAGAGGATACGGAACGGCATTATTCGCGTTCCCACGCAAACTTCGGGATACGTCCATAAGGAAACCTTCGCGTTTAACGACAGGAGCCGAGCAATAAACGTTGATGGCCACCAGCTGATGACACGAGGACCGTGCACACACCGCTGCCACGGAGATTGCAAATATATTCCGCGGATGCCGAACTACATCGTTTACATTTTTATTGCCGAATATGTAACGCCTCCGTCCGCCTGGCTTAACCTTTTCGCCTAGTCGAAAGTTAAACATCTCCCTTCCTAACTAGAATAATTACATTCTATACGATCGTTTTCATTTTCCGAATATGAACAACATTCCGTACTGTACCTCACACGAAACTGAAACCTTTAGTAATTGGTCATTGTCGCTCACAAGGAGGGGTCAAGGTAGTCGGGAAGTTAATATTATAATATCTGTATTTCTGCAAGAAACCTATTCTGTTTTGTAATCTTCATACTCTGTATTATATGTAGTGTTTTTCTGTTTTGTAACTATGTTGTAATAAATCTCATATGAGATTTTCTATAATACAAAAAACAAAAAATGGTAGTCAGGAACCGATAAAGCCAAGAACAGATTGTGGCACTCACACATCATTAATGCCTTAATCGAAGCAAAAAATAGCTACAAAGAAATCAGAGCCTTTAGTCTAGTAGTCATTATTTTTTACTCTATTGTTATACTTTTCTGTTTGGCACAATAAACGCTCTGTTAATAAAAATGGAAAGTCCAACGAGACTGTGGATCTTTATACATTTACGTGGCACAGTGGGGAAACTTGACCTGACTCGATTCAAAGAGGAATAACTTTCGATAGAAATGAGGTAGAGCGATGAATTTTTTTTTTTAATGAAAGCTGAATCTTTGCAGAATTTGGGAAAAATAGGGAGATTACAGTACGAATGGTAATTAACCTTGAGAAAATTCGTCAAACTTGCACAACTTTAAGAAAAAGTCGTTTCTACATTACCACGAGCAGAATTTTTTTTTTTTAACCAACCATGTATCATTTCCCGTAGATATTTTCACGCTGATTTCAAATCTTGCCTCAAAATTTTTCTACGACCTCTGGTTTTTTCAAAAAATCGAATTATAGTTAAACAGTTAAACTTTTATTTTTTTAAGGTTAAAAACATTCGTACCATAATCTCTGTATTTTTCCCATATTCTGCGCAGTTTTAGCTGTATGTAAAAAAAATTCATCGCTCTACCTCCTTTCTATCGAAATTTATTCCTTTTTGAATCGAGTTAGGTCAAGTTTTCCCACTGTGCGTGGCAGCGGTAAAATTCGATAGAATTTCGTACGATTTTCATTGATTCCAGATCTACAATGGTTACCACTTTATTGAAATTCGCGTAGAAAAATTGAATATACATTCGCAGTCTGATCATGAAATTTTTTCTCATGCTGCTCGCATCACCGGGTTCAACTTTTACAGAAAGGCTTTCGGGGGAGTTACGCCTACGGGAGCGCAATGGTTTTACTCGTCGGTTTAAGTAGATTCGGCAACTTCAGGGACACCTTTCACGGCAGATGATTATATCCGGCCGGTTAGCAGCTACCCGAGAGTTCGCAGGAAGAACGACTTAGCTCGTGAACCAATCAACTAAGAGAGCATTCGTGTCGAAATCTGCATAACTAGCGTCCACCGAGAATACGCTTCTGTGTCCGGAGCTCTGCAATCTCTCTCTCTCTCTCTCTCTCTCTCTCTCACTCTCACTCTCTCTCTGGATTAAACGTAAGTTCTTAGCAAGGTCCGCCAGTTGAACGCGCGCCCGTTTGCCCGCCTACCGGCAGTGCCAGTGCGAATGCGAAAGGGAACTGGAAAACTAGAGGAACCGTCCCGCCGTTCGTCTGCTTCAACTCCGAACACTATGTGCTTGCTCTAAATGCGACAGACCAGCGCAACAAGTATATCGGCCGCCTCCGACGACTTCTCGCTAGTTTCTTTCTTAAGAGCTCGGGATTCCTCCGACATTTTTCGGAGTTTCGTCGATATTCCAACTGTCATTATTTCTTTGAAAAAGAACACTACGACGACGAAAGCCTGCACTCATTTTGAAGCTTGAAGCCTCACTCATTTTTTCGCCCGAGATATTTTTTGCATGATGTAGCACGTCGAAAACTGGACACTTTTTTTCTCCGAAAAATCCTGCAAGTTTGAACATCTGCGGATACGGTAGAACAGGTTTCCTGAGAATGTTTCTGTCTCGGATTTCGAGATTAAAGGTTCCTCTTTCGAACAAGACCTTAAAAATTGTGTACGATTTTTTTCCACTGTTTTATGGGACAAAAACGAGGACCATGTTCGAACCAACACCTCGCTCGCGGTGTATCGCAAAGGTGTGTGTATACCCTTCGTTCAAAGCTCGATAACTCGGTGAAAAAAAATCGTAGATCATTGTTCAAGATCTAGTTGCAAAGAGGAAGCTTACATCTTCAAATCCTCGTTCGATTGATCCGTGAGAACATTTTTTTAACGTTTCTACAGGCGTTTCAATATGCATCACTTTAATGTCTCAATTTTTCCTTGCAACATATTTTCATAATTCCCTCTGTCACATCGTGCAACAATATCCTATGCGGAAATGAACAAAGCGTTGTGAAAATAGAGGTTTCAAGCTTCGAAACGAGACCAGGTTCATCGCGGTGTGATTTTTTTTCACAAAATTATCATGGACGATCGTAGATCCGGTGCGTCACTTGTAATTGTTTAAACAGCGCACAAGAGATCGTTAGAGTCTGTTCAGAGGAGGAACGCGAACGGAACAGAAGCAGATTTTGATTTTATTTTCCGTGTGACGGAAATCACTGTGTGTGACTTCGTCTGACACGGCGCGTCGTCTCCGGCGCAGCCGTACCTCCCCGCTGTAATTGCCGTGATAAATTCCGGCTAGTAAGTCCGAGTTTCTTGAAAAATGGGGAAAATTCGAAGCTCCGCAGAAGTTTTATGGCTGGCCGCTATACAGTTCAAGTCTTAATGATATTATCCGCGGCGTGTTGGTTCCCTTGATAGAGGAGAGCCAGAGAGAGAACCGCGGCAACATTATAAAGGTCAGTGTTCCTCACAAAGGAAATTACACCTGGCGTATAGACCAATTAATGTTACGTAAATTTTCAATTTCTACAATTTTTCCATGTATGTATGTGCTTATACTGATTAGTTGATTATGTAGAATTAATTTACCATTTCAGTAACTGTTCAGTTTCCGTAATTCTTCAAATTATGTACTGTTTAAATTCTATGAATTTTCAATTTCTGCAATTCTATGAATTTAAACATTCCTCTTTGTCACAAAGCAAGTAGGTAATTGTTTTCTTTGATCTAGTTTAACATGCAGTATAATATCATAACGTTTAATAATTTACAGACGCTATTATTTCTTGAAAATGATCCAAAGTAAGATCGAAACGTTGAAATTAATTTGGTAATTTGCAAATGTGTTTTTAAATAACAATTGATCGAACCAGTACGCCGAGAACATTAATATATCTGTTATTAACAACTCTACGATCGATATAAGACAATATTAACAATGTATGTGATTTACTATGTACTGTTTCGAGAATCGATATTCATAAAAATCTGTAGGTCAATCCATTTAACACTAAAACGATTAACATGATTCAGCTGATAAAAATGACAAGATTCTATTGATTCGTGCTTGGATCAATAAATGTTATCGAATTATTTTCCCGGTAAGCAACGTCAAAATTTCAATAATTATAAAATTAACAATGTAAGACTGGTCATTTGACCGGCAGTGATAGGTTTAGCGTTAAAGAAATACATATAAGGAAATTCCCAGTCAATCTTCTCAAAATTACACTCGACGTATAGATCAGTTAATTAATCCTTGGGTCCGTGGATAAGACCCAGCGAAGAATAATGTCGAAAGTTAATTGGATAATTTCGAACAAACTAATGAAAGAACCTGACAGAATGATCCGCGAGTAAATCTTTTGATACTGATTCGTACTAACTTGTTGAGTATTCTTGGGTCCGTGGATAAGACCCAGCGAAAAATAATGTCGAAAGTTAATTGGATAATTTCGAACAAACTAATGGGAAGACCCTGGCAGAATGTTCCCCGAGTAAATCATTTGATACTGATTCGTACTAACTTGTTGAGTATTCTTGGGTCCGTGGATAAAACTCACATTGCAGCGGGGGAAAGAATTAGTAACAAAAAAATACATTAACAGCCGTTTAAAAAGCACGGACTAATTATAGTAGCCGAGGTGGGTTGGCGCATGTTGAACGAGCAACGGGGTAGATTATAACGCGGTGCAGTTTTCCATAATTCACCAACGGGGGCTCTGTTTTGCACCTGCGGGAACAACAAACACACGCGCGGGAATTTTTTTTGTTCGCCCGCGTAAATAGGTATCGAGGGAGAGGGAGGGTCGCCATTTTTCTGGCGAAACGTGACTCTTTCGAAAAATCGCGGTGGACAGGGGTGTGCGTGCGGTCCCCGCGGCCGAAATTTCTGCCGGCACGCCATTCGAATTTTAATACACTTTTCGCGCCGCTAAAACGACTCCATCGCTTCAATTACGTCCTACTCGAGGGAGAAATCGCGTCGTTTTTGCGAGCCCGCGTAATACATTTCCCGCGGAACGCAAAGGCATCCGGGGTGCAGTAATATTTGCATAAATCGCGGCCTTTCGTTGTTCGCCGCTTTTGACCGCGATTAATCGAGAACCCCCCCCCCCGCCGACGAATCGAAAGCGAGAATGAGAGAGAGAGAGAGAGAGAGAGAATGAAGATACGCGTGGACAGGTGGAACAAAGAAAAAAAAAAGATACGAAATCCGAGGCGCGTCCGGGGCGCATTTATCAGCCGCGATTATGAACGGCGATTTAATAAGCGAATTCGTCTGCACAGAGGCGCGGGGACATTAACGTAATTGCGCGAATAATGATGGCCGGCACTGCTCGCTGAAAATTTCTCACCGATCGCGAAAAATTCACCGACGATTCCGCTCTGCCGCGGGAAACAAACCATAGCCACTAGGGTTTCGCCCTTAACACAGTACCGAACAGTGATTATTGCATATTTTTGAAAAATGTATGATCCGTGGCTAAATTTTCATTTAGCATTTAGTATGAACTAAGTCACCCTCAATAACCTCGTCAAATAGTTTCATTTAAGATTGCAATGTCAAAGAAAATTTCTATGCTTTCTTTTTGGAACAGCAGAATTATTGAAAATCCTATTAATAGGCTTCCGGTTGGTAAAGTGTTAACACGACACGTCTGATATATTCAATTCATAATTACTGAATTTGTGAATTACACGAGGAATTGATTCGAGAAATTGATTTCGACGCGTTGAATAAATGGTTAGTGTTACGGTACAAATGTTTCGTATCGACGGCACGTTGGCTGACGTGAAACTGATTTGCGCACCGCCGGTTCTTAATAAGTATACCCAACGATGGAGACCCCTCCATCGTCCCTAAAATTGTATACAAACGCGGTCGCTGGCGCGCGACCGCAGACCCCCCTCAAGGGTCCCAAATTCTTCCGTCCTCACAGGAGTTGTTCACATTTGACGGTACACCTGCACTGGACTTTGTTTTTCAAACATTGTTTTTCTCTTTGGTGTTTAGCGAATCTCGTGACTTCTTCCAGTAGCCTGACGGCCCCGGGTGGACTCTTCGGTCCCCCCGTGCTCGTTAAACCTTCATATCTGGGAAATATTCCCACCACTTATTGAGGTTTTTTAGCGGCCTAAGATAGACGTCTTGCGTCTATCTTTACTCGCTTGGCTTGACTATGCATTACGGCACCTGTGTCGTTGCATTTCCGCCATCGAGATTCGCACACCTTTAGTTACAAAGGATCACATCACAATGTCGCTTATATGTTCTATCACACGCATATAAACTAATACTAATAAACAGATAAGCATACCTAAATCGCCTCATTCTTATTCATCTAACATGTTCAATTCGTGTCTTACTCTCTACATACTTATTCTAACACTGGGAGGGGTGAACCTATGTGTCTATCCGCAACAGTTAGAATTGTGGATAGACGCGTTCTCGTCGTTTTTATTATAAAAATTTGACAGTGACGATAGAATGGCTACTTTGTGTAGATCGTGTACCCGATCGCGGACAGTAAACGCGACTTTACTGTACATTCGAACATCAGACAGACGTTTCGCGGTTGTTCGATGACGTTTCCAGGTCCGTCGTGGCAGACGGGTCATATTATCGATCGGATCGATCAGGCTAACGTCTTTAGGCCGCGACGGGGGACGCTTATCGAATAGTAATGGCATTGACAGTTTAGTTATGTCGCGCAAAAAGCCCGTGATTAACGAAGAAACCGACGATTAAGGGACTCCTTTCAGCTTATTAAACGAGACCCGTGTGCACGGGACAAGCCGAACGTGTCTCGGGATTCGTTGATGCAATTTACAAGCGAGATAGGAGACCCAACCGACGGAGAGAGAAAGAGAGAGAGAGAGAGTTCTCGATAATCGATTGCACGAGCAAAAAAATAGAGCCGACGGAAATTGACGGATGAACGCAGAGGATGTAATATCTTCTCGTACAACGTGACTCTGTGAAATACTGAGAGAAAACGAAGGATAGAAAAAGAGGGGAGGGTTAAGGGCGGACGAAATTTTTTTTGATAAAGTTATCGGCGAAATGTTTAAATTAAATCCAGCCGACACGGAGAGTGCTCTCGCTTCGACGCGACCAAAACGACCGAAAGATTTCAATTGCTGGGTTACGTGAATATTTTCTCTCGTGTGGTGTGGACCCTGTTTCTTCTGAGCAATTTTAGAACGTGTTCTCGTAGGAATTTTTTAACTTTTGCGGTTTCAAATGAAAGCTTGAAGCTTGTGCTTAATAGGTAGCTACATTAAAGTTTAAACATCAATGGACATCACATTCGAAATATGGAATGTTCCACTGGATAGGATGCAGAGGAATGATCTATTTTTAAGGGGTTGCTTCAGGGTAATTTTAGGATGTGTTCTCGCAGGAATTTTTTAACATTTGCGTTTTCAAATGAAAGCTTGAAGCTTGTGCTTAATTGGCAGCTACAGTAAAATTTAAACATCAATGGACATCACATTCGAAATATGGAATGTTCCACTGGATATGATGCAGAGGAATGATCTATTTTTAAGGGGTTGCTTCAGGGTAATTTTAGAATGTGTTGTCGTAGGAATTTTTCAACTTTTGAGGTTTCAAATGAAAGCTTGAAGCTTGTGCTTAATTGGTAGCTACAGTAAAGTTTAAACATCAATGGAAAACACATTCGAAATATGGAATGTTCCACTGGATAGGATGCAGAAGGATGATCTATTTTTAAGGGGTTGCTTCTGAGCAATTTTAGAATGGGTTCTCATAGGCATTTTTTAACTTTTGCGATTTCAAATGAAACTTGGAAGCTTGTGCTTAATTGGTAGCCTTTTTCCAGGAGCTTAGACGCCAGATCAAGGGAATACAGTTGTCCCTACCTCTCTGCCAGTACCGGATTAGAAACGTGGTGGAACAGCGTGACAGAAGGAGGATACAGTGGGGAGAGTCTTAATCAGCTAGCAACAAAGTCTGGAATAAAACGGCTGCGGCTCGCGTAAAATATTTTCCGACGCGCAACCAAAATAATGTTGAACGGGCGTAAAAATCGGTCCGAAAAAGGCGGCACCGTGGGGGCGATTCTATTAATTTCGCGGAAACGAGCGCGGCGAAGAAACGAATTGCACTCGAATCCCGCGGATCTATCGTAGTAAATATTCAGCCACGTTCGTGATGCAAATAGCCGGCAGTGGTAATTTCATTGCAAATACCCCGGCGTTACGCAAGCGGACGCGTGTAATTAATATGCCCGCGCAGACATACACACGGCCCGTTACCATCTTCGGTCAGCTCGGAAAAAAAAGAACCGAAACAATTTCCCCTTTCGGAAGATTATTCATTTAGATAGCCGATCGCAATTATGTGCAAGCGGTGTGGTGCAGCGCTACGTGTAACCGGGAAACCGATGCTTTTACATTCCGTACGCGTTTCGGTTTCAAACCCGCCCCCCCCCCCCCTACTCCACCGCAATGAACATCTCGACTTTTACATAATTATTCGCTCACGTAGTACGCGCTCGTCCGTACAAAACCGTAGAGCGACTTGCACATTCGACGGGTGTATAAATCTCGTGACAAACGCGGCAATTATGCTGGGAACCTAGTGACCCGACCGCGAGTGCTCGCCGGAACCTCGATTCGGAGCGACAGGCCGCTGCGAGAAATAAAATTGTAGTCTCTCGTACGATTCAAACGATTCTCCACCGCTAGAAAAAAAAAATAGAACCGTCTCGAACAACTTTCTAAAAGGGGAGATTTTTATCTGTGCAGGCTGAAAAATGTTGTACCCCGTTGAAAGGCGACAGGGTGACTCCCTTTTCCCTGGCGAAAATCTCCGCCGATTCGTTGCGGAGTTATTCGCGAGAAAACACTTGCTAATCGGGTCCACCATCGCCATTTTATTGTATCTATAAACCGTTGTAGAGCGAATCATTACACTTATAGCTGGTTCTCTCGAGCGCATTGGTTTTGTTGACAATCCTATGTGTAGATGTAACTCTGAGAGTGAAACTGTAAATCACGTTATTTGGCAGTGTGGCCTATATCATACACAAAGATCTATACTTTTGAAAAGACTTCATAAGCTGGGATTTCAGCTACCTCTTGACATTTCAATGTTTTTGTTAGGTCCTAACATCGGGGCTTGCCACCATATTATAACTTTTTTAAACAAATGTAATCTGCGAGTCTAGGTGTTATCCTATTGTTATAATGTTATTTCACAGATCTTTATATTTTTTTTATTCTCTTCCTGTATGTCTGTACATTTATATCCAATGTTGTAATAAATCTTTTTTAAGATTTCCAATAACAAAAAAAAAAAGAAAATCGGGGCCACCTCGTGTGCTGTAGGCGTGCTGCGAATAGTCCCGCGTGTGTTCTCGAATAACTCCGTAAGGAAACCTCGGAGAAGATTTTCGCGACAGAGAAAGTTGCTCGAAATCGCCACGTTTCGCTAGAACATGTTTGTGAATGAAAGGTACGTCGCACAGTGGGACAGATTGACCAAAAAGCTTGCCAAAATTCAATTTTGTACAATTTACCATCAGTTGCTAATAGCAGTTGCTTTTTGTACGTAAGTGGTTTGCGAATCAAGATACAACCATATTTTTCTCACTGACGTTCGTGTCACCTTGTAGCGTGAGTTGATAGATATAGTTTACTTAAAGTGGTCGTGTTTTCTGCCGTTGCTATTGTAAATTGCTCTAAGAAATACTGTCGCAGTTTCTGTGTGAGTAAAAATATACGAAGATTGTGCTATGGATTCTTCAGTACCAGGTATGTTGATGACTCCTACACGTTTAGTTACAATAATTATGTTTAATTTAGGTAGCTATAGCTCATAGAAGTGCTAGAGATATATGTTGCTATGTAGTTTGAGTATTGTATATGCATATAGTAAGCATTTTGTTATACTTCTAAGCTTTTCTAAGTCCTCAAATACAATTCAAACTGGAGTATATTTATCGTAGAAGATAATCCATAAAAAAAGTAGCCGCGGAAAACCGCGGATGTATTTTTTATAACTTTTTCTCTGTAGCAAGTTGTATTTTTCGAAATATATAAAAATGCAATTATTGTTGGGTGTCTCTTCCAGACCTTCAGTTGTCACAGTTATAATTCGTAGGCATAATTTCAATTTAATTGTCGAGTCAAAGGAGTCAAATTTTGGAAAAAAACTGGAATATATGCAAAAATATCTTCTTGATAAGTATTCTTTGGACAAATAACAACGAAAAAATTTGAAGCATATTCTATCTATGGTAAAGCATCAATTTAAACTCAGATGGCTAGCAGCACATAAAAAAAAATTAATATTTGAAAAAGGCAATCATGATTGGCTCAATGGATCTATCTGGCATGAGACGAAAGCCGAAGAAAAAGATGGAGCCTCTCTCAAAGGAAACTATAGAATTACTATTGCCTCCTGAACCGAGAGGAGCTACTGACCCCGAACCTGCCGAACAAAGTAGTGACGAGGAGGTTTAAATAAAGTCAATTTTTTGTGTATGTAAATACTGTTTTAATTTAGCAATAGACCTGATATGTTCAAACAAAAGGAATAATGTAATTTTGTAACAAAAGAACGCCAGTGGACTTGTTTTCTACTGTAGTCTTTCTACTATAAAATAATTTTGGCCAGCTTTTTGGTCAATCTGCCCCACTGTGCGTCGGTTGAATGAAATTGAATGTTTAACTTAAACATGACATTGATGTTGAGAAGGGTCGCGCGCTTAGGGTAGACGCAAAAGCGCCGATACCTGATCGCAGTGTGGCGAGGGTAAATCGTGGCGATGAGAGAAGCGTGTTTAGAAAAGGTTTCCCGCGCGGGTTCGAAATTTATGTAAACTAATTTCCGTCGGTCGGGGAATTCGGCGGAACGTTTATCGAGGCTTCAAACAGGTAAATCTGGGAGCGGGGTATTCTGGGGAGAGATTTCGAGGTCGCGGAAATCGGGTTTGCTCGGGCAGGCAGGCAGGCGGTTTTGCACGGCGCCAAGAGAGGATGCAAAGAACACACTCGGTGTTACTGACAGGCCGCTAGCAATTTAGCCGATCGAGAACTGCTCGGCGCAGGGCCCTGTCTCGATGCTTGGAAAAGGTAAGGCTGCTTAGTTCGATCGCCAACTTATCTGCTAGCCTAAACCAAGCCAGTTCCTTTCCCACGAGCTCCACAGTTACCCTTGTCAGATACACATACGTACTGCGAGAGCTCACTCCGCAATGATAAGTTAATTAAACCTTGCCCGACGGAAATCATTTTTTATCCTCGCCTCGCGCCCCTCCATTCGATCGCCTTTGCTCGGTTTTTCACGGTCCTGGAGCACGAGCAGTTGAGTAGGCTCCAATAAGCGCAAAACAGAGCGATTAGAGTCATATTGCAACGTGACAGACGTACAAATATTAATTGTATCCTTGAAACGCTGCAATTTATGAGTATAAGACAAAGGCTGTACTACAATATGTGCATATGTATTTTTAAGATTTTAAATAATATGATGCCTGTGCAATTTAGAAATAGACTTAGAATAGAGTCTCATGACTTTCATAATTTCAAACTAAATCACACCTAAGCAAGTGAGTTGAAAAAATTGTGGAAAAATTGTTCTCCTTCATATTTAAACATTTAATAGTTACAACTTTTGAAAATTATATTTTATCAAGTTTAAAATGTTTCATTTTTCTTACAGACGCAATTTATTAATCTCGAAAATGGTCCAAATTGTGACCGAAACGTCGATTATATAAAATTAGCAAAATTGCTTAGTTAATTTATTATTTTTTGTGTATTTAACGATCGAACCGTAGCGCCGATAGCATTCAACGATTTTTTATAGACTTAGAATAGTAGGCGATGAAAGTGCAATGCAGACACGACAAGCGGGGAATATTGCAGTGGAATTTCGTAAAACGTGAAGTGCCCAAAAAAGTGTATTCTATGAAGGAATATTAATGTATAATGCACTACCAGACGAAGTAAAGTGCTGTCACAATTTTGACGTATTTAAGAGAATGCTAAAGGAATTCGTTACAACAAATGTTATGTAATATAAATGTAATGGAAAATAGCTGAGAAAGCTAATAAATCATTAATCGATCAATCAGTAAACAGTGAATATTTCTCTAAGTAAAGGATCCCCAACAAATCATTTATTCGCAGAACATTCTATGGGATCTTCCACTAAACGATTTTCAATTATAAAGAAATATCATCAAGAAATCCGTAACGAACCCTTGCCTTACGATTTACCTTACGGTTTCAGTGACCAGAATTTTTTTGTTGTAGATCGTAATTTCCTAAAAAAGGAGAATATTGATAGAAATTGTACGCTTCTCTGTTCTCCAACAGCTGCGCATTAACGAAACTAAAACAGAATTTGATTTCGGTTTAAAGGGAATTATTAACATACATTTTAATCAGAATGTGTTCAGAAATCTTCGTCACGTGTCAGACACGATATTGTAAGGTGAGTGGTTAAATCATTTGTCTTCCGTCACGTTTTCTTTTCTATATAATTTAAAATCACTTAACGGAAGACCCTGTAGAATGTACGAATTTTTCCACTAATTTGCACAATATTAACTACAATGAACCTAGAAACATTGTTTGCTCGATGAATAGTATCCGACCAGAGGTTAATTTTTAATTTAATTAATAATTGTATTGATTGTTCCTCTCTACTCGCGCAAATAAATGTACCGGGACGTGTATTGAGAACAAGCGGTGGATTTCAATCACGTAAATCAAGAATTACTTATGGATTAATTAATCCAACGAATAGCATTATTACAGAATCAATTATTTTCTGTGCATAGTCTTTTATCTTTCTCTATTTTGTGTTTTCTTTTTCTTTTATTGTAAACACTTATGTAAAATGGCTTCAGTCCGTCTATAATAAAAAATAATTTAACGTCCACCATTTATAATAATTTCATTTAATAATTGTAAGCTGTAATTTATATTACATGTATATGATATTGTATATTTATGTTACATCTATATGTATAATATGCAGTGTGCTATATAAACCAAACAAGGTTTACGGCATTCAAAATAAATAAATAAATAATTTATTGAGGATCCTCGGGTGCTAGGATAAGACTCAGTGAGAAACGTCGATGAATGCTTGTTGAAAACATTTAAATGACAGAAAAAATTGCAGTTGCTTCGTTACAGATTGACCAGGAATCCCTTTGCCGTGGTGTCGATCCTTTCTCTGATCCTTGGTCGATCCATTAGCTTCGCAAGCCAGCTTAATCGTTCTCTCGTGCACATTCGCCCGATTCGAGGCCCGACCCGGCCCTGGCCCGGCCCGCAAATAGAGCACAGCATCGCGTCGCTTTCCACGATCGCTTTTGCATCCATCGCACACCTTCTCTCGCCCGTTGGTTACGTGGCACCGTTGCGTTCGGGTCCGTGGTGAATGGAAAAGCTACGTAATCTCGCCCCGTCCATGTGGGATCCTGGCCGATGGAACAGGAACCGGATCAACAGTTACGTCATGCACGATCATGGATCACTATACACCGAGCGCACACGATCCCAGCACGATATTTTATTAGTCATAACTCGGCCGAGCCCTGAATCGAAAATTATGCGAGGTCTCGCTGAATTCCGAGGACTTCGCTTCATCACCCCGGTAATATTGGATTGGGATTTTCTTTATTTATATAGAGATATATTTTTTTTAACTTCCCGATTTATAGGGAAGTTATTGTAATGACCCCGAAAATCGATTTTTTTTAGCAGATCTTCACATTTTAAGATCTTTGGATTCATTTAAAACTATTTTCAGCTAAATGATCGTATGTATGTGTGTGTGTGTGTGTGTGTGTGTAATTATCAAATTTTTCGTTAATGTTTTTTGAAAAAGTAACAACGCGATCACAATGATCAATGATGCAATCGATGTGCCCCGCTGTAATTTAGAGCTGATTAGATTATCGTCCAATTTGGTTCAGTAGTTCTTTTTAGTTTTTTTCGAAATAAGTTGAATCAATAATGCAATTTGTACGAGAGGACGGAACTTTTCCACCGAAGAAACAAACGTAACGAGCGCCGGTACCGATCATCGAACCTCGAGATGAATACAATTTTTTTTTTTAGTAAAAAATTGTCGTTTCTATTATTTCCTGTTGGACGCCGGCCTCGCGCAGTTTGTAAACAGCTGAAATGCATTGGGTTAGAATATCGGATTGCACGGTAACAAATAGATTTTGTTGCTCGCAGAAGTCGGGAAAATACTTTCGCCGAAACATTTCGAAAAATTGTATCGATTTATAGAAATCCTCCGAAAATTGTAATCTCGTTGATTAATCGAAGAAATCGTGGAAAAATCGGCGATTGATTCAATCGATTGATGAAGTTAATCGTGAATCGTTGATTAAACGCAGAAATCGTGCAAAAATCGGCGATTGATTCAATCGGTTGATAAAGTGAATCGTTAATCATTGATTAAACGAAGAAATCGTCGGAAAAATCAGGAATTGATTCAATGGATTGATGAAGTTAATCGTGAATCGTTGATCAAACAAAGAAATCATCGAAAAATCGGTGACTGATTTAATAAATTGTTGAAGTTAATCGCCATACGGTCTATCCATAAATTGTAATATGGAGGAAGAGAGAGAGAGCAGAGAGCAGATGGAGAATTGACAGTTAATCATTAATCAATTATCCAATTACCAATTAATAATCGTTAATCGCAATTAACGACTAAAGTGGAAATTTAGTCGTCAATCGGCGATTAATTTTTTGTCCAACTCTGATAGATATGTATAAAATCCGCGATTCAGGTATATACCGAAAAGAAGTTCGTACGATTGCGAAAGAAAAAGTGGTTGGCTACAGGTTAATTGCGGAAGTGAGCGGAAAATACGACGGAAGACATTGTTGTACACTTCGGCGGAATGGCGGCTGGAGATATCGGGCAAAGGGAGAGTCGGTGTATTTTCATGCAGCATTATTGAACAGGACAGGTAAGGGTATCTCCTGGTGATGGCTGACTGTGGTTCGCTGTAATAAAAACCGAGAGGAACGGCGTCGGTGTGTATGCGGCCCCTATAAAATCGCGTGGATATCCGGCCTGGCGAAGTTTATTCGTGATTTCCACCGCGCAACTGTATTTTCATCCGTGCCAGTTTTCAGGAGACGCGGCGGAAAAGTGCAGCTGCTGTCCCCGTGGCAAAGCGCGTCGCGAATACGCGTCGAGGTCGATAAGTTTACAGAAGCACGGCCGTTAGAGTTTCGCCGAACGTAGCGATCCGAGGATTTCACGGTGATGTGTGTGTGTGTGTGTGCGCGCGTGTCATTTCTGCGTCGATTAAAACCCGCGATCATAACCCTCTATCCGAGCGCACGCGCTATGTTCCATTCCACTTTTAATAGAGCAACGTTCTATTTGATTTCGCTTTTGATCCGAGCCGTGTCGCGTCTCGTTCACGGTGATCCCGTGGTACGCTTCTCTTGCTGTTTATACAAACCTTTGCGTGCTCCGCGGAACACACCGCAAACCTGGATTCACGCTGGACTGCAAATGGCGGAGCACCGTCAAGAATTGTTCCAAAATTGATCGGAAAATCGTACGATTCCCTATTTTCACAGGCGACTTAAAATCTCCGAGTGGAAATACCAAGTACAGTATTTTATCCATAAATGTCCCGAAAGTCTCACCTGTAAATCTCCCAGATCTGTTCCCACTGCTGCGAGGTATACGGTGAGATTCCCTAATCCGAATTTCTAACTGCTTTATTTTTCATTCTTTTTTTATGGATATATATATATATATATATATATATATATATATATATATATATATATATATATATATATATCGTAAATCTAACAAGCCAATTGTATGTCAAGGATCAAGAACCTAAGAATCAATATTTGCCGCGAATTTCAAATTTTAAAGTATTCATCATTACATTTCCAGCATTGTATTTGAAACGTTGAAATTATAATAGTGCAAAATTGCTAATTTTTGTATTTGTGATCGAACCTGTAGCAACGATATCATATAGTGCAAGTATAACTTATTTCAGGAAAACTGTGTCAAATTGATAGGAGGGACAGATGAGGGTTAATTGTCTATTACACAAGTAAATATCATCGTAATTGTATCATATTTGGTACGATTTTCATTAGAAAAATGCCACAAATATGGTCATCGAAGTCCTATAAAAAAATAATGAAAAATAAGGAAGTTGAAAATTTGGATTAGCTATGTTTATATTTCTCGGCGACCGAGGCCTCTCGAGCTCGGCTGTCCTTCTCTACGTTCGGCAACAGTCAAAGAATAGTGTCCCTGACGCATAAATGTCCCTCGGCAGACCCGTGCTGGGGACTTATGTGGATAAAATACTGTAAATAATCGGAGAAAACGAGAACTCTACGATCTAAGAGAATCTACCACCCCCTCCACAATTGCGGGGAGGAATATACAAGAATTGCGTTTTGAAATAATATTAGATTTCTATAAATTTTGTGTCTACATATTTAATATATATTGGACAATCCAGTTTCTTAAAATTAGTTAATCCAGTCTCGTAAGAATTGCGTTTTGAAATAATATTAGATTTCTATTAATTTTGTGTCTACATATTTAACATATATTGGACAGTCCAGACCCTTAAAATTAGTCTAGAAAAATTCAAAATTGCACAAACATCCGCAGTCTAGCGATATTCTCAGTTTGCTGGGAGTTTTCTTGAATTAGAGCGCTCGGTTACGTGAAACGTGTGCATCAAAGAAAATGTCGAAAGTGGATGGGGAAAGGGGATAGAGTAGAAAATGGAATACGAAATACGTGAAAGAAGCGACGGGGGGGAAATGATCACGGATACAGTTTGCCGAAAAGGATTTTCCCTCCCGTCATCATATATTGATCGACCGAAATCTAGACTCTTGCATATAATAATGGCCGTGTGGTCCACGATTTTTTCGGAATCTGCGTCAGACGGCGAGTTTGAACATTTACGGAAGGGTAGAAGCGAATATTTTCCAACGCTTCGTAAAAACGACGAGAACGTGTCTGTCCGAATCGAGGAATAATTCGTTTTAAGGACATGCAACATTTTTGGGGCACCGTGTGCAGAACTATTTGATCGAGAACCTCGCAAAAAGTGTGCAGAACCATTGAATATTCAAGAATCTTGCGGATCCGAAAAATCCTTGTCATTTCCGAAGACGAGGTATCGATATAGCCGGACTCGACATGGATAGTATCGCTGCAAAAGTCGCGACAACAATCTTTCCGAATAAATGAATAACAAGCGAAACAGTAGAACAGTGTTTAATGAGCAGACTGGCATTTTTTGTTAATTCTCGACGCCTCCCCGGTTCGAAACCTGCATAATTAACAGTGTTATCAACACCTGCTTGTATATGCGTGTACGGAAAAAAACCTGCAGCTCGAAACGAAGACGAAAGCGATTCCGCATAACGCGAAACACGCACGATGGCAGAACGACGTCTCGCCGCATAGCCTGCCGATTACGCAATGGCGAGGAATTTAAATGGGAACACCGCAACACGCTCACTTTTCAATTTGTAAATTGAAACAAACGACTGTGCTCCTGCCACCTCACTGACAGCTGCAATTAATATTATAAAGAAAAAATGTTTTATCCTCGTTACTCGAGCCACCGAATCACGGAGATTAATGAACCGATCAATTTCTGCCGATTTTTAAATGATTTTCGCGCTACAATATTTATTTACACCGCATTACGAATTTTGTTGTTCGTCGCAAAATTGTAGGCGGTGCTCTTCTCGCGTGTAAAATTATTTCTAACAGTTGATCGGAAAGGAAATGCAGTCCCAGTAATTTCAACGTGCGAAACGCTTCGCCGGTGATTTTAATTCGGTAAAAGAAAAAAGAAAAATCGAAGGTATTTATCGGTTTTAATATGCGCTGTAAAGTTTATGGGAAACCCGAAGTTATGAACGGTGAAACAGCATGAATAATGCAATGACAGCCCTATAGTTCCGGATCCTTGCAAGGAACGACTTTAATTAAACGTTCGGAACTTTGCTTGGCAGACCTTAAAACGTTATGAATCCACTGGAACTCTTCTAATATTGAATAATCCGAAAGCCATCGAACGCGTCGCCACGAGGCCCGTTTCCGCGAGGTATAGTCTCGCACATGAGCGAAACTTCACCTTCCCCGGGTCGAAATAAAAAATCGAATAGGTGTTCGATCCTCGTTGTTCGACAAACAGAAACGACGAACACGAGAAAAACTATCCGGCGTAATACAGATTCCCGAATGAGGATTGTTCATTTCAGGACTGTTAAAAATCCGACATTTTTTCCTCTTGCTGTTTTGACCGGCCGGTTCTTACGGAACTGTTAGCATAGTTTTCCAGCGAGAAACACGTCGGACGTGTCCGGTTACTTCTCTCCTTTGTCGCCGTTAGCTTGTCCCGAAGTTCCCGGCTCGTTGAATTCTATACTCCGATGACAAGGAAATACTTGGCCAGCTTGTCATCGGATCATTTCGACGGGAACGGGTGACTGGCTGGTTGGCTGGAGGGTATAGCGAGTTCGAAGGTGAGAGAGACGTTGGCCGAGATCGTCTCGAACACGGAACTTTTAATTGGTTCGCGTGCTACAAGACTCCGCGCCGCCCGATGCGTAGATAACGAGAGCCTCGTCGCGCTTTTATACGAACTCGAGAACTGTTTGGGTAACGTGTACGAAAAAAAAAAAACAAATCTAGATCGCCAACACCTTCGACTTTCCAATCGGCGAAATCTCTTCGAAATTCTTCGCTTTTCGTTTTTCGACGATTGTTTAGTTGCTAATCGTTATACAATGCTCCGGAGAACTTATTTCTCGGTTGACCTCGCTGATGGAATGACTTCTTTTGTTGCGACTCGAGAACTAATTAATAACTGTCTCCATCAATGACGTAACGGTTGTGCCATTGGCTTTCGACGTGCTGCAAACAAATTCGAGAGAGATTCTAGCTGAAACTTATTGAAACAGTTTATCGTCGTGGTATAACTGGACAGCAAATAAAAATTCACTTGATCCTATCTTTATTTCTGAAATTTTCTAAATCTTGATTAAAAAAATACACGGAATCAGAAGAATCCCTGATTTTTTCGTTTTAACCAGCAAAAACGAATTTTTAGTCGAATAATTTTATTAGGCCGATTCCAAGAAGAGAGCATGAGGTATCGACTGGGTCCAACGTGTTTGCTTATCCGATCGTAAGTTCGATAAAAAGTAATTTTTATCGTCGAAATAGATTCCATCGTCATCTACTATATAATCCTCTGTCGCTTTCCCCCCTCTCTCTCACTCTCTATGTTTCTGTGCTCTCGAACAACGTTGAACAGAAAAGCGATTAAAGCCCTACAGTGTTTTTTGACACGTCCTGATGATGCGATCAAAATCACCGATTAGTTTTGACTTGGTCGAGAACGCAAGAATGAGGTTTCACTACTTTTATGTCTAAATGTTAGTGTGGTAGATAACATCGAATTTCTAGACTTGCAAAACTTGTCAAATTCTGAAGAACTGTATAAATTGTGTATTGTGAAGAATTGTAAAATTTTGTACTGCAAAGAATTGTAAAATTGTGTATCGCGAAGAATTGTAAAATTGTGAAGAATTGCAGAATTGTGACGGATTGTAAAATTCTGAAGTACTGTGAAATTGTGTATTGTGAAGAACTGTAAAATTGTGTATTGTGAAGAACAGTAAAATTGTGTATTGTGAAGATTTGTAAAATTGTGTGTATTGCAAAGAATTTTCAAATTGTGTATTGCGAAGAATTGTAAAATTGTGAAGAATTGCAGAATTGTAAAGGATTGTAAAATTGTAAAGAAGCAGCAATTGCCCGAAATGAAAGTGACAATTGTTAACGGAACAGCCTGATGAAATGGAACGCGTTTCGCATTCAATGTCAACGAGCACGGTATTATTATTACACAGGTATAGTTAGTGGGGATAGGTTCTCTTAGGTGTAATCTAAAGAGCGTTGCACAGACAAAGGGGGCAGGAGCATAGGTGATTCGGAGGTCCGATTAAAGGTAATCCCGATATTCTCGAAACGAGTCGAACACCGTTGAACAATTGCGCCGAATATTGTGTACGCGGCTGTTACACGTTCCGTCGGATATAATGCGGCGCGATTATTGCGGTTAACTTTGCAGGGTACCTCGCGTGCTGCTCTCGTATTACGCTATCCAATATCCTGCAGGTGTGAGCAGTTGCATGTACGGGGCTTTACAGCGGATGCTAAACGGTAATCATCCCCCTGTTTGTATTATACTTGGACAATGAGATGAAAAACTTTCCGACCTTCCCATCGGCGTGCTCAAACAAATTGCCGCTCAATTTGCCAGCAATTTTACAATTTACGCGCGAACCAAAAATAAAATTGTCCTACAATATTCTTACGAGAAGTCTTTTCCCGTCTTTCTAACACTGTCAAGCCTATACCAAAGAAACATTTTTAATTATTAAACTTGGAATACACAATATAAAAACATCCAAAATCAATACTGCCTTTAAAGAGGATCCAAACAAATTGTTTCATCGTTAATACCGTACGAACTATTTTATCGTAAATTGCTTCTGCACTTTTCCGAACTTCCCCAATTATTTTCAAAATAAAAATTCCACTGATCCCAAGTTTCTTTGCTCGATGATTCCCGGCTGGAAACGACGCAATTTTTCGACTGTTCCCGCAGTTTGCCATAAATGCATGAAATCCGCGCAGTCTGCTAATTACTTTCCTCGACGCGGAACAGGCTCGCTGTCAGTGTCGAAAAGCACAACGAAACGTGGAATTCTCTTCGGAACGAAAACACACAAACAGGGGCAAGCGCGATCGATCAACCCGAAGCTGTCTTCATAGACGTGCACATGATTCATAAGCCTTCAGCGAATAATTACATTGTCCTTAATGTCTGTCAGACAGAGCGAGCACTTCAGTCCCGCGGATTGACCGTCGAATTTCGATGCAATTTTACGTGTTTGTTTTTTCCTTCTTCTCTCTCTCTCTCTCTCTCTCTCTCTCCCTCTCTCTCTCTCCCTCTCTCTTTTTGCGGTAACGAGTTTCGCGAGCCACGACCTTGTTCGACGGTTTTTAATCAACCGTCCTCGCCGTATTTTGGAGAAATATAGGCTCGTATAAAATATGTAAAGCCTCGACTCTGTGACGCGTTGTTTCCAGTAATCTCGCGGTCCCCTAATTATACAGCTCATTTACAGACAACATACTGTCCAATATTCACGGCAACCGTCCAGCGAGAATTGTGTCATCAAATCACTGAATACAAATTCGTCCCGCGACTAGACGATCAATAATTAATAACCGGCGCTGTTACACCGTCGTCTCGCTGCGGAACCAACTCCGATGATGCTCTCGATCAATTCAGGATCGATCATCCTTACGTAATCAGCCGCCGTGAGACATCAATTCATCTGTCCGATCGCTTCCCAGATTGTTCCCTGATTACCGAGGGAATTGTGATTGTTAAGACTGCGGATGTTTTTAATTTTGTAGAATGGTCGACCAAACGAAATATATTCTCAATCGTTTCGAATCTGTTGAAGTAATTAATATTCTTATTTCGCACGACCATCCACAGTCTGGTAATTAATTCTTCCACTCGACAAATTGTGTAATGATTCGTAGAAAATCAAGAGATTAATCGTACCGCGGTTACTACTGCGTTAGAAAGGATTTATGCAAAGCCACCGTAAATAGTTATCGATCATTGCTTGTAACTTTCATCTCCGCGCGTAATCGAACGCGAGAGCATTGCCTAGAAATTGATCATTACTTCCGTCACGCGTCACTGTAAAAAATCATTTAAAATGATCTCTATGCATACGGTCCGCCGTTTTTTTTTCTTTATTTTTTGTTCAAGGAAACTTCCGTGGTCTCGTTGCGTCACAATTTCTATAGACACAGTCTCGTAATTTTTACGAGACGAGGGAAAATATTCGCGTACAAGTTTCATGCAGAATTGTGTGCTGTTAAAATATGAATGTTATCGATGTTGTGCCTTTCGTTTTATATGAAATATAATTTGTGGTACTTTTAGTGAGTATATGATTAATTGTGTGTTGTCAAAATATGAATGTTATCGATGTTGTGCCTTTCGTTTTAGATGAAATATAATTTGTGGTACGTTTAGTGATTATATTGTTTAATGATTGAACTGATTCCCTGGCATACTTTCGGGACACGGTGTATGCAGGCGACGGGTGCCGGTGCAGGTGAGTAGGATCGTATTTTTGTTTACAATCCCCGGCGTATCTGTACTTCGAACGACCTGGAATATGGCCACGGTTCCGCCCCAGGAGTTTTCCGGTAACGATACAGCTTCGCTAGCGCCCGACGTATAAACGTGCCGCAATAAAAGATCGGTGTAATTTAGCTCGTTCTAGTTGAGCCAACTTTACTGCCGTTCTCGCGTCAGGAAAAAGGGACGACTGCGTTGAAACTTGCCGCTCGGTTACCCAAGCTCCTCCGCGGCACCGCTATCGGGCCCTATCCTCTCTTGCCATCTAAAATTCTTTTTGCGTCGTCCCTGTTGTGACGTACCCGGCTCGGTAAGCTCGCGGCTAAAACCTTCGTGGCAGAAGCTTGCCAAAATCCCTCCCTTCCGCGGCGTTCCACAAGAACCGTTCGAGATATAACATACTCGCGCCGTATCGATCGAGAAAGCATTAAATTACACTTGGAATCAGGATTTATGAGAAAAATACAAGCGATGATTTCTACTTTATCTCAATTTAACAACACGATTTCGAATTTCATGTTGAACCTAATTACCCCTATCACAAAGCAGGATCTTCCAGCTTTAATTCGAGCCCTCGAGCGCCGAAAAATTCCTACTGGAACCCAATCTAAAATCGCCCCAAAGATTCCCCTCGCGATTCTGCCGCGTCTCGTTCGGATACCAGAGCTATCCACTATATCGTGGATTAAACGCGCGAACGCAGTTCGAACTGCATCGTGTTTGGGCTCGTTTTAGTCGGCGGACTGTCACGGATACGTCACAACCGTGTCACGGAAAAAAAGTAAGAGAATAATGAAAACATTTACCGGGACGTATTTACACGAGGTTCTGGCACCGTTCTGAGCGTCTTTACAGGGTCGGTGGCGTATTAAAAGCCGCCGCGTACCGGCCACAATGTTTTCCGGGGGTGTCGTCGGAACAGGGGATACGTTTTAGACGGTGCAGCGGATCCGGGGAGACGGCCTCCGCCATTAACTTTGATGCGCTTATAAAACGCAGTAGGTTTGAGCCGGCCACGCAGACACGGCCGTCCCACGGAACACGCGCGTGTGTGTCGTTTCACGTGTGCACACTCTCGGACGGACCACGCACACCCTGGTATAGAGTTTCCAAATTTAATAGCCCTGTGTGTCGAGCAGAACGCAGGAATGAGGAATGGGTACACACACCAAGTATAGAGAGGGCGGCTACGGGTTGGCTCTCGACCATAAATACGGCAGCTGGTTGATTATATGGAGCCCCATGTCAAATCGACCCTCCCCCCCCCCCCATCCCACCCTCGCCGTTTCCACCACCTTCAAACCTACCCCACGATTCACCCTCTCTCGGACGTGGTTACGTTTTATCCTCGTTTCCATCTCGTCCACGTTGCCCTGGCTGCATCCTCGCCAGAACAGGATGCATATCGTGCCTCCCCTCACTTTCTAGCTTCTCTTCGAGTACTTCCCTTAGCGTCCGACCCCGTCTTCTTTCAACGAGAATCGTGAAACGTGCGGACTCGCCAGGATCAGCTGGACGATGGAATGGACACCGGTGACGTGACCGGATTTAATTTGCTTAGCGAGAATCTAACTGATCGAGCTCGGAGTTGAATTTTTGATGCACCGAGATTCGGAGGGGTTCTTACGAAAGAATACAGTCGGCTGATCCTCGGACTTCCGATATTGTGATCGAGGAACGTAGCTGGTATCCGAAAGCGAGCGGAACAGAATGTTGTATGAAATTTTTCTACGTACAACCCCCACCTCGCAACGTTCGGAAAATATGGAATTGTTATATTCCTGATTCATTTATACACGGCATTAACGTGGGAAACGCTCTCCGAAGAGTAATCCTATCATCGTAGTCGAATCTATGAAATTTTCAGTGGATGATAATGTAGGGTTACCGGGGGTGGGGGGTCGGTTCGTTGAATTTATGATTAACGGGAATACGAAATGACAGTCGTCGGCCCTTTGATTAATATTGAATTTGCAGGATATTGTAAATAATTGCGCATAATCGATTAACAGCGCGCTCGAA
Organism: Lasioglossum morio; assembly: GCA_916610235.2. Classification (NCBI taxonomy): domain Eukaryota; kingdom Metazoa; phylum Arthropoda; class Insecta; order Hymenoptera; family Halictidae; genus Lasioglossum; species Lasioglossum morio. The sequence continues at coordinate 19,889,919 of OU744324.1, read as the reverse complement.
CGTACAAACGGTCCCGGCTCGCTATCCCAAAAACACCAGAGCCCGAGAGCGCAGCCCCGGTGTCTGTCTCGATTATGAAAGCCCGTTGGCAATGCCACGAGACGTTTCCATCATTCGCTTACCTGATCCAGGAAAATTCGCTACGTAACTCATGATAGAAACTATCGCGTCACTGCCAAACTCAGTCTCTATAATAGAACTATTATAAGCCTCGGGCATTGTCCCCTAACTGACGGCTGCCAATTATTACGGGAATATGAACAAAAAAAAAAAACGAAAAACGTTGAAACGACGATGATCGACGTGAATTTTCCTCAACTAATCGCGATCCACTGTCTATAGAAATTTTATTTACGCTCGCCGCAACATTTGCTTCGATTGCCAGCTGCGAATGAATAATTGCTAAACTCCACTATTAGTATTCCGAATTATTCTCGAGTGACTTCCAGTTGCAAATGAACATACTCTTATTATTATTTAAAATTATTTACGAACGAGCACCAGTTGCGAATGAATAAATTACTAGTGTCCCCACTCTACGGCACTGTTCGCAGCGTCACGTGACCGATCCGGTACCGGCAGAGAGTGGGGGGAACAGTATTCCCCTGAATTCGAGTCACGCTTCATTCATCCTAATATAAATGTACTTTGTTAAATTGCGTGTTCCTTGAAGGGTCGAACGACGAGCGCGTGTTTTGTGTATGTATTTCCCCGAAGTCAGAGGCTGGGCGAGAGCGTTTGTTTACGTTTTCTGAGGATGCAGGTGTCTCCGAGGGGACTTATGTGTGCGTCTGTGTGCGTGTGAGCGCGTGACGATCGAGGCGTTCGAGACGCGTCTCAGTAGCTATTGGTTGTTAGCCGTTGACACACGAATGTAAACATCCTCTTTCCACGATATTTCTAATTCGTAATCCTTATATAATCCTTATATAATCCCGTTAATTGTGGTTCTATTTGAACATACTTAAAGAGAAGCTGGATAGCGACTCGCTCATTAATTCGTCCCTTAAAAACGTAATTAGAAACTGGTGTGCCCGTAAAGGGGGATGATTAAGTCGGAAGTGGATTAGAATTTCTTTTGAAATCCAAGGGGAAGTGGATTAAAATGTCTTCGGGGTTGGGGCACTGCGGCGGAAGTAACAATTTCAAGTTAACCAGTGTGCCAGCAAGAGTTTCTTTGCCGCGAGTAAAATGATTTCCTCTCTTCGTGGCGGTGTTGAAGAAAAATTGTGGATCTCGAGCAGGATACAGCGGAGTTGGTGGGAAAGGGAAAGGAACAATGGGAGAGGTGGAGGGACGAGCGCGTGGGAAGGGGTTACAACGGATGAAACCCTGAAGTGACAGAGTACACGAGTGGTAAACGATGCGCTCGCAGCCACTTGTAGCGCACGGAACAGGCACGTGTACGGGTGCAGGAGTCGCGTGTTGCGTTCTATAGCGAGAAATGGGGTGAAGAGCGCGATTACACGAATCGCGGCTATGTAGAGGCCGAAAGCGGGCTGGCTTGCCAAGCAACAGTGTGTTCCCTCGCTCTCTCTCTCTCTCTCTCTCTCTCCTCTCTCCATCGCTCTATATCTCTGCTCGTTTCCCATTCACACGGCCGTCCCGCGCCGCTGAAATTTTTTCCTTATTCAAACGCTCGCAAAAGCGCGCCGGGGGATGAACCAGATGACAATTTATCGCGATGCCGAATGGCGACCGATAACACGCGCCCACCCCGCTAACATTCGAACCCGCAATTTCGCTGAATTGCGGCGACGGGGCTCGCGCACGGGAAATCCCCTACGAAAGATCCTTATAGATCCAGGGGCCTCGATCAGTCTTCGTGGGGCCCATAATTTTTGGGGTTACCATGGGTACGTCGACAACTCATTTCACCGACACTGTTTTCATCGACACGATTTGACCGACAATAACTTTCGTCGACACTATGTTTTCCTCGACATTGTGAAATGGTCGACAAATAATTTCACCGACACTTATGTTTTCGTCAGCGTATTAGAAAAATTCTAGAGAGTCGAGAAATGTACAGTGATATGGATCTTTTAAAGGCTTTAGCACAAAATATATCGTTTTGATTTCATCACTTGATATTTATGTAATTATTGTACAATTTTGTTATGTTTTGTAATCTGTATACGTATATGCGTAGCATTCGTTCTGTTCATTCAAATGATGTATATGCATTTACACAATTATGTTTGAAATTAAATGAAATATTATGATTCTTGTTCATTTGTGTGTACCTATTAATAAAGTTTGTTTATTCGAAGAAATGCTTTGTACTTCTCTTTAGTTTTTATTATACAAGCAACTAAATGCGTCTAGATTATAACAGTGATAATAACGATTAGTCAACATTAGCAAATACGAATTAAAACCTGTCGCTAAACACGGACTGTCGATGAAAGTAACAGACGTCGACAATTTGACGAGTCGAATTCGACAAGTTGACAATTTGATGTCGAGGAAAACATAGTGTCGACGAAAGTTATTGTCGGTGAAATCGTGTCGTTCAAAACAGTGTCGGTGAAATGAGTTGTCGACGAATCCATGGTAACCCTAATTTTTGTTTCTCTGCATCGGATATTTTTGAACGTCTACGATTGCAGAGCCGTTCTCCAATCAATTAATGCGTAATTTTAATTTTCTTACGTTTCTTTCTTGCAAATTGCGAAGATATTGATGGGACCAGCTGATTAGCCGAAAGAACGGTGCACGTAGAAGAATGACCCTTTCACTGGAAATTGATTTACGTTTAACGAGAAGCGAACGAGTCACGATTTTCCAGCCGAATTACCCCGGCGACACGGCAACGACGGTGATCATCGAATATAAATCAACTTCGCTTGATAATCGCCTTGTTCCGCGGAACTCCTCGAGCGCTGAAGAGCTTTCATCCTCTTGTTCGTCGACGCCGGCGTCTTAGCGACGCATGTAAACGGCGTTCTAACAGCGATGCAATAAGTGTCACGTTGCCATCCGATAGAGCACGCTATTGATGCGAGCAGCAAGCTTGATACTTTCAAAATATGCGAATAGTTTCGCCAAGTCGGCGAAACTTGGAGAGAACGTCACGCGGCTCGCTGTATTTCGCTGAATCGCTTGGTCTTTCTAAAATCTATATCTATCGAAGCCTGAAAAATTCATTACCGTCGAATTTTTCGATTCGACAAAATGGTTAGAGTGTCCCCAAGAATTTCGGAGGACTAGTTTAGATGCAAACATTTATTAAAATATGCTCCTGTAGCTTGAAGTAAAATATGTTATTAATTTTTACATGATGAGACGAATGTAGTAATTAACGTGTAATTAGACTATTCGTTTGAGACCCCCGGTAATTTCCGCGGAAGAATCTCAATTTCAGAGATCGTGTTCGGCCACATTGATCGCGGAAGAACCGGAAGATAATTTCGCCGGAGATGGGAGTTAATGGTCGAGGAAGAAAAGTAAGATCGCCGGTGTAATTTTGATCGAGGACGAACGTTCGTCGGAATAATTCAACCAGAATTTCTCGCGGACACTTTCTAAATTTGCCAGCAAAGGCCTGCTGTTCCCGTTTTGTCCTCGGCATCTGATAAACCGCGGCGTCGTTCACGGAAAGTTCCCCGTCGACAAGTTTTTCTTGAATCTATAGCCGTGACATATTCGCTTGGAGCTCTCGACAGCGTCTGTGACCTTCTCCCTACATCACGAACCCCACCTTTCTCACGACTGCTATCTGCAAAGGGACTTACGTGGGATTAGATCGAATCCTAATCGCCTAACTCGACGCGCATATCCAACAAACGGCGACGCGTATGCCTCCGGACGAGCATTAATTAAACTAACGAACTGCATAGAACCCGGGCCCTGTTTCCGGCGATTGTGTTCGACGTTGCTGACTGCAAACATCTAAGAAAACCCCTCGAGGGAGGGGGTATTCGTTTTTCCTAGATCGTACAGTTCCCGCTTCTTTTTTTTTTTTTAATCAAGACATTACTGTACGTTTTTAAAGAAGCGTCGAAATGCTTCATTTTTTGAGCACTTTGCGGAACTCAGAAAAAGAGTTATCTTTTGCTTTCTATTTTTTTGCATTGCTTTTGGTTTTTGTTACTACTTTAAGGAAAATATATACCGTTTTTTACATGCACCTTTAATAGAAGCAACAAAAGATAGCGAAGGTTTTTCTTTGATTTACACAGACTTAACAGAGGCATTTTTTGGCTATCTTAGAGTCGCAATAATGAGCGCACTTTTGTCTTTCTTTTCCTGTGTTTGCATGGCAATTCTATATGTTCTTAGCACCTGGGTTATATAAAAGTGAAAGGGCAGTGTTGTTACCATATTTAATTGCAACCCCGGTTTATATATTTCCTTTAGCCTGTAAGTTTTTTTATCAACTTCGAACACAGTGGTAAATCCTTCGATATACCGATAGAGTTTATGCCATCAGATAGCGAATTACATGGGAACGAAGGAAATGAAAGTTTGACGCATGCGAGGGGATTCTGAGGATTTTTTGATTGGCTCGCGGTCCGATTATGCTATTAGCGTCATCTGTAACACAATACAGAGGTTTAAGCGTCACAACTGCCGATATAACTGATTCATCTTTGCTATCAGTATTGGCGAACGGTTGATTTAACTGACGTTATGCGTAATTTATCGAGCGAAAATTATATTGTAATTTTAATGGTTTAATATTTCAATATTGTATGTCACAGATAAAGGTTTTCAGTTAGCTCTCTCTCCGCTGCAGGATTTGTTGTCGAACGGGGGAAATAATGCGATCGTTGTACTGTACAGGTGAATTTTCAATCGAGGAATTTTGAAAATATATCTCCACAATAATTTGTACACGTCTGCCGAGTGCTCTCTCTCTCTCTCTCTCTCTCTCTCTCTCTCTCTCTCTCTCTCTCTCTCTCTCTCTCTCTCTGTCAATATAACTTGATTCATAACGTGTCTGGCTGATTCATGACTAGGATTTTTAATGGTGAAATCGATCATAACCGATGATGCATTAATTATATGTTTATTTTTTTCTTTTAACAAGACTATATCTTCAATTATACCGAATGGAATAACAAATGAAAGAAAAGGTTCTATTTACAATTCGAAATGATTGATCATACATTTCGGTACGAATCTAATTATTCGATGCGCCGAAGGCAGTGCTGTACAATTCCACTAAATAATTTCATTAATCAAGTCGATCGGTGCGGCATAAAGTAAATCATATTTTACCAATGCCGCTCTGAAATCAAGAGACAGTTAATATAAAAACAGATATAACTCCCGCAATTTTCATTATTTTTACGTGAAACAAATCACGCGGGTGCATCGAATACCCAGAAATATATATGTGTAAAATCCTAATTCAAAAAGTTTAGTAGTTCTTCTGCAAAAAAAATTTCTGAAAATTGACAAAATCACCTCTTCAAGAAGTACCCAACAAAAACCAAATGTAATAACTGTAGTTTTAATTGTATTCGTTCGAAATAAATCATGCGAGTGCATTAAATAGCCAGAAATACCTCTGCAAAGTGAATTCAAGTTTCCCTTAATCTTTTTCTTTTATTGTTTCTTTAACGTCTAAGGTTATTAGCAACACGGTACAGTTTCTTACAATATTTTGTACACGTTAGTATCTTTGATATATTGGACAAGACCGGCAATGTGCTCCTCAGAACTTAACCAGAATGGGTAAGAATTCAGGCAGCTTAGCATTTTTCCTTTCATTTTCATATATTTTGCATTCTAGTCCTTAATCTTATCTGTTCCGTCTTCGAAGGAAAGCTGAAGGATCTGGATGATCGAGAGATCGAGATGGGAGAGAGGGTGGTAAGTCTCGGAAAAAGCGGTCTGTGGTGGATAGGCCCGATGTCGCGGTAGGGAGAGCGAGAGGGCCAATCAAACCGTCATTTGTAATCAATTAAAAGCCAATAAACCCGGTGCTGATTGGACTGGCAGTCAGCGAGAGCACGCTGCGAAAACCGGGACAATAATAGCAGGTCATTAACAGCGGCATAGGGTTTATTTCTATGGGAACGCGACAGCATTGGCTGCCGGGTTGGCTGTTGACGCGTTCTCTCTCCCTCTCACCGATATACATGCATATTCTCGCGGTGCGAATCGTTGGCTCTGCGAACACCTCTACTACTCGCTCGAACTTCAACCCTTTTTTTTATTTTTTTCGCGGAAAGGATCGCGCTCGCGCTAGACGTGTAATAGCGCTTTGTACAATTTCGAGTGCCGTTGACCTCGTCTCGATTCCTCGAGGAACCACGAGCACCCTTGGGATCGATTGAAAATTACGCGCGTAAAACCGAGGGAAGTTACCCCTACAGGGAGGGTTGGGAACTCTCTGGAGGGTGCGAGAAATAGGAAAGAGAGAGAGCGAGAGAGAGAGAGAGAGAGAGGGAGAGGGAAGAGATCGCGCGACAAAAGTGTTTGGATTTCAATTACGTAGGCCGGAAAACTGACGAGAGCGTGCCGCTCTCTCGTTAATGCAACGAGAGCATGCATTCCTTCTTCCGTCCCCCGTGTTCCACCTTCTTTTTCTCTATTTCTTTATTCGCGTCTCTCTGCACCGGCCGAAAATAAATTCGCGCGAGCTCTCTAACCGGTAATTGCGGGGAAGCAATCCCGATCGAGTTCCTCGCGAGACGGGCTTGCACCCCTACTCGTGCTTAGGCGAACATAGACGAGATCGAAGGGTGCCTCCAGGGAGAAAATGCTCGGGTTCTCGGCAGCTAGCTCTTATAGGCTCACTCGGAACGCTGAATTTTAACCCTTTACAAAGAAATATTGTAATCGATAGATTTCTTGCGAGATAATCGGAATTCACGAGGTTACATATTTTTTGTCTATAGAGACGAAGATTGTACATAAATTGTAAGAGCATTGATAATTGTGAAAAAGATATGTTTCTTTTTTTTTTACTAATTTAGAACACCGCTTCCGAATGGTGGATGCTGTATAACGTAACAATGGGAAGTTCTCCGTTCGCGAGGAATATTCAGCGGAGTGAAACGCCGACAGTGGCAACGCTGTCCGTCATTTCTGATAAGAAGCTTTAATTAAAAATGTTAATTCGTTATAATTGGAAACAATGAGAGCCAATGGTGGAGATCACGGGCCGGAGAATATTATTGGAATATTTTTCGACGTCCGTTCGGGATCGTCCGGGTGCAACGGACATAATATCACGAAAAAGAACACCGCAACCAAATATAATATAAAATCACTCGAATAATTGATTCCGATTTAATACGTTGCATTAACGGAATTGTAAATTTCAGCTTTGCGAGAGCCGCTCGGCGAGAAAGGGGTGTGAGGGAGCGAAACGAACAGAGAGGGAGAATACCAAAGGGTTAAATCGTAATTAGCGAATCGCAAAACTGGACACAGATAAACGAATAGAATTCTAACGACGCGCAATCCCATAAAAGCCGCCCACCTCTCGTCGAGCCGATTTCCTCCACTGTAAAAACAACAAAAAAAAAAGTAAAAAAGGTAACAGCCGCTTTTTATTTAAATTGTTGCCTCGAGTGAAAGGAACCGCGCGCTGCTGATATGTGAATTTGTTGCTTCCTCTTTTTATTTTTATTCGTACCACACACACGCTCGTATAAAACGCGTTACGTGAAACGATACACAGGGGATCGAATGGCGCGTGAACGTTTTTAAAGAGCCAGGCTCGAACACATTAATAATTATCACCGGCGATTTCTTTCTTCCCTACGATCCAAGTTAATTCGCAATCAATTTATAAAATCCGCAGGATCGTTATTGCAAAATTTCTCATCCGAATACCAACAAACTCGAATGAACTAGAGATACGTTTCTTTCTAATATTCCAATATCTTTTCTGTTTTTAAATCGGAGCCATTCATTTTTGTCCGAAACGCATAAAATCCGCGGTCTACTAGGAAAATCGTAATTTCAGAGAAAAGGAATCCAAAAAAAGGTGCGGCGCACTATGGGAAAACTTGACCCAACTCGATTCAAAAACAAATAACTTTCGATAGAAATGAGATAGAGCGATGAATTTTTTTAAAAAATAAAGCTGAGACATTGTAGAATATGGGAAAAATAGGGTGATTATGGTACGAATGTTTTTAACCTTGAAAAAATAAAAGTTTAACTGTTTAACTATAATTCGATTTTTTGAAAAAACCAGAGGTCGTAGACAAATTTTCAGACCAGATTTGAAATCAGCGTGAATAAATCTAGGGGAAATGATACATAGCATGTTAAAAAAAATTTTCTGCTCGTGGTAACGGAGAAACCACATTTTCTTGAAATTGTGCAAGTTTGACGAATTTTCTCAAGGTTAAAAACCATTCGTACTTGTAAACTCCCTATTTTTCCCATATTCTACATTGTTTCAGCTTTAATTTAAAAAAAAATTTCATCGCTCTATCTCATTTCTATCGAAAGTTATTTGTTTTAGAATCGAGTTAGGTCAAGTTTCTCCCACTGTGCGGCGTCCCCGGAGGGTGTGATTCGCGTGTGGCCTAATCGCGAAAACGCTGACTGCACTACTTCCGGCAGGAGGGACTCGTGCATGCCGCGTCCGTGTTCCCGGCGGCCCCGTTCGTTCGGTTATTTTCTTGAACGGAGTTTCTCAGCAGAAGACAGTAGCGGGACATTATTCAAATAGGAGGAGACGCAATTTTTGCGGGTGCCCGGGTACCAGACGATACTCATTTTTAATAACCGTAGCTGGTCCTCCACCTATCGCCGTAGGAGAAATGCGCAGGGTGGTACGAGCGAACGAACGAACGAACGAGGCACACCTGTATCAAGCACATCCGTCTGCTCGTTTCAGGCGCATACGAACGACCGTTTACATAGAGGCCGGGGCGCAGCTCGCTGCCTCGATCCCATGAAACTTAAATTTCCTTCGAAACGGCCACGGAGTTACGCTCTCGCGAGTGACGCTTCTGAAATTCCTAAGGTCCCTCTCCTTCCTCTCTCTCTCTCTCAGCAATCTCTCTCTTTATTTCTCCCGGCACTGTCTCTGCGAGCGCGTTCTCTCTCGCAGCAGCGTTTCACCCTTTCTCCCTTCTGGTATTGCTTGGTTCACGTGAAACTGCCGGAATTACCGGCTCTCCGGCATAAACTCGCGTGCATATATCGAGTGACGTAAAACTCTCCGTCGGAGAAAGAGGGGTCTAGAAACTGCGAGCAAGAGAGAGAGAGAGAGAGACAAGGGTGGGATGCGAAGGGGGGTGTTGGAGGACGAAATGCAGTGGAACAGATAAAGGCGGCGATAAAGAAGGATGCAGGAAGGAAGCGAGAAGGATGCCGGAGTTCTGAATTTGGCGTTTAAATCCCCGGTATCTCGTCCTCCTCCTCTTCCAACCCCTGCCTCGCCTCGCTACCACCCTCTCTGGGAAAGCTGTGTGTTGTGTGCGCGCCACCCTCTCCTCCACAGGTCTCTGTTGCACTCGTTCCGACCCGTTCCGACCCGTTCCGAACCGTTCCAACCCCTCCGCCGTACACACGCACACGATCACCAACCCCCGGAGCGCGGCGGTGCCGCGAAATGGCGGCTGTTCATTCTCGCCCGCGGGAGAGATAGCTCTCTCTGCGCAAGCAAACAGAGGAACATGAAGCACGAGGATTCCATGGTTTCGACTGAGAACGGGGGCTGCGCGTTATTGATACTACTTCAGGGTCGATGACCGATCTTCCGACATCGGTTCCTTAGGATCCGTCACCCTAATCATCGCAAATATCACTGGATATGGATACCTATCCTCAGCAGCATTGTCCAGTGACCCACCCTGTATCTTGATCAATCAGTGAAACTTCGTCCATCGCATAGCTACCAGGTAACTACATCTCTCCCTTTTCCTGAACGATCATACATCTTTCACATCTTTCACGACCAGCAACTTGTGAAAAGGAAAGAAATAACCAGAAGAAAAGAGGGAGAGGCAACATTAGATGTAAGATAATAGGATAGATTAGAATAGATCAGATTAGATTAAGTTAGACTAGATTAACAAATGGTATAGGATATGTATGAAAGGATGAGTGATATAGTAGATCTGTAGAGCCGAGTTCAATTTCTTGGCTGCGAGGCCGAAATTAAATAAATTATAGCAGGAACTTCACAGGTTCAATTTTGATCCTCGCTGAGGACATCCAGGTTTCAAGAGAATGAAGTACAATTGATTTTTGACGAGAACACCCGTCGATCTCGCAGATGGATAAACAATGAGGCTACAATTAAATTGTACAATTTTTTGTACAACCGACAAACAACAAAAAACTACAATTAAATAAGAACAAGAAATAAAAACAGAAAATAAACAATAAGGTCTTGACAGATCCTTGGACATCGGTTTCTTGTCTTCTGTATCTCGATCAATTAGTGCCACAGAAATTTCGTTCGCCATATAGCTGGATGTCTCTGAATAATTTTATGTACCTCGGCTCAATCCCTGGTAGACTGAGAAGAGGAGTCAGCAATTAGCATCACCTACCTAAGAGTCCCCTCTGTCGCAGCTTTTACCGGAGACCTGGCGGGCGTTGATCGCGTGGAAAGATAAAGGCTGATCCTCATTGAGCGAACTGGTTCGAAAGTAGCAGGGTGGTGCGAACGCAATTCCAACCATCGCTCGGTAACACGCGTGTTTCCCCCGGTTTGTAATTGAGGATCGAGTGGTTTCTTTTCTCTCTGGAGAGACAAAAACCGAGGCCCGCGCACGCTTGTCATCTCCGCGGGACAAATGTAATTAAAAGTTACGACTCGTCGCAGATAGGGGAGGGTTCATTCGCATTCTCTTTTCACTCTTTCTTACCCTGGAGGATGGCACACTTCTTGTTCTTCTTCTTGTTCGTGTAACGAGGGGTTCGACTGTTCCAGCTCATATGGAAATGATCTTGTCGCGCAGGCGAGAAAGGCAATTGAAAGTTTGATTAGCGGTTCCTGCGACCATACGCGCGCTCGTCCCGTTCAGTTTTGTCCGTTTCTCCTTTTTCACCCTCGCTTTCGTGCCCGTTCTCCCCGCACCCCCCTCCCCCTTCCGCTCGTGTTTGCGCCTCCTGTAATCACTTCGTAGATAACTGCTCTTGCAACCCGTTCCGATCCGATTCCGCGTTAAAAAGTTCCGTCGGCGCGGCGGGAAAAAAAACACCCCCCCCCCCGTATTGCCGCACACGCGCACCCGCCAAACTTTTATTCGTTCATCAATCCGCGGATGCGGAAACCCTTCGATACATTCATTCGAACGAATCCACTGTTCGTGTAAATATTCATCTCCTCTGTGCTTGCTCCGACCGTTTCCCGTTTCATCGTGCTCGGGAATCTACTTATCTGTTACCCCTTTTTTACTTTTTTTTTTTCTTGTGTTCAATGGTTTTGTGATTCCTCGCAGAGATTGTTCGTCCCACAAAAATTAAGAACGTAGTCTTGGATAAACTGTCCTGTTTCTGGATGTTGAAGATCCTTGGATTACACGCCACCTCCTTTTTCATTTATTCAGGGGTGAATTTATGAACGAAATTTCGTTTTGGATTAAAGCTCTTGTTACTGAATGCGTGTTGAAGATCCTTGAACTACTTCGCATCCTCCTTTTTATTTATTTAGGGGTGGATTTATGAATTCAATTTGCTTTTAGATTAATGTTCTTCTTTCTGAATGTTGAACGTTCTTAAACTATACGTATCTGCTGCTCTTTTTTATTTATTGAGGGAGGGATGTATGAATTAATGCTTTTGTTTCTGAATGTATGTTGAAGATCCTTGAACTACTTGGCATCCTTCTTTTTATTTATTTAGGGGTGGATTTATGAATTACATTTAGTTTTGGATTAATGCTCTTGTTTCTGAATGTGTGTTGAAGATCCTACAACTACTTGGCATCCTCCTTTTTAGTTATTCAGGGGTGAATTTATGAATGAAAATTAATTCTGGATTAAAGCTCTCGTTTCTGAATGTGTGTTGAAGATCCTTGAACTACTTGGCATCCTTCTTTTTATTTATTTAGGGGTGGATCTATATTTAGATTTGAACATCCTTAAACTATATGTACGTGCTGCTCTTTTTTATTTATTTAGGGAGGGATTTATGAATTAAATTTGGTCTTGTTTGAATATTCTTGTTTTCGTATATTGAAGATCCTTAAGCCACTTGCCACCCTCTTTTTTGTTTATTTAGGGCTGGATTGATGAATTAAATTGATTCAGTAGTGGATTTGTGAATGAAATTTACAACGGATACATTAAAGTTAATTGTCGGACATGTTTGTCGCGTTTAATACAACTCCGCTCGTAGACCGGACAACAACTTATGGTCGCGTCTCGGTTTTTAAGGTTCGTTATTTTCGTATCCTGTCGAGGGGGTTGCGTCTTATTACGTGGTCGATGGTTTTACCGGCTGACGTTTATTATTCGATATGAAAGTGCAGAAGCACGGTTACTTGTATATTTTAACCCCGTATAAACCATAAAGTGTCCATACTTTATCGCAACGTGGTTGTACAGTTTACGAGTAGCCTCCATTACACGACCGAGAGATGGGAAATTATTCTAACAGCGTATAACGATAGGAGACAGAATTATTTTAAAACCAGATTCTATCTATATTGTTCTTCTACTAGGGGCGACTGTAAAAGACGAGAGATTTAACCCTTGGCACTAAAAATTTCTGTACCATTATTCAAAATATTCTTTACATTATTAAATATATTGAAATCTAAGCAACTACTAACTGTTTCAATATTGTACGAAGTGTAATAGAAATTTCATATCCATAAAATGAGAAAAATCATACAGATTGGAATTATTCTAGGCTGGAAGAAATGTTTAATGTTCGTGATAAAATACCTTCGAGTGTACAGGGTTAAGAAATAAATGTTGGTAAAACTACTAACTGTTTCAATATTGTACGAAGTGTTATAGAAATTTTTATATCCATAAAATGAGAAAAATGATATAGAATGGAATTATTCTAGGCTGGAAGAAATGTTTAATGTTCGTGATAAAATACCTTCGAGTGCACAGGGTTAAGAAATAAATGTTGGTAAAACTACTAAATGTTTCAATATTGTACGAGGTGTAATAGAAATTTCATATCCATAAAATGAGAAAAATTATATAGAATGGAATTATTCTAGGCTGGAAGAAATGTTTAATGTTCGTGATAAAATACCTTCGAGTGTACAGGGTTAAGAAATAAATGTTGGTAAAACTACTAACTGTTTCAATATTGTACGAAGTGTTATAGAAATTTTTATATCCATAAAATGAGAAAAATGATATAGAATGGAATTATTCTAGGCTGGAAGAAACGTTTAATGTTCGTGATAAAATACCTTCGAGTGTACAGGGTTAAGAAATAAATGTTCGTAAAAGTTTCGAGTTACACGGTGTTACAGGATCAAAAGGTAGTCAGACACGCTGTTGCGTTCGGTCGCCACGTTTAAAGACCGATCCCCGTTGACAAAAACAATTTGCGCTGACGCTGTGCACTAGTCGGAACGTTGCATCGATGTTTTGTCAACGTTCTCCGTAGCGATTCGACACGGACGACCGCGAAACGTAATAACGAGACCGCGGCCGAACCAGTGTCCCTCTGCGGCCGGCTTTACCTTCCGCCATTGTCCGCTCATTGCTGCTCATCTGCTCTTTATGGGACAACCATTCGAGGTGTTGGCTTAAGGGGTGGAAATCTATTGATGGTCCTCGTCCCGCCAACGAAAAACAACCCAGCAGATTGTTCACATTTCTAATCACTCTCTTCTACAATTTTCAAACGTTCCCCATAAACGAGCACGTGAAAAAAGTTGATAACTTGAAAAAACAAAAAAATGGTCTAAGCTAATGAAATGCAAACTCTATAAAATTGTAGGAAAACAGCGTTTTCTAATAATTTTTAACAATTGTGTAAAGATCCGACTGCGAATTTCTATGTGTCAGTGTCTCCCACTAATATTCGGACACTCTTAAAACGACGATAACTTTTTTTAAAATTGTACTATACGATTCGAACTTGTTTGGAAAGCTAAAACAATTAGTTTGGAATAGGATGCAATAGGATGTGAAAAGAAATTTTGTCAAAAATTGCAATTTATCGGAATTGTAAATAAAATACTAAAAGTTGCATTTAACAACATTTTTATGTGCGTCTATATTGAACATTTAAAAACTACGTTTTGTAGATCTGTGTCAATTATATGCACTGTGAAAGTTTCATCGAAATCGATTGATGCGGGAAACAAACAACAGGCATTGAAAGATGTAAGTAGTCCTCAGATTTATTGCAGCTATAATCTTTAAACGTTTGTTGTTCATTACAACGACGCCCGATTTCGACGAAATTTTCAGAATATGTTTAATTAACACAGATCTATAAAACGTAGTTTTTCAATTTTCAATATAGGCCCACATAAAAAAGTTGTAAAATGCAACTTTTAGTAATTTTTCTAGAATTCCGATCAATTGCAATTTTTGACAAAAATTTTTTTCACATCCTGTAGCAAACTAATTGCTGTAGCTTCCCAAAACAAAGTTCGCATCGTATAGTACAATATTTAAAAAGTTATCGTCTTTTTAAGAGTGTCCGAATATTAGTAGGAGTCACCGTATTTTCTGAATTGATTGTCGATGGGGATGGATTGATTGACCGCGTCGATTAATCGGGTATAGTTCTGGGGACTAATTCGTGACTATAGGGGTGTGCTCTAAAAGGTGGGAGCCGTTTTTCCGTCGCGACGGTCGTATGAAGATTACAACGACGAAGCGAGAGAATAACGGAGCTCGTCGGATGCAAAATAGCCAGGCTTCCGGCGCTATGCACCTGTAATTTAGACTTTACGACCGCCATAACCGGGACTGTCTCCGCTTTTGGCAATGTGTCCCGACACACCGAGCAGCGCCGCCCACCCCACCTCTCTCCATCTCTATTCACTATCTCGCTCTTTCAGCACACTGTCATTCTCCTCCGACGTTTTAGTTATCGCTCCTCGCGCCGGTATACGTTTCTATTTGCGCGTAGCTGATTTTATTGTTCAAACGGAGAGATGGCCTCTCGCGCTATGCCAGACAACGTTCGCGGTAAGGATCGAGTTTCGCGAGAAACCGGCATCGACGAAAACCTCGGAACACCAAGTGCTCGGAGAGAGGGGATGATTTCTGTTGGTTCCTGTTTCCTCGAAAATATTTTTCCAACAGATGAGAAACCGAACACCTACATATAGGGTTAAAGTACGAATGATGTGTGTGTGTATTGTATGTATGTACGTGTGTGTGTATTAACAGACAACCCTATGTATAGTTAAATTTATAAAATAGAGAATCGGAACAGAAGAATTCTAAAATTGTAATGGCCAACGAATTGTAAAAAGAAGATCAGATCGAAACGAACGCGCCCGTGACAAACACGACTGTCAACGATTCCTTATAATAAATAAATAAATAAATAAATACGGCTATTCCTTACATACATTTCCTTGTATATCCTTCGAATTAAAACCTCTGTAAAATCATTAGAAAAATTTTCACTGGAAGAATAAAGCTTCCTTTTTCGAACGGGACCTTGGAACTTGATCTGCGATTTATTTCGACCGAGTTGTCGAGCTTTCAATGAAGGGCTGTACCGTCAAGTTTGCGAGCGGTGTGTTGGTTCGGTCATGGTCCTCGGTTTTGTCTTATAAAACAGTGAAAAAGAATCGTGGATCAACGTTTAAGATCTCGTTGCAAAGAGGAAGCTTGAATCTTCTGAATCCCTGGTGAATTCACTCCCGGACAAAAATTTTCCAAGATTTCTAGGGCCGTTTCAAGTAGATGTTCTTTCTCGGAACAGTTGCTCGTTCGAGGGAGTACTAAAAGGGTTAATTATTTGCAGAATCTTTAGTTTTCCGTTCACGGAGCAATTTGTTTGCAGAGGGCGAGCGGGACAGATGGAGCGGAGGAGGGAGAGAGAGAGAGAGAGAGAGAGAGGCGTGATTAAAGTTTCAAGCGAGGTATCCCTATAAATTTGTAAAACATGGAAAAAAGAAGATCGTGGGAACTGCTTTAAATAAAGCAGCGATAAATCGCGCACGGAGGGTTTAAGAAGATTAATAAACGAGCGTTAAACATTCATCGGCCGAGTTTCCTTTTAGGAAAGGCCGCCGACTGCCGGTGCTCATCGCATATTCAGCGGAAAATCAGCCAAGTCGGTACCACGAACTGAAGTTCGGACCGCGGAAAGTAACATGCGCGGCTCCACGAAATTCGTAAATAAATGGGCGGGAAAGGCGACGGCCACTAAAATTTTGATCGAACCAACCGCGCGCGCTCGCCTCTGTCGAAGCAAAGCCCAAGAGGATTTCGCTAATCCTAAGATGCGTCATAAACGGATTTTCGTTGCGCCAAGCGGAATCGGAAAATGAAGTTTCCTTGGCGTTCGAATAGCCGCAAGAACGCCGCCGTGCCGTCTACTGCGACTAAAGCTGCGTTTACACTGTACCATAATCTTCCTTGAACAGGTGCAACAACACCTCGATAATTTCGAAAAAACATTCACCAAAAAATTTTACTCCTACCGAGCCTGGGAAGCTCGGTAACGAAAAGTTGCATGCACATTTTGTTAACGTAACTTCTTTGTTTAGAATCATTCGTTCGCGAGAGTTTCACTGGCGTGGCCGCGACGCTTTCCCGAGTAAAACGATACCAGACACGATAGGGTTCGCATGGTTTTTGCTCGTGTAATCCACGATGCAGCCTCTCCTATCCGATCTCTCAGAATCGTACTCAGTAAGTGTAGATCAATTATTTATTTTTTTTTATTGAGCCACTGAAACCTATTGTAGGTTTATTTCGGTTTTAACAAAGATACACTAGTTTTACAGTTTGAGTACATTTACAATATAACTAACTACTAGAGATGCAGATCACAGTCGTTTAAAAACTGAAAGATAAATTCACAGGTTTTGATATTTGGTTCTGCAAAGAAGAGGTCCGCTTTTAGTGGTAAGAAAAATTTATGTCGATCAAATTATTTGCCAGAAAAATTTACTCGACGATCCTCCCAGAGTAAATCCGGCTGTAAATTTCAACTTTCAACGAACAGGTATACAGAGTATTCAGGTTACTACTAGCCAGCATTTTTTTTTTGTAAATAGTAAATATTAGAAAACAATGATAGAGGAAGAAGTAATACTGTTTTTTATGCGCAACACAATGACATATGGATTTTTGTTTTATTTACATTATTTTGATAGAAATAAAGGTGATCTTCAATTTTTTAAATGGAATGCTATACATTTCTTTTATGTCGTATGCAAGTTTAGAAATGGAAGAAACAAGTTGAATATTGCGTGCCAATGTGTTTACAAGTATTCCTTGTAAACTTAAAAGAAAATAAAACTACTTAACGACATATTTCAAAACCGATGGATTGGAATATACGGACCTGTCAAGTGGCCTGCAAGATCTCCAGATCTATCGTCTCTGGACTTTTATTTATGGGCTACTATTAAAGAACTAGTTTATGAGACACCGCCCAGCGATATAAACGACTTGAAAACCAAAATTACACAAGCATGTTGATTAATAACAAGGACCAACATTAGAAGAAGCTACCAAAAACGTAATTAACAGAGCCGAAACGTGTATTCATGCGCAAGGAAGCCATTTTGACCATTTGTTGACCAATATTCTAATTGTTTCTTCTATTTCTTCAATTTCTGACTTTGAAGATCATTGTGTAGTAGATGGATGAATTCGTCTTAATTATATATAACTAATGGATTAATTCGTATAGCATTCCATTAAAAAAAAATTGAAGATCACGTTCATTTCTATCAAATAATGTAAATAAAACAAAAATCCATGTGTCATTGTGTTGCGCATAAAAAAACAGTACTACTTTTTCCTCTATCTTAGTTTTCTAATATTTCAAATTGTTTCTTCCATTTCTTCCATTTCTGAACTTGCATACGACATAAAAGAAATGTATAGCATTCCATTTAAAAAATTGAAGATCACCTTCATTTCTATCAAAATAATGTAAATAAAACAAAAATCCATATGTCATTGTGTTGCGCATAAAAAAAAAAAAGTACTACTTTTTCCTCTATCATTGTTTTCTAATATTTCAAATTGGTTCTTCCATTTCTGAACTTGCATACAACATAAAAGATATGATATAGCATTCCATTAAAAAAATTGAAGATCACCTTCATTTCCATCAAAATAATGTAAATAAAAGAAAAATCCATGTGTCATTGTGTTGCGCATAAAAAAACAGTACTACTTTTTCCTCTATCATTGTTTTCTAATATTTACTATTTAGAAAAAGATGCTGGCTAGTAATAGCCAGAACACGCTGTATAACGACCGGTGATTCAAGGAGCAAAGGAGCCCCTTTCCCGATCACGGTTTCCAGACGCGTATCGGGGAATAGCCGATACACGTCTTTCATGTCCGGACATCGGAGGCCGATATTCAGGTGTACACCGAATTAAATTCGCGTTGTGCACGTGCACAGGCTCCGGTTGGATGGCCATTAGCCATCAGCGAATTATCCGGCAGCGACGAGCGGATTTTCTCGCGTTGGCAGCGCGTGATGCGCGCCGCACGAAATATTCGGCCGAAAATCTTGCTGAAATTTACATGAATCCCGGGGGCTGAAAGCGCATCTACTATCATAATCGGCTACGCTTCGGATCCCACCTCCGCTTCACCCCCTTGCCTCGTCCACTCCGGTCCGACGAGTTTTGTCCGAATTCAACATCCGCCATTGCAATCGGCGCGCGGACTTCTTTATTCCGTAAGTGAGCGAACTTGACTGCTCGTTAACTAGGATGGATTAGGGTAGGTGTATTGTTAATGTTGCTCAACGAAGGGACGTTTCGTACAATTCCGAAGTTGGTCTACCGAGTGGAACTTTGTTTCGGGATCGCTGGCTTCTGGAAGAAGTATTTCCCGCCATCATAGTCCAGGATCCATGGTCCATTTTTACAATTGATTACTATCAAGCTGAATCTTTGTGAATAACTTCGTTTCGATGAGACGCCCAACAATTTCCTGTACGAAAATTCTCGATTGTGGTAGCTAATAGGGGTAGCAGGGATACAATATGTCGATTTGACGATTCTCAAAAATTTATTACTAACTGGGTTTTATTTTTGTTACATATCAAGATAATTATCTAAATTATTCCCTCCTTATTAGTCCCCTCCTTCCAACATGTATCGATAACGAGGTCATCAAAAATGATCACTAACCAGATGATTTTTTTACTGTTGCTTAGTTAACCCTTAGCACTCGGCTGTCCCCTCTGAGGCACCACTAAAAATTGCTGTACCATTCTTCAAAATATTGTTTACATTATTAAATATATCGGTATCTCATCAATTACTAAACATATAGGTACTGTATAAGGTAATGTACCAATTTCATATCCTTAAAATTGCAAAAATCATAAGGTATGGAAATATTCTAGATCGGAAGAAATGTTTAATTTTCCAGTTAAGATAGCTCGGAGTGCAAAGGGTTAATATTTATATAATTGAACAGCCACAGTTTCTGAGTGTAGGACCGGGATAACGTATCACGCAATTTGTAGGACAATGTGGCTATTAAATTAAATTGGAAGGAGGGGATTAATAAGTTGGGAATAATTTAAATAATTATCTGGAAATTTAACAAAAAAACCCAGTTAGTAATAAATTTTTGAGAATCGTCAAATCGACATATTTTATCCCTGCTACCCCTGTTAGCTACCACAATCGAGAATTTTCGTACAGGAAATTGTTGGGCGTCTCATCGAAACGAAGCTATTCGCAAAGATTCAGCTTGATAGTAATCAATTGTAAAAATGGACCATGGATCCTGGACTATAGGGTTCTCAGATTTAACGAGTTATCTCGGTGATTATTCTTTTTTATTTTTTGTAAACGAGACATCAATCGACTTCTTAGAAGCTGGGGTTAGCCCGTTGGGAAAGCGTGCGGCGTCCGTGGACGTGTTAACGAGCGAAACTGTCAGATAACAGATGCTTAATGGTCCCGGATAAAATCGGAGCTGAGACTCGATGAACTCAGGCTGGATTCGAGCGTCTCGATGTAACGTTAAGATGTAACCGAACCACGTAGCTGGAATGCCCTCCGCCTGAGCATTGCTTTCACGATGAGGTGCACCGAATCAGGTCTCCCTTTCACTTTCTTGAAGGAAGAAACGACCAGATCGGATACAGGAACATTCGCATCCGCGTAATCACGGAATACCGATGCTATCCATGCCATCTGGATTGCATAGCGAACGTTCACGATGATGATCGCCTGCCGCAGATCATCGTTACACCAGCACCATCCAGGAATCAACTAGAGTTTGCTAGAGTACTGATCGAGCCTCTGTAATTTTCTTTAATGGGCTTTCGAACCGGCGAAATTGATACTCTTTCGGAACACTTCTCCGTAATAATACACGCACTTACTTCTCTTTATCTCCGTTTGATTTGCTGTAATAAGTGGTCTACCTATTCCGATCGAAGTGGACTTTATCCTTTTATTGCACTGCTCGAGAACACTGATAATAACAGACACACGTGGACATTGAATGATGCCATACATGATGTCGAAATTCCATTGATCGATATCGATCAACCAATCATAGAACGTTCTTGTCCTAGAATACACATGAGTTTTCAATGCTTAGTTCTCACATGATTCAGTTACTTATTCACCATCATGGGTTAAAGTTCGCTGTCTTCGTAACTTATTAATTATTCTTCTTTTAATTTCTATTTTGTCGCAACAAGTATGTGCTTCTTTTTCGTTTTTTTTTTTTTGGCTGTGTCCCAATATTTTGTTCAACTATTATCATATTTATTTGGGGTTTTCAGACGCAAAAATGTTTCTCTTGATAATGATCCACATTGTGGATCTAATTATTTGCAAATTTGTTGTTGTTTATTGATCGAGCCATGCGCCGAAATCATAAATTTATTATATATAAACATTGAATCGTCTGTAAAATCCGTAGAAAAAATTTCCCAAGAATTAACCCGCCGTGGATTTGAAGATCGAAGGTTCCTCTTTCGAACAAGACCTTGGAAATTGATCTACGATCTTTTTTCACGATTTACTTTTTTTACGGGATAGAAACGAGGACCCTGTTCGGACCAATACGCCTCCCGTTCAAAGATCGATAACCAGGCAAAAAAAAATCGTAGATCAAGTTTCAAGATCTCATTGCAAAGAGTAAACTTCGGTCTTCGAATGCCCGGTGAATTCGTTCGCGAGACAAATTTTCTGAAGTTTCTAGAGCCGTTTTAGGTGGACGTACTATTTCAGGACGGAGAATAGTTGGATTGGAGACAGATGTTAATGATTTTATATTTTTTTGTGGGCTATTTTGGGGCGAACGTATGAATTTGGTAATTGTAAGGAAGCTCGATAGTCTTCCTGGATAGATGAACGTTTTTATCTGGTTGTTGGAAAACGGTTGGGTATCGATTCCCCCGCATAACATTGAAATTTTCGACGAGCCAAAGGAAATGATCGCCTCGCGTGTTGCATTCGATGGCGAGGCGCTTGAATTTCAACGTCAACTATTCGCAAATATTGATGGTTAATAACGTCGATAGATACCGTTTAATGGAACGCTCAAAGTTGATCGAGAATTCGTTTCCCACCTGTTCACATATCTTTCTCCCTTCACCTCTCGTTTAGCGTTCATTACTCCCATACGTTCGAATATTACACATTGATGTCAGGATAATCTGATTATTCGTGTGCGCCGATCGATCCCGTATTTTACTCGTTAAAAACACTGCCTTTCTGCGAATATGAGTTTTGTTCAGCCCGTTCCCGTTCCTGCTCGACGCCGCCGCTCTCGCGGATATTATCGCGACGAGATTCCCGTCGAATTTTCATGAAACCGGTTGATAGGTAATCCAGACGTTCCTAATAATTGGTCGATTTGTTTTGGTTAAGCGACGCTTACGTTCCCCAATATTTTACGAAATGCCGTCTCCAACAAATGGCCAACAAATCTTGGAATCGACGTTCGAGATTAATCGACACTTCGGGAAGCAATTATAATACCGTAACTCTACAAAAAGTGGAACCCGAAAATTTGTAAGACTTTGAAAAACCACATTTAAAGAATACCTTGCAAAATAATCTACAATTAAAACGGAAATAAGTTCCGCGAGTTAAAAAGAAAACACATTTTTTCGCTAATCGAGTAGATAAGAATAATTTTGTTTAATGAATTTTAGTGGAAATGTCACAGACAGACACGATTATAGAGATGGTTGAACGAATTGAATGAAATACAAATACCTGCTCGAAGAATGAAAAATAATCCGAGGATATAACGGGATCGTTGCCGTTCGAGTTTTCGCCGGGAACGTTGGCCGAAGACCGCAGCAAGATATGGAGAGAAAGAGAGATAGAATAGGCGAAAGCCACGCCGCGATGATATTACTTTCGAACGAATCGGGACAATGGAAGCTAATTTATTCGCACGCGTACGCACAGCTCTCCGCAGCCCGCGGTAGATAGCAAGGCCGATGGTGCACGTGCAGCTGCAACTAAATAGCCCCTGGCTCCAGTCGTAAATAAGATCTTCCCGTATAAAGCATATTCAAACGAGGAAGACATAATTCGAGTAGTCGCGCCGCGCCGTTGCTACGTCGAACGAGACATTCACCTAACGAATACTTCCACTTACGTCTTTCTACACTTTCTTTTCCTTCCACTAATCCCAAAGATTGAGGCGAGCACTCTTGGTAAACAGCCTCGGATCCGAAACCACTGCTCCGCGGCCTTCAAGTCGTATACGAGACCGTCAAGTTGTACATAAGTTCACCAAGTCGTATACAAGTCGGTCAAGTTGTGTGTAAGCCCTCCAAGTTCTTTACAAGCCCTCTAAATTCTATACAAGTCCTTCAACAAAGCATTCAAGGTGGAGTCTAAGAAATCTGTTGCTTCAAGTCGTATACAAGTCGGTCAAGTTGTACATAAGTCCTCCAAGTCGTATACAAGTCGGCCAAGTTGTATACAAGTCGGTCAAGTTGTGTGTAAGTCCTCCACGTTCTTTACAAGCCCTCCAAGTTCTATACAAGTACATTAACAAAACGTTCAAGGTGGAACCTAAAAAATTTGTTGCTTCAAGTCGTATACAAGTTGGTCAAGTTGTACATAAGTCCTCCAAGTCGTATACAAGTCGGCCAAGTTGTATACAAGTTCATCAAGTTCTATACAAGTCGGTCAAGGTGTGTGTAAGTCCTCCACGTTCTTTACAAGCCCTCCAAGTTCTATACAAGTCCATTAACAAAACGTTCAAGATGGAACCTAAAGAATTTGTTGCTTCAAGTCGTATACAAGTGCATCAAGTTGTACATAAGTCCTCCAAGTCGTATACAAGTCGGCCAAGTTGTACACAAGTTCGTCAAGTTCTATAAAAGTTCGTCAAGTTGTGTGTAAGTCCTCCAAGTTGTATACAAGTCCTTCAACAAAACATTCAAGATGCAACCTAAAGAATTAGTTGCAGGTCTGGATAAGTTCTGAATCTCCGAAGCTCGCAATAGCCTCATCAGGAGGATGTTAAAGGAATACATTCAAGAAAATTGATTCCCTGATAACGATTATTGCTGCCCCATACCGATAATGTTAGTGTTACCGATGCGACATCAAAACGATTTGCTTATGCGAGACAGGAATGATTTTTCCCCTCGATTCGAGTAAATTCTGCGACGGGACGGTGAGCGAACACACGTTCACAATTTCTTACGTCAAGCAGGCTTTGTTGAATCCAGACTTCCCACGTGTAATCCAGCGCTCGCCGAGGATTGCGTAAAAAGCTTAATCTCTTTTGTTGCATTACCGTTATCTTTATTTTTTCCCCCTGTTCGTTTTGTTTCGCCCTGTTGGATTTTCTGTGATACGACAGACGGCGACCGTTGCGAAAGAAATCTCGCACCGAGAGAAGGTTTTTAATAAGTACCTATCTACTTTTCTCTCTCTCTCTTTCTCTCGTGAAAAGAACCCCAGCCGACGAACACACTCATCCTCGAACAGAAATTTAAAGGTTTAATAATTCACGGTTAACTGCGGGTTAAATTGTTCGGCGCAAACAATGCTCGTATGAATAAATAATTACAGAATAATCAGGGTAATACGTGTCACAATAGCAGCTTTATTCTCACGTTCGTTATGTGCTCGATACTATCGTGTGCCGACGCGAAATAGAGCCTGTACACCCCCCATTGTTCTACCATTTTAATAAAGAAACGCTCGTTTTGTTTCTGTTCTCCGGAAACTAACTATTATCGTCCATACTTTTTCAACTTTTGTCAAATTTCTGGAAGCATCGCCATCCGGAAATACAAATTTCAGCAATCGTTCGAATCGCTGTAAATCTTGTATCGCTAAGCTATTCCTATCATCTTAGTAGACCGTGGATAAAAATCCTAATTTGCAGGCCAATTAAAATTGTTCGAAGTTGATGAGTACTATTAAAAATTGTCGGAACAATTTTTGCAATTTTCCGAAACTCCGTTAATCCCGGAAATTAATTAATTCCCCTTACCTTTTCGGACTTTTTAAAATCTCCTTCTTTCTTTCTTTTTTTTTTCTTTTCCCGGCCCGGTAACATTCTCCGGAATAAGTATAATGGAATCCTAAGCTGGGCGCATGAAAAATGCTAGCCGGTTCGTAGGATAACACGAGAAAAGATACTGTTATAATATTGATAACGCGAAGGAAACGGCTGATTCCTGAAACGGTGTTCGTTTCTCTCCCTTTTTTCTTTTTCATTCCGCTACGGTACGATGAATTTTTATCTTTCCCCGCGTACAGGGGCCACCGGCTCGAAAAACTGTATAATCACTACATAATCGGATCAAAAGCGTGGAATTCCCAAAGCCGATTACCGACTAATAACATAATGAATTTTCATACGCGTTCAAGGAAACCGTGTAAAATAAATTACCGCGCCACCACCCCGGAATCTCAGATTTCAAACGCTTCAAGTCTCTCTCTCTCTTTCTCTCTCTTTCTCTTTGACTCCAGCCGAAAGATTTATGGTGTGGACGATTAGGCTTGTTTCGTGCTCTCACTTTTATCAAGATTAAAAACAGAGAACAATCGTTTCATTTGGGACCTGTTCCTTAAAATTAACCCTTCGCTGCATGAACTTTTTAATTCAGATGAAAATATTAAAAGAAGGTCAGTTTTTGTGTCTTAATTACGGGGAAAATATTTAAAACAAAATTAAAACAAGATTTTCAAAAAAATAAACATAGTAAGAAAACACTTTCTTAGTTTACTGTACACCAGATTGGTTAACTGTATCAGATACGATATACTATGCAGCGAACGGTTAATATAGAACACTTAATTAATTATTCGTATCTTGCAGTAAAGAAGCGGCAAGTTTTATACAAGCTTTGACGAAGAGATGATAATTAGAAAATACAAGGAAGAGCAGAGAAGGAATTGTTTGAGCTGCATGTTAATTTGAAAGCGGCGAATCTATTGTTCGATTCGATGTGAACGTCCTGAAAGTGCAATCGGGGAACATCCTAGTGTAGTGAGAGTTCCGGATGATCCGCATCCGCGAGGAACATATCGCGACGGATAGAAAGCGGTGGAATTCGGTCGTTGATACTCGCGTGCTGGCCACTGGCAGTTTCGGCCTTGACGGAGAGATGTTAATTGGAATTTCAGGAACGGTGAAAGTAGCCGAATCTTGTGCTCGTTCGCCGGCAGCTGCATCGGTGCAGCAGAAGTCGATACACAAAGAACGCAATTATAAAATTGTTCATTCTTCGGTGGCATGATACAATAATTCGTTAAGCGGTCGCTATGAACGATCAATGTACGGCTGGATTAGAAAAATGCTGTGTAAGCAACTGTAACCTACCGTTTTAACATAACCATAATTAATGGTCGCCCTTTCTCCATTTACGACAAATCATGCTACCCCAATATTGCTCGATGACTGTGTAAAACTTGATTTATGGATCTCCGGCCTGTATATTTTGTTTCAGAAGACAAAATAGAGCACGACGATTTGAAACCACTCCGTAAAACCGATGCACAATAAATAAATAAATGATGTTACTGTTGCATACTTTAGATTCTCTCTAGCATTAGTAATCACTCGTGTAATGGAAACGTTTCAGTTCGTCTCTCTATCTTCAGTTCGACATTCTATTTGCTATTATTCATCCTTGAACTTAATCCCCATGATTCATCCCTTACTGACGATTACACCTAAAACAACCCCCACTTTACAGAACCAAAAACCTATATCTTCTGCTGATTCCTTCTTCTCGCGAGCATTCTTTTTCTCAGTCTCAGTCGCTTCTGATTAGTCTTTACCGAGTCTTGTCTAAACTATTAACATCTTTTTTATAACGTCTGTAGTTTGTATTTCGTTCAGAAATTCTACCTAATAAATAATACATATACTAGCTGACCTGACAGACGTTGTCTGAATTGAATCTTGAAATTCAATTCGTTTACATCAATGTTTTTCTTATTGGGAACCAATAATACTTGCACCGTTTCAAAAATTATGATTTTTGCTGTTTGTCCGAATTTTTCTACTTTCCTTTGTGATTGTCTCGAATTTTTTTTCTGAAAGCTTTTCCAGAACTATAACGAACAAAACAAAAATAGAATTATGCATATCCATCGTTCGAATCGTGAGTTATGGTATTGAGTTCATACAAAAATCTCGTAGAAAAAAACACTTTCATATTTTCCCGAATTTTCCATTTTTTCTGGGCAACTTTTCCAATGTTTCTTTCCCAAAAAACCTTAAGAAGTCAGTAATGCAACTTCCTATTAAAATATTTATTAACAGCTGCGACATTCGTTTTTTTGTTGTATTAAAATATGATTCAGAAATCACTTTTAGTTTTTCCCGAATTTTCTAATTTTCCGGGCAACTTTTCCAATTTTCTTTTTTGCGCTAAACACCTGATTCGGACTACAACGAACATTAAAAACAAAAAAATTATCCAAATCGGTCCAGCCGTTCTCAAGTGATGTCGTGACCAACGAACAGCATATCATTTTTATTATATAGAAGATATAGATTAAGTATCCGGAATACAACATTACTCGATAAGGACGTTCACCCTTTTCCGGTGTAGCAAGTGTATGGTAGCGGTGGAAAAATGAGATCCGGAATAGAACAGACCGGGCAACAAGAAAATTGCTTATCGACACCAGGTAATGTAAGCGATCCAATATCTTCCACGGTGTTTACATAACAATAACGCGCGATATCGAATCGGCGTAACGTTGTTCCCGAAGTTCCGTACTCTCTCTTTCTCTCTCGATGTTTGCAGCCAATTGTAGCGCGGGTACGCGTCGCGTCGCCCGCCGACACGAAAGTGCAACGATTTTCCCAATTTTCCACAGTGTACACGGGAGTCTATTAAGGTTTCTTTCTGCCACGGAGGGGAAACCCCGTCGAGTTATAGAATACACCGGGAGCGGACTGCTAACCGAGAAATCGTATCGGGACGTTTCCATTGCTGCGTCAAGGAAGCCCGGAGGCACACACACCGGTATTTCCTATTCATTGCGGAATTACTTCGACGTGACACCCCTACCCAACTTGTCATACTTTTCATACTCTTCGTACCTACTCTCGGGCGTCGAGCGCCGCCTCGCTCGCGTTCACTGTAGTCGTCTATTTTCGGGAATCTCCGACTCACGGATATCTCCTGTTATTAGAGTTTCACCGAGGATTTTTCCAGATGTCCAGATCGACGGACCAGCTGACGATGATTGCTCCACTTTTCGCTGTGCAAGCTCGTGAAAAATCTCCGATTACGAAAAAGAGGAATTAACAAAATTGCGCGATACTATTTGTTAGTCATACCTGTATTCGTTTAGTTTCGCGCTGTTCATTCTTTTGTGAATTTTAGTTAAGATTTAGGTTAAGATTTTCTTTTTTTCTTCTTTTTGCTTTTATCAGTTATACTGTAAAAACTGTATACATTTGTATAAGAGGACCTCGGTCCGTGTATAATAATAATAATAATAATAACATTTGCAAGTAGGAGCAGCCTACGGATTTTATTTTCCACGCTAGACACCCCTCGGCAACTAATTCGATATAGTTCCAAAAATACTGGAACATTAACCCTCATCCGTCCCTCATTTCAAATTGGCACAATGATGAATAAAAAATTCGATGAAATAACACGGTAAACAGTTATTTCTCGATGTTTCTTTTTATTCGAATCGATGTAACATTTACATCTTTTTCGGTTATGGGTTTCTCGTTAAAAAAATAAACGTGACGAAGTTTCGGACAAACTTATTACCAACAAATAAGAGAACGTCATAAATTGTTTCGGAAAAACTGTGTGAAATCGACACGAGGGACGGCCGAAGGTTAAATGCAACAGAGTCCAATACGATTTTCATTAACACTAGAACTACCGGACCAGTCAAAATGACTGATGCGAATTCTTTTCGATTAGAAATATTAAAAGTATAAATATGTTTTTTTTTTTTGAGAAATTTTTTTAGTAAACTTCTCTATTGAAGTACATATTTAAATATCCCGTGTACGAAATCTAAATAGATGCCATATTGTCATTATCACATTACCGACCGGTGATTATTGCATATTTTTGAAAAATGTATGGTACATGGGTAAATTTTCGTTTAGCATTTAGTATGAACTAACTAAGTCACCCTCAATAACGTCGTCTAATAGTTTCATTTAAGATTGCAATGTCAAAGAAAATTTCTATCCTTTTTTTTTGGTACAGCAGAATTATTGAAAATCCTTTTAATAGGTTTCCGGTCGGTAAAGTGTTATTAGAAGGCAATGTATGCCAACTGCGTTTAGTGCTCGGTAGTTCTAGTGTTAACCGTGGATCTACGAATGCTATTCCCAATGAGAATAGAAATTCATTTGGTAGCGCGTTCTTAAAATTTGTCTGGAAAAATTGAAAATTGCTGAAACGTCCGCGGTCTGCTAATTAACTGGCAGTTTGCAAATTACGCCCCCAACGCGCACACTGAATTAGATTCCTCCCTCGAACTTGCCAGCGCGCGTACAAAACTAGATGAATAATTTTTCGCGCGTAATCCCCGCCGAATTTACATGGCCCGCGAGATAGCTTGTGTAGCAAGGTTATGCGAACACCTCCCGTTGATCCCGTCTCCGCGGGAACGAATTCTGCCGGCATTCTCTCTCTTCTTTGCCGCCCCCTCCCCCGCGAGTTTCTATACATCCCCCGAAATCAAAGTCTCTCGAATTGCAGGCGCGGATATATTATTAAGTATTCACCGAGTAGAGACAAATTACTGAAGGCTGCCACGGCGGAATTCGAAACTTTTCTCATGAAACAAGTTCGCGCGAGAGACCGTCGTTGCGTCGTCGCCTCGTCGCCGAGAACGCGACGGATTATCTCCGGCGCACGATTTCGTCGAGCGTTAATGTTTCCAAACTGTCGTTAGTTATTAACTATTTTATTTTTTCTTCTTCCCGCCCGACTCGTCCTCGTAATCTTACTCGCGGATCCATTAGCGAAAGGTAACTCTACATCGCGTGTTCTTTTCCCTATGATCGTTTCGAAGATAATTCAGCAACGTGTTCGCCGACTCTATGGGTAAAACAAAAATCGTCCAGATCAGAGGAACAGAGCGAAACAATGTCGCGACAACGCAACTAATTAAATGATAACGTTTGTTGTTAGTATTTGCGTCCAACCGTTCCTGCCTATATCCCAGATACAGTTTCGATAACGGTTATACACGGCAAAGCGGAAATGCTAATAAGAAGTTTTTGTGTCCTAATGCTGTCACGTACGAGTGTACAGTGCTGTTCACTTGATTAGCCTCGGGTGAAAATATATGGCTGTTTATATCAAAGGGAATTGTCGGCAAAATTCATGCTTATTACTTAAATTCGTTTACAATATGAATTTGTATATATATATCGATATTTTATATTTATATATTTACATCGATATGTACACTTGCAAGAAAATTAAATAGGGTAAACTGTACTATTGCTGGCATCACAGTAATTATTGGCACTTTTGATTTACACAGCAAATATTAAGAATTTCTAGTATAGACAATCAGTTTTTTATTGTTTCCTATTTATATGTATTTCAAAGCAACGTTGTAAGTTTTCATAACGGAGTTCCACATATGACTGTTAGCAAATGTGCCAATGACTGTACTATTTGTCTTACGCTTGTTATTCACTGAATTTTATAATAAAAGATTTAGGACTCGCAAAACTGTTTGATTTTTATGAAAAATCTCTATTAGCTTGTAATAATAGAAAGTTAAGCTCGCTTCGACATTTCAATAATAGATAAAAAGATATTTACATACTACGATTTTGTCTTAGGGTGCAAATCATTGTATAGTTTACCCTATAAGATTTACCGATTGTACACACTTATATCCGCCGCATTGTCCTCTGAATTCAAATTATAGTGGCTCGATGTTGTTGCAAATTTTATTCTCTCCCCTACCCCCTCTCTCGTCGCCATCCTCCCCTCTCCCCTTCTCCGCGTTCCAATTAATTAACGGAGCAAATTTAACGTGCTCGAGAAATGCAATAAACGGGAATGTATAAATTATTAGTCTATTTGTCTATACGGTACATAATTATGCGGGCATCAATAAATTTGCATCGTGATTATAAGAAATAATTAACCAGACGTGTCTGACTGTACTTTTCCTCGTTGTCGAGTATTAACAATGGGCGCCTAACAAACCGCTAGAAACGCGACCGGCACCTCTCGGAAATTGACGATTGCTTTTTTAATGATCCGCGCAGTCAATTAGCAATTTTACACTTATAAATGACTCGAGCAATTTTATAACCGCGGTGTCACTAAACGCGAATTAATTTCCGGTAATTCTGGCAACAATTTATCGTCTGAGGTTTTGCCACGATCTCGCAAATTCACCACCCGTGTTATATTAACATTCTTCCGAACGAGAAATAATCGAATTAAATCTCATGAAAAATTTCCGGCGTTTTACACACACGCGTGCGTTACAAAAGTGTGTCCAAAATCGGGTTATACCACGTTGGAATTCCACGGTGGTTCGAATCTAAATTCCTCCTCTTAAATCCACCATAAAATCCCGGACGGCGTGGCTCAAATTCTGATCGCCGACGGTCACAATTAAATGAAAATTGTAACGGTCAGATTTCGATTTCACCGAGCCCGTTCGTATTTAAATTCCCGCAGTCACGCCTGAAAACAACTTCTATCGATCCCGTATAATTGAAAAACCCATGGAACATTACCGTTTCGTACGGAACTAGTGCAAAATAAACTGTACAAGCAGCGGAATAAAATTATTCGATAATTCGTCGTGATATATCACGATTATTACATACTGAAATACATTTACATATTAGTCTATTAGAGCATTAGGAAGTTTCTCCTGCCCAGTAAACAAGTTCTTCATCGTCTGGTAAACTAATTTCTCCAACTTCTCGAAAACAATCCTGCAGTTTAATTTCAAAACTAATCTTCAAAACTCATCTTTAAGACTTAATCTTTTCTATCACGCCCACCACAAATTAAGTACCTTCAATCGATATATACATATCACTTGTTACATTAATCATACATGAGCATAAGGCTTCCATTGTAATATTATAAAGTCATATAAATTCCAGAATAACCTCTATTAGAGGTTACAACTGTTCAATAAAGAAAAAAGACTTAATATACTTGTTACATTAATCATACATTAGCACAAGGCTTCCATTGCAATATTATAAATGTAATATAAATTGCAGAATAACCTCCTATTAGAGGTTACAACTGTTCAATAAAGAAAAGACTTAATAAACTTGTTACATTAATCATACATTAGCATAAGGCTTCCATTGTAATATTATGAATGTAATATAAATTGCAGAATAACTTCCTATTAGAGATTACAACTTTTCAATAAAAACAAGACTTAATATACTTGTTATATTAATCATACATTAGCATAAGGCTTTCATTGTAATATTATGAATGTAATAGAAATTGCAGCATAATCTCCTATTAGAGGTTATAACTGTTCAATAAAGAAAAAAGACTTAATCTTTCAAATTCTATCTCTCAGAGGGCATCCGAATTTCAATAGAGTGTCTCCACTGTACCTTCCCCCTCTACGGGACACTCGTCACGTGGTACTGGCAGAGAGGGGGCACCTGTACTCCCCTGACCAGGAGATTCGGATCCACAACGCGTTACAGCATGGTATCGGGTTGCAATGGCGAACGGAAATTAGTCGGCAAATGAGAGCGACGGTTGTGCACGCGAAAAAAGCTTTCCGCCGGGGCGGAAGCCACGGTTTCGTGGCCGACAATTACTGCTACGGCCGCTGATGTGTTCGTTATCGTCGCTATTTTTTCAACAGGGATATCCCCCAGATTAAGCTCGAACGAGAATTTCCATTCGTAATGGAACCAGGGGAAAAAAACGCAACGGGAATGAGCGTGCACGGCATCGTCGCGGCCAACTATTTACGTTACGCCGCCGCGCAGATTATTTATTCGATGTGGACCGTATGAATTATAAAAATGTAACCCGCTCTCCCCTCATCTACCGGACGATAAAAAATAAAAACGCGCACGTGTTATCAGCGAGTACGGTTAAGTCTCGTCGTTGCGGTGCAATATCGATGTGGACTTGGATTTATAAATTTATTTAAAGATAGTCAAAATTAACCCTCGTACGCTCCTCAAAAACAGCTACATTAAAAAGACTGGGATAACAATTTACCCATTTTTATTTTACACGTTACATCAACACATTATGTCTCATTTATAGCATAACATTTTAAAGAAATTCATCTCACGACATAGACATAAAAGGAAGAACAATTTCACAGTATATGAGAATATTGAATAGGTGAATTTTCACTGTGAGAAACGTACGAGGGTTAAATCTATGAATTCATAAATTCTGCGGTCCCCTGATAGGTATCATAGGTTGAAAACAATATAATTTATATATTTCAATGACACTTCTGTTCCCCAATTATTTTCAAATAACTACGAGTTGATAATGAACAATTACTAAACTTTACTATCATTATTGAAAATTATTTTCAAATGACTACGAGTTGATAATGAACAATTACTAAACTGTACTATCATTATTGAAAATTCTTTTCAAATGACTACGAGTTGCGAATGAATAATTATACATACTAGTTTCTCCACGACGCGACGGTGTCCCCCTTCGCTTGTCGAATCAAGGGTACTTCTTAACGTAAAGGTTGTACAGATGAATTCGATACGGTAAACGCGGTATTATGGGAAATATTATGGCGGGCAGGAACGATTTAAGCACTCGCCGTAAAAGAGGGAAGGCGCGAGAAGCAGAGAGAGGCCGGCCATTCGCAATTCACAATGAGGCGGGCTTAATCAATTACTCGGTCGATTTCGGCGCGAGGCGTTCGTTAAATTTGCACGTGTAATACCTGAAATGGTAACCGCTTCACCGTGCGCCGGTTAACGGAGTTCCTAATTACGCAAGAAAATGGGAGTGAAGTAGTTGAACGCGATTAGAAACTTCGGGAGGCAGAAAACGGAATCGGACCGTGTGCAGCACGTGAACGACCTTCCTCTCCGTTTTACACAATAATCATCTGGCCTTCCAGAAAACCGTCCGCGCAGAAACGCAACAGGAGTGAGAACGGCAACGGTGACGTTTGGATAACAAAAAAGAAAAGAATACACGCACAAGCACGTTTATGGAGATGAGAGAGAGAGAGAGAGAGAGAGAGAGAGAGAGAGAGAGAGAGAGAGAGAGAGAGAGAGAGAGAGAGAGAGAGAGAGAGAGAGAGAGAGAGAAAGAGAGGGGAGCATGAATCCAGCGATATCAGAAGGTATTGTTCGAGTTCGAGCTCTTTGTCTCTTCCGTTTCGAAATGTTCAATGCGAAGGGAGAGAGAGAGAGAGAATGTCATAGACGGCGTAGGAACGATGAAGGGCTTCGCCGACAAATGCTCATTGTGCCACCGGGGATCTTACGTCAACGGTGAACTTTCGTTTTGAGAGCGCCTATAGTCTGTTTCGAGCGGGTCGAACGCGACGAGCCACTTGCCCTGAAAAGACCAGTCCAAATTCTGAATCGGGAACTTTGTCTTTTACCAGCCGAGCTTTGTCTTTTCCACAGGGAACGTCGACGCTGCAGACGATCCGCAGACGATAGTTATGGTCCGTCGAGAGACGAGATTCATAGCTAAATTGATCACATTTTGATATCATCGTTCCAGATAAAATAATTACTGTTTTATGATCGAGGGAAAAAATCATTTCAATTTTTATTATCGAGCAGTTCATATTCATTTCGCAGTTTATTCGTGACTTATGTTTGCTTCGTGTACGTTTATAAGATTAATTAATTCATGGTCTGGTTCAGGTCAGACACATCGATCCCCTTTTTAAACTCTGAAGAGCTCGACGGCCGGAAATTGAAAAGTCGCATCAAGAAGCTCTCTAAGGATTATCCAAACATTTTTCTGTGTCTCTCGCTCATTTTTACTCGAATATATTTTTCCAAAAGCAATGTTCCACAGCTTCGGCGCGAACGTGGGTCGATGAAAAAATATGTTTCAAATATATTCGGGGTTTCTATTACACCGACCTTAACGACCACGAAAATATATTTCGTTTCATAAAATGGGGAACGTCTTTCCGGAGAAGACTCTCTGCAGGTATCGCAAGCGCAACTTTCACATTTTTCACGAAATTCGCTGGAAATTTGAAGGGACTCTCTTACATACATGGTGGTCCATTTTACATGTAACAGCCGCGTGAACTCTATAAGATCTTGGTAAACGTTCCTATTAGAATTCGTGAAATTTTCGAGGTGATTCGTAATTTATGAGTGATTGAGTAACGTTCAACACATTACCAAACGATGATTACAATCTATGGTACATGGCTGAACACTTTTTAATGGAACCTTCCATAGCAACAGCAATTCTTCATTATTAACTGCTAGCTGACCCGACAGACGTCCTGTCCAAATTTCAATAAATTTTGTTTGTCATCGTTTTGTGAATTTGTGCAATATTTCTTGTTGATAATGTAAATTCCTATTGAAATATTGATTAAAAGCTGTGACGTTCGTTTTTTTGTTGTGTTGAAATATGATTCAAAAAGCACTTTTAGTGTTTCTCGAATTTACCATTTTTTCCGAGCAATTTTTCCAACTTATCTTACCCTAAAACCTTATTCTGACTATTGCAAATATTTAAAAGAAATAGCCAAATCGGTTTAACCGTTCTCAAGTGATGCGGTTACCAACGAACAGCAATTTCATTTCTATTTATATAGAAAATATAGAAGAAGAGAAAAAATATAGAGGAGAGAACAAGAAGATCTAGTCACCCTCGATAACGCCATCTAATAGTTTCATTTACGATTGCAATGTAAAAGAAAATTTCTATGCTTTCTTTTAGTACAGTACAATTATTGAAAATCCTATTAACCCTTTGCACTCGGAGCTATTTTAAATCGAAAATTAAATATTTCACCCAACCTAGAATAATTCCATTCTATGTATATTAATTCTTTTTTTTATATGAATATGAAATAGATATAATACCGTATGAACTACTTAAATGTCTGGTAATTGATTATATAGAAACATATTTAATAATGTAAACATTACTATAAATAATGGTACAACAATTTTTAGTGGAGATTCTGAGTCACCACTCGAGTGCTAAGGGTTAATAGGCTTTCGGCAGGTAAAGTGTTAACCCTTATCCGTCCCTCGTGTCAATTTGACACAGGTTTCCTGAAATAAGTTAGACTGTTCTGTCATTTGTAGGTACATTTTCCCGAAACTTCGTGTCTTGTATTTTTCTAATGCGAAACACAACCGAAATACGTAAGATGTAAATGTTAATTCGTCAATTTGAATAAAAAGATTTCTTGTTATTTCTGTTTTTCTATTTATTTTATCGGTCCTTTATCGCCGT
The DNA here is from genome assembly GCA_916610235.2 of Lasioglossum morio. NCBI lineage: Eukaryota > Metazoa > Arthropoda > Insecta > Hymenoptera > Halictidae > Lasioglossum > Lasioglossum morio. The sequence continues at coordinate 19,853,973 of OU744324.1, read as the reverse complement.
GTCAATTTGACACAGGTTTCCTGAAATAAGTTATACTGTTCTCTCATTTGTAGGTAAATTTTCCTGAAACTTCGTGTCTTGTATTTTTCTAATGCGAAACACAACCGAAATACGTATGATGTAAATGTTAATTCGTCAATTTGAATAGAAAAATGTCTTGTTATTTCTGTTTTCCTTTTTATTTTATCGGTTCTTTGATGTAATCGTGATTTGACACCGAGGGACAGATTCGGTTCGTGAAATGAGGGACGGATGACGGTTAAGGAAAACATTAGAAGTAGTAGTAGAATCAGTATTTCTTTGAAAAAAATTCAATTCCGTCTGAAACCGACGGAACGCGTGTTCCGCGGTTACTTACGAGACGCCATTTAGAGTGGCGGGGGCCGATCGAGTTCGCTGTGTCAAACAAATTGTGCCGCAGTAAAAGAAAAACGACGAAAAAACTCGGACGAGTTGTAAAGTACGTTCATTTGAAATCCCGGAGCTTCACGGGTCGTTCCGCGCCGCGCTAATGCACAGATAAGTAAATAAATGAGCGGAGCAAAACGGAAAAGAGGTGAAAAGAAAGAAAGAGAAGAAAAGAAACGAAAAGAAGAGGTACGAGGTGGTAGACGGTTGAAGGGTACAACCGGTTCTAATTAAAAAGCGTGTAATTAATCATAATTATGCCAGTAGTTCTCTTTTCGGTCGGCGATGACGTTTCTGCAAGATGCGACTCAATGGGTAAACGAATTAACGCGAACGACGGGGAATAAAGATGATGAGGCTGTCGCCGGCGAATGGCAACGCCACTCGAGACCCGTTTGTTTATGGATTAAAACGTTAACTTAATATTACGTGTTCAATTAACGAAGTCGGGAAATAGTTCGCGGGAGGCGCGCCGCACAATTTCTTTGCTGCCTTCTTTTTTTTTTACCATTTCACTAGTTTTCCGTTCATTAGGGAGTCGTGGGTTTGGTAACACGGAAAACGATTAGGCAGATCCAGGTAGATCGTCGAAAGCGGTCGGATCACTTTCGAATCCGGCCAGTTCCAAAAACTAGCCGCCGTTTATAGCAGAATGGATCGTCGTGTAACATGTTCTAATGGGAGTTACCGCTCTACGGAACACGTTAACATTGATACTACCAGTCTAACTACATAATCAAATTCGTTAAAGGCAGAACGTGTTCTGATACTCCTGTTTGACGATCTTCAGTGACTGATCATTAGCTAAATTCCAATAATTTGCAGTGAAAAAGAAAATGATTTTCTTCCTTAACAGATTACCGACCGGTTATTGTTGTATAATTTTGAAATATATCTATGGTACATGGCTAAACACTTTTTAATGAAACCTTCAATAGCAACAGCAATTTTCGTTGTGAACCAACAAGTCACCCTCATTAACCTCATATAATAGTTTCATTTAAGATTCTAATGTAAAAGAAAATTTCTGTGCTTTTTTTGGTGCAGCACAATTATTGAAAATCCTATTAATAGGCTTTCGGTAGGTAATGTGTTAACATGATTCATAGATTGAAAAATGTTCGAACAAATCAGATTCGCTTTACAATATGCAACTTCATCGATAAGATCTATGGAAACAAATGTTTCGACATGTTCGATGTTATTGTTTTCATAGGGGGAACGTGCTAATTGGAATAGCAATTGATCCTTGGAAAGTGAAACTTGAAAATCCAGTCGCCGGTAAGAATTTCCAAGCGAAAGTTCAATGCAAATGAATTTTCTATTGTCGCGCTTCGAATAACTGTGCCATTTTCGTTCGGCATTGAATTGATTAAATGAAAATTGGATTTACGATCTGGAAATTAATTTTCTCACTCGGTAGAAAGTGTGCGAAGAGATTATGTCTACCTTGAGGAACATAACTCATCGCGCACACGTAACAATTTATAACAACTCACTTTGAAGCGAATGCAATAATTCCTGCCCGCTGCCACAGTATTTCAAAGCTCCGCTTACCTGAAACGAAAAAGTAGAAGTTTATTATTAGTAGGGTACGAGATAGAAATAATCTCAGAAAATCATGAACAATTTTTTATTAAAACAACAAAAAGTCACATTTTGAATTTATTCGAAGACTCCAATGTGACTTGGACGGAATAAAAATAACGAGGCCCTTCCGTAACGTCGAAGAAACACACAAAGAGAAGTTTTAATTGCAGAACAGACTTTCAGAAGGTAGAATTTTTCGACATGAACGAGTGATGCTAAGGGTTCGTTAGGCGATCGAAGATCCAGAGGCTTCGCGAGAGACAGGATCGTGAAAAATGCATGCAGGGACCCAGAACTGTAACACGATCCGTAAATTTTCAAACCGAACTGGCCTAACTGGGAAGTAGGTCACCAGGCGCACCTGACGTCCTCGCGCGAGTGTGTGTGGGTCAGAGAATGCAGAATGGAGGCAGAGATTGAACGATTATTCTTCAAGCTGAAGGTGGAGATCCAAGTTTTCATTAAAATATTCAATTATAATTTTACTTTCAATCAGTAAGACGTAATAGATGATGATAGCGGTCAAGTTTACAGGTGTCGTGCTAGGTTAGGCTAATGTATGCTAATGTCAACGCGTAGAGCTGGTTAGAATTGGCCTAGGCCTGTCAACGTTCAATGCAACGTCGATTATCGCTTTGCTGTCAGATCAATGCAGAAGATGTTGGACCAATAGAGCAACTCGTGGATGATGATGTTGGTTCAATTCCGTATTGGGTTCTAGGGTCATTGAATTAGATCCAGAAACTGATCTACGTGTTCCATTAAAGATCATTCACTTAAAGCCTTTGTTCTCTAAATACAAAAGACGATCATCCACTCCATGACAGTCTTGATGATGATCGATTAATATTGGGTTCCAGTCTGGCTGAGTCAGGTCCAAAAGATGGCCCAATATGTCCAGAGAAGAGTTCTTTGTCTTTGTCTTCCAAATCAAAAGACGTATAACCACTACATCAATTTGAAGATGATACTTGACTCAGATTGGGCCCAGGCTGGCAGAGTCAGGTCTAGAAGATGGCCCAATTTGTCCAGAGAAGAATTCCCACTAAAGATGATCATCTTTGTCTTCCAAATCGAAAGACGTATAACCACTACGTCAATTTGAAGATGATACTTGACTCAAATTGGGTCCAGGCAGGCAGAGTCAGATCTATAAAATGGCCCAATATGTCCAGAGAAGAGTTCCCACTAAAGATGATCATCTTTATCTTCCCAATCAAAAGACGTATAACCACTACGTCAATTTGAAGATGATACTTGACTCAGATTGGGCCCAGTCTGGCAGAGTCAGATCTATAAAATGGCCCAATTTGTCCAGAGAAGAGTTCCCACTGAAGATGATCATTTTTGTCTTCCAAATCAAAAAGCGTCTATCCACTACATCAATTTGAAGACGATACTTGACTCAGATTGGGCCCAGTCTGGCAGAGACAGGTCCAGAAGATGGCCCAATTTGTCCAGAGAAGAGTTCCCACTAAAGATGATCATCTGGCAGCCTTTGTTCCCTTAATCAAAGGAGGATCAGCCACTAAATGAACGTCTTGGCGATAATCGAAGATAACGTGGCGGGTCTTAGAGGTAGCATAAAACAGTCTAAAGGAGAGCAGCGAAGAAAGAGGGGAGCGTCTGGTTCGAAGGCGGTCACGGGTCTGAGTCCGAGGATGTAAGAGCACTGCCTCCACCCGCCGCTTCCTTTTTCTCGTTCCCACCACCATTGGTAGCGGCCGGAGCCCGAGGAGCTACCACACGAGCAAAACCGTGGCAAAAGCAAAAGTCGACGGACGTGTATACAGCCTGGCCCGTTCTGGTCCAAGTGTTGGGAATACTAGCGGCGGCGTGCCATCGGAAACCGCCAGTTTCCGCGTGGACTTCGGCACGTCGAGTACGCCGATCGCGTGTCCTCTTTCCGTCTTGTGGTTCCCCACGATCTCTCGTCTCCTCTCGTTCGCATAACCGCCGGTTCGTGGACACACACAGCGTGCACCGCCTCCAAGGATTGCCCCGGGAAAATGCGGTCTACGAGTGCACCATGCTTCTTCGTTCTACTCTGTGTTCTCGGTGAGTAACCCTCGTGCCATTCATCCAGATCTTCTAATAAAATAAAATCTCTAATAAAAATCTCGCCCCGATGCGTGTTCGATCGTTGACGAGATCCGAGCATGATTAGAATTCCAATGATCAGCTTGAATGTATATGTATGTGGTTGCATAAAAATCAATTGCTAAGTTTTGTATATCCAACAAAATTCTTGCGGATTGTTATACGGTTCTTCCTGATAACCATCTGACGTCATCAATGTCACGGGTCTCCCATCTACTGGAAGAAAGTCATTGGTAGTCGGTGAATAGAGAGAGAGTGGCATACAGTGTTTACTGTTATTTGTAGACAGCGGATCTTCACGCCAAATAGAAATTTGTTTTCTTTCCTGTTACGTCTATTGAAAATAATGTTGCGGAGGCTTCGGCGCTGTCTTGCCGGTGAACACGTTGATCATAAACAATAGCAAATATTTATTAAATATACAACAGTTAACAGCAGATAATTGTGTGTTCTCGTTTCAATGGCTCGAGAGGATCTGATCTCTCTTTTCTTCTTATCAACAACATATCGATCTGACAGGCAACTTCTCTCGATCTCTGCGATATCTTCATAATATATCACAGGGAGAGGCAACTTCATCTCGTGCCATCGTAACACTACTCCCCCCTTCGAAGAAAGCAGGCGTCCCGACCGCGACTAGATTCTCTTAAGTAGAATAATATAATAGGATGTTTAAATTTTGCTGTTCCTCTTTTTTGGTCAGAAATGTGTAGAATCCGCAGGATCCTTATGCGAAATAAGTAATTGTTTATTTACTGGGTCAACATTTACCTGTTTAGATAATTGTAGCCCTTTTTTTTTTTTTTTAAGGGCGGTGGGGGAATTCTATTGCGGACACCCTCCCCTACGATGTTGTTCGGGGAGGGTAGTGTGAGACTCGGCTCCCCCCTCGGATGGTATTGGGGGGATTATCATTAGCTAATACTAAGTCTATCGCCATACCCACTAAACCCCCACCGCCCAGGTCCTTTTGACCTTCTCCTCAACCTTATCTGACGCATATAACATCGGCACCGTATCGCTATTCGCATTTCATGGTGCCGATGTTTTATGCGTCCCCAAACCACACCTGTTCTTGGCTTATATAGATAATTGTAGCCCTAACAGTATTGTCAGTGCCTTTACAAAACTAGTGCGAACAAAATTGTCTACGAGGAAGTTCTCAATTGGCAAACATTATTGGTGGCGAGCAGAGACTGTTAATGCCATTCGTGATAAAAAAATGGTTCATTGATTCATTATCTTAATGGAGGCCGGTCTCGTTTATCGAGAGCAGTTATAGTAAGTTGGTCTGGAGGTAGGGGAAAGAGGAGTGTGCTGGTATAAAACGATCGTGGAACACGTACCGAATGCGAAAACGCATAGAACGGCGCGAACCGGGAGTTCCAGAACGGTGTAAACACGTATTCCCGGACACGTGCCGCCCATGGTCCCGTGGGAATCGATACGGACTGGTTAAGTGCGACCGCTGTTTCCGTATGAAAGTATGGAGTGCGGTGAAAATTGTGGTGGCACGCCGACCCGTTGCGCGTTCCAGATCGCAAGAAAAACGGCCGACTATATTTCCCGTGCAGTAGCGTGTTTTTTCACGGATTTTACTATTTTTCCTCTACCCCCCTCTCGCCCCACCGAAACACCATGATGAATTTCCGCTTTCACCGACCATTCGAAAACGCGAAATACCGATAAATGGATATTCCTCTTCCATTTCGATACATCATTTTCACTCGCCTCCTATTTAATCCTTCGCAGTTTCGTAAAGAATAATCGTACAACAATACACTTAGGCTCATTTTGAAGTTTGAAGATTCTACTTTCACGTGCCGTTGTTCATTTCACTCTACAATATTCTCGCGTGATGTAGCAGTTTGAAAACCGAGGATCCATTTTACTTGAAACGTTACAAAATTGTTCATCTTAATGAACCCACCGTGGATTCGAAGATCGAAGGATCCTTTTTCGAACGAGACGTTGATAATTGATCTACGATTTTTTATTTCACCGTTTTATGGGCCTGTCCAGTGGTCTGTTCGATGTACACCGTTCCATTGCAATTTCTATAACTCGACTAAAAAAATTTGTAGATCAAGTTTTAAGGTCTCGTTGTAAAGAGGGAGCTACAGCCTTAAAATCCGTGGCAGATACGTTCTCATAGAAGATTGTGCATCGCTTCTGCAGGCGTTCGAACACAGGCATTATTTACAGAAAATTCCTGTAAACACGGCTCCCGAAATCAGAATATTAAAAAGGCTGATTTCCGAACGGGAATGTTGAAAAAGAAGAAAATGACGTGGTGACGTGCTAGCGTGTTGGCAACGTTTTAACGTCCCTTTGTCCCTTCATAAACGTCTCGGGCGTCTGGCCGAGACAGTGATGGACCGGGTTTACAGAGGCGCGAGAGCAAGGATTGTTTGTTCGATTGAAGCCTCGGAACGCCGTCATTGAACAGCTATCCCACGCGTGTGTTTCCCCGTGTCACCCCCGTGTGATCATGCCGCTCACAATTCACGATGCATACGATGCAGCGCGACGCCGTGTGGACGTCGGCTATGGCTATATCAACTGGTGTACTACCTGATCACCATAAAAATTTATACGCCATCGTTCGCCACCGTAAATTGTATTATCGAATGCATACCGTCGGCTCATCGTTCCTGTATCCCTCTCGTCACCTGCCACACAACCCCTTCCCTTTTCTACGGCCGCCACAATACCCCTTTTCCCACCCCTCTCTACCTCTCATTCTCTCGCGGAAGGCACTCGGTTGCGCACATATCTTTTCGGTACAGTATGTAATCATGAGCTTCTTGGAAATTGTTGTATTCTCTTCTATATTCTTGTAAATTATTGTACGTTCTTGTATATTCTAGTATATTCTTGAATTTTTTAGTATATTCTTGTACGTTCTTGTATATTCTTGTCAATTATTGTACGTTCTTCTATTTTCTTGAATGTTCTTGTATACTCTTGAATATTCTTGTAAATTCTTGTATGATCTTGTATATTCTTGTATATTCAAGTAAATTCTTGAATTTTTTAGTATATTCTTGTACGTTCTTCTATTTTCTTGAATGCCCTTGTATACTCTTGAATATTCTCGTATATTCTTGTATGTTCTAGTATATATTAGTATAATCTAGTATATTCTTGAATATTCTTGTAAATTCTTATATGTTCTTGTATATTCTTGTATGCTCTAGTATATTCTTGAATATTCTTGTAAATTCTTGTATTTTCTTGTCTGTTCTTGTATATTCTTGTATATTCTAGTATATTCTTGAATATTCTTTTAAATTCTTATATGTTCTTGTATATTCTAGTAGATTCTTGATTTTTTTAGTATATTCTTGTACGTTCTTGTATATTCTTGTAAATTATGGTACGTTCTTCTATTTTCTTGTATGTTCTTGTATACTCTTTAATATTCCGTATATTCTTGTATGTTCTAGTATATTGTTGAATATTCGTTTAAATTCTTGTATGTTCTTGTATATTCTAGTATATTCTTGAATATTTTAGTATATTCTTGTACGTTCCCCTATTTTCTTGAATGTGCTGTATACTCTTGAATATTCTCGTATATTCTTGTACGTTCTTGAATATTCTTGTATGTTCTTATATGTTCTTGTATATTCTTGCATGTTCTTGTATATTCTTCTACATTCTAGTATAATATAGCACACGCCTGAATCACGCGCAAATAGAATTGCGCACTGTAAAGTTGGACGCAAGTGGTATTGCAGCGAAGTTGCAATTCATTTCGGAATCATTCAAGTTTGAATGAAGTTGTAATCAATTGCAACTTGGCCACGATTCATGTGTCCCATTTTACAGTGCATAATAAACACGTGTCGTATTCTATGTATTTGTGCGCAATCATACTGTGTCCGAAAGATATGAAGACCTCTCTCTCTCTCTCTCTCTCTCTCTCTCTCTCTCTCTCTCTCTCTCTCTCTCTCTCTCTGATCCCTGTGTTCGTGACTGGCGTCCATCCCTCCGGCGAGCGCCCCTAGAATTTTTTTCGGATTTACAAGAAGCTCTAATAAAAGGCTCCGACAAACGGTGAAATTGTTCGCAATAAACCGTCTCCTGTTTCGCATCGCCAAGACGGTAAATTAATCGACGGAACCTCCGTCGCTCGACGTTACGCCACTGTGTAATGAACTTTATGCTTTATGTACCGAGGATCCTTATTGCGCCTGAACGTCTCGACGAGAAAAAAAGTCTCTCGATCCTTCACGAATCGACGACTCCACCTAGCTTCGATCCACTTCCGCAGGGAGGAAGAATTTAATATTACGCGGAAAGCGTTCGACAAAGCGTGGAACAGGTTGGACGTGTAGGACTCGAGCCTTTTTACACAGCACACTTTCACCCAGCTCTCGCTGCATAAGCAATTACCGGGGATGTGTTTCAATTGGTATCGACGTTATGTGGTAATACGGCCTGCTTTGAACTTGCTCCTCGCGATCTTGACTCTCTGTCTGGGTTTTACCGAAGGGAATAATGATCGGTGGATTTTATGCGGGATCCTGTCTTTGAGAAACCGGAGAATCATTTTGTTCCCGATTTACATCGTGAAACACTTTACGCGGTGAAGGGTTCGACATAAATAATTATTACTTCATTATGCATCATTCTTTCGGATTGAAAAAAACATCTCGAACTACTCCAGTAGTGTAGCAACACAGTCCTAAAATTTCAGAAAGATCGGTTCGTCCTATAGCTCACAATAAATTCCCAAAAATCTATTAATTTTCAGGAGACCAATTGAACTCACAGTGGCCAAAGCTGCACTTAAATAATTATTACTCCGTTATGCATAATTCTTACGGACTGAAAAAAATATCTCGAACTACTCCAGTAGTGTATCAAAACAGTCGTAAAATTTCCGAAAGATCGGTACATTCTATTGGTCACAATAAATTCCCAAAAATCCACTAGCTCCCAAAAGACTGATTGAAATCTCCATGACGAACGACAGACGGAATTCGTAGACAATCGGCGCGCAAACGAAGAAGCGGGTGTTGGTCGATGTTTCAGAATTTCTTTTCCTCGATGGAGGAGGGGTGCGTCGATGTACCAGTTCCCATTAGAGAATAATAATGCGAAAGCCGAGAGCACGGTCGCGTTTCCGGTCAGCATCCGCGTATGCAGACCACCGCGCCGTCGAGGACGACGTCGTCGTCGCTGGCGCCCCGAACACCAAGGGAAATCAAGCGTTCTCCGGTTTTATTTGCATAAAATGATAGGACTGGCCACGTCACGTTCGAAACGTCGCGTCGTCGGCCTCTCGGCCCGTTCACGCTGATTTTCCTCTCGAATTTCATTACGCGTCGGCCCCACAGGTGCCGCGAGACTCCGCGGCGAACAACGCGCGTCTCCGATCATTAAGTCCGCAAGTAGATGCAAATTAAAGGACACCCTGGACCCGCGCCGAGAAAATTTTACTGACAGGATTTTCCACAAACCGACCCCCCGCGCGATTTCGAAATCACAGATTTTTCGATCTCGTGCAATCTGTCCGGATGCCGTTCGTGTCATCTTCTCGAATTCTCTCCGCCTATCCCCTATCAGCATTTCTATCTCCAATCGGTGCTCGTAAATCTCCGATCACCGTCAATATAGAACACCGTCAACTGTTTTCGTGAATTTTCTTCGATACAACTATCACACTTGTTTCAGTTAAGATTTTGCAGATATATTTACGGGTAATTTTTCAATTAATGTTTTCGGCGCAACAGTTTCGATCAATTTTTTAATCAACTAGCTATTTTGCAAGTACGCCTATCGTTTCGGTTCTAGTTTGAACATTTATCAAAGGAAAATTGCGTCTATAAAACCACGAAAATATGTATAATGAAAAGTATGTAATATACATAGATTGAAGATGAAGAAAATTTTAATATATACTTCCTATAAATTTTCCTATACATTTTTATGTAATTGAAACATTGAACTGAGTTGATTTGAATGGTATGAGACAGTTACTGATCGAACCTGGACGCCGAAATCATTAAAATAATTTTGTTAGCAACAATTTACGATCGACATTAATTAAAAAAACATTTTGTATGAGACAGTGGTTGGAAAAACTGTTATACCTAGACACACTACTCTGAACATAAGGATCAACGTTTTTGAAATCAATATCAGCCGGTTTTGAAAATTCCCCTTTTCTCCTCCCCTTTCATACAGATTATTTATAATATGTATTATATTATTCAGAATATCACAATGTATTGAGAAACAATGTACGGCAAAATAATCTCTACCTTGAGATTCAAATTGCACTAAATTAAAAAAAAATACACTTTGATATTGTCTAAATTAAATGTATGGTCAAACTCAAGTGAATGCTTCGTAAAAGCCGTGTGTTGTGTCGGTGGCAAGAATATATTGCATTTATATTCTGTAAATACGTGTGTCTAGGTGTCTAGATGTATTTACGGGTGTTCGAAGTGTACGCAGAATTTCGGCCAGCCGGGAATGAATGTCGTCGAGCGGATTTACAGTTGGAAACTGTGCGGCTCGGAAAACATGTGCATACAGCCATTAAACCGTGTACGTCGCGGATCGCGAGGAAAATTCTTACGTTCGTCTCCGAGTGCTAAACGCTGACAAAGGTCTTCGAAAAGCTCTATTTGCCTCCCTCCATCGTCGGGCGAACACCGAGCCACGTTCTCGCGCGACTATTTCCTGTGGAAAACGGGTAAGGAGAAGCCCCTACCACCACCGGCGATCGTCAAGCGCTGTTTCGCCGGTGTTACGTGCTGTCCTCGCTCGTTTTTCTCCTTACAACGAATCAGTTTCTGCAGACGAGGCGGCCGTAAAACGTAACGACGTTAATTTCGTGAACTAGTACACCTTACGGGCTACCGGACACTTCAGTGTACGAAATGTTTCGATCCGACGACCGATTCTCGCCGAGCAGAATCGTTCGCGAACACAACGGAAATACTTCTTATCAAGACGAGCCTTCGAAGACGCGGCATTCCTGTCTGCGCGGGGCTCTTTATGATTTCTTTTTATTTTTTTTTTTTTTTTTTGAAGTGAAACTTCTTTGCTGAGGGTAAGAATTTTCTGACGGGACGGATATGTGACGTGTCGATGCAACGGAAGTGGAAAGTCGGCCGCGAAAATTTAAACTGAGAATGAACGGAGAAAAAGAATTTCTTACCCCGACGGGATTCGAACCCCGGTCCACCGATTGGGGACAACCAACGATCTTTAGAATGATAGCGAACATTTTGGTATATATCGCAACCTTGGTATATATGTCCGGTACTTCTAGTGTTAACAAAGATACACTAGTTTTACAGTTTTAGTACATTTACAATATGACTAACCACTAGAGATGCAGATCACACTCGTTTAAAAACTGAAAGATAAATTCACAGGCTTTGACATTTGGTTCAGCACAGAAGAGGCCCGCTTTTAGTGGTAAGAAAAACTCAATTTTACGTAAATTATTTACAAGTTTAATTCTTTGGGAGTCATATAAACAGCACTGCCATAATACATGATCCAAGTCCTCGGAGGCTGAGTTACGATATCCTCTTTACGATTTCAAAAATATACTATGTATGTATGTCATGGATATTTGGTCCCCTCAGGGTTTCAAATTTCAAAAAAATATACTAAATTACTTCGATAGCGTAGTAAATCAGTCCGAAAATTTCGTCCTTATCGGTCACAATAAATTCTCAAAAATCCGCTTAGGATCGAAAGACCACTTGAACGTAAGTAATTCTAGCTCCATTACGCGTGGCCTTTACGGACAAAAAAAAATACTATCAATTACCTCAATGGTGTATCCAAACACCCTATAAATTTCAGAGAGATCGATCCATCCCATTGTTCACAATAAATTGCCAAACGTTGCACGTGCACCCAAAAGTCTTCGCGGCGTTACTACCCGGTTAATTATACAGTCATCACGGAGCACAATAAAGAAAATCGTCGATGTCCCGCCGAATCGAATTCGGGATAAAGAGCGAACGTTCGCGAATCGCGCGGACATGCATAACGAGAGCCGGTCGCACGGTTATTTAATAAATATTTCGGGATAAGCGGCGAATGCGGTGCATTACTTGGATCTCGTTATTATCGGCAGCGATCATTGTCGACGCGTTGGAAAATGAATCATCTTCATTGTCCGGCGCGGTGGCCGCTGGGACACGGCCGAAACAGAAGCTGACGCGTAATAGGAAAGATACAACCGAATAATGGAACGGTATTGATTCCCGTGAATTATATTTCCACCGATAACAATCCCGTCAGTCGCCGGCCGATCTAAAATAGGATGATTCATCTGTCTGCCGTTTTTCGCCGGCTACGAGCGTCAAGAATCCTCGAAACTGTGTCTGCATAACTCTGCTGCACATTCCTGATTTCCAACAATTTTTATTAGAGTCGATGTGTCGACGTATCGGATGATCGCGTACATTCGTGCCCCGATTTTCAACGATCTCGCAAACTCCGCTGTGCACGGCGTAGTGTAAAAAAAAGAAATATTCTATAGTCACCGTTCTTATCTTTTTTTTTTTTTTATTTAGTGCAATTTGAATCTCAAGGTAGAGATTATTTTGCCGTACATTGTTTTTCAATACATTGTGATATTCTGAATAATATAATACAAATTATAAATAATCGTGAACCAAAACACAAGCTATTTTAAAAATGGACTGTTTTCTTAAACCTTTAAACCCACGGTCATTCAGAAACGAGTAGGTTATTTTACATATTTCCGCCGTAGGACTGGAGAGTAGAACATTGCATGAAAGCGGGAGGAAAAGATGCAATTTCTGTAATTGCCTGATAAACTTCAGCCTCCGTTCATCAAACATGGGACATTGCGCATGGGACATAGCACATGGTCAATATCCTGAATCTCATAGCCACACTGACATTGTGAATCACTTATGAAGCTAATTCGAGCGAGAGAGCTGGCAAGATTATAGTGCCCTGATCTACATCTGTTTATCGTTGTAATTATCACCATTCTTACCTAATTGTAGAAAACACAGCTTTATTAATGTATTATAAAGTCACCAGTATTTTCTGCAGTTCGAAATATAATTGCTTAATAAAGCTGTATTCTTTAAACCTTACGTCACACGAACTTATTCAGTCATCTAATATATTTAACGAAACGAATCTAATTATTTCTGGGTCTATTAGAATACAAAGTAGTTGTTGTGCACACTGGACATGCCGCCATGTTGTCTAGCGAGATCTAGTGCACGCATCCAGCCACTTACAATTTTGGGATTCTTGCCAGATTTTGCATAACGTACGGAGCGAAATTTGCAGACTCGTTTCTCAACAATTTTTACTGGAAAATGCGCCAGCATTTTAGCCGCCGGTTTTCCTCCAGCACGTTTCCGGCGTCTACGAGAGCATACGTGGTCGATCGATCGATCAGCACTCCGGCAAAATGTATTCTCCTCCAACCGGGCTTGCTACCCACCCCCCACCCCCCGAAATTTTTGCGCTGAAGCGCGCCACTTCGGCTGCAATTATTCGACCAATCGGCCGGAACTCGTGCACGCAACCACTTCAACGATTCCCCAATCGATGAAGTTTCGAGCCCGAATCTGGGGCTCGAACCTGAACTGAATTCTTGAAGATCGCGGACGCGTTTAACGCAACTTTCTACACGGTCCGTTTAACGCCCGGCGGAAACCCGATGCACGAATTCAAAGTTGACGAATTTAAACCGCGTTTTCCCGAGCGACGCCTTTATCGGGACTCATCGAGAAAGTATACGCCGACTGCATTAGGCTTATCTTCTGTTCCCATCTAGTTTTCTCCCAACAGAGAGTTCTCGCGCCGATTTCCCATGCAAACGAGCCGGTGTTAAAAGACGATTCGAATCGCACGAAATGTTGACAGCGATACTTTGCTATTGGAAGCAACAGACACTTAAATAAATTCCCAGAAATCGACTTGCTTCGTAAATAATTATAACTCATATTATGCGTGACTCTTTCGGAATAATAAGAATATTCTCAGCTACTTAACCCTGGTACGATCCTTAGAAGCAGTTGCATAAAAAGATCCTGGAATAATATTTCACCCCTTCTCACTTCACATTTCAAATTAAATTAAATCTCGTCAATTAAATCTACGAATTATGCTTCGATTATAGCGTGACATTTCAAAGAATTACATTTCGCAAAACAGACAAAAAGAAATCAATCGTTTTGCAATATGCGGAGAGAGTAAATCGGTGAATTTTCACCCTGAGGAACGTATCAGGGTTAATAGACTTCGATCTGGACACTACCAACTGAGGGCCTCCCTTTTTATTAGGATTAAACTTGCTAAAGACACAAATTGTCCATGTGGTTGTCTGATACAGGATCCTAATCATATATTATGGCAATGTCCGATTGATGATAATAATAGAAGTAATTTGATTCGCAAACTTTGCAACAAGGGATACTTTCCACCCTATACAATAGATTCCTTTTTGTGCGGACCCTCTCTTTGCCCCCTAATTTTATTTACATACATTCCTGAAGTCACACTGCTTATTTCTCTAGTGTTAATATTGTACTCAAAAATGTTCATTATATTGTTCAATTCTAGTCTATAAGTTATCTTTTAATATTAGCATGCACAGCCATGTGCATACTGCTAATAATCCCATGTGGGGTTTCATAGCTTAATAAAAAAAAAAAACGTATCAGGGTTAAATAATGTACTAAATCATCCCGAAAATTTCAGAAAGGTCGATCCAACCTATCTCTCACAAGACCAAACACTACCTTTTCATTATTAGCCAATAAAATGTTTTGATTACCAATGTCATCTAATGTTCTACTCCACAAACCTACATACACTATATGTAAGATCTTATGTTCCTTCCTGAAAGATTGTAAGCTATGTATATAGCGTCACGTAAAGTAAAGTTACCCTTATGCTTAGAAATGTTAGATAGAACATGAAAGCTTGTCTTCTTATATTTTATTTCCTAAAAAATTGTAAACTACGAATTTAATTTGATTTAATATTTTCTATGTATGTATGAATATATATTTACTGTAATTTACTATTGTACAGCAGATATAGATCTCAGTTGAGATCTGAAATGCTTAATGAAATAAAAATGTTTTATAAAGAGTCTCCTAATCAACGAACGACCGATATTGTTTGGAATTCGGTATTTAGTAATCGATGCATAAAAATTGCAAAACCGATCGGAATCAGTTAGGACCGAATCAAGTTGTTGAAGCAGTAGCTTGCCAGCTTCTGTTAGGTTGGAGAGAAAGGACACGTGGACGGTTTAACGGGAGAAGGGGGGTGTGGCTCTAAAGAAGCGTCCGACAAAAGTTATTTTGGGGGATCACTTTGTGGGGCGGTTTCGGTCCGAACGTCATACTAATAGCTTCGATACTGAAAGGGAGAAATTGTCGGGGTATAGCGGAGGAGGAGATCGGTCTCCTGGTTTCGGTGCCGGACTTCGAATGGAAACAGACATTTTCCGCGGATATTTGTGCGATACGGTGTGCTTTTTCGCTACAGAGGTTCGCGTTCACCTTTCGCCTCTATTTTTACCCCCGCGTTTAGTATTTTATCGCCAAACGTTGCCGCGAGCTGTTTCCTTTTTGCTATCGATATCTCTTCCAACCCGGACGAAATTAACGACGGTATAAACGACACCACTTTGAACCAGGAGCGTTTCGATCACCGTTCGTTCGTTCGCTCGTTCGTTCATTCGTTCGTTCGTTCGTTCGTTCGTTCATTCGCCTGCTCTCGCTCGTTTGCTCGTTCTAGTGATCGATCGATCATCAGCCGAAGCGACCTTCGGGCTAAAGTAAGTAGTTAATCGATTTCTCTGTCGCAACGTCGTCGTCCCGCCACGGAAGAAAGAAACCATGCGACCCTGCCAGAGGGAAAGAGTGAGAGGGATATTCTCTCTCTCTCTCTCCTCCAGCACCGGTGTGTTTTTACGCTTTATGCTTGCCAAATAACCGTGCGTTGCAATATGTCGCTCAAAGAGAATTTTTATCGAAGGTTGGCTACGTTTTATTGCGACCGCCCTCGGTTTTTATAACCGCTAACGCGCGTTCCATCGTTCGATCCGAGGATTTCTATTGTAACCGTGGGAACCAGCCGATTTTCTACGCAGATTAACCGGACGCAAAGAGATTGCAAATTTTTATGCAAATCAAGCCGGCTTACTCTCTCTCTCTCTCTCTCTCTCTCTCTCTCTCTCTCTCTCGCTCTCGCCGCACAGTGGGCCCTACCAGGACAAAACTCGTGTGCCTCATTGTGCCTGAACGAGACTAGGATAAATCTTTTTCTTATAGTATCCTTAAAGTTATGAAACAAACCCCGTTTGCCCATTTTTGCCCATTGAAAAGATAATAATATAATACTGTATGTGTTTTCATGCAGCAGTTAAGTACGAATACCCAGAATCAAGAAAGGCTATTTATGTGAATCTGTTGTAAAAAAAATAGCATGAATCAAGTATAGTTCATGTGTTAATAACATTTTAAAGTTAATAACAAATTGTTATTAACAAATAAATACATTTAAAAATAAATATACTAGTTGATGAGCGAAATATTTTGTTGGACTATCTCGCACCAGTATTTCGCACCAGAACTTTACATACGTTTTCGAATATAATTAAAATAGCAATTAAACCAAATCCAGTCACTATTTAATCTGAAGATAATGTTTAACATATATACATTATATATGTTGCTATCTCGCGAGCAACCAGTCGTTCGTTTAACCTTTTGCACTCCGTTGTCGCGGATAATGCGGCATTTCAAGTGTGAACTACAAAACATAAAGTTTTCATTTCGTTGGAGATTTCGAAACTTGAACTCGTGTCATATATTGCAGCTAAAGAATGGCTATTTTGGTTTATCACTGTAGCAAATTGTCGTATCTAGATGTTCTTTGAATAATTGTTTTCATCATGTTCAGATTGAATCAGATTTAATTGAGTTTCGATAGAGGAATCGGTGAAAATTTGTGAGAATCGTCGAATATAGAAAATTTCTCTTGTGCAGTTTGTGGCCAGATCGCTGGAGCATCTAGGTCTCGAGCCAGCCACAATAGCGAGTGAAAGTTGAAAAAAAAAAGAGAAGAAGGCAGAATGATGAATAGAAGGCGTATCAATTTGCGTAAGGCGTGTGTGCGTGACAAGACACTCTGAACGCGTCGTGTCTCTTGGGCAAGAAAAACGCGGCGTAAAGTGAACGGTAACGACGGAACAGCTGACTTTGTTACTAAGAAA